>JAPTHN010000010.1:36305491-36920519 GCA_026936325.1 Platynereis dumerilii | reverse complement strand
ATTGATTGCTATCATTGATTGCTATTCTCCTGTTTGACTAGACTGGAGACACAGCGGATGTGCATACTGCACAATAGGAGACGTTTTTGATTGGTGACGAACGGAAGTCAAGCGGACCGCTGGAGTACAATGAAAAAAAAATCGAAAATGCCCGCGGACGAAAGTCACCCGGACCGCTCGAGTAACGCGATGCTAACAAAATCGAAAACGGCCGCGGTAACATCTCGTGACATCGATTTTCGGGAAAACGAGGCGATTTACGAAGTTTAAAGGTGGATTTGACTCGGAAAATGAATAGTAGAAGGGTTATAATCGATTGCTTAACACAATTGATGTTGCAATGAACAAAATTAGACCAATTTTGACGGAGTAACCCCTGTGGTTTTGAAGAAATGTGCAGTACAAAATATTATTCCACGACGCTTCAAGCTCAAAACAGTATCCCCCTCTTACACTAAAGTGTAAGGGGGGACAACTTCGGGAAAGTACAACTCAACTGAAAGAACTATACATCTGACTTAGATAAAAACCTAAAGAACAAGTCAGCGCCCAACAGTGTGATATTACTAACAGTAAGATATGAAAAAGTTAAATTTGCTTTGGATACTTAAACTTTCTTTTGGATACAGTATAAAAAGAAAGTTTACACAGATACCCTAAACCTGAAGTGCTAACAGCACCACTCCACCCTGTGGTTTCACTTATTTTGACTTCCGTTCAACAGTTGCTCAATCCAAGATGTTGCAATTCTGCAAGAATCATATTCAGATGATTCTCGAAAAGATTTTTTGAGTCCAACAGAATCTCATTCAGAGGATTGGAGCCTTGGAAGGGTGACTAACCTGCTTACAGAGTTACTCCTATGTACTTTGTACTGATAATACCACTGTGACTCTGGTGTCACATAACTATAGTAATGAAGTAAAGTGCACAAAATGAAACTTCCTTCTGATATATCATCAGATCATGGACATGGGTGCCCAGACCAAGAATCCAACTTGGGTCCCAGTGTTAGCAAGGATATCAGCTGGCTATAGCAGCCCAGGTTGAGTGCAAGCTTGTGAAATTTTAAGAACCAGAACTTCACAAGTCATCCAAAACCAAATTCAAAGAGCATTGTGTACACACAACTACATACTGCTACCCACCACACAGGTGTTTTTCAGGTAAAGCAAGAGATGTGCAGGCCAATGTTGTGGGCCATTGACCTGCACATCTCTTGCAAGACATGTACAGTCAGTACAGACACCATGAGTCAGCAGCAGCTACACGTACAGCAGCAGCATCGTGTTCACCGTTCTAGCCATCCCAACATGTGCTCTTTTGCTCTTTTGCTCAGCTGCTTCCAGTGCTTTGCTTACAGTCATTGCTTAGCTGGGTCATCTAGTACACCACCCTCAACTCCTATTAGTAAAGCATGACTTAGGAGGTGGTCTTTCCTTTTTACACCAACATGGACAAGGACTCAACTGATGGGTCAGTCTTAGGTCTCTCATAATCATCTCTAGACTCTAATGCATTGGGTCGGTATCCTCTACCGCTGTTTTCCCTTGGCGGGTAATTGGTAATGGGTTAATAGAAAACCCCAGTTTATTTATTTCATTTTTCGTCGCAACACATTTAGTAAACCGGTATAAGGACAATACACCAAAAGATACAGAAAAAAAATAACTCTGGTAGATAGTAAAATGTAAAAAGTACCAAGGCCATGAATCATATATTATGTATATGCACTATGCAGACTGACATGCACCTAGATACATCTTTTCAGGCCACAACTCATTGACAATAAATTTGATTGACTCCACCGTAACTTCTCCCCAAAGGTACACTATTCTACATTAACATGTCAAAGAGATAATTGACAAATTTTCCATTCATAAAGTAGCATTTAATGGTGAATGAGTCAAGTGATGCTACGCCTTGTCTTGCAGGGCCGTACCAGGATCTGATCTTTCTGATGTCCCTCACCACACATATGCAGCAAGTGTTAAGATCATCTCGGAAAAACCGAATGTGGCCAGTACTACGTAGGCAGGTAAGTTATGTGGTTCATAAAAGGTGATGAAAATGTCCTTGCACTCTTGGAGTGGGTGTCTTACAGCCCTGTAGCTCAACAGAGGTGGGAAGTAGCACACTCTGGGTGCTGACTAAGTATAAGTATGCAGGTTGTGGGATGTTATCAACTTACTGGTGCACGCCTGTGAAGGCTTTACTGGCATGATGACCACAATTTACCAGTAGGCCTATTGCTAGCAATGAAAACGCCAAACAGGGTTGGACGATTCAAATCAAGCTGATTTCAATCATGGCTTCAATAATGATTTTTTATGATTTAAATCAGATTTACATCATCGGCGTATTAAAAGAGACTGTCTTTGGTCTGGTTATTAATATTTTGTTCGTCATTCATCAATGAACACCACCGGTATCATGAATACGGGAATTAGGTTGCAACTTGACTCTGTAGGAGATTGATCGATCCACCAACAGATCAATGGAGTGCCAATGGTAGAATGCATCTCAAAGGAACATGCCGGTACATGTCACCAACTCAATATAATGAGGATGCTATTATTCAGGCACCATTCATAACTTCAGGAAGTTAACTGTCACTCATTTTCATCAACAACCCTCTTTGGGAAAAGGGAATAGATACTTGTACATTGTAGCAGTCAGTCGACTGTGTGAAAACTCCAGTCAGTATGCGAATATGTTGCACTTATTCTCTTCTAGTTCCTGTCTATTAATCTTTATATATATTAAAACTCATATAACGGTCTTGTTTATATGAAATTTGAGATATTTTGACTGGTGGCCCCTTGGTAGCGGCTCTTGGGAGCCTTAGAGGGGTCTCCAATGTGCTTATTTTGTATGAGACAAATAAATTATCTGAATCTGAATCTGAATCTGACTCCACTTTTATCCGTTATCGTCCCCATCATGGTCTGCCTCTTGTAGCATGTCATATAAGCTGACTAAGCCAAGAAATTACTACAAAACCAAACATTTCTTCATAAAGAAATATGACGATTAACTTACGGTATTTCCCTCACGTAAATTATGATAATCTCAAATGAAAATTTTATATAATAATTAAGAGATGGGACATGAATCCTCTAGTCTTAGCATGTTTAGTGCAACTTCAAAAACTCAAGCAGCCGAATTAGAATCTGGGTCCCCTGGCATTGGAGGTAGTCCTGAGTGTGTCATTCCAACAAATAGTCACTCAAATGTGCGAGGGACACCCTGTCCTGCTGTCACCAATCGGGAACCACCACAATGACCACATAATAGCAGATAAGCACAATCATTGTGATTTCTTGTGTGGAGCAAAAACGGTCACTAAGCAATATTCCTTAAACATGTAAAAAAAATATTAAAACAAACCACACTGCCAGAAGCCATACAGTACTGCTTGTTTAATAAATATTTAGGCTGGCAGTGAGTGACCTCCTGCCAGATTGACTGTCAGACTGATAATCTAAGCTCTCCATTCGAAAAACCACTATAATTTGGTGAGAAGCAACCATACATTGTATAAATCTTGAATTTCTGGATTTTGTCAGTGTGTCCTTATCATACTAAAATGATGAGTTGCGAGTGCTTTCAATATTTATTGACTTGACCAATGTCTTTCTTTATTTCTAAACTTCTGTTCTGAGTGGCATGATTTAAATTTCAATGACATTGTATTTAAGCAGATATGAACAGATAGTTCAACCCTCCAAGGCAAGTTTGCGCATCATTACCAGCAAAAGTCAGACTTGCCTTGCCACAAGTGGAATATTTTACACTGCTTACTATCATACTATGCAGTATGCAAAGTATGCATACAAATATATATCTACGGCGTCAAAGTATCAAGGAATTACTTTGGACTTATGGTGCACAGAGCGCAATGCTTGGCTGGGCGTACACTACCATACAGCACGAGAGTACCATACACTCATTACCTCAGCATTGCCCAGCAGACAGCACAGCCTAGGAGCTGCTTTCATCTAATCAAAAGCTCAGCCACTGCAAATGCGAGCTAAAAGGCATAGATTTGCAAGGTATTGGAAGGATAGCATATGATAGATCACAGCTGGATTGGTATTACGTCCTACATTTGAGCAATGCAAGGATATACACAATATATCGAGACAGTCACAGGGCAGTGGCCTGAGCAGCTGAGGGCACACTATACTGCAACACATACATGTATTACATGTATGTACGATGCACCAAGTGTGCTATTCAGAATAGCATGATGCTGGTCAAGTAAAGAGCAATTAATGCATGATCATCATGATCGTTGGTACTACAATGTTGGTAGGATGGCAGACTTCAGTGTATGTCTTGCAATTGTACTGTACAGTACATTTCCAGCAACAATTGACATTCATGACTACCAAGGCAGGTATGGAACGCACTACACTAGCTGCACATAACCAGCAATGCAAGTGTGCAACAATGAGTCTGTATGAGGCTATATGACCCTAGGACATTAGGACAAGCAGCAACAGCAAGATACTTGTAAGAGCAACAGCAGCAGCATAGTACTATCATCAACAGAAGTACCAGCAGCAATGTCCAAGCATCGGGCATCTAGCATCAACAGAAGCTGCCCTGCCATTGCTGCCAACCAGCAGAAACCACTGTCAGCATCAGTGACCCAGCAGAGCAGAGCAGGGTCTTGAGCAGCAGGGAAGCAGGAACAGGAAGGAGAGGATAGTGCAATGCAGTGCAGTGCATCTGAGCAGTGCATCTGAGCTGGTGGGCAATGTCCAATGCTCTGCAATGCCAAGCAATGCTGGGTAATGGTGAAGCCCTGAACAGTGACGCTGTGCTCAGTGTGTTGTGCAGTGTCAGAGAGATGGGATGCGGAGCCCACCGACTCAGTGCCAAGAGATGAGAGATGCTCTACATCTTTAGGCCACATGCAGCCATCGCAAGCCTCGACAAGGCTGAGTTGGGCTTGAGCATAGGCTGAGCACAAGCCATCGCAAGCCGTGGCGGCCAGCTGCACTGCACATTGCACGGCAAGTCTACACACTACACAGCAGGTCTACACAGCAAGTCTGAACAGCAGTCTGAACAGCAGTCAGCAGCAGCAGTGAGTCTGCTGGAAGATGCCATCAGAGACCCACTGCTGCGGCACCATCGGGCAGCAGCTCCAGCTGCAGCAGCTGCAGCAGCAATTGTATTGATTGCATCAAGCAACCAGCTTCACCGATCTATTCACAGAAGATGACGCCATCCGCCTATTTTTGGTAGCAGCCACCGCCAATGCCTTAACGTTGTACATACCCACTCGACTAATGGTCTAATTGTTAGCCGCACAACTGCAGTAGCCACTACTGTCACTACTAGTCACTAGGCACTAATCTCTTTACTAAATACAAGCAAGTAGCAAGCAGTCAGACTGCAGACACTCAGCTAGGCTAGTGAATTAATGGGTATACCCCACGTGTCACTCTTGCTATTAGACACACATCGCCAGTGATTCACCGCGAATAGTCATCCCAGGCGCTGCACATATATTGTACATGTCAGATGACTAATACCACACCACGCTGCTACCAAAAATGGCTTCTTTGACAATCAATAGAAAATAATGCTGTAATGCCAAAAGAAGGGTTGACAAAATCTTAACCACAGGAAAATAGATAATGGTTGCTGTACCAAAGAGTGCATTGTACATGTTGAGTGACTAATATCGAGAAGCAAGCAAAATGGCTTCTTTCGAAAGACATGCTAGAAAAGAGTGTATCGCCGTCATATGACAGATGGATGGTAGTAATCCAAATTAGGCAACGCAAAACATAAGGAACAGAGATAGCAAAATAGATGTTATTGTTAACCATGTTAACTGGGATCTTTCATAACCCAAAAACATTGGAAGGAACCATTGGCATGATCGCAATGGTGTCACACATGTCAGGTGACTAAAATATCAACCTTAACCAAAAAAGTGTCTCCCTGTGAAAAACGACTTTCTAACTTCTGAGATGCATGAACATGGTGGTTATTGCATCTGGACAACAAAAGGGGATACGTTTTTTTGGATAGGGATATATTTTATATGTATAATCAACTGGTAATGAACACAGCAAAATTGTGTAAACCACCAAGGAGCATGTGCATCAACGAGTTGCATATTATAAAAAAAGCTTCATCGAAGCATCCAGACATGGTGGTTATACAATCAACATGTATTGACAATTGCAGTCCTATGCAATTGCATAGTTTCTAATCTACTGAGTGATGTAAGGCCACATAGACATTGGTCAACATGCCGAACTGATGTCTAATTGTCTATCCTTTATATATGTCAGACAAGAGCTATACCTAGCCTTGGCCTCAAAAGCATTACTCCTCTGAGGCCCTGACCATGGTTATATATCCATCCACCCTTGATGGGTCAATTCTGCCAGACCTGTCATTTGTTGAGCATTATACGCAATTTAACCGGCAAAACCCATGCAGCGTGTTAACCATTTATAATTTCAAATACAGATATTCAAACATACTCCTAAATGATGTCGTAAAAAGCAATGACACATCCAGGCACTGGACAAGCACAACTGACCTGATACTAGCAGATTAAAATCGCAGGGTATGTATACTGTATAGTCCAGAATGACTCATCCTGATGCTCAACATGCTCAACATTATATTTCAAATTCTAGACATGGATTTCATAGCTTTAGCCACAGCCAGTAGAGATGGGATAACTAAGCCCAAATCTATAGCTGCGAAGTCAAACATACATTTTGTTTTTTCAATTTATTAATATTGCAACATGACACATGGTGTAATACATATGGTGTTAAGTTACTGAATTCTCAGCCTGCCATCTTTAAGGCATCTGATTCATTAAGGTTGGTCGAGCCCAAAGAGCTTGACAACTCAAACAAGTTAGCATGATTGTATGCCATTTTTCGAAAAGTTTGAGATTTGATAATTTAAGACAACTCAAAAAGCGCATCACTGCTGGTTTTGCAAATTATGCCAATTTCACTGTGGTTTGCAGATGCAACAAGTGTCAATAGCTCTTTCAACTTTAGCAGTTTAGTCGAAGTGCTATGCGACAGATGAAAAGTGCTTAAACTGTTCAGACGTTACTCTGTCATCATCTGGTCATAGAGAATCAGAACGGCGAACAGCAATCGTAGATGTACAATATCCTAAAACATAAAGGTCTGTTTTTTTGACTCACCAACAGCAATCTTTTTTCTTTCAAATTGAAGTTTGCACTGAAGCACTCATCAGACCATTGACCAGCACATTGCAGTCTTTCTTAGATAAATGTAGGACTGTCATCGATACAGCCAGAATCGATGCATCGGAAAAGTTGTCCGTATCGATACTGTATCGATACAATGCCACAAGTATCGATACATTATATCCACCACATTTGTCGTATTTATTGTGAAATATTGTAAGAAATCCAGTAGAATCCACGTTGTTTACATGAAAATCGCGCCATCACTGCTCTGGTCTCGCTTGAAATCTCGCAAACGAGACAACGAGATTCAATATGGAGGATGTGGATGACGAAAATTCGGCAATTTTGTGATTTTTTGGTGATAACTCAACAATAAAGCTTGGATTTTGCCATTTCTCGGATGTGCGAAAAAGTATCGATACATTCGATGCATCGGAAAAGATTTTGTCGATTATCGCATCGGAAAAAAGTTGTTTCCGATGACCTCCCTAGATAATTGTATTGAATCACTCATAAGAGCATTGACTAGCACACATCAATCTTTCTGAGACAATTGAACTGAAGCAGTGCATTGACCAGTGACACCTACTAGCTGCACTGATGCATTGATCATGCTGATGCTTCTTCAAATGCTATACATGTGCAATGCTACAAGCGCAATGCTACAAGCGCAATTGCACTTCTCAATGTTGTACTACTCGTTTTACATGCACATACAATATCAGCATACATAGCATGGTAGCAGCATACCCATTATTGATCAACCCCAGGTGCACTGAAGAGGGTTGAAGAGGATAGGCCTTCCGCTGCTGCGGATGCCATTAGTACAATATTATTCCAATAAAGAAGGTTAGTCAAACAGAAGACCAGCATGAATAGAATGGACCCCAACTAAGCAGGTGATCATCTTGAATGGATAGGAAGATTTCTTCCATAAAAATAATAGATTTTCATAATACCCATGTGTACTGGATGAAAGGATGTTTGGGGCTTTACGTCCTGTATTTATGCACTTGATAGACTAATTAGGACAGGAGGAGGACAAAACAGTGAGGCAAAGGATGATTGAAACAGCCATCCAACACAGGCCCAGGTGACCCGGCAAGAGCTGGATTTGAACCCTGGACCCAGCGATTGGCAGTCCAGCACGCTACCACTAGACCAACCCTCTCCCCTACCTATGTGTACTATGTGCATGATGTGTACTTTGTGTACTTGATTTTATGTGATCGAATAGAGTTGACTCAATTTTAGTGTCCTTCTCAAATCGAAGGCCATCTGGAGAAGAGCCTAGTCCCTGCAAACAACCACCTTTTAAACAATGTTAAAAGGTGGTTCCAATCATTAAACATGGTATTGTGTAAGTACTATCAATAGAAAAAGACCATGTAATTCCAGATACATATTGAGTCTCTAAAAAGTAAGCAGATGCCTCTATTACTAGTTGCACTAGCCCCGATTAGGCCTCCAAGTTGTGATTGCTGATTACTAGTAGATGGGTAGAGTGGGAATCTCACCATCCAATCACCTTGATAAGCATGATAAGCCAGGAAATGACCATCGCTGCATCATGTGCACGGCCTACATGTTCAAGCATGGCTTACAACAGTACAAGGCTGGCCTATGACTCTCTATGGGCAGCCCACAAGCAAACACATAGCATCAGGCCATCAGCAAAGTATTGCTAGCATCTGTCCCTAGTATCTGCGACTAGCATCAGTAGTTGGCTGCTGCTGCTGCGACATCAGCCGTGATGGACCAAGACTGCTCTCTGACAGGCCACTTTACTGCAGGATGAATGACCCCTGGGCACTACAGACCACACACCGGTCACATGGCCCCAAGAGGAGCCCATGAGGACGTGGTGTGCCACCGTTACCTTCGGACACACTGTTTGCCCCTGCACAAGGTGACTGCATACATGTCTCGGAGCAGTCCTCCCACGAAATGTACTCATTCAACATAATCAATTGCAACCTTTATTTGTTATGATGTATTTAACAAATAATCAAATGATTGCAATTGCCAAATGATAACTGCAATTGGAGAGATTGCTATTCAGCTGCTATTAGTCCACTCTATTTCCCCTGGACATAATGCCATCATTTCACTCACAAGCAGTTGTTCTGATTTGTAGACTGTACACGCTAAAAGTTACCTTTATAAATGGTGACAGCATGACAAAAACACACGACCATGATGACATTGTTCATCCACAATCACATGACTGCAATTGTTCAACAATTATTAGAGCAGGAATAGGGCTAATTGCAATTGTGAAATTTTTAATGATCATTCTCTATGCACTGAAGAACAGCTAATAGAACCCATTTCGAATTTCACATCCTGTCATTATGTAACATCGCTTACAAGATGTCAATTTCATACATGCGGGTTAATTGGTTAACCACTAATTATGTATAGGATACAGGGGTTATATATAGCATGTTACCATCAAAATCAAATAGGCCTAGATAATCATGATAATAATTTAGTGCTTTTAAGGTAAAAACTGGAAAAGAGCTATTATCATATATATCTGAACAGGAAATTAGGGATGAGAGCAATTTTATATTTGAAAATTTCATTAAAAACTATTCTATATCATCAAACGTCCATGATCCTGATGATTGAATGTGTTTTTTATCAGCACTAAAATTGTTATGACATAGTTGATGAAATAACTGTTGGGAATTTTCGATAAATTGGCTATTGGTGACGACATTGCATCATACCATCATCGGGTCAATCACCCCATATATGTGTAATGCATATTGGACATCCAATCAGCATTTACACATGTAATATGTTTGATATACGAGTTAAAACATCAACGACTAGCTCAGCACATGGCAAAGTATGTGTAGAATCAAACGTTTTCTCTTTCATACCACTGAGCTGCTGAAGTCGGCCCTGTTCTGTGATCTCAGTCGACCAATTTCAAAGACAAAATTCCACTGGAATTCTTCCTTTCTTGCCGTACTGTCTTTCAACATCATTCAATGGTCTGAGTCAACCTAAGACCTTCGGAAAAGAGAGGTGAAGATAAGGACATTTCATCTTAAGCAGACAGGTTGCGGCTGAAGGAACTGGAAGGAAGAAGAGGTAGCAGCAACTTGCACTGATAAGCAAATGATTGCTAAACATTGCATAAATGAATGGCTGACAGAGAGTCACTGAATCAAGATTCTCGTTCAAATAACATGCAGACATACGTTGCCGAGTTATACACATTGAATGAATGATTTTCAGAATCGAGATTCTCATTGAAATATGTTGCAGAGTTACGCCGATAATATCTGTGTTGACTTGGTATAGTACTATGTTCAGTATACTATGTACAGTTGCCAGAAATACTGATCAGATCATATCATTTGGAAATATAAGTAATTCACAGGACACAAGTCAGTTGCATTATGATTACATTACATGTTTGTAATTTTAAAGAACATATTTCAAACTGACATTTTCCTTATTCCAATATCACAAACATGATACATATAAGCAAAACAGACCAAAACACATAACTTCTAGATAGATTAAATCTTAGCTTTTTATTAGTTTCTTGCCTGCTGCGGTGACTGAAGTCTGTATAATAGGTGACCAAGAATATATACCTTGCATGTATTTTTGACCAAGAATATATACCCGGAATGTATTTTTGTAAGAGTCAAAGAGCAATAGACTTCGGAAACTGTTGCATTATATTTGTCTGTCAAACAGAATATTACAGAATATTCTTACAAAGTGAATTCAAATGGCTTGTGGAGCCTAAAGTGCAGAGTCAACAGTCTTACTATTCTGGTTATATTCCGACTTATCTTACACATGAATGAATTTAGATACAAATCAAAATAGCATTGAATGGTGGGGTTATGCCAGGAGTTGATGAGCCAGGCGAAAGTCATCAGACCCATCACAGTCACGGCCAGTCATTCAGGCGAAATCATTTCGTATTAAAAGTTTACAATGTGCCTCATCTCACTGCAGATGAACTCCAGATGAAGCTCCTGAATGTCTGGAGGTTTATGATTCGGCCGTTTTACAATAGGACATTAGTTAGCAGTAAGCCTGCGAAAGCCGGCAAAAGCCTTCGGCCTCCAATGCTAAGTCGATGCTCAGTAATGCCCAGCAATGCCCAGAAATGCTCAGCAGCTCTGGCACCAAAACTCCAATAAAGCAGTCGCGATTCAGTTTTGCGGCCTCCAGTAGCGCCAACCTGTCTTTGGCTTGTCGTTTCAATTGTACCCAAAGCACCAGACATCTCAATACTACATATTTCATGGCCTCTGCCAACAACAACTGCTAAAAACGCTACTGTTGTGTAAGCATCGCAAGCCAAAGCCGCAAAGCTGCAAAAGCCCAAACTGTAACTTGCTGAGGCTCGCCAAGGTCTGCCAAGGCCCGCCAAGGCTTGCCAAGGCCACCAAGACAAGGAACAACATCAGCAGAACATCACTACAGACTTTTATCTCATTGGTGCTATCTCAGCGGAGCATTCTCTTCAGTACTCATGAACAATGATGCTCATGAATGATGTTCCTCTGCTCAGTTCTCGGCTGCTCAGTGGTGCTCGAAAAATTGGCAAGCATTAATGCCGAGCATGTCATAAACATGATAAAACAGGTTGCAACTGCTCCTGTAATAGATGAGTTCATACCTTAACGTAGCAGTGAAACTGCTGCCGTAAGAGATTTGAGTTAACAACTCAACGTAGCGCTGTAGCAGAAGTACATTGCTTTGGCGTAGGTAGCAAATATAAATGTTTAAAATTGCCAGGATATAAATGTATGCATTTAGCTGTTTAGCAAATCCACAAGAGAGTAAATATAGCACAATATTACTGCACTAATTACTGTAATTTTAAAACAAATCCACATCATGTACGTGGCTGTCTTGTCATGAGGTATGATGAAATCTAATTAAACAATACCAGGGTGGGCCGTGATACTAAAATGACACACTTTTAGTGAATTTGAATGATTCACAGACGTGCAAATCTTATTTAATAGGTGTATAGTATACATACTATTAGTATGTAGACCAGTCTAAGTCACAGTGGGCCTGTGGCACAACTTATGGGAACAAACCTATTTATTCACTATAAAGTTATTTTCCAAGTTATTTCTTTCATGTCTGCTATATCAGGGTATATCATGTCGAGACCACTATCAGGTTGTTAACCTTGATTCTGACATTATCGCTTATTATCAAACCACAAAATCGCTTTATCTTATCAGTTATGCAATGTGCGGCAGCATTATTGCTTTTATCACCCACTTAACATGCTTAACAGTCTTTTATTTCTCACATTTCTCAATTCAATTAGGTATATTTTGTACTAAATTTGAACAGTGTTGAAGTACCCTAAAAACACCAAATGCCTTCTTTCATCAAACCTTATCTGAACTATACGCATATTAAGTGATATGAAGTGGCTTTTTTTGTCAATCGACTTTAATAAAAGATTACACTTGCCGGTGTCAGCTAAATGCTAAATGCTGAAATATATGCTTTCTGTGATAGCATATCATTATATGGAGCATTTATCATAACCAGCCATATGTGCCATACATACACAAGGAGCAAATGACTCCATGTAATATACTATGGCAAACAGTGAACATTTTCAGTCACAACTTCAGCCCCAAAGAACTTGACAATAGAGAGATTGTCTAATGTCCAATAATCCTTCCTACGTTCTCCCTGGTCTGCATAGTGCATACATACATATTACATAGTGAAGTCCGAATACATAGCAAATTCTGTAGACATAGGCCACATGCCATACTAATATACTATGCAAGTTTCAAGGCGATAGTGAAAATATATAATGACCACAGCAGGGACAACACTATAGTGAAAATGTATATGAAATGCACCAAATTTCTGTCAACTACAAAATATCACAATGTTACAAGAAAAAATATGCTGTCTTAAGCGACTAGCCTCTGATCAAATGCTGAATACGTCAAGACAAATGGTATGGTATAGCAAAGGCTATGGCAAATTTATACAATGAAACAACAATAAAATTATGGTTTGTAACTGCACAACCAGTGCAAAGACATTCTCATACAAATTGCTCTGTAACATTGAGTAATGCATATAAGTCTACAAAGGACAAAACAGCAAAACAAAGCTGAAGGCAATTATACCATTAACTTGTGATGAAGCCAAGATTGCCATCAGGAATGTAAAAGCGCAACGATGCAACTGCAGCAATTTGGCAATGCTGTATTCATAAAAGGTTTGACTTGGTGTGTGGTGTCTTTCATATATAAGGCCTTTTTACATTAGTTTCATATTGCTTTATATACCCTTTCATTTTGCAGTTATGCCTCTTATGAAGCTTTATATACATGTCTATAGAGTAGTGCACTAAGAGCAGAGGATGGTATTCTTTTGGAGTATAGTGCAGGACTGCTAGTCTACCACACATGTCACAGGCAGAGAACAGTGGGACCAGCATCATGTGGCTGAGGTATGCCAAGGGAAGACCTTGATGCAGCAGCCAAAAATCAACCGCATCCAGAATGGCCTTGACTACAGCATCAGCAGCAGCATCAGCAGCAGCAGCAGCAGCAACATCACGTCCATTGCATTTGAATTTCCATCACACACAGCACGAGTGCTGAGCAGCCAGCATTGATGAGGCAGCAGATCATAGCTTAGATCACAGCCTAGATCACAGCCTAGATCATAGCCTAGATCACGGCTCAGATCGTGACTTAGATCATAAGGAGAGATCTGCTCACACAGAGATGTGTAAAGAGATAGGATTTGTTCCCATTTGGCATCCATAAGTTACAAACTGATGACAAATGCATCAAATTATTGAAGTGGCCATTATAATAACCACAGCCTAGGTACAAAACACTGTGCCAAAGCTGCCAGAAATAACATTTATGGTATTTTTACAAATATCACCAAAGTAAATGACTGAAATCAGATGTCTCATCAACATGATCAGGCTAATCCACATGCAGTACAAGTGCACAACTTCATGCAGAAGGGATGGTGATGATCAAAGTTTCCAAAAATAATTTTTTCTCCATCTGGGGAGTGAACGAGTGACTTTCATGGACTCTAACCATAATGACTCTTGCGGCAGGTTGTCACTTGTATACATGTTATAAAACCATTGCTTTAACCACCATGTAGATCATAATAGTCGGCATTACTTGCTGCGCATATCATGTATAAGTATATATATACAGACATTCGCCCAATGGTTAAGTCCATTAAGAGGGTGGTTCTTCGGTCGTTTTGACTTCCCAAGGCCATAGCACCGAATGATCTATGAATATATGATGAGTGAAAAAGCCTTGCAGTCGCTGCTGCCCATCAGAAAAAGCAACAATGACATTGGGCTGAATGGGCTCAATAGAGCCATTACTCAATGGGCCAGTGCAATGTGGTTATCAAGTGAACTTCAATACGATATTCGGATAAGTAATCCTGACCACTCTCAACATGCTCAATAACAAACCAATGTCAGCTATACCTTACTTAAGATCATTATATCTTCAGTAAATGACAATACAATGCTATACAGCATTAATATACATGATAGTGACTCTGTGGCCTCATTGGTATAGGGCTCGCCCTTGAAACCAGAGAGGCTCTCAGGGACCAGGTTCGAATCCCGCTCCTGGCACTACACAACAGGGTGAATCTCTGCGCCTGAATGGCTGCGAATCCCCTGTGTCACTCACCTCATCATTCCTCATGTCCGAGGAGTTCGGTTAAGTCTGAATAGGGGACGTAAAACACTCAAATCATGTCATGATGTAAGATTAATGAATCTATACTAATCTTTTCCCTTTAACATCATTATCATATCACCAATGACTCAAAGAACATCTCTTGAAAAGCTGAGATATCAACAGCTGACGAGCGTCAGACGACAGAAGATGAAAAAGCTCAGAGAAAATTACAATGACACCAAAACTGACCATAGGGTGACCTAAAGACAAGCCTGGAAATTACCATGACACCATCTTGCACAGCCAAGTGCAAAGACCTGAAGACAGAAAGTCTCCAACACAAGTCAATCATGGAGTTGGCTCATTTGTAATACTCAAGGACTAAATGATACATTTAGTTACAGTTAAAGCCAAATTTTTCATCGAACCACGATAACGGGAAGAATACTGGCTGAAGAAAGTCTATGCGGGGCAATAGAAATGCAAAACATCCCAGTCGAGAGACGAAGATGCAAAATGGATCATTTTCGGTTTATCTGAAATCTCCTCTATCTCATCAGACATTAATCAACCCTTTACGTTCTTTGAACACACCAAGAACTGGTCTTGGAGGGCTTCACCATCTGTACAATTTATCATATATATATAGAAATTGTTAATACCATACCACTATTTGCATCATTAGAAGTCAGGCATTTCGCTTAGCATTTGGATTCTATTAACACAAGTTATGTCAATCTCATAACTTCACATTTTCAATAAAAAGTCTGAACTTCTGAAGAGCATGATAATGACGGGTGAGTGTAGAAATGCTACTTTGTGTATGAAATGCCAGACACTAATAACGTGGATAATAAAAGGCAATGCTAAAATGATTGCGACTCAGTGCTCTGTTGATGTTTTGCAAATGTCATACGGTGAACCACTAAGTTCATAGGGTTTGCCCAGCCTTTGGCTGAGAACATGGCATGCATAGCAACACTATAGGTAGAACACAAGGTATTCCGGTCCATTACCAGTGCACTTCTAACGCACCAGTACATTTTGTGATGCACTTGGACTGTCAGCTATCTCAGCTATGTTTCTTATTAGCAGTCATTTGACTCATTACCCCCAAGTATTCCCAGCTCATTTGTCGTGGAATCTTTTTCGAGAATGCAGAAAAAACTTGAGCATACTTGCACAAAATCATCGCTGATCACAGCTTGCAAGTGAATGCTAACACGTCCGTCATTGCGGTTAGAATTTACTTAAAAGTTATTTAACAGGGAATTGCATCAAGAATCATTCAATTTCACAACATGCATGATGTTGAAATATTCACTAATTACGAACAGAAATGTTGCCCTCTTAAAAAAAATCATTGCACATGGGTTTGTACAAACTCTCAATGTCCCAGATTGCTAAATTCTAAATACCAGTATCAACAAGTGGCCCATGTGTAATGGCATGGCCCAGTTTAAAGTTGTGGGTCATTCTGACAGTCTGATTCTAAATTGTGATTTAGAGTATGAATTTTTTTTTTTATGTATTGAACTTACAATAAATCAGCTGGTAAGTGTAGAGTTATTTTAGCGTATTAATGCTGTGGGCAGGTAGCAGAGCATCAAGTTTGGAAGTTAGCATATAGTAAAGTAGGTTTACTTATAATAGCACTAGTATCACAAGTATGAAACATTTGAAGTACTTTGAAACATATGTGTCCACAAAGTTATTGGTAACAAGTAGTAGAAGAGCAGTCACTCTACATTAGACGTGAGGTGAAAATGGCAAGGTATGACTGAAGATAGACTGGGGTGTTAACGACCAGACCAACCCAGACACCCATGTCCTACAATCCCACAAATAATGGGTATTCGTCAAAACCCAGTCTGTACCCCTTTCCTATGAGTAGCAACAACAACATAGCAAAACACAGATAGTGTGTATGTACTGTAGGTACAAACACGTATATGAGATTTATCGAGCCCGAAACTTTCACCCCTATCTAATGGCTATCATACCCAAAGATTGACTGCACTGTCTGCCACTCATATCAGACATGCAGCAAGCGTAACACTTATAGGTCCCATACATAGTGCTAATGTTACAACTTTTCTCTTCCGAAATCCTCTCCTGAAATGCTTTTTCAGCAGTGTTCAGGTTTATTTCTTTGGCAAACTAATAAAAATGAAACCTCACAACTTGCATAACAGCAGAAGCAAATCCGAAACCCTAAAAGCAGACACTCAGGGGTTTACTTCTTCACGGTTTGTGTACATTGTATTTGCTCAGATTCAGTGAACAATCTTCTCGCTTCTGGCAAATAGGAAAAAAGTGACACAAACTGCTCATTCATGCTTTGAATAGATGCTCTTTCTATGCCCAAACCTCAACATATACAACACAGTGAATACAATGAATACATGCCATATGTCCCAAATTCCAAGTTTGCACGATCTAACTCCAAAATTTATTCAATATTCATCAAAACAAGGCTATGATCATGAAAATAGGGAGTTTCAAATGAACTTGGTGTCATGACAACCACTGTTTTGAAATATGTGATTAGCAGCAAGCTCCAGGAAAGTAAGTTGTTCTTCGGAACTGAACATTATGCCACACAGGAGGTATTTCCCCCATTCAACTTTTATCTATTCATTGCAATGGCTATTACAGAGTGTGTAACGCTGTATATTGAGTCAATTCATTCACAGTTGAGGGAGCACTTGGCCAAGTGAAGATCCTAGATGCCTAGTAGATGGCTAATATATTGTATGAAGGAGGACTTACTACTAAGTTAATAGGACATAATGTACATTCCTGAGATGACTAGGGCATCACCTCAACATACTCACCTTGCACCTTCAGGTCTTTTTACCTTCACGACCTAAGTAATGCCCAGGACTTCATCATTGTTATAAAGACCATGGAATGGATGTCTTGCTGTAATCAGCAAAAAGATCTCCCTAAGTATTATATTGAAACTTTAGAAGAACGCGAGACACAAAACAGACGAAATCAGATACGATCAAAGTCTTCGAGATCCATGCATCACCTCCTTACTGAAAACCCCCGCTGCTTCACAAGGAAGTAGACTTTTTTCTTGGCCATTGCTCAGGGTAAGGCTAACCTGTGGATTCCTAAAATGCTAAGACTTGTCAGTAATTATGACACTTTTAGGCTTCAAAAATAAAACCACAATGTAAACGGATAAGGTGAGGGTTGACATCCTGTATTTTTGCACTGATTAGGCGTAACTGGACAGGGTGCACACTTGGCACAGGATGAAACATTCATCTAACATGGTTGCCTAGGCCAGGTATCGAACCCGGGTGTCCACAAGTTAGAAACCCAGTGCTCCGCACAAACACTGAGCTAGCCCCAGGCCCCTAATATAGAATAGATGGAAGTGTACGCAGTACTACTGTAGTGCAGTCGTCTTGTGTCATTCTTGCAAAAATAACATATAAGTATTTCCATGGATCTATAACTCAACACTTTTTTGCTATTTTAAATTCAATTAATTCAAATACCAACTAACCAAGCCTAGTCGTTGTAACCTCCATTATCATTGACTTGGATAAAACCTGACAACACTCCACAATTATAAAACTAAAACGCTGCTAAAAAGCACCATCTCTGGGGGAACAAGAAACCGTGCCACGTAATTGGGAAAGATAACAAGTTAGAGGCAACCTTAAAAAGGCTGGAGATAAAATAAACTTTGTTACTTGCAATAAAGAGAGACCGATTCTGCAGAAATCGCACAATACAGAGTCATTGAGACTATGAAGACAAAATAGAGAGCAATAAAATAAACATCAGGTATTCTGTTACTAGACAGCAGACCCACAAGATCTGAGCATAGATCTCCCAAGGGCCAAGACACCAAAATATCACATCAAGAAGTCAGGATTGTGCTTCTGAATGATTTCTGCTATTCTGCATGGCTATTGTTATTGTATCAAGTCACTATAAACTTTATAAAGCTGATAATAATGCAAATGAACTTAAACAGAAAATATAGCATTATTATTTAAATTTACACAGTTGAACAATGTTGAAAATCAGCTACTGAAATTAAGTCCAGTGACCTTTTTTACTTCACAATTACAAAATTATTGATACCCAATATCACGAAACACCTTTTTTTTTACTCAAACGGTTAAACCCAGTTCGCAGTTTGCATTAGTCTTTAAAATGAGAAAATAAATTGACTTCATTGAACGTATTACAATGTTCATTTACATTGATTACTCTTTAATTCTTAACCAGAGCGTACCGAGATCATAAAATGTTAATCAAATTCTAAAATTAACACACTGTACGATAAACCAATTTAACTTGAAAAACGTGAAAAATTATTGCTGGCTGCATTTACAAGCATCATAATTGAATACAACGATGCTTGGGGGAAAATCATACCATCAATTCAATGTTACGTAAATTTTAAATGGTCGTTGACAACATCTGGTAACTTGTAACAGGTTGATTCAAGAGAAATGTCAATAAGCATATGAGTGTATGACCGTGAAAAATTCAAATGCTGCAGAATTACCATTGATACAGAAAAAAATATATACTTAACGGTATAGTGCACATGATATATAGTCATGTCTGTAAACATGATGTAGTCGTAACTGTACATGGTGAAGTCATTCAGCATGTTTTGAGAAATTTAGAAGCATGAGCAGATGAGGGGAAGCCTTCACAGTATTTATTGGTGTACACAAATGCTCAGTGCAAACTGCAATTAAATCAATTATGATGCTTTGTCTTTATTTCACATCCAAGATGGTCAGTCTATGTTCTATGCAGAAAATCCGAACAATTAAAATACAAGAGTGATGCCGAGTCGCGATACAATAACACGCTTTCAATTCTACAAACTAGTACAGTTTAGTTTGGTTAACCTGTTACGACTCGATTACACAAAAGTGTGGAGGCGAATATTTTGAAATTTGAACGCTCAACCGACTCAAGAGCACCGAAATGCTAACCTAAGGAGTATCAGAGTATCAGTCTGTGAAAATGTCATGCGCCAATATGAGCAGCCTACAATGATCCATCAGGAATCTTAGAGCAGAGGTTGCGAACCAATGGCATCCTAGGCTGACCAGTGACTACTGAGTGACCAGGACTGTCCTTTTGGACCGGAGGGCAAAAGCTAGAGAGCCAGTTGACAGTGGTCAGAACAAATAACTCAATATGTGGCTATTTCAATTATGAGGCTATTATTCACTTGCTTTGCTGCTCTGTGGCCCTGCAGGCTGCAGTAGAATGGCGGGCACAAGAGTGGCGAGCAGAGGGACATCACATGGACATTGTCCAGTTCTGCAGTTTGCAATCACACAGCAGATACAATAGAGCAGGCCAGATGAACATTCCAGATGAGAATTGAACAAGCCAGATGAACTGACCACTGGTCAGTGACCAGATGGACTGAGTCAACTGACCAGATGAAATGACCTGGTGAGTAGCCCAGATGAGTAGACCAGGTCTGACCAGCTGAGTGGACAAGAATTAACCTCAGATCACGGCCAACAGCAATCGGATTCCCCTTATATTATACACTAATCCAGATCAGGACAAGCGGCCCAAAGCGGGTCAGACTCAGCGTGGGTTTATTGTACTTTGCTGAACCTAATTGCTCCTCCTCTTTGTGTCTCTTTACATGGGTTCACATCAGTTCCAGTAATTAGGGCTAAATACTCTTATTCTATGGGACTATTATCATGATTATGGTTTTGATAGTAGCTATTAGTTGCTCTCATCATACTCATTGTTTCACTTTTCTTCCATGACTTTTTTTAAAGTTGCTTCCTCTTTCTTCGAGAAGTTTGTGCAATTACCGGATTCAGGCTACATACATGCCTTTTTGCTAAATTTCTATGCGACAAATCACACTAACGTGGGCATTTTGAGATACAAGCATTTAATAATAGCAAACACTTTACTTCGAAATGTGATTGCTCCATCCATTTTCTATTTCTCTTTTCATCAATTCCTTTGTTTTTTACAAGTGGGTGGCCAAAAAAACAGTCTGTGTAATTAGAGATACTGCATCCAGCCTCTAATCTGGGTCAAAACAGATTTGAGTTCATGCAATGCACTCCTCTAACTTCCAGTGCAATGTGTCACACAGTACAACAGAAAGTCCTTGATACATTGTATGTTGATGGGAGCACCTAATGAAATTGTTCTGTAAAACTCGCTACAATTACATCTTTGACAATCTACTTTGAAACTGTTTATGACAATGCTTCACATGAATAATGTGTTGGATAAGATAGAAGCAGGGCTAGAAAAGATGTGAATTTCCATAAATTTTAATAAAATACGACAAAATTTTCCACAAATGATCGCATATCAAGCAACTACTTTCAAACCAATAATTTGGGACTATCTTCAAAAATTTCCAGGGAGATTTAGAAATTTCCAGGCGATGACATGATACATGATGATACTTTTTCCGGCCATGTAAAGAAGATGAGAGTGAAATATGAATGGGAAGTTTAAAATTTTATATGCTATGCTCTGTCCATATAAAAAGCACATCAGCCATGCATATATAACATTTTATAAATGTCGAAACTCGAAACTATTGGTACACACCATAACCTGGTAACATTCAGGTTTCAAATAAACCATATATAATAAAGGAATAGATTGTAACATTATTCATGTTATGAAGAGATATATTTTGTTATCAAAGGACATGATCTGGTCTATTCTCGGTATATTCTCGGTATATTCTCAGCATTCTGCACTGTTTGGCATATACCACATATTGCAAGGCAGTTCACTATGTTCACAGTACATGACATAGTACACTTAGAATAGCAAGATTGGTGCAAGAGGATATCTGAACTTGTATCTGAACTTGTATCAAGAATCTAAGAGACGTAAACACTGCCAAAGCCATGTTGACGTTTGTCCAACACTGGTGTCAGAAGCACCTTGCTTAGCTGTTGCAATAGCATTGCTAAAGCTTGGCTAAAGCTTGGTTCAAGTTGGTCGGGGCTCAGGTTACTTTCAGAAGTCATTTCAAGTCACCAGTCGTTCACAAATTGACAGAGTCAGACAGACCGTGACAAAAACTACAAATGTTGCACTCAGGTTGTAATTAAATATCCAAGGATCCTGAAAAATTCCCCGCATAAATCATGAAATTCAACAGAAGAGTAAGTTACTCGACTGCGTACAACCTTACAACAGTGCACAAGTACAGCAAAGAGCATTAAAGTTACATGTTGAAGAATAGAAATGAGTCAAATAAGTATCAGATGAGTATGAATGACTGACTTAATGACCGATGACTTCAATATATGCATGATATATATTGTCCTTAAATGATGATAGAAGAAATTAACCAACTTGAACAACTTTAACCAAGTGTTCATTCAAGAATTTCAAGTAATAATTCTGAAATTGGTTCCGACATGTATCAGCTGATATTACAAATATGCAGTATATTATATATCGGTACATAGCATACTACCATCATGATCACTTACTACAATGAACACGAGTGAGTCTATTTCAAGACTCTCCCTATTTTTAAAATAAGTTGAATAAAGCTAATGAAGTAGAATGTGTTTAGTAAAATTCTATACATAATGAAACTATAAATTTCAAAACAATTTTACATGAATGGACAGGAAAGTGCTTATCAAAAGTTATTATAGATCCTTATAAATAGAAATAAAATATGAAGAACTTCCAAATTTAACAGTGTTTAACATGTGTTAAATATGGCGCTCTCACCACGCTAACCATATCGACATGCTTCTAGTGATTCTGCAATATATCAGGAAACGTGTTAAAATGTATATTTATAACTCTGCAGTAAAAATAAATTTAAAATACAATATGTCAGTTCAATGAATGATGAATAAGTCGAAATGAAATATTCTGAATTTTTGATACTAATACTATGTCACCATCAGAAACAATATACAAAACAGTATTGTTTAACTTCAACAAGATCTGTTATATAACATATACTAGGGCAAAATTTCAAAAGAACAAGAGGCGCAAGAGACTCAAAAGCAGAAGACAATCTTCCAAGATATTCGGAAGACATATATGTCGTACGACGCCTCATTATTCAGTTCATTTGGCAAAAGCAGTTTGATGAACACCAAGACAGTGTGAGCCTCACAGCGTCTTTTGAAGCAAGAAGCATAAGGAAAGAAAAGGATGACATCAGGAACATCAAAAAGATGCTACAATTTCACAACTTGCATGACCGATTCATTCACTTTCAACGACTTATTTCTTGAATTGAAAATCGTTAGTGGCTGTGCGGCCGACAATTCGACATTTTCTGAGTCAACTTTTTCATTTATCATGTTTACGGGTACTAATATTTATGGGTAGAATTAAATCCTCATATGCTATTTACACTACACAGATTTTGAAGGAATTGCAATTATGTGCACTTTACAAATCAGAGATAGATATGAACATTTGCGTCAATTAGTCTTGATTTAGTCCAACTTGCATGTAAAACATCCATTTCAATGCCTTGCCTTGACTCCAAACTCAAGACTCCAACTTTTAGCAATCTCTCAGGGCTCAAATTCAGCAAACTAATTCAATCTGTTATCTGTATATGACAACAAAACACTTTGGCAATTTTGCTGAACCCACATTTAGAGAACACAGAACAGATTATGAATCAACTCATAAAACTGCTTGGCATGATAATTTGATAAATAGTATAAAATACAGAAGTAACCAAGGCAGACATAACATTTGTGGCTAAATACCCTAACCAACTAACATCAGCCAAGCATCGACATGATATCAGATCATGAGGATATTTACTACAAAAAGATGAAAATGATCATAAACAGGCTTACTGGTGATGGAAGTGAATCTCCCTACATCCCAGCAAACGGTCGTTCGTTAAAAGGGTGGAAATTAAGCGAATGAGGATATTGCACAGTAGGGTTTTTCGTGTTTTGTGCAAAGTTACAAACAGATCTATAGGGGATAACTTCCGAATCAGTTCCGATCTATCATCCAACACGTTCAAAAAGGCTAAATACAAAGCTGCATCAATCAATTCCTTGACATAGTTTGCAAATATGCATCCACAATTACAGATCAGACCAGATCTATATAAGGTAGAAAGGTAACTCCCTTCCTAAACATTCTAAAAGTGATTATATCGACTTTAAAGTTTAATTTTACTGTTTAAAAGAGATTTAAAGTTCCTCTGCTTTGTTAAGTTGGTGTCATCTAGACTTATGCGAAGCATGTAGAGCTCAGATTTCATCAGAATCGAGGACACAGATTATACAATTACCCTTACGATACCATTTTCTGGTTACACAAATATCGCACCTGTTCTGGATAAAAATATACTCCAATCAATTAATTGATCATGGCAGAAGAAAGTAGGGAATTTGGACATGTCATTCCCTGGAAATGTCTAAATCTTAATGGACATTTTGGAAAATGGCACAAATTTCAAACTGCTTGTGATTCTAGTGCCGCTGTTGTCATCTCTCTTAAGCATGATAAGATCGTTTTCTAATTGTGGGAAATTTTCTCAAAATTCTAATAGTGGAAAATTTTTCCATTGCCTGGAAATTCACATTTTTTCAAGCCATGTATTAAATGTAGAATAAATCAAATCAAAATATATATATATATATAAGATTGACAAGCTGAGTCAAGATAGCTCATTACTAAATCAGAGCACCATTGATAGATCGATTCGACATATTTCTAAGTCAGTGGAAACTTTAGATGGCTCGGACGAAAGCTGATACCGGGCTCCTGAGTCTAGACACTAAATGACTTGTAAATTGTGAGGATGGAGAATGTCTGGCGATGAAACAGCCTCATAGCATCTAGTTATAAACTTGTGCGACTGTCAACTCTCTCTAGATATTGTCCCGTTTGCTGCTAAATGATGTATAACTGCAATACTGTCAATTGTGTTCAACAACTTATACTTTATACTTTCTAAAGGCAATTTATACCTAATTGGCCAGACAAGTCACCATATTCCATACACCTGACTTGCAAGTTAAGCAATCATCTTTGAGTGAAAAGACTAGTCACATCAGCACATAGTCAGTACAGACATTTCTGCTTTCTATGTGCAATGTAATTATTATCTTACACCAAAATCACATATATGATATCTTCAGCAAACGGCTATTCATAAACCACTAATAAGCGATAAGACCAAAATCACATATATGATATCTTCAGCAAACGGCTATTCATAAACCACTAATAAGCGATAAGACTTTTAGGAGACCTAATCCAGGCTCGACAGAGTCTGACAAGAGTCGACACTGGCTCGGTTAGCGGTTAGCAGTCAAGAGGCACATATATAAGGCAGACTAGCTATCTGCATATCAACAGAGCAATAATGTATGGAAAGATCCCTGCTCCCTGAAGGACCCTGCATATCGTCATCCCAGCTAGGCTGAGCTAGCTATAGCTCAGTGTATCACATACATATTGATGAACAATGCAGAGGTATCCATTATCCAACAACAGCCTAACAGTATAGTGATCAGTAACTACAAGCTGGCAGTGGGGCAGAGCAAGTCAAGGGATTACAGACAGATTTATACTGCAATTTGCCCATTGCTGTTGTCATTCACTGTTGAGAATCTTGAGATTATAACATTTAGTGACTTTAGACCTCACCATGACACTTTCAGCAATGGAAAAGCCGGTACCCAACTGACACATTCTGCATGAGCACTAGACAAACTGAACACCCTGTCACCACTTCTTAAAACGACCGGTAGCAGGCAGTAGCACAGAGGAGACAAGTCATTTTACTGCATATATTTTGCAATGATTTCCACTCATTTCACTTCAAAATAAAGCTAACATTTTTGGTTAAAGCTAGCTCAAAACCTCTTATGCGGGTTCCCTCCCTCCAGTGAGTGAGACCAAGTAGTAATGCAACTCTTTGGAGAGATTCTCTGACTCTGAGACACCGATATTTCCTTAATTTCTCAAAAATTTGGAGATTTCAATTCAAACAGTGCATATTATTGTAACAGATCATATTCAATGTTAATCATTGAATGTTCCAATTTAATATATGTCAGGTACTCAGACCCTACTCTCTTCAACACTTCAAAGCTGTTCATGTATAAAATGACATTCAACATATTCAAAGTATATCAGTATATAGTATATCCAGTATCATTTCTAAGATCAAAAACACTTTTAGCTTCTACTTCATAGTACTTCCTAGAACTCTTATCATTGCTGGTCCTTGACTTCCAGTTAATATGGTTTAAATAGCCAGGAGCCCATTGACCTACCCCCTGGAACTTAGCCTTTGACTCAATGACCTGCTTCTTGCACTACCATATTTATTAAATTAGAAACATGCCCTTCTTTAACATGTTTAAGCATGTCAAGGCCACAATCGGGGTAAATGTGTCCCTTGTAAGTATGTATACATGATATTCTTATCAATTAACAATACTTGTAGCATTTACCATGTTTACTGGAGACAGTCTGGGGGTGGTACACTATTTTCTACTATCTAGAGTAGACAACTTTAGGGCTAAGTTGCTGAGGTCTGCCATTGGCATTCATTATAAATTTCCAATGAAATACCCCGGCTTGCAATCAAGCAAATTTCAATGTATATACATACACTTGCCCCTCTGCACAGTGGTCCAGCTTCAACCAGCTGCCAATTGGCCTTTTGTTTATAGGCAGGCAAATAAGAACATAAGGGAGGATGGTCCAAGATAAACATGTGGAATTAATAATGTCGCTGAATAGCAAAATCAGAATCATATTGGCCTATATAATATATATGGTAATGGTATATATATACACTTGTGATCATGCCATGGCACATACAATAGATTGCATACATAGCCTACTTGTTACAAGATTAACTAACATTATCTAATATCTAACATGTTCAAAACAGACTAGAAAGCGAAACAAAAAATTTGATATTTTAGATCAGTTTTCATTAACAACGCAGTGACCATTAAATACAGAATTTTCAGACAAATATTCCTGAATTTTGAAATTTTTATGACTAAGTCAGACTAACAGCCAAGCAGTTTCATAACAACATTAACAAGCTATAATTCAGTTATTACACACCCCTTATCCACTTATACTGTATACATCAAGTTATGGTATGATATTATGATAGAAGCATGCAAGTAGAATGTGGCATCTAAATATGGAATTTTTCCAGTTGAAAAATAGTCACATTGTGGGTTTTACGAGTGTCTATACAATGACACACACATAACTTGCATGAGTTGTGCAAATATATGACATGGCATAGAATACATCTTGATGGTTGGGAAAAAAGTAAAAAAAAACCTTACAACTTTTATGTGATTCCATGCACAATATCACAATATAGGCTGTGATACAGGCTGTGATACAGCCTGTAACGGGCGTGTTAAAAATGAAGTGCCATATTTATTTGGGAAAAGAATAGGCCTACCCTCAACTCAACTGTTCATCATTGAATTTATTATATTGAATCATTCGTTTTTGAAGGAAGCTACTTGGGTTTCTGTCCACCTCCACGACAAGCTTTTAGTCCACTGAATCTGGAGAGCTTTTCTGAGACAGGGATGGATGGATGGATGTTTGGGGCTTTATGTCCTGTATTTATGCACTTGGTAGGCTAATTAGGACAGGAGGAGGTCACGGCAATGAGGCAAAGGATGATTGAAACAGCCGACCAACATAGGTCCAGGTGACCCGGCAAGAGCTGGATTCGAACCCTGGTCCCAGCGATTGGCAGTCCAGCACGCTACCACTAGACCAACCCTCCCCCCCCCTTCTGAGACAGGGAAGATACATGTTCATTAAGCTAAATTTGGTGTTTCATTGACCATGTTGACAGAACCTGAGAACCTGCACATCCAATACTCTGCATCCAATGCTTCACATGCTTCAAAATTGCATGACAAGTTTGACATGCCACGGATATTTCCTCATACAAAAAGCCCTTATCTCAGTTACGTGAATAAACACCTACAAATTGAGATAAGATAACTCTCAGGTATTTTATTTACCTGTTATCTTCACATGAAGTCAGATGTTGACAGAAAACCCACATAATTGGAACTAACTGCCATCAAATTAGCTTGATTAAACTCTTGAAAATCTCCAATAACAGCCAGAGAGCAGTTTATTAATGATTCAGCTTTCAGTGCTAGTCATTTCCAATTTGCTAACTAGTCTAGAAATTGAAATAATTTGTCAATATTTGAACTACTTCATCTCAAGTTGATAATTAGTATGAAAAGGCCAGACACCAGCAGCTGACTAGTTATAGACTATAGAAAGTTTAGAAAACAAGTCGTGATTTCAGTCATATATCAGCGTGTACCAATGAACTACCAAGTTAAAGTAGACTACTAGACCCCCCACATAACAAAGCTAATATGTCAATTCATAAGAGAGGACAAAAGCATTGACAAAGCATTGACAAGATATTGACAAAAATATTTGACAAAAACATTGACAAAAGCATTGATATATCACTGACAAAAGAATTGACATGATCTCAGCGGCTCTCAAGGTATCTGCACTGAACGACCTGGCCTTGGGGGATCCCCCCTCTTGCCTGAACTGCCTCCCACCACTAGGCCACCAGTATAATAGCATACATTGTACATGTATGTCAATGGGATCATCAGAACAACTTATTCTACATGTTTCATGCCCCAAAACACATGTCAATGTACAATGACATGCTATTCTAGTCCTGAATGCAGCTTATGACCGCAGTCGTCAATATATCAGGACAGAACCTGTCTTAGACATTCTGACACAATTAAAAGTTATTCGACAATGGCGCTGTTTGTCACTGTCTTTTACTTTTGGTGATATTTAACAATGCTGATGATGTGTCTACACAAAATTATACGAGCGTTGAAAGATTTTCAGTCAGCAATTATCTGTGAATGTGCCACAGATACGGAATTGATTATGAGATTTTATAATGGGTAATTCAGATACAAATTCTATTGGATACACAACAAAATATTACGAAAGAGACATTACAATGCCAGACAGAAAGAGAAACTGAAATTTTAGAGAAGTTCACATTTTTTAAGAGTCAGAAATCTCTCAGAATACCAGGAAATGGGGATTTAAGGGCAACCTGAGTTTGCTCACATGAGTGACCCATGTGCATGTGATGATTAATTCCTTTGAACATGCTCCAACTTCAAAGGCTTGCCGCCACAATGCTCCCTTATTGTTTGAAATATTGGAATTAAAAACTGGAAAAAAAAGGTCTCCAAACTTCTGAAACATCTCAAACAAGGCAAGTTTATGACCTGTGTATCAAGAACAACAGAAGTCTGGTTCTCAAAGCATTTTAAAATAAACCTATGAAAACCAACTTGTTCTAAGCCTCACAGACTGACACAGGGTCCAGGCTCCAGAGCAATACCGGGGGAGATATTGATTATGCATCTAATGTATACAAATATAATGTATATAGCTTGATTTGCATCTAACCAACTATAGTGAGCTTATTAGTGACACAGGGTCAATGTCATCCAATCCATTCAATTCACACCTAGACCTCAATTCATAGACAATGACTGGCAGGTGTCACCCATTGACACCCAAATATCTAAAGTAGGTCTATTACCAATTACAATCAGACAGAATCAGTATGTATTTAAGGCAACTGCATCTAGTTCTAGTATATTAGCAAAGCCTCATAATCCCTCATAATCACAAAATTGATCTGTCTAGATGTGGTACAGGTACCACTCAGCCCTTTGCTTGCTAAATCGTACCCAACCATTGACATGTAGATTTACTAAATAATTATGATGATAATAGGGTGATTCCTATCATTCCATGATGTATTGGACTTGGTATGAATCATTGAATGAGTCACGAACTCACAGATACATCAAGGTAGCTGCATAGCCCATTACATGATAGATGTCAATATAATGTAACAATCCTGCAAGTTAAAACATATATATGTTGAACTTCAACGTACTTGTATTATTGATAATAATTTGCAATACACAACTGTGACAGGAGCAATACACAGCATGTGTATTGTGGGCAGATGCAGCAGCACCACCATAAAAACTGTACAATCAAAAACATAGTATGTCAATATTCTAATCCTTGACAATTTAGCATTGGTGCTTTGGGCATCATAATTGACATAAAATGAAAATTGCTATGGCAGCTTATAATTACACTGTAATGACTGTACTCTCTATTAAAACAATCAAATTTATACAATTTAATAATGTGAAAGAACAGCCATATCTATTACAGAAATTAAAACAGAATGCATAGAATCAACAGTAGTATGCAACAGTCAAAACACAAGAATGCAAATATGGGCATAATATGGCTTTTATGATTAGAAATTGGCTTTTTATTAGGCCAAACTATGAAATGCACCATAGGACAGTTGATAATTGATGCTAACAAGCAATTAATATATGACAGAATATCACAAATGAGATCACCTTGGCTTGTATAGGACAGTGTCTAGAATGACAGTATACCTGCCCCCTGGTATTATGGAAGAGAACTGCCAGTAAGGTCATGGCTTTATGAATTGAGTAGTGTCTGATCAAGGACAATTCCCCCCTCCCCACTTACCTGGGGGGTTGTGGAGCTTAGTTGCTTCTGTAGAGCATCCCTTTCCCTTTCCACTTCACTTGTTTTCGCCTGGGAAAGGGCTAGATTTTCCTGTGTTTCCCTCAACGTCTCTACGAGTTTGTCTCGTTCATCCAGCATATTCACCATGAGCTGTTCGAAGTTGGCATCGTCGCCCGAGTACTGTGAATCGCGATCCCCAGTCCCATCTTCGGAGATGGTGGGCATCACGTCGCACATCATCTTGAAAGCCTCTTCTTTACTCCCCGTACAAATCAACAACACCGGTAAAATAATCACTGAAGATAGCTTCCGATCCTCAGTGACTGAACACTGCTACTCTCGGAGCCATCCACTGGCACATGAAATCTCGATCCGTGTAACAAAGCAACTCCGCGTTCCTCGTACACCACAAACACATCATTTGGTAGGAAAACCTTTGGAATTCCTCCTGCCGTCAATCCATGGCTTCCGCTGCCCGATCTACTGGCTCTGCAGTCCATAAAGACACCCTACTCGCCAGCAAACGACTCCATCTTGGGAGCCATTTTCTTCAATGAAAAACTGTGTCATTCCCAGCATGCCCCGCAAATTGCTCAGTGCGCGTGCTCACTCCTAATCAATCCAAAATGGAGTCGGATCCAGGAGGACTCAGTGTACTTCACTTATTTCTCACATATTTTTCAGCAAAATGGACGATTTTGAGAGGGGGACAGTAGCTTCGGAAGGTTGGGAAAGATGTCCAAGTCTTCCAAGAAGACGAGGGAGGGCAAAGGGCCGCCGGAGGGCCAGCATAGCAGTCAAATTGGTGAGATTTTCTATGCTCAAGTTGTGTCCCAATTTTGTGGATTGCAATGTGTACATTTTGAATGCCGGTGAAATATGGGCCCATCCCACTTTTTGGGAAGAAGCACCTATTGCATAATGACAATCAAGCGGGGGTGAAGATGCATTGTTGTAATTGGCACTGAAGCGTAACTTCACCCGTGGCTTCAGTGCTTCTGGAACCACAAAGCAACTGCTGAGCACACAACCAGCCTGCCAGCCTGCTGGCTTCACCAGTGGCAGTTCAGAGTTCAGTGAGTGGCTTCGGCTCAGCCAGTCACTAGACATCGTCTGCAAAGATACTGATGCTGCTGCTGAAACAGTGACGTATTCTGCCAGGCACTCCATGACATCATCTCTTCTATATTTAGACACACTATGAAACATACGATATTGAAACTTTAAAGTATCTACTATTTTCACAGTGCATAAAATTTTAAAATGAATGACAGGTCATGTGTGGCATTGCATCATCATCATGTCCCATATGATATATCATGTAAATACCAAAGAGAAAGAGGCTTGCTTCAATGCTGGCAAACTCTGAATCATTGTCATTGAATGCATCTGTGTATCACACCTGCATTTGCATCATTAACAATAGGCTAACAGTGAACAACATTATCTTACAAGTTTGAATTTCTGTTAGTGTTACATATTGCACACACCATTGGCACACTTCCATGTTATCAGTGAACTGTGATCCATGTCACATGTGTGGTGATATTGTGCAATAGTTCTTGACCTACTTAGTGTGTATGTCACTTGGCAGACACACAGGCAAATATGGCTTAAAGTTTGTTTATTATGTTAATTAACAGGGTATGAGTTCAGTTATATATTACAATATTTACTTTTTCACTGGTCTGCCAGTACATTAGTTATCGCAAGATATGATTTTAAAATTGCCTTGAGTCTTAAAAATGTGTTCCTACATAAACATTCTTGTTTGCTCCTATAAAACAGGGTAAAAGAAGGCTTTCATGTTATGATCATCGAGTCGTCTGAATTATTAAATGAAGCAATGTGATGATTTAATGCAATGCTACGAACTGGAAAGAGCTGACGGTGGTCTGGATCTCAAAGGAAGAAGGAGAAGAGCATCCTTTTAAATGATTTTCATGACACTTTTAAAACTTCATCTTCGTGTATAGTTACAATTGCCTATTATTCTGGAACTCTAAACTACAAAAGTGGAATTTGGACCTTTGTGGATTTAGGCCACAAGTAATTGATCTTTAGCTTCTCTGATTCTCTCAAGGCACTTTTTCTAGGGTTGGTCGGTAGGACAAAAAAATTTTTTTTTCCATCGGCAGGAAATTTATTGTGTCGGCGGGTCCGCGAAGCTAAGAATCAATTATGTGTGGCCTTAACTTAATCTGGGAGTCATTTTTAGTTGACATCCTACAATTCTGCATAGTTTGAATTACAATCCTGACGTAACTCACTCATGAATCATTGGATTTTAAATTGCAGATTTCACTTTGGCCGACTATGCTGACGCTGCCTGTCCGGCTACAAGCAGGTTGAGGATGAAGAAGGGAGCTGCCAATGCTGTCACGCAAGGCAAGTTATATGTGATGGTATTGTGAATGTGTCAATACTGATCTCTGTAAATTATGTGTCTCATACATATAAAATTCTGCTACTTGATTTTTCCCCAGGACTGGGGTAAAAAAGAAGAGCTTACTGAAATTTTGCAACCCCATACATGAGCAAGCAAAAATTGGCAGGTTCCCCCCTCACCAGTTGGTTTTTCAGTGTAATCAGAGAGCTAACAGTTCAATAAGCAGTTTTTTAGATGGCTTCCTGAGCAGCTGAGAAGTCTTAATTTCTAAAGACTGATATGTAAGACTGGTACCTCATGTCCAAATATATAGATGTAAAATCAAGAATGCATGCAATGTTATTCTTACCATTGCAACTAATTTAAACATTTGAACTTTTGCAGTGAAGAATTATGCAAGTGGTCAGGAGTCCACTTCTGAGGGCCTCAATTGGTACGAGAAGGACTTGGATGACTTCGACCAGAGGGAGAATGGAAATTTGGACAGCGACCAGGAAGAGGGAGAAGTAGCAGGTCAGTTTAGAATATTTCAGATGCTCATTACTGTGCACAGGGGTTAGTAATATGAGGTCTCAGTGTATAATAATTTTGAACTGCCTTTTTATTGTGGAAATGTGTACATTTAAAAAACTATGACAAACTCGAGGACAATTTGAAGAAAAGTCACAAGTACACAGCACTCATCTTTAATTGGTTTTTATGATCAAATCAGATCAAGATTCTCCAAGAAAGTTTGATAAATATTTTCTGAATATTGATAAAAAAATGTATAAATAAATTTTAAAAGATGTAGTTGAACTTAAGTTTTCCTTTGTCATCCACAATTTATTTGTTAATTTATTGGTCGCAAGCTGGGCTGTATTAAAATTATAGTTAATATTGTATTTAAATTGAAAAAAAAATTGATTTAATTATTTTGTTTCAGAGGAGGGAGCGTCAAATGTTTCTCCTGCCAAGAAGACCTTGAAGCGTTCTCTGACTCAGTCATCGGACGAAGGAGGAGTGGAATATCCCTTAGACATCTGGTTCCACATCAGTCAACACATACTCCCGGAGGATATAGCTAAATTCGCCTGCATCTGTCGCTCTACTCACTATGTGGTCCACACTGCTCAGTTCTGGATCAATCTCTATTGGAGGTGTGTAGTAGTACCAAAGATGATACATTTTCAGTAAGACATGTAACTTCAGTAGAATCAATATATTGGCTGTGTCACCTGTGTGTGTTCAGGGGGTGCCCTCTTTTGGATGTGAGCTCTTTGCCCCTCGCCCGTCAGTGCAACTGTAGGCCTGCTTACAGTATTAGGAACTAAACTGCTTAATTCGTTAGAATACATGTGATTTCACATCACAAGAACAAAGTTCTAAGTTGTTAAACCCCGGTCACACCTAAAGGGACCATATCTGAGTTTTCAAAGGCTCTTTGGGTCCCTAAAAAACTGACAAAATTTCAGAAAAATTCCTAAAAAATTGTGATCACATTCCTTCTGATGTTATTCCCAACTTTTGTCAACCTGGGCCTAAGGTTAGACAATCCCCCCCCCCCCCCCACAGAAGATTCCTTCAAAGTTAATATGAACATTTTTTGAACTCGTATAATACTTCATTAAATATCATTTGTTTTACAATAAAAGTCTTTTGTGCTGTTAAAAACTTTAATAATAAGTATCTCTTTCATTGTAGATATCCTCCGGGAGACATCGCTCTGCCGGAATCCTTACAGCCAGCATCACTGAACAAAGTCCACGGTTTGCGGACCAGAGTTATTCGTGCTTTGTTTTATACCTACCCACCATGTGTTCGAAGAGTGCAAAACGTGCTTCCATTCGAGGACCCACCTGAAGAGATCATCGGCACAAAATGCATACTGATGTGGTACCAGCAGGTCAAGGGAGGATTGTGGCAATTTTATTTCAAGTTTCAAAAGCCTGCTACGGAGAAGTACAGGTGTCATCTGGCCGTTCGGCCGACCAATTACAAGGGACGTTATTCTCTAGACCGGTTCGCCACAGATATATGCGATAACCCTGACAACGGCTTAGTTGTTTTACAAGTTGTCTGTCGATCTTTCATTCCCGTTCCTCCCTCCGTCATGGGTATGACTCTGTGCAAAACGTCGATCAGCGTCGGCCACGGTATGATGAACCACAAGCTCAAGATGATATTCTCCTCGCAAGAAAGTTGCATCGGAAAACCTGTCGCTCTCGCTGGGGGCACGACCATCAGTATGGACCCCGTACTCAACTACCGGGTGCTCGATTGGTGGGAGCCAAAATACCCTCGTTGACTCGTTTTAATCTTTCTGATCTCCCTGAATGTCTGACACTGTCTGCATAATGTTTACGTGATCATGTTTGCGCGATTGTTGTTTTAAGACTGTTATATCGTGATATTTCCATTTAGGTATTTGGACGATTGTTGAGCACTATTTTGTTCTGTTGCATTGTACCAAAGTCTTTGCATTCAAACATTTCTGTTGCTGTGAGACACTTGACATTGTTGTCGTTGCCGTAACAAAGACTGTTGATGAATAGGTATTTTGTGTAATTATTGTAATTGTTGACTATTTATTTGCCACACTACGTAAGGGTTGAGTAAGACGCGTGTGAGCATTCATACGAAGTAGAAATGTTTTGTATGTGAACTCTAGGCAATTTATCTACACTAGGTGGCACCATTGACTGCTACTGTGATGCCCTGCTGCCCCTAGTGGAATTACTAAGAACTTCACGAAAAGGGGTTTAATTACCTGCCGTCTGTTAGGTTTGGCCAATTATCATGATTACGATTTCTGAATTCCTTTATTTCCCGTGACTATTCAAATCTGACGCGTGCTTAAAATTAATTAAAATCTAGATTCAGTAGTAGATTGACTCCTTTCAGTACCTGTCAGCCGTGTGGTAACAAGTAGGAGTTGCCCACAATTGTGTTAAAGGTATGGGTATTGTTACTATTGTATTGTGAGAAGTTATTTTTGAGTTGCTGGGGATATGCTTGATTTAATTGTGAAAGTTTAGATTCAGTTGGTTGTATGAAATGATCTTTTTTTAAATTGTCCATATTGCCAAATCAAATTTATTTTCAAAGGATGAAAGTGTCATCAGCCCTCAGGTGTGGGAAGAAGTTGTCTCTCAGCCTGAGGGCTGCACTGTGACACTATCCGACCATACAGGTCTATGAGCCTGACCACTTTGAATATATATTAATATAAAAGCTTAAGGTGCCCGGTAAAAAATAATATTTTATGCAAAGTTGCAAACTATCTGTGGGTAATATATTGTGAAATGTTGCGACTTAAATTAAAAGAAATTCCCAGTGATATTTTTAAAAACTAAATATGTAAGTACAGTGAAGTCTGACTGTTGGTTCAACTTGGTTGTCGATTGCTCATGATATTTTGTATGTTAGTGAACTGGTTACACTCATGTCAGTTGTAGCTAATAAATTATTTTTAAAAAGGGAAAAACTGTCTTATTTATTTAGAGTGTAGATTCTGGATATCTGGATTCATAGATTTGAAGATTATACTTTCAGGAGATCTAGCTGAGATCCAGCCATAGCTAGTTTGATGACAAGATGTCACCGAAAGGTATGCCTATATTTCAACTAAATCTCCTGAAGGTACATTCATCGGATGTCTTCCTTATGCTTTGCATAATTGTCTCAATTCTTCTGGCTCTGAAGATTTCAGCCTGTATGAGCAGCTGCTAGAGGTAGATGTAATGAAGAGGTGACTAGGCTGTCAGTCCACGCCAAGATACTAATGTACTTCCTGCTTCCCAGAGTGCAGTCTTTTACTTGCTTCAGCATAGAACACTGAGAGCAAGGCACTCTCTGGCGAAATGTTACATACAATTTCAAAGATTCTGAATTTATTTGTCATTGGATCTGTGTATTGTTTGATTAGGAATGATTGCTATGTATAAAGTTTCATATAATTTTATTGGGGCGATTAAAAAGCATGATAGTGTAATGCTTCATGCTTGTGAGTGTCATCAAATAGTGTTGAACCTTGAGAGGCAGTTTGGTAAATTCAAGAGAATGGTATAGCTGGTGTTTCTGGTCTGTCGTAATTTTGGAGGAATATTGCTCTTTTACAAGAAGATATCAGATAACCAGTATAGTGAAAATTACTCATTTGGAAAAAATTCTGGTGTCTGGGAACTGGTCTGCTGACTGGCTTATTATGGGTCTCGACACAATGACGAACCAGTCCAAAGGCAGGCGGAATAAAAGTGGTATTGGATATTGAATGCTGAGGTTTTGCAGCTAATTTGCTGTACGCACCTTTCATTTTGAATTTGAAGCTTTTCTTTTTCCGGTGTTGGATGAAGACCTATATCGGCCAAAATGTCAATTTTGAATAAGAAATATAATCTGATTGGGTGTGTGTGTGTTTGTGTTTTACGCCTCTGCTGCCCCCATCTGATTGGGTGGGATTTATGAATATCGCCTTCTCAAGCCAAAATATCAAGACTGGTCATATTGCATGACATCATGAACACAAAATTGCATAAAAAAGTAGAATATGTTGGTCACGGATGATGAAACAAAAACAATTTAACGTTCTCTCTTTTTTTAATTTTTACAAGTTCTGCAGGAAAGTACATTGTGAATTCGCAATGACATATAAAAACGACCAGTGAAGAATCTTCGCAAGATATCACAAGATTGTATAAATAATATAAATGCACATTTCATGAAGCCTGAGAGGTATAGTCACAAGTTTCTGGCTAAAAGTGTGATTGCTAAAGTATCGTTGTATAGTGTGTAACAGTATAAACATAAAAACAACCTCAAAGTTATCACTGGTTATTGATTGTGGACGTGCAGTCATGAAAAGTGTAACTTTACAAAAATACTAGATAAGGATAATGATAATAACAGTAAAGTGGACGCAATTTTTTTCGAGGCTAAATTACACGTTCCGCAGCATTGTCCGGCATCTTGGGCACAACTTTCTTCGCTCTTTCTACACCCTTGTATTCTGTCTCCGTACGGACATCCTGAAATGGATAAATGTTCAATTAGTTCTGTTATACACTGTTGAGAATAATTAGTTACAAGCATGGTTATTGATTAGTTACCACGGTGGCAGTGGAAGGGTGCAGAAGAAGGATGGATGAATGGGGCTTCACGTCCTATATTTATGCACTTGGTAGGCGTGCAGAAGAATGAAGTGGCATTGTAGGTGTTATACATTTATCAGATAAGATGGTTATGTTGCTTTTAAAAGTAAATAAGACCAAAATAAATTTGTGATTGATATTTTTTGGTGGCCCTCTTTAAAGTGGCTTAATAATAAGGTTTCTTGTTGCTTTGTGACAGATAAATTGAGTCGGAGGTCAATAAGTGACAGATGTCCCTATGCAATGTTTGCATGTGTTTTAAAAATGAGAGAGCATTTTAGATTTTTAAAAATGAGAGCATTTTAGATAGATATAGATAGATAGATAATTTATTTCACCAACATCACATGTACACGTTATTTATGAATTAGACTGGGTGATGACATGATGTTGGAGGGATGCCCAGAGAAACTCGAGAGTTTGGTTTTTGGGCACCCTAGGTGACAAGAAATGAGATGAAATGATATGGGCATGGATTGATGAAGGAATGATACAAAGAATAATAAATAAATATGATATCACAAGTACTAAAAATTAAACATACAATGTTATAAATTTGTCATATTCGGGGGGGGGGGGGGTTAGATACCTAATACAATCTATTAGGACATGATAAAGCCTTTAACTTGAAATAGCAGAGGACAAAGACTACCAAACAAAATTGTTACAGCCAAACATGTATCTGATATATATAACATACACTAAACATATACATATTGAAAAAAAAAAAAACAAAAAAAAAAACAAGGAAACCTTCAGATTAAAATTAAAAATTCAGATGGAATCAGGAACAAGAAAAGAGAGGATAATAATAAAACCATTTCAAAATCGACCGACAGTAAGTATTTTGTCAGGGAAGCCAAGGTGTGGGAGGAATTGAGGGAGAAGGGATGGGTTGGATGTTGGGGTGGGGAGGGGTAGTTTCAAAACCACGGACTTACCTAAGACATATAGTACAGTTAGGAATATGGCACTTTTCTTCGTACAATGACACAAAATGTTTTTTTAACTTTTTGGAGAATGAATCAGGGGATAAATACGTACAAGATTTAATAGCATTCGGAAGCATATTCCAAGTATAGGAAATTTTAAAATTCAAGGATTGCTTTTCATGAGAAGATTTAATATTTATGTAGTGAATATTATGTTGTTGTCTTGTTTCATAACTGTGAATTTGATTATTAGTTTCAAGCTGGCTCTGAAGATACGGGCGTGGTATATTATTTAAAGATTTTAGATAAAATTTACAACAACTGCTTTGGAAAATATCATTTATTGTTAGAATATTTAGTTTCTTCAAGATAGGAGCTGTCTGACTGTTGTAGCGTTTGTTTAGTATGTGACGAACTGCCTTTTTTTGGAGTGTGATTAATCGTTTAATTTCTTTATTTTGAATGTTTCCCCAGGCTATTACTCCATAATTTAAGTGGGGCAAAATCAACGAATTATATATGGTTTTCAATATTTGGGTTGGCAATGTATTTTTTAGTCTTGCGAGGATTGCTATGACTTTTATAATTTGTTTACATTTATTAGTCACATGAATTTTCCAATTTAGTTTGTTGTCAAAAGTTACTCCAAGAAATTTAACATGATTTACTTCGTTTATGATTGTATTATTGATTTTTATGGCTTCTCTATTATTAACTGGAATAGTTTTTTGATTCTGGAAGATAATATAGTTGGTTTTACAGATATTCAAGGATAGTTTATTTAGACAGAACCATTTGTAGAGAGTGTTAATTTCACGGTTGGTGTCTTGAATGAGAGTTTTAAAATCACTATTTGTTAATACGAGAGTGGTATCATCTGCGAAAAGTATGCTATTTGATTTAATGAGGGCCCTGTCCAAATCATTAATGTATATTAGAAAAAGTAATGGGCCTAGGATGGATCCTTGTGGTACCCCGCAGGTTATCAAGAGTCTATTTGAAGAGGTTGATTTAAATGAGACATATTGCTGGCGATTTGTTAAGTAACTAGTGAACCAATTCAGAGCGGATCCTCTAATTCCTATATGATTTAGTTTGGAGATTAATATGTTATGGTCGAGCGTATCAAAAGCTTTGGTTAAATCGATAAAGAAACCTAAACAAAATTTTTTTGAGGCAATTGCTTTAACTATTCTGTCTTGTAATTCCAATATTGCAAATTCTGTAGACATATTAGGTTGAAATCCATATTGAGATAATGATAATATATTATTTAGGGAAAGGTATTTCAGTACTCTTTTATGGATTATTTTTTCTATTATTTTGGAGAAACTTGGGAGAAGAGAAATAGGTCTATAATTAATGAATTTGGTTTTGTCATCTTTTTTATAAATAGGGATTACTTTAGCAGTTTTCATTGAGGAAGGGAAAATACCTTTTAGCATGGATATATTAGCTATGTGGGTCAGAGGTAGTATTATTGCATCCGAGGACTGCTTGATTAATTTTGTACTAATGCTGTCATGCCCACAGCTAGTCTTCGGTTTAAGAGAATTTATTATGGTGGAAACTTCATATGGGGTACAGGGTTCAAAATAGAAACTACTGGGGTTGTTGTTAACTGGTAGGTAATCAAGAGCACTCCCCTGGAAGGGAGGTATTTGCTGAGCTAAGGAAGGTTATCAGTATAGTGTTTATTAAATTTACTGGCAATTTCAAATTCATCAGATATATCTATTCCATCCGAATTAAATTTTTCAGGAAAGTTATGCTTGTTTTGGGATTTATTTAAGACACAATTAATGTTATTCCAGGTTTGTTTCATATTGTGTTTGACAATTGATTTAGATCCTCAAGGTCAAGGACCCTGAAGACTCGCATTAATGTTGTAAAAAGGGAGAATAAATTAATTACTGTTTCTTTGATTTCACTTAAATCACTGGTTTGTGGCTTGGCATTGGATGATAAATGTTCTAATATTCATGATAATATTATCAAGAAGCCACAGACCTACAGTTGATTTAAGGTCACCACCACAAATGAATGGTCCTATTGATTATCACTCGGTCTACGTAGTCAATGCTAGTTTTGTTGCCATGACAATATGACCTGTTAGCTAACATGAGACTCAGTCTTCCAACAGTCTTTTTCTATACTTTAGGTAATATACTCCATAAGACATGCAGATATTACTAAATTTGAATTTTATGATGCAATAAGTAGACAACTGAGCGTTTCATACTTGATAATTTATTAAAGATCAAGTTTTCGTAAATATGGCAAAAAATATTTTTGGTACTTCAGCTTCTTCAGCTGGGATAACTAAAGGACAGATAGATAGATTGATACATAGATAGCCTAGATAATAAATGCAGCCTTCTAAGTCCAGTTTTGGGTTCTCACAAGGGATGATTGATGAGATGGGGGAGAGAGCGGAAGTCCTCAACATGTTACTACACATTTACCACATGTGAGGGATCTTTTACTTGCACAGACACTGATGCAAGAATGAGAATCGAGTCCTCAAATATGATAATTCACATAATGTTGCATTTACCTGGAGTGGTGTCTTTCTTGCATGTCTCGCAGCACTTGTCCAGCTCAGTGAATCCGTAGTAGTAACATTTGATTCTGTCAGTTCCTCTGCACGAAGGGTCTTTGTCTCCGTAAGGGCAAGCTGCAAGACAACAAGAATCTTGTGATTCAAAGCAGGAGAGTTCTCATAATGTATATAAATGGTAGCCAAGGAATCGGCGTTTTGGTTACTAAACAAAGGGACCAATTAGGCTTGGAATGACAACAAAAATCAAATCATATTGTGTTTTATATTGTGTTTTATGTCATTTGAAAGAGAATCTTATAAGCTTTCATGTGGTACAACCCTTAGAGCTTTTTGCACATCGGTCATCCATTGGAAAAATAAATTTTCTACTTTTCAATCTGCAAAGTGGCTTTGCCACGTCATTGACAGTTTTCTGTTGGTTTCCTAATGAGTACTTTAAGTGATTTAATTAGTTTGTTTAATGACACCTATGCTGCTGGACATGATATGCACTGAATCAATTGATTTAATCATAACTGGTGCTAACAAACATTTTAAGCCAGTGACATCACAAGACCAAGTTGAATGAAAATTTGGAAACCATTTGGGCCGCAAATCCGCAAAGATCTATAATGCTGTGTGACAATTTCTAACGAAGCTATCAGTTGTCAAAAATCTCTTAAAGGTAAGGGTAACTAATTACAGATGTCGACTTACCTGCTGACAATTTCAGTTCTCGTTTGATGCGTTCACAAGTTTTGCAACATTTATCTCGATTATGTGAAAGGTAGCATTCATGTTTTTCCATCGTGCGACATGTATCAGGTTCTTTGTCTATGCAATCTGAAAGTAAAAACAATTGTAAATCTTAACTTTGACTCGCATTGAAACTAAGGCGGACTTCTGTTGCATGGGTCTAAATTAGCATGAAGTGGCCCCTTTTTTTACCATAAGGACAGGACAGAAGGCTACCTAATACTTATATATGCAGACTGACTTGTCAGTTTTGGTTGAATTACAACAGGGTCAAAGTGTCCGAAATATAGCTGTCATTTTTCTAATGGAGGAAATTATATATCTCCATACTGCCCATAGGTATTTACATGACCGATACAGGCTGTGACCTAACACGTACAAGTCTGGGCAAAAATATAAGAAAATATTTTTAAAATGGTGCACGATGGTCCCTGCATTATAAGACCACCCTTCTGCAGTCATAAACCGATCTTATGGTCGGGGTTGGGTCTCTTTTTCCTTTGGGGTGCAAAATGCACCAAAATAACTACTTGGCGTGGAGAAATGTGGCGCATAAATAAGGCAACTTGGTTTTTTACTGGGTTTGTAATTAATAGATCAATATACAATATAAAAGATAGTTTACCTGGGTCAGTTACAACGGGCGTCTTGCACGTGGCACAACACACTTCTGCATTCAACTCGCATTGTCTGCCGGATAAAGATTTGCACCAGTCTGCCCTGTCCCCGTATTCACAACCAGCTGAAGGAAAAAGTTAAAGGACATCAGAATATATTTAGGTGCTAGTAAACAATATTACACGACAGACCACAATCTGATTGTAATATTAACATTGTATCATCATAGGATTTTAACATTTTCTGGGCATAACAATAGATATTTCACAGTACATTTTATGTCCTTCAATTAATAATGACTTAGATAGTGAGGTAAATTTGGGCTTTCGATAAAGAAAGATTTGTTATGTTGTGTGTGTTATTTCTCAATGCGACTGGTTCTGAAGCTTTTCAAGCTTTTTCTAGCTGATGCACAAGCATACGCAATGATGAGAAGATAATGCTGTGAGTCCATGCCAATTTACCCCCACTTCCAAGAGGCTGGGTCTTTTTACTGCCTCAGTACAGAACAGTAGATGAATACAAAAGTAATAATTATTAAATTGACAAAAAACTTGACCTTCCTGTAGACATACCATTATTTTGCTGGAAGAGCTTAGCACATGAAGCACAGCAGAGTTCCCTGTTTGTCTGGTGATAGCAATAATGTGGATTCTGAGCTATCATTCCCTCACAGGTCACTGTCTTGTTTAATAGTCGACCTCTGTAATCTCCATAAATACAATCAGCTGAAAATAGAAGAAATAGTTGTTAATTAGTAGATGTGAAGCTGAGACGAATTGTCCTAATGGTTATCAGTATCATTGCAGAGGAGCAGGGGAAAGGTAAATAAATAAGATAGACAGATAGACAGATAGATAGATAGATAGATAGATAGATAGATAGATAGATAGATAGATAGATAGATAGATAGATAGATAGATAGATAGATAGATAGATAGATAGACATGTATGGTATCGTGTACTTACGGTTAACAGAAGGAGCCCGGTCGTCCCGGACACATTGACCACCATCACACCACTAAAAAGCATAAGTTTGAAAATAACAATTAAATCAACTTCTGTCAAAAAACTGCAGCCTGGTACATACATTTTTATAAAGACACATGGCACTCTCTCTCTCTCTCTCTTGTGTGTGTACCTAGGTTGCTAGGCCGCTCGAACCTGAAATAGGGAGCTACACGTTTACATTATGTATCTCAATCATGATTTTCTTTATTTTTTCAGTAATTGTTTTTAGTTTCAGGTAATTGTCCTCGTAAATGTCTTTGAGTTGTATTTTGTTGGTGTCGTCCGGGTGGATTGTAGTGCAATTTTGCAGTACGTGCTCTGTTGTTTCGTTTTGGTTCTTGCACATTCTACATAGGGTATCTCGGTATTTACCCTTGTAGTTGTTTTTAACATCCAGCATTCTGGTTCGTGCTTTGAAGATAGTGCTGGCTTGTTTTCTTGTTAGTTTATTTAGGTATCCTTTTCTTTTCTTGGTTTCCCATTTTGTGTTTTCCAGAAGGGTCTTTACTTTTGATTTTTCTTGGGATTGTCGTTCTATTCTTTCTTTGAACTTTTCTTTGATTTTTTTTGCTATCGTTCTCTTTCTGACTTTTTCTGGTTCTGACATGTCTTCTTCCGTTATGTTGTATTTTGCCATTGTTTCTGAAATTGTTTCTCTCCAACCTCCCTTGGTTTCATCGTTCATCATAGTTGTCAGTAGGTGGTTAGCAGTTGTTCTCAGTCTGCTGGTCATTCTCATCCGGTTTCTGTCCATCATGGCCTCGAAGTCAAGGGTTCCCGTCTCCATGTAGACAGCCTCGTTGGGTGTTGATTGTGGCGTCATCAGTAGTCTTTTGATGACGTTCGTCCATATACTGTTCAGTTCTCTTAGTTCTGTCTTGTTTGGGCTGAGGGCTTCAATTCCGTATGTCACTATTGGCTCTATGCAGGTTTCTATAATTTTCCACGCTGCTTCCAGTTGGATCCCTTTCAGATCAGAGTCTTCGCATATTGTCATCATCGTTTGGTATGCTGCTTCCACTTTTGATTTGGTCGATTTGATATGCTCCTTTAGGTTATTTTTGTTATTTAGGATCACTCCGAGGTACTTGTATGTTTCTGTTCGTTCTACCTGCATTTCTCCGAGCATATATGTTTTGCTTTCGTCGGTTTTCCCCATTGTCATGATTTTGCTTTTTTCTGCTCCAAATTTTATGTGATATTTTCTTGCGATTTCATGGGTTATATTAAGCATTTTTTCCATTTCTTGTTCGTTGTTTGTTATCAGTGCTACGTCATCCATCCATAGTAGGCATCCTACGGTTTCCTGGTTGTTATATTTGACTCCGATGTTCTCTTTTATGTACATCATGTATCAACAACATTAAACTGGAGAGCCATGGCTCATAAATTATTAAAGAACTTTGAATAGTTATGAGGGCATTCCATACATAATGGCTGATAATTGCCTGTAATTTATTAGCTTTTTAGACTTATTTTACAAAACCTTAATTAACATATTTTGAAGTAAAATATCTAGCCAGCATAAACAGCCATTATACAGGGTAGGAGTGAGTTTTTGCATTTTCGTTTTATTTTTTTAATTACACTATGCCCCTAGCATCAATTACTAAGTGGAATTCCTTAATTTTAAAATTGTGCACAATTACCTATTTTGAAAAAATAAAAAAAGTTGTTCAAATGACCATTTTTTATAGATGTGTTTTTATCAGTTAGTCATTGAGTCTACCACCCTCCTGTGCAGTGACCTGCTAAATCAGGGCATGCTTTCACATGTAAAAAAGGCGCAAGAAGTCTATTTATTTAAACAGCACAGGCATAGATAGGTTGACTTTCCAAATTAAACTGAAAGGTTTTTGAATTAAGGGCAATGTTTCCTTTCAACTTGGCTGCAAAATTTACAATGTCTGAATAAGGTATTAAATTGATTTTAAAAACCCATTATGAAACAGCCATTTTTAAAAAATGACAAAATTAAAATAGTGGTCAAAAGTTGTTTTGATCTTACTGTTTCTGAACTGCAAACAACTTTCTGGCATCATTCATTTTGGCAATTACTGTGATATGTGAAGTAAAATACGATATTGTGCAAGATATATGAAATATTGGATGTTTGCAAGTTAGGCCTACAATAAATAATTTCATAAACATTTTCCATAATTCATGTCAAGTGCAGCTGTAATTCTGTGGGGGCTCTCGCAAGTATCCTTAAATTTCAAAAGTTCACTTTAAATTTACTAGTTTGTTTTTAATGACTTGTATGCACATGAGTTTGAAATGACTGGACCAACCTTTTTGTCTCCACACGTTGTTCCTTGGGCAACTGCTATGTCACTGGGGATGTAGCAATCGTCCTTTTTGGGATTATAACAGGGGATTCTCTGGCAGATCTTGTCCCCATATGTCTGGGTCTGTAATGAATGAGATGGAGGCTGATTCGAGTGATTGCGCCAATTCAGTAAAATCTGACATGAACATTCCCCCAATTTGGTAAGTGCAGCCCTCTAAGCACAGTTCTGGACACTCACAAGGGTTCATTGATGAGATGGGAGAGAGAGAGCAGGAGTGCTCCGCATGTTACTCGTTTACCCCATGTGAGGGATCTTTTAAAATTAAATATTATAAATTACATATTTATTTATGGAAACTTTAAAAAAAATTCCATTAAAAAAATCAAAGTCACATTTGTACACTCATGGTATTGCTGTTCCTTTAGCCGGCAAGATGTTAAAGGCACCTTACTAATTCTTACATTAAACTGATATGTACTTACTCCACAAAAATAGGCCCCTTCTCCGTAAATATTTTGGCACTGGATGTCGTAAGAATACTTCTGTCCTGGCAACAGTTCCAGGAATTTCCTCCACTCTGTCTCATCATACAAATTAGGTCTGTCCTCCAGACAATTGTTGTACCTGTAAATCATATACGTACAAGGTCATATGTTAAGTGATTTGATTTGCATCCAACATGACATTGCAATTTTCACGTTTCTTAACTGTATTCTACAATTGACATCATGCAGTGATATCGCAAAGTATACAGTGGTCCCTGCATTAGAAGACCTCCTGTTTTAAGACCAGCTAGCCTCATGTGACCACCTTCCTCCTGTGCTAATTAGTATTTTTAGTGCATTCTGCACCGCAATGAGAGACCACACTCCCATGAGAGACCGCTTTATGACTGCAGAAGGGTTGGTCTTTTAATGCAGGGACCACTGTATTAGAAAACTACACCACTGCGAAAGATCACTTTACATTGGCAGAGCGGGGTGGTCTTTCACGTCTAGAACATTAGAGATACTGTACAGTGTACAACAATATATAATATGTATACATTTATGCGAGGAATTAAGAATTTTTATAAAACATCCTCTGCAGACAGTGTAAATTATGAAAAAATGTTATAGGAAATGCTGAGTCACATATGAAACAATAATTATTCCAAGGGATTAGGGGCAGGTCATAGAGATCACAGTTTATAATGCAGTACACAGTACTGTATAATCATACTGAGTGATGATGCAACACTGCCAGTCTCCTATTGTTTGACCTTGTTAATCATGACATCACCAAACATTAGGAGTGACTTTTTTTTATGACCTTGGTGGGGGAAGAGAATGGCAAGGTTATATAAATTTGTGGATATATTATATATTTTGCTGCAAAATCTCCATCTTTCATTAAATATGAAAAGTTCTATTTCTGCATTTGGTAAATTAGTCCATTTGACATTTCCCTCCGTTGAACGCTGCGAAAAACAAACGCCTGATTAACTATTAGTGCACTTTTTCGACCTCTCAATTTGCATTGAACAGACTGATAGATTGATTGATTGGATATACACTCTAAACAATTTCGGGACAAAACTGGTTTTTCGAAATCCAAAATTGTTTTTTGAAAAATCCACATTTGGTTTTGCACGGAAGTGATCAAAGCCATAAATTGAAACTATATAGTTTGGTTTTTCAAAAAACCATTTCATCTAAAAAACCAGTTTTGTCCCAAAAATTTTTAGAGTGTAATGTAGCCTTTAAAGAGAGTGTCAATATTTGGCAGTGAAATATATTCATAGGAAGAAGACTTACTCTGCAATAGAAGTGAGGGATCTCTTCAATTCATTCTTGGAGCATGATGAAAAGGTGAAGATGTTGTAATAATTATCAGGAGTCCTTTCGTCTATCAAAGGAGTCATGATGTACTGGGCAGAAGCTGAACACGAGTTGTCTTGGCCATCGTGACCAGCTCCCAAACTGAAAAGAAAGAGCAAATGTTAGTGGCCCTGTTTAATAAGTGTTTATATTGGTCAGCACCTACCTAAGAGCAAGACCAATTAAAAAAAGTTTGGTTTTTTTTAATGCGAATGCCTGGGATTCCATTCTTCGAGCTGTCAAATGACTACATATGACTTTTTAAATATTTCCTTTGTTTACTTTAGTAGCAGGAAAACAAACTTTTCCTCGCCATACTTCTGCACGTGGCTGTAATTTGTCTATAAAACCATGGAAACATCAGGATGTGAAATCACAAGATATGATGGCACTACCATATCATATACCTTGCCAGGATCCAAGAAAACCCCACCGTCCCACAGTGCCCCGTGTCCCAATGTGCCCCGGTTCCCCCTATATAGTTTCAATTTGTTAAAAAAACTTACTTGTGAGCAATTTCATGAGCTGCTGTAGTTGAACTTTTAAACCGGCTCTTGTCTTCCACAACTGAGACCTTGTCGTATCTGCATATTCCTCCAACATACGATTGACCTAAAAGGGCACACATAAACATTTTACAATATTGTCTTTTCAATTGCCTAGCTTTTTTTAGCTTTTTCCTTGCATTAATTGGATCATTCTTGGCCATATCATTTTCAGAGTTTTGCGACCTTTATGAAAAAGAATGTTAAAAAGGAAATGTGGTAATTTTCCAGCAAAACAATATCTCCTGGGTGAATTTCAAAGATATTTTGTATTTTTTTAAAATAATGAGCCCAGTAAATTACAGTAATACATTTTTTCAATCCAATACGTAGATTGAAATGCATGCGCACTGACCTGTGGTAGCAGTGGTGACCGTCCCTTCTTGAGTTGCGGCATACAGGTCATTGCTGAAAATGGCAGAGTATTTAAACATTTGCTTGCGGCAATTAGAACTACTATTATTATTATAAATTGCAGCGCAGTTTGATTTTGATATTAATATTATTCTAATTTTCTCACTACGAAATTGGGAGGCAAATATCGCATTAAGGAAGTTAACTCGTCTCAGTACAAGGTGCAAGATAAGGTACAGGACGAGAAACTTTGATTGCTTTACCGCAAAACAAACTTTTTAAAATAAAATTTATTTATTACAAAAGAGTAGGCATGTACACGCATAGAAGTCAATACACTCATGCCTTATCTCTTAATTAATATATATATATAGAATTTTATTGACATTAAAAGCATCAAACAGATACATATGTCATAATTAATTAATTAAAATAGTCCATTACTTGTGTTGCTGAACTGTCATTATTTTATGTCCAAATGTTTTAATATGTCAGCTTTATACAGCAACTTCAACAAAATAATTTTATGTTACTTAAGGATTCTTTTGTATTACAGTTTTAGCTCTGATTATTTTTTTCTCTCACCCAGTAAAAAGAATAGCATGGTCGAACGCTGGCAGCTGTGACGCCCTTTGGTTAACCCACTGCCGGAATTTCAAGATGACATCAAAAACGTTGATCTTGTCTCCGTCAGTTTTTGCTTCCTCCGTCCAAGGAGAATCATTATTATTCTGTGAAACAAATGATTTATTATAAAACCCAATTATTTTTGGATCAAACATAATATTTATAGGTCATGCGTTTGCTCAAATAAAACTATATAAATCTTAAATGAAATTTTCTCTGTCCATATTTTTGGCAGATCAGTGTTATGGCAGGCAAATCAGTGCTAGGGAGGGTTCCTGATTAGCAACAACATTTTTTTGTCTAAAATTGATGTCCCATCTATAAAAAAATTTAATAGATTTATACATGTGTTATTATACTATACCTGAAGTGACGAGAAAATCTGTCTGACCAGAAGATATGTCTTAAGTCTAGATAAGTAATTGTGATTATCATTTGTTGACTAACTCACCTGAGCCACATGAAATCCAACGAGGTAAACATTCAGATTGTAATCTGTGTCTTGAATACTTTGGTACCTCATATTCACCTGGAACAAGAAAATAAGAAGGATTAGCAATAAATAAATATATGTTCAGTAAATTAGCTGATAATTTCTTGAATTAATCAGTATCTAGTTCGTCCTTTATTCTTATTTTTAGACTGTTATATCTAGTTGGCCCATTATTCTAGTACAATACCTAGTCCATTTTTCAAGTATATTACATAGTCCAGATACTCAACTATTCAAGAACAATACCTAGTTATTACCGCAGCACAAACTTTTAACATACATCTGAACATAAAGGCTTCTGCAAAAGCCTGCGTTCAGTATTTTACTTTACTTTACTTTTAAGTATTCCTTAGGAATGAGCAATAGGGTGCATCGTCTGCCCCTAAAAATGAAAATAAATAAATATTCATTTGCACTTTTGCCATATTGTTCCTTTGCCAGTAGAAACACACTCTGCAAAATTTCATTAAGATCGGATGTGGCCTTAGGGTGGCACTTTTGCATTAAAGTTGAGTCCAAAATTGTTAAAAAATTATGCTTTGAAAAGTCGCGGTTAGAAATATCTAAGTTATGGTTCGTTGTATGATTTAAATTCATATACCATTGTTCTTGGAAGAAAATTGTCTTTAATTTGAATGGAAGAAAGCTACAATTCTGAAAATTTCTCATACTTAAGTTTTTTGGAAAGATCAAAGTTTTTGACTATTATGACAAAATATTGGAAATAATCAACTTAAAAGGTCAACTTCTTCCTAACTTTCACATGATAATTACAATAAAACATGAGGAATATTTTGCTGAAGAAAGTAGGAAATTTAATATTTTTTCCAAATAGTTATTCATCAAATTCAAATGTGCATATTTGCATAAGTTACATGTAAATATGAAAAATACAACAGTTCATTGATACACCATTCTTTTTCTTATGATAACGTCATAATCCAATCATGGTTTTATCAGATGATACAGTGGACCACATCATAACTTTATGGACTTCTTTGAGTTCCCAAAGTCATATTAACATCCTTTTTTTTATTTATCACATTTTTCCTGATAAAAAAGAAAATATCTCCACACAATTGCGACTTCTCCTCAATGGAAACCATTGATGTTGGTATTCAAATTAAAGCTCTTTTTCTAAGGAATCTAACTGTGCCATCCAGAAATCAGTTAAATTAAAATTGACAATATTATTTATAACCGCGAATCGCTAAAATATGACCCAATACTGAAATTTCAAGGCTGTTGTGCCACCCTTTGGCATTAGAATTTTTTCCTAAAATTTTGCAGGGCTTCTTTTATGATATAGGGGAACAATCATGCAAAAGTGCATGATGTTTTGAAGATATAGGGGCAGACGATGCACCCTAATGAGCAAGCCTTCTCATGTAGGCATGGAGTAGTTACTCCTTGGAGTTTTGATGTAGTGTAATATGAACAGATTCAGACTCTGACTCAGTCTTATTTATTTTCAATAGAGAAAAGACAAAGAAGGAAAAATTATAGATGCATTATACAGTATTTTGCTTTGACAATACATGTAATTCTCTATTGAGGGTGACCCCTTTAAGGCTATTCAGCCGCTGTGAAGCAGAAGGAAGAGACCTCATAATTATGAGAGGTAGATGTCTCAAGGTTTGTTAATTGTGTGTAATTTTGTAATAAATATGTGGGATTCAGTTAATCTCTTACCTCATTCATTATGTGTGAAAAGTAGTAACGGATATTGCTGATTGTGTCATCAGTTTTTCCACTATTCGTTGTTGCATTGCTTGCTGCATACCAGCTGAAATGCAGAAATTGGGGAGAATTATTTAAAATGAAAAGTTATTCATACAGAGGGCTGCACTTTTCATTCAGAGTAGCATTCATACTTTGGCAAAACTTTGAAATCAGTGTTCCCATTTTCTACATTTTTAAAAAGCTTGCACAAATGGTATATAGGTACACAAGGCCCAGAAAATGGGAATTTTCTTACAAGGAAACTAGTGGAGCATGAATCTATTTTTTGCCACAATTTGTATGGCGTGTGTGAAATTAATGCAACTTGACAAGTGCGCATTATTTTGGAGGCTTTTAGGCTATTTGCTTTACATGACGTTTACATGTGCGTGAACTGAGCAGTTCTTTACAGGACATGCTGTGTTTGCGTGTAAATTTGAAGTCAAATTCTCTTATCTTTTCTTTCTCACTGGAGAAAAGATATAATTAAAAAGTTATAATCTACTACAAGGCCCACATGCCCATGGACAATGAGTAGTATTATGATGCAGAATATAACTTTGGATAGTCATATTATTTAATTGCTCATGTAAATCTAACTGATGGAAAATCTTTTAAAATTAAATTTTGAACTCAACTTTTGCTAAGGCAAGGTTACCTTCAAAATTTGAAATACCAGCCATTGACACTTTAAACAAAATAGTTTGTAACCGATTAAATTTTCTCTGCACTTTCCATGTGTTGCGTTAGAAATGAAAATAATTTATATGTACATCCTAATCATATTTTACTTGGTGTCTTGGTCAATAATTATTATTCACATACATACTTTCATTCATCATGTGTATATTGGTTAAGTGCCAACAAATGGCCCAATATGCATTGCCAAGCAAATAGTATGTCGCAAATGTCCAGATACAAAACATGACCCATCTACAAACAATTAAGTAAATTACGACTGTTTCTACATTTAGAAATAAAACGAAGGAGTTGTCCTCTGTGGCAAGATCTTACTGTGCTGAAGGACAATGCAAATTTGACCACATTACTACTTTGGTCCCTGTCTGGCCCTTTCATTTCAGTACAAAAATACAGGATGCTAAGTCATACCATCCACCCACCCTTCAGTTTAGCAGGTCAATGTAGCTACCCAAGTATTATTACAGTGCCGCGTGTAAGTAAGTGGAGTGGGAGATGTTTCACCATTTGGTTTGATGGATGGATGTTTGGGGCTTTACATCCTGTATTTATGCACTTGGTAGGATAATTATGACAGGAGGAGGACACGGCAATAAGGCGAAGGAAGATTGAAACAGTCGTCCAACATTCACCATAATGGGTCAAAGCTAACCATTCTCAACCAAACTGCTTGTAGAAGCAAGGTTAGGCTACCGATTAAAGAAAACATAATTCTTGGGTCATTTCCTCACCGTTTAAATATTGCACTATCCACTACGACCAATACCCCAACATTATACTGGGTCTTTGCTTGTCTTTTTTGTCTGGGTGATTGCGGAGGTGGGCGATGGATATCTGAAATTTTCAAACAGAAGTTGTTTAATATCATGAATTATGATCCATCACAATAAAGAATTGTTACTGTTGTGAATCAACATTGCATTTCAAGTTCTGAAGTGTGCATAAGGCCAGATGAATGCTCTGGTGAGCTATTATAATTACATCAGAAGCATAGAATAAAGCCTGTAAACTGGTTGGAAAAATACATAAATTCAGAATTTCTCTTTGATTTAAATTATTTGGTGCTGGCAGAGTTACAATTCCGCATCGTGATAATTGATGCTGTAAAGAAAGAGTTCTACTTTTCAGTCTTTAATTCATAAAAAAATTTAATTGATACTGACCTCCTGATGATAAATGCTGAATGTAATGTGTATATTTTGATGATGATGACTGTGAAGATGATGACGATGATTGTGATGATGACGACGATGATGATGAACTTTTTTGTTTAATTTTCGATTCCTTGGATTTGATTGCGTAAAGATTGCCATCACTTCTGAAGTGGCCGTCCTGTTAAAAAAAATTAATTAAATTCAGAAACCATCAGGAGATAATTACCAATTTTAAAATTAGTTTAGTGTTGAAATAACATTAAAATCAACAGTTTTAGATATTGTCAAATTTGTATTACATTTTGAAAAGCGTCAAGGAATGAAGGCCGAGGAGTCCGGTCTTGTGATACTTCTCAACATATTTGGCAAGCATGCACATGTATATCATCATTTTACATAATATTTCTCTTGTCCAAATTAGAATATTTCCTCATTCTTAAAAGTTCATAATTACCAATAAAAAAGTGGAGCCGGCTTTTTGCACAGAAAATGTAGCACTTGTGTGAATGTCGATGTAATGACATAGATGAACAGTCATCTGGAACAAAAATAAATATGCTTTTTAAGTGCAAATTTGGCAAGAAAAATGAAGCAAAGAATAACAAAGTGTGCATGTTTTTACTGTTACGTGTAAATTTGATATGAACAATTTTGGAGGCATTAATGGAAAAATGCAGCACATAGAATTTCAGGTAGAAGGAATTCACTTCCCTAAAGCAAACTGGGCCAAAAAAATGTTATGTATGATGATATCATATAATGTGTTCATGCAGGGAAAATTGCTCTCTTTTGTTTGACATTCAATTAAAAAGAACTTCTTAAAAAGAGTAAGTTGTCTAAATAATTTAATAAATATCCGTTCAGATGAATATGGAAATTTTGTGCTACCTCTGAACTGTGTACGGATATGAAACTCATTTAAGTTGTAGCATATTGACTTGATTTTTTTGCTATATTTGTTTAATTAATGGCATTTTAAACATTCAACATTCTCAATCATCAATCAGGTCAATGTTGAAATTAAATGACTAATAATATACGAAATTTATGAATAAAACAAGTATGACAAATTCCAACTTACATTATGGTTATATTTTACGATATTTTTGGAATTGCTTAAAAACACAGGGATTCTGTTGCCATGGAAACCAGATTCCCTGTCCAGCTGGATTTCGTGCCATGTTTTGTTAAAGAAGAAAGTCAGTGACAGAGTGAGAGGGCAGTCACTAGAATCTGTTTGGTTTTCTCGGCTTCCTTCAATTTTTATCGATACTGGTAAAGCTTTCGATAAACCCAAATCTGAAAAAAAATTAACATTGATTGAAAAATGCAACAAATGTCAGAAAAGTATAACATTGTTATTCTACATTGATAGCTTAAAAGTTGAAAGGTCTGTGCCTGCAGGAGTTCAAACCCTAGCTGGTGACTGGTGGATGATTAGGGCTTTACATCCTGTATTTATGCACTCGGTAGGCTAATTAGGACAGGAGGAGGACACGGCAATGAGGCAAAGGATTATTGAAACAGCCGTCCAACATAAGCCCAGGTAACCCGGCAAGAGCTAGATTCGAACCCTGGACCCAGCGATTGGCAGTCCATCATGCTAACACTAGACCAACCCCGTGAACCCCAAACCAATTTTCAGTGGATATTCAGGAGGAATAGCCCAGCTGGATTTAATTCAGATTACCATTAAATTGGTGGCCCATTTTGACAGCGTCTGTGCTGCGCAAATGAACCTCACATTGGGTGAATGTGTAACTTGTTGAGAACTCCCACCTTCTCTCCCGTCTCATCAATCAACCCTTGTGAGTCGCCAGAACTGGCCTGGTAGGCTGCTCTTTACACATAGATCTATCTATCTATCTAATCTATCTAATCTATCTAATCTATCTAATCTAATCTATCTAATCTATCTATCTATCTATCTATCTATCTATCTTTCTTTCTTTCTTTCTTTCTTTCTATCTATCTATCTAACTAGTCTTGAGCTTCCATGAACCCAGTATAATAAAAACTTGAGTCTTTAACGGATGAGTTAAGCTGTGCAATAATGCCAGTGTCCTGGATGTAAATTTTATAATCTGCAGTTAGTGAAATAATATTGTAGCTGTCTGTTCTGGAGAAGATTTATTAATTAAAATCCCCTGAGAAAAGGAGAGAACCAGCGTTTACATATATAGATCACCTTGTAGAGTATAATAGTTGTCTGTTCTGGACTGCGAATGAATCAAATTTACCATGTTACCAAAACGATTTTGAGGTTAATAGTCTAGCCCTGGCCAATCCATTACTCTAACTTATGTCTCAAAGATCTATGAGACTCATGTCTGTGGGAAATAATGGATAATGATATGGAAATGGGGGTCCTCTTCGTATACTATTTTGGCAAACTCAAACTTCGAACGAGTTTAACCGGCCGAAGAAACTACAATGTTCACAGGTTCTCACTATCTATCAACATATTATGTATCTATTTCTTTTCTACTTTTTTTTTCATTTTTATTCTGTGAAACTCAGAAAGTGCCAAAAAATTGCTTGCAGTTGAGTAGCTGGGTTAATGCATTCCAGGTCTGTTTTGCTGAGGCCTTTGCCTGAATGGGTTCATGGATGGATGGATGATTGGGGCTTTACGTCCTGCATTTATACACTAGGTAGGCTAATTGGGACAGGAGGAGGACATGGCAATGGGGTGAAGGAAGATTGAAACAGCCGTCCAACATAGGCCCAGGTGACCCGGCAAGAGCTGGGTTCGAACCCTGGACCAGTGATTGGCAGCCCAGCATACTACCGCTAGACAAACTCTCCCCCCGCCTGAATGGGTTCAAACTCCAGGTGGTGAATTTTGTCGGATGTCGCTTGGATAAGACATTAAATTGGCAGTCCTGGAATCAGTGTCTGTGCTGGGCAAAAAAAAATCCCTCACATTGGGTGCATGCTCTCTCTCTCAATTCATCATCAACCCTTGTGATTGACCATAACCGGACTTCGAGGGCTATTCATAATATACCTATTACCTATCTTTTGATGAAAGAAGTTTAAATGTTTTGGAATTTCATCAATGTTAAGAATTGCATATGACTACACAATAGCACACATTATACATATATATATATATATGTTTTTCGGTGTTCTGTACTTTGAGCACGTTGAGTGTGCATGAAAAGCTGGAATGAGTGCCGAATGCATGTGACAGACAGAAAAGCAAGCTTTGCAAAATGCTGTTTTAAAGATGTATTCCATTTTTGGGAGTGAATTATTTTCCATGAAACTTAGAAACGCCTTTAAATTATATGAATTGAACTTCAAGCTACATGCAGATTGCAGAAACTGAATTCACACTTTTAAGTTCAGAGAAAAGGTGGGAGTGGAAACTCTACACTAATAAGTCTTGTCTGATTGTTTCAGTAAAGTAACACGAAGACTAAAAATTGAAGTTCTGTGTTACCGTAAAGTTCTGTAAAGATTCTTCATAATTTAATTTTTGCTAGGGCAAAATATTTTTTAGAACCACTTGTAATTTCCTACAACATTAGCAAAAGGAAAAAAAGGAACTGAATTCAGACGTTTCTGGTCATGTTTTGCAGAAATACAGACTTCTTGTAAAAGTGCAGAAGTATAGAATTCCCTCCATATGATTGCACTCTGTCCAGCTACAAGAGACATCCGCGAGGAAGCATTGGCGAAGCTAGAAGTTCTCTATCAGACAGACAGAATCCCAAGTCCAACAAACCCTGAACAGCGGTGCTGGGCCCTACTCAACGGAGGAAACTACCCAAGGGAGAATGGGATAATCTCCTTATCATCTTCGGTCGCCCAAGGAAACCACATCTGCTCGAAATTCTGTGGGAGATTGGATCTAAGGAGGGCTATAGTGATAGATTAGCTAACAGTAGTGGTGTCATAGCTTTTAGTAGCTTTGAACCATGTTTTTAGACATGTTTTTAGACTGTTTTTAACCATGCACATTTTAAACAAAACTAATTTTATCGGACATTCCGGATTTTAAAGCTACTCCGAAGAGGAGGTTTGCCTAAGAGAGGCAGGATCTAAAAAGAAGAAGAAGAAGAAGGAAAAGAGCAGAATTCCTGCAGAAGTACAGAAGTCTTCGTGAATGTAGATTTCCAATCTCCGCATCTTTGATACTATTAAAGCTGTTTTGCATCTATTCTCCAGACGGTAAATTCAATATGAGGACAGAATATTTTAAAAGTGCAGCATTCCTCAGAAGTGCAGAATTCAAGATTGTAATTGTAAAAGTGCAGAATTCTGGTTGAAACACAGAATTCTCATAGAAGTGCAGAATTCCTGCAGAAGGTAAAATTCTCTTAAAATTGCAGAATTCCAGCAGAAGCACAGAATTCTCCTAATAAATGCAGAATTCCTACAGAATTCTTGCAGAAGTACAAAATTCTTGTAAATGTGCTGAAGTGCAGAATTCTGCAAGTGCAAGAAGAAATTTTGGTGTACTGGACATCCATCTATGTATTGTAATTGTAAATACTCTCAGTCATGCACAGCAATGCAGGCACGAAATTCGTTGTGAGCCTTCCACAATGATGCAGCTCAGGGCAGCCATAGAACGGCGCCCATGGGCAGAGACTAGAGGAACATTGCCCAAGGTTCCCATGCCGTAGCACTCTCCAGTGTAGGTGACCGCCGTATGATGATGATTGATGAGAAGACAGTGAGTCTGGCACATACCCTATTAATTCAGGGATGCCCATTGCCCATGGATCTTTCAGTTGCCCCAGCATAGAACACTGGATACAACCCACCTCCATTTAATGTTCCATGGGCTCGGTCCAAATTGAGTTCCTGTAGGAGTCGGAGTCGAACCCACGACCTCACAGCCAGACTGGTAGCACAAACAAGCACCTTTAACCATTAGGCCACGGAGTAACCAGAACTTTATCCAGGGTTAGAAATCGCTCACTTGGACCTATTAATTACATTATTAAACCAAGAGTTTTGGCATCAGAAGCACATGTCCATGTTCATCTAGGCACCAAACTATCATTAAATACTCATGGAGAACCTTCCACAACCCTAAACCCACATAGCACGTCATGGGCTGACCATGACATCAAACCTTTCAATATTGACAATGGCAAATAAAGAGGCTACTTCATTTGGTGTCTGTAAAATTTAAGAAAATGTTTACTGTATAACTTTTATTTTTCAATGAGGATAAGGAGTCCAACTTAGAATGATTGGGTTCTTTGAACATACCCATTGGACTGTTTAGAATGCTAGTGGACGATCTGGCAGTAAAACCATGGTCCAACTTCAAATATTTTATGTTTGTATGATGAACCATATAAACATTTAAATAACACCAACAATTAAAACACACTTATAAGTGTGCCTCATTGTGTTAATGAAGTAGTGTTTAATAACTGCTTGTCTTTATTTAAATAGACTGTGAAGAGCCGTTTCATTAATGAGGAATATATATGGAGTGGGGATCTCTAATGACCTTATGTGGTCACTATAGCTTGGAGGCATGGCCTGTAGATATTGTGACCAACCTTATTTCACTGTAACTGTAGCTATGAAAGAAACGTTCCATATGCAAATGGCTGCATGCCTTAAGGCTTCTATCATCTTAAGGAGTGTGTGGTGCAACTGGTGTTCTGTTAGATTTGATGTACAGAATAAACAGTGACCTTGACAAGTTGTGCTCTGTGACCCCTGTTGTAAGACCACTTCAAGGTGAGACCACCCTTCTAATGCACATAATATTCCTGTGACAAGCAACCATTCTGTGTTGATATGGAGTTGTCTCTCTTCAGAGTCTTGAGCCACCTCAAAATCATTTAATTACAATAAATAATAATAGTGATTTATATAGCGCCTCTTCCAGTGAACTGATCAGAATGCTTGAATTTACTGTGTAAAACTAGATTCAGCATATGCTAAGGGATTGTCTGGCCCATGGATTGCTGTCCAACGGGGACGAAATGTCGGACAAATAATTTAAGTGATTTACAAAAATAAGTAATAATTTCCTGCCGAGACACCCCCCCCCCCAAGTCCCCCTGATTTTTAAATTGTTGCCCCTAACTTAGAAACACTGGGCAATTAAATGTATCCCCACCAGGAATGATTTATTTCAGGATCAGACTGTTCAGAAAGAATTCGTTTCATCAGAAGTGAGCAAGAAATTTACTAAAAAAAAAATTCCAAGCCCTTCCCCTCCCTGGATATGAAATGGTCACCCCCTGACACCAGGAATTTTGTATTCCATTGGCAACATTACACCATTGGCAACATAACACCCATTGGCAACATTGTACCCATAGGCAACATTACACCCATAGGCAACATCACTCAATTGGCAACATTACACCCATAGGCAACATCACTCAATTGGCAACATTACACCCATAGGCAACATTACACAATTGGCAACATTACACAATTGGCAACATTACACCCATTGGCAACATTACACCATTGGCAACATTACACCCATAGGCAATATCACACAATTGGCAACATCACACAATTGGCAACATTACATCCATTGTCAACATTACACCATTGTCAACATTACACCATTGGAAACACTACACCATTGGCAACATTACACCCATTGGCAACACTACACCATACACAACATTACACCCCTTGGCATCATAATTCCATTGGCAACATTACACCCATTGGCAACATTACACCCTTGGCAACATTACACCCTTGGCAACATTACACCCATTGACAACATTAAACCCATTGGCAACATTACACCCATTGGCAACATCACACAATTGCCAACATTTCACCCATTGGCACACATGAACACATTGGCAACATTACACCCTTGGCAACATCACACCCATTGGCAACAATACACCCATTGGCAACAATACACCCATTGGCAACATTACACCCATTGGTACCTTTAAACCCATTGGCAACATTACATCCATTGGCAACATCCATGGGTGTAGAGCTAATTCCAAGCCCTCCCCCTCCCTGGATATGAAATGGTCACCCCCTACTGCTGATTCATGATACATGTAATTCAGGCCACCGGAACCTAAGTTACAGTACATTAAAGAAACTGGAACGGCATTACAGGGTGTTAACAGTGTGGTTTTGACAGAAATGCCTGGACAAAAATCCTTTCTACAACGTGACAGGCTCACCACAGAGTCGGCCCCTATATTACATATAGGCCGACAATATAAGTAAGTTTGAAAGAAGGTTGCATAGAGCAGGAGGATGTTGTATTTTGAATTGTCGAAAAGACCACTGTACCTAAGAAATAGATAGATAGATAGATAATTTAGACATGTCTACTCATTGGGTTGATTGATGAGAATGGAGAGCGGGAGTCCTCAACATGATACACATTTACCCCATGTGAGGGATCTTTTGCCTAGAACAGACACTGATATGAGGGGTCACCAATTGAATGTGTAATCCCTACGACATCCAGCTGGGAATTTGCTCTTCAAGGTCCACTGAAATGATCAAGGTTCATCGCCAGCGCCCGGGGCTCGAACCCATGCAAGCAAAGACCTTCAGTGAAGCAGGCCAGCCACCAAGCTGCCAGCATTTCAACTGTCTCAATGATGAAATATCTAAGATTCTGTCTAAATCGGTTGCCAAGAAATTAACCTGGTCCAAGACATGGTCCAAGATAGACCAAGAGGTTGACAGCCCAGCTTCATGAGGACTGATCTGTCAGTACTGAAACAATGTCATGTCTTTGCCTTGACCCCACAGGTGTCATGACTTGAACATATGTGGAGTTGCAGCAAGTAACTGCAAGTCACACAATGGTGGGGCCCCTGCACATCCCAAAGAAACAGAAAATAGTGCATTTGCAGATGATACCAGAGGCTTGTCAGTTGTGAAGTAGGAAAAGAACTTGACCAGTTATGATGTAGATTAAAAGATCATAGAGTGTAGCCACAAGGCAACATTGTGGTATATCACTTTGCCTTAGCCATTGGATATGGAGTTTTGTTGTGGTTCTTTGATGGCTATCTGAAGGAAATGTTCAGTGTCAGGGAGGATTCATTCACATGCCATAAAATGATTTATATATTTACAGGTTCATTGTTTTCTCATATATCAGATTCAACTGATAGTCCGGCAGAAAAATGAAGATTTTTGACCTGACCCAAAAGTCCCGGATATAGTTTTTTTTACTTTGGATTATTGTTCTATAGGGTCCAGGCTAACATTTCTTGGGTGATGTGAAACTCTCAACTTCGGGCAATTAGCATAATCCAAGATGGCGTCCCAAGATGGCCGCCGATACCAAAATGCCCATATCTCAGCCCCTAATTACAGTAGAAAGATAAACAAAACATTTTTAGGGTTTTCTGGGCCAAGGAATTCAACTGCAGGCATTATAAAGTGATTGGATCAATTTTTAGACACATAAAACACGAAATATTGATAAATCAGCCCAAATCGCAACTTTTTCAGCATTATACTGAGTTGGCTCAGGGAAAATACAATCACAGAGTGAATAAAAGCATGAAACTAAATACAGAGTGGCATAGGATTCTACTGATTTAACTAAGGGGGGAGAAGGAGGCCAAATAAAAATATTCATGCAGGTGAAAAATCCACGATGGTGTCCGGTATGGCCATCTAACATGATATATTTGCTCAAGTAAAGAATGTTTGTGTCAAAAAAGGACTTACTTTGTGACACATCAAATCAACAGACTTTGGTACATTTAGATAAAAAACCTCATGGAAATAAGACTAACCTCTTTGCATTGGATGTGGGTTTGAAACATGATTTTTGATGTTTTCTGAGGCAAAGAATGCATTTTATTTAGAAAAGACAGTAATTTTCCGATCTATATCAAGGGTAAAATAGGTATAGTGTACCAAAATCACAACTATTTTTGGTGTGTGTTTGGTTGGAAGAGACTGCTTTCTACATTTATAATTTTTTGTCATATAAACTCAAGTAAAATCATCTACTCTTTTATTGGAGGTGTTTTATTTGTATAAGTTTGTGACCCCAACTTTCCTCAAATGAAGTTTTAATTCAAAGGGAGAAATGTGGGTGACTGTTCTAGGATAGATAAGAATGGGCACAAGGCAGGGAGGTGTGATGGACAATGGCAAACAGGGTAAGATGAGAGCGGGAAGAGTCTGCAACTCTGAATGTGAAAAACGGGCCATGGGAATTGTTTATTCAGCACTTTCTTTAAAGAAATGTTTAAATGAGCGTAGCTTTTGTCCAATTTTTCACAAATGCAGAAGCACAGACAACAGTTAATGCTGGTTTTATCCAAACATTCTTGAAGTGCATGACCATGGAAGCATGGGAGGGGGAATTCAGCAAGGAAGAAGGAGACATCCAGAGGATAAACAGGATGAGGGCAGAGCAAAGAGGCGTGCTGGGAAAAGGGAGACAGACAGGAGGATGCCACAATGTTGTAGTTTCGATGGCACATAGGGCAGAAACTGCAAAAAAAAGGTAGTGGAGCAAGAGAGAATTAGGCATTGGTGATTGGCAGACAAGGAAACTGTAAAGGAAGGAATACGCAGGTTAGTATATACTATATATGGAGGAGATATGGCAGAAGGAGGCATAGAGGGCAAATGAATCGACAGATGTGACAGTGGGGGTTGGTATTACAGGATGCCTCTGGGCGAAGGCCAGGAAAGAGGACTTGAGGAGGCAAAAAGAAATCATGCTAGACTACTGGGATGGGTTGGGTGGAGTACAAGGAGCAGAAGGACAGCTGGGAATAGAACATTTTCATTGTTTAAAATCCCCTTGACCTGCACTCTCCATATATCCGAACCTCCTCCCTCCTTTATCTTCTTCCCTCAATACGTTCTCCTGCATGGTTTTCTCTCTACTTGTCCTAAATTCCGATCCATCATCATCTGCAAACACTTTCAATCTATTCATCCCTCTCTGTCTTCTTAATATTACAAATCTCTTGTTTCAGCATATCCTGCTTCTTCCCCGTCTTTCCATCGCACATGCTCCTTCGATACCATTCATTCTCCCTCGCTCCTCCATTCCTGTACATTCCCTTGCGCATTGAATTACTTCTTGCTGCCTCCTATCCTATCACCAGTTCCGTACGTCCTTGCCTCCATGTCTCCTGGCTCACTGCATCATCTCCTTCTTTCTGGCCTATCCCACCATGCATCCTCCTCCCTGTATTCATTCTACTTCCACTTATCTCCTCCCTTCTTCATTTGATCATCTTCCTGGTTATACCCCCTGTAATATTTCCTTAGTTTTACTGGTTTCACCTTTCCCTTCCTCCTTCCCCGTCACCTCTTCATGCCTCTGTTAGCCATTCACCTTCTGTGCCACTTCCTTCCATACATCTTCCCTCCACGCCTCCTCCTTCCCCATCTCTGCCATTCTCCTATTTCCTAGTCTTATTTTCACTCTAAGGTCTCTACCACTTTCTTCAATCCTTTTCTCCACACTGTTTGCCTCCTAACTCCAGCACACCTCTTCCTTTCGAACTTCCTTGCAGTTTGTCACAACAAAAATGTCCTTCCTAGGGCCTATTCTCCCTGTCTCCTTCATCAGTCTAGTCATCCACCAAGGTTCACTTTCAATGCCTCCTCAATTGTGTGCACCTGTATTGTATCGATATTATACATCAACATTTCTTAATGCCCGCAAGAAAAAGTTGACACTCATGCTCATCTGTACCTTGCACGTACACGTAACATGATGTCACACGATTTTCTCAAATGCAACTGTTTATAATAACATAATACAAAATCATAGACAATGATTTATATATGACTCCCATTTGATATAAATCTACCCACCAGCACCCCCCATACTGAATGGCAATCATGCTAATCATTATGGTGATAATCTCTGGACATGAATCAAAATCTGCAAATTGAATGTGCCACAAATGTCAACTCCTTTCTAGACAGAAAATAATTTTTCTTGGGCAAATATATCCTGTTAGACGGCCATTCCGGACACCATTTTGGAATTTTTACCTGCATGAATATTTTCATTTGACCTCCTTCTGTCCCTTTGAGTTAAATCAGTAGAATCCTATGCCACTCTGTATTTAGTTTCATGCTTTTATTCACTCTGTGATTGTATTTCGGAAAATTACTGTCTTTTCTAAATAAAATGCATTCTTTGCCTCAGAAAACATCAAAAATCATGTTTCAAACCAACATCCAATGCAAAGAGGTTAGTCTTATTTCCATGAGGTTTTTATCTAAATGTACCAAAGTCTGTTGATTTGATGTGTCACAAAGTAAGTCCTTTTTTGACACAAAAATTCTTTACTTGAGCAAATATATCATGTTAGACGGCCATTCCGGACACCATCTTGGATTTTTCACCTACATGAATATTTTTATTTGGCCTCCTTCTCCCCCCTTAGTTAAATCAGTAGAATCCTATGCCACTCTGTATTTAGTTTCATGCTTTTATTCACTCTGTGATTGTATTTTCCCTGAGCCAACTCAGTATAATGCTGAAAAAGTTGCGATTTGGGCTGATTTATCAATATTTCGTGTTTTATGTGTCTTAAAATTGATCCAATCACTTTATAATGCCTGCAGTTGAATTCCTTGGCCCAGAAAACCCTAAAAATGTTTTGTTTATCTTTCTACTGTAATTAGGGGCTGAGATATGGGCATTTTGGTATCGGCGGCCATCTTGGGACGCCATCTTGGATTATGCTAATTGCCCGAAGGTGAGAGTTTCACATCACCAAAGAAATGTTAGCCTGGACCCTATAGAACAATAATCCAAAGTAAAAAAAACTATATCCGGGACTTTTGGGTTACCCCACAGTTCTGCCGGACTATGAATGGTTTTTGGTAGGTAAGAATGGGCAACTCCATAAGACAAATCTTGACAGGTACTCTAGAGGCAGTAGTCCTCAACATTTTACACATTCGCCTTTTGTGAGGAATCTTTTATTGCCTTGCCCAGCATAGACACTGATACAAGTAACAAGGGTCCAAGGCTCCAAGCTGCAAGTCAGCAGCCTTGTAAGCTGCCACTCCAACTTCAATTTCAATTGACAAATTTTTAGAGATGCTTTCTTGCTTGCAAGCAGCATCTCTATTGTGGGAGGAAGGCTCTAAAACTTATGACAACTGCCTTGGTCCTGCTGTTTCATCTCTGTCATTAAAACTTTGCATACAGTCTCAATAGAATTTTATCTTGCGTAGATAAACTTTTGGAGAGTTTGTGCACGTCATAGGTCAATCACCAAAAGTAGGTCATAGTCCAGGTACCCTCCAGCAGGTCTTAGTGACAAATACCCTTGTGCAGGTCTCACATGCCAGATACCCTTGTGCAGGTGACAGGCAAAGGGGTAGATACTATCATGATCATGGGCAGTCTATCTACAAGCATCTCTTTAAGTGCTTGCACATTATTTTCATTTATGCAAGTAGGCTTAGGACAGCAAAAAGCACAATGCTACATTGGTGGCCGATGCCTACAAGGCATATAATATTGTGTGACATTACAACCATCAAAATACTCTTCCTACTAGGATCCAACTGTCGAGAGTTGGTAATAATTTTATGATAAAAACAATTGTAGAAAAAATACATTTTATAATTGCATAGTCTGACTAAGTCAGAAGTCTTTATGTTTGCATTTTGCAATGTCAGTGTTGTTTTAAGGCAGACCGATTTCATATCCTTGTGCAGTACTTAGAATGTATACTGCTGCCTTTCGAACTGTGACAATACAAATATCTTGATCATGATTAATAACATCATTTTAAACGACAGTTATCTTGAAATTGTCCAGTAATTATTTGCATGCACCTAAGAAATTTAATGTAATGACAAGCTGAAGGACACACATCAACTTTCATAATATAAGTTCAGTATGACGTCTGCTTGCCCTGTAGCTTAATAATTCAGGTATATATATGGTTGGTGATAGAATTCTTCATAGATGGATAAATAGATAAATAGATATAGCAAGTGCAACTCTCTCAGCCTAGTTCTGGGCGCTTATGAGGGTTAATTGATGAGATGGAGGAGAGAGACGGAGTCCTTAAAATGTTTGTAACACATGTTTACCACATTAGGAGGCATCGTTTACTTTCCAAGCACAGACACTGATACAAAGGGCCTCCGATTTAACATGTCATCTGAACAGCATCCAGCAAGGATTTTTTGCTCATGAAAGTCCACTGGAAATTTTGGGTTCTGCACCTGAGGTCCAAACCCATGCAGGCAAAGACATTCTGTGGAGCAGGCCTGCAACTTAACTTCTCAGCTACATCCAGCCAGAGTTTTGTTCTTAAGAATTGCCGACATGGTAAATGGATGGATGGATGATTGGGGCTTTACGTCCTGTATTTATGCACTTGGTAGGCTAATTAGGACAGGAGGAGGACACAGCAATGGGGCGAAGGATGATTGAAACAGCCGTCCAACAGCTGACGTGGTAAAGACAGTGGCCTTGAGTATGTTGGATTTTACCTCTGAATTTCCTTGGTTCAAATCCTGGTTAAGGAACTATTCACTGGGGTCATTTGGGAAGATCCATTCTAAAGAGAAACACCAGCTGGATCGACTCAACTGTGTTCTCAATAGAGACTTTAAAGGAGACTGTCCCTTGCATCAGTGTCTATGCTGGACAAGTAAAAGATCCCAAACCTCTTACAGGCTGTATTATTTTTATGAATACTAATTGCACCATTTAAGCATTAATGAATGCCTAATTATTAGCTACAATGTTCGACATGTTTTTGAAATGAAATGCAAGAGCATTTGACAGCTGTCAGTCCATTCTCCCTCCAGGAAGTGTTTCGGATTTATAATACAATTTTAATATTGGGAATTATGTTTCAATTAGAAGAACCTGTACTTCATACTTTGAAAAGTTAGTTTAATTCTGAAAAATTTACATTTAACAGGATGACACATAATGTACACTGTATGGAAAGTCATGAATTGGACTTAGGAATCTGAACTTTATCTCAGCTTATACCAGTGTATACAGAGTCATAGAGCATGTAGCAAGCATGTTTACATCTACATGGTAGTTTATGAGTGCTTATACAATAAGTACATGGGATATAGGCTTACATGAAATCTACTGGTACAAATTGTTCATGCTATGTAATTGAGAGTATTTGCCCGCTTACTCATTGTACACTCAAGAACAATTTCCTCGTTGGGGCAATAAGTCGTGATCACATTTATTACAGGTTCAATTGCCTACCTTCATGATTGCTGGGACTGTGGGTTAAGGCTGCCACCTCAAGAACTTGGAGCAGAGAACTCAGTGAGACCAAGCAGTACATCCATGGCAGTGTCCTTGTAGTCATGTTGATGACAGGTTGTTAATTGGTCCACAATGACACCTTTGAAGATGGTTAATTAGTTCCCATGGCGACATGTGCAGGTGTACTGGTCTCTTGCTGCAATTTGCACTGTGTCAGTGCCCTTAGTGCGTCTGCCGTTTTATAATGGAGCACCCTTCATGTTGAGAAATACTGAGTCACTGGCACATTGTGTACACCTGAGGGGCGCCCAAGCGTGACCGACATGCTCCAATGGCTATATGAGGACCTGCAAAAGAAGGAGATCTTTTTAGAATTTCAGACATATTTTGCTACCCAAAAGCATGCTTAATGATCACGAGATCATGGAACTTGATCACAAAGCTGTGTTGATTAACTGATTTATAACAGTTTTGAGTCTTTTGACTCAATTGATAGCTGTTTGTGTGTTTTTTGTCTTGAGATTCCATGGCAATTTCTTTAGATTTTAATATAGTATATCAACTGTAATTCATTCGAAGTGTGTAACTGTGTATAACAGTTTTTGCATGATACAGAAGTACAAAGAAATAAGATGCTGACTTTAAAAGGTTAACTTATTCACAGATCAAATTGATGGAGGTATTTGTCCAAGCCCAGTGGCAGTGGCAGAAAGATTGACAGTTTCAGTGTTACAGTAGCTTACAGTAGGTTTATCAGCAAAACTGTGGAAGATCAGTCTGGCGAAAATGAGAACTGCATGCTGCTGCCAACTGGCACAAAAGTTGATTTTGTATGCTACATCATTGCTGTCCCAAGAAATAGTTCCAATGTCATTGCAAATTCACAAAATTTCTATTCAACATTGATTTATACCAGAGTCAGACTCGGCAATCACATTCTCTAAGGAAGTAGACATTGCCATCAGCACACTCGGAAACAGCCTCGGTGTCTTCCAGACAAAATTGTGTGTGTTCCTCTGATTGAAATCATGTGGACGCTCGCAGGAGGTCGCGGAATAGCACAATAATCACTAGGTGGCAACACAAGACAGCATAATATTTTCTGATCTGTGGCAATGCAAGAGCAGTCCACTTGTAGACAGGTGGAAAATAACAAGGTGAGGTGAGATCCTAAGGACACTATTTAATCTCAAGTGGGAGCTTGGAGTTTGTTTTTAAATAAATGATTTCTTGCTCAGGTTCGGTGAAAAAAACAATTTTTTTGGCAGTTTTGAAATAAATAATTTCTAATGGGGTTTTCTTAACAAGGTGTTGCTTGATTTAAAAATGAATATTTGGAGACTTTGCGCTCGAAATAAATAATAATTATGGCCGCTGTTACCGTGAATTGAATAGTTTACTGTCGAGGAAACTCCAAGTCCCCCACATCATTAAATGGTCACCCCCTTACAGCAAAAGTGTTGGAAGTAACAAGATAAGGTAAGTTAAGGTAAGGTAAGGTAAGGTAAGGATCATAATGATCCAAGGTGTGGATCATCTCAACAAATAGTAGAAAATTACTAGCAATTGACCAATATGTAAGAGTTTACATGTTTCTCATTACAAAGGTCATTATAATTGGTCAATGTCACCAGGATTTGAAGTATTATCTACTTTATAATTGTATATCTTTATATTTTTCTTAATTTTCATGCACATGAAAGAGTCATACCAATGACATAAAGTAATTCAACATCAAGACTGATGCTGCAGGTAAAAGTCTGGCCTACAATGTGCTGCTTTTCTCTACCAATATTGGTCCAATAAAGACCATTTTGATTGGTCTGAAGGATTTCTGTAAGTGCCACAGAAAGGGAGTTTTGTTTTTCAAGCTGGCCTTATGGGGCCGACCAGACGATAGCTGGAGGGGGCTATGGACTTTACCCCAGGGACGAACTTTTTTTTTTCGTTCGCGGCTCGTCGACGAACAATTTTTTTCGCATGCGCACTTGCGACAAACTTTTATATCGGAATTTTAACATTACGGTACCCTAGCTACAGATGGAAACAAACTTTTTTTTTAATTCCATGTGCTGAACAAACTTTTTTTTTCAGTGTCAAGTGGGAAACAATCTTTTTTTTCACCAAATATCCATAGCCCCCCCCTCAAAGATCATCTGGTCGGCCCCTAAATATACCAAGGCCATACAAAATTTTTCATATTTTAGGGGAATCTGTGGAGTGTCATTGATCAAGTATTGATCCTAGTCATTAACAATTCCAGTCTCTGACCATTTCCATGCTGTGCTATTGATTTTTGAATCAGGTTCAGTGTCCCCAATGTTGTTATATAGTGGGCTATAGATAGTCTGCTTTTGTTAAAGTGGAACGATGATGAAACAACAATCCACAACAACATTGTGATGAGATATAAATTGGTTAAAAAAAAGATTTGTAAAATAAATCATGAAAATAATACCATAAGTTGCTCAGCAAAGCCTTTTCTCGACTGACCACATTACCTTTTACACAGGGATTTCCTTTTACAGCGAAACAATTTGATATAGAATTAAAGTGGACTGTGGCACTATGAAAATGGCACTTCGTGTGTCATCATGCTGATGATTTGTCATGATCAAACCCAATACTTTCAATGTTAATTTGATTGAAGGAGACTTATCCCACTTGTTGGTGACACCCAAACGTAAGGATTATGCATCTGATTTTCACTCTAAAATTTGTTATGAGAAGTCAAATGGCTTACTCTTGATCATGACTAATCAGAAAGCCTCTATGTTTCCCGTGTTGAAAATAGAGAAGATGACACTTCATCGGCTATCATGGGTCATGAAGTGCCATTTTCACAGTGGCACAGTCCACTTTAATTCTATATCAAAGTGTTTCGCTGTAATGTTTCCTGCTACCTACAAGCCTTTTTTGTTTGTTTCAGGATTTACAGTAGGTAGCGACTCTAAAACAATGAAAACATGATTGAGACTTGAGTTATTAAACATTCCTTTTTAGTTGTGTTGAACTTGTGATTTTCAGTTCTCCAGACCTAATGAATAAAGTTTATTTTCTTGGGGGATATACGGAAACTTGTCAAGTTGACTCCCTTGCCTCATAAAGACTTGCATCAGAATATTCTAGAATTTTTTATTTTTTTTTGTTCTTGTTACTGACCAAATCATTTTTAGTTTTTAGTATGCAGCCAAAGTATAGTAGGCTAATGGCTATAATACTCCTGCCAATATGACTAAATTTACCTATATAGATATACAGGCCTATATATGTATGCATTAGTCATAAACAGGTTAATTATGACACTTTGTTTTCAAATGGCAGGCTAAACCAAGGGATGAATTAAATGTCTATTCATGTATGTAGCCAATTGATTTATAAAAATATATTTATTTGCTTTGATCTGCCATACATTACCACAGCTGCTGTGTGGCACAATCCATCTTTTTGGTTTGGTTTTTGATCAGTGCAGCGATGTTTTAAAGGCTGGATATCAATGATATACATATATCACCTCATGATAATGAGTCAGTCAATTAAACTGAAGAAAAGAAAATATATCTGTCTGACCTATGCTAATGTGTTTGTATACAATTATCAATCGATATATGTGGCCATTTTGGTGAAATCAATGATCAGTATAAAATGTGATTCAAATTGATGTGAGATACTGATTTGAACGCTACTTTAGGAGAGGTCTGAATTTATTTTTAAAGAATTGGTTATTAGAACAGGACAAGTTGAAAAATAACAGGATTTAAGTGTCTCATTTATTGTTTCAAAGTCCTAAGAATATTGATTACACCATGTGGTGAACTGATGCAACATGATGGTATTGGAAAACTGTTTTGTGGTTAATTACATTGCTCAAAGAAAGTAAGTGAAAGTGGTAATGTTTTGCCGTTGGGTCAGTGCTAAACATCCTCAGCCGAACTGCTTGCGGGAGCATGGATTCTCATCCGATGAGATGAAAACATAATAAAAACATTTTCAAGTGAATCCCCTTCCCAATTGAAATTAATTTGGCCAAAGGATTCATATGCCTACATTGCATTTTGATTCATTATATATTCTGAGAACAGCAAAAACAAGAAGGAGCCATTTGTCTCAGACATGTATACCATTGCTTACACCTTCAAGTTGCTATAAGTAAGTAAGTAAGTAAGTAAGTAAGCCTAACAAACAAATAAAACAAGATAAATAATGAAAACAATAAAAGCATAATTGTCATAAAAGTTACATAGTGCATAAAATACATGTCCCACAGCTGCAACTGGGTTCCCATGACATTATTTAGTTTTAAAATCTTGTAAATTCATCAGTCTAAAATCATTGTGTGAGAGATTATACAACATAGCCCCAGAGTATCGCATTGATTTGTAACCAAGGTTGAAAAGGTGTATCTCGGCTGGATCATAGTGTAGGGCCTATTTTCTAATATTATAATTACATGCTATAAATACATTATTATTTTGTGATTATTCAATAATTTACTTGGGCTTCCTTTATCTTTTTCTGAAAATAACAATAGATACAAGAAAATATTCATCATAAATGCAGGATAATATCGTTTTGTAGAAAAAAATCTGATAGTTTTTATGTAAGAAAAATCTTTTAAATGATTACTTTATATACTTTCATGTCTAGTTGTCCATTGATGGAAAATCATATTTGGTAGCCAATACAGGATTTGCGTTTATGTGTGAAGTTGTGTGTCAGACAACATATAATATTACATATGTACATAATGGTTATTGACCATTGCCTTTATGTACAGTGAGTGTGACAAACACATAATGATTAGAAATATAGTTAGAATGTGTATACGTGCAAACACAAATTGTCAGATGATATGTCTCTGGAGTTTGGATGTATCAGAGTGATTATGTATTATATTCTATTCTAATTAATATGTTCTATTCTATTGTATTCTATTGTATTGTATTCTATTTTATTATGTTCTATTCTATTCTATTATGTTCTATTCTATTCCATTGATTCTGTTATGTCCTATTCTATCTATCTATCTATCTATCTATCTATCTATCTATCTATCTATCTATCTATCTATCTATCTATCTATCTTTTGTGCTGTGTATTTTTGTATTACAGCCAGACATTACAGGTGTGTCCTACTTACCAGAAAGTTATTGATGTTGTCAGCATCAGCCTCAGTTGGGGACTCCCTTGAACTCAGCTGATCCAGCCAGGTGATGTGATAGCCCTGATGAGGCCTGCAGTGCCATCTGTAGGCCTGATCAGCAGCAGCAGTAGCAGTAGCAGTGACATGCCCTGATTATGAAGTTGCCAATCAGGCACTACTAGAGGCACCTGGTGGTATGTTACTGCAGTTTTTGCACTGATCTACCAGGAACCCAAGGGAAAGGTAGGCACCATAACCTTTGATTGTTGCAATTTAATTAATAACTGTTTGTCATTCAACAAAGCAAACTTTAATGCAAGGAGCACCTCCAGGTACACAATCACAAGGCAAGGATGGAAAATGAAGAAAATATATCATTAATGCTAGAAATTTGCAAGTGAAACTTATTTTTCTCGGAAGTGAACAATGTCAGAAGCCCGGGGGGGGGGGGGGTACTTCGCGGACTTTTATATACGGATGCGCCACGGCAATTCTGAAAACCGGAACCATTTTAATCCGGAACCAACGCCAAAACCACAAACCATTTTAATCCTTGAGAAAAAATTTTGGCAACCATTTTAATCTTTATGATTCTGATATCATTGGAATTGTCTTTTCAAGCCGATTCTATCGATACCAAATACGTAGGGGTGGCAAAACCAGGGACCAAATTAATCTGAATTGTCAAAAAACCAAAACCATTTTAATCCAAAAAGGCCAAAAACCATTACCATCCAGCGGCGCCTCTATATACACCTTTTCATAGTAAGTACCCCCCCCCCCCGGGGTCAGAAGCCGCCATCTTTACGTTTTCAAAATGAAACACTCCGAGCGAAACTGAAGTGGCCATGCCCCAGCATAAGCATTAGAAGAATGCCGAATTGCTTCTTCTTCTCGTGATATATGTGGGCAGCAGCCAAGAGGTTGAGGAAGAATAGAGAGCCAATGTAACTCAAGGTGCATCATGGATTCAGGCGGAACAAATCTTTGCAATTTAGTTTCACATGAGAGTTGGCAAAATGTCTGCAAAAAGGCATGATGTTTTGTTTTTCTGAACAGCAAAATCCAACTTTAGAACTCTTTAAGACCTTCAAGGGTAGACCTTGGAGAACATCCTTGTAACATATCTCAATTGTGTACCGTGTAAGTTTAATTTTTCCAAATTAATCAATCCAATAAACATCTCTCTCTTCAGGTGAAGTACTTTAGCGTTTGACAAATCAATCTTCTTCAACAACCTCAAATGGTAAAAGGCATTTTCACCAATCCCAAAAATAGCAGAATCTGTTAGATTCAGATATTCCAGGTAATGGAACTCGTTAAATGTGTACTCTTCTATCTTTAACATCCTGGAACCTTCAAATTCTAAAAATTTTACTTTTCTCATCCTGGCACATCAGTATCAAAGTCGATTATTGGATTGTTTCCAATGTTCAACCAGTTTAATTTTGAAAATGACATTTTGTGGAAATCATCCATGCTCTTCAGGTTGCAGTGGAACAAGTCAACAAACCAGGCCTTATTGAGGGAAATCTGTTGAAATTGTCCTTGAAGAAGGAAGATGCCAATAGCTTCGTAAGTCACCGATAGAGTAGAAATTTCATTACAGTAAAATCATCTTCCCTAGAACTTGCAACCAGCTGGGAATTTAATGTCATGACAAACACTTTCATCATCGCCAGATAGAGGACAGTAGAGGACACCATCACAAACCTCAACTGGATGGACGCTGATCCTTTCTTTGGTGCATCGTAACGTTGTGTGGACAAGTCCAAGTCGTACAATTCCGTTCGTCATCCCCTTGTGGACATTCAACTGAAGTGCCGCCTGTAAATAAGTGAAACACACAATTAACATTGCGCCATTGCATCAAAGCTAAACATCCTCAACCAAACTCAAACTGCTTGTGGAAGCATAAATTCTCGTCCGATGAGAGGAAAACATACTGGGTCATAAAAGCCGATATGTGAGGCCCTTGGGATAACAATGGCAGCCAAATTTCTTTGCTGTAGTTGGATTTAGGCATGAGTCAAAGTCTTTGATAAGTAAGTGAAACACAGCCAAATTTTATTTCATAGGGAAGGGTGGTTCACTTACTTATCAAAGACTTTGACCCACGCCTAACTCCAACAATGGCAAAGGAAGTTGGCAGCCATTGTTATCCCTGCTGGTAGCGCTGATAGGCAGTAATTACCAAAGGTCATATTCTGGTCATATTCTGGTGATTGCTTATTGCATTTAGAAGATACAAATACTTCTGAATCCTGATACATTGCACCAGCCACTTTAAAGTCTGAAAATAAAGTGACCTGACCAGGTTTGTCTGATTACTAGTAATTATGTAATTGAGATGTACATGCATGGGTCCCTAAAACTACCATGTTGTGTTGATGTATCATTACAACGAGTTTTAATATTGCATATGAGAGTGAGAATTAACATGTGATTTGATGTTATTACTTGTAAGAGAAAGATTTGACCCATGATTACATGTATATTATCCAATTTAGTGATTTTTTGCTATTGGGCCAATGCTGAACATCAATTTCTATTTCAAAATCATTCATTGGCTCGAGATACATTTACAGAGTTTAAATAACAATAGAATGGATCCTAAATAGAAACTGTAATGGAGCTGGGAGACCTCTTTAAGGTTCAACGAAGTACCGCTATTGAGAAGCTACCCAGTTTGAACTTAATATAAAGTTAATTTGTCCTCAAGCAAAACCGCTTTTTGGAAGCATGGATTCTCATCTCAAGACCTCATGAAAATAATAATGTATTTATAGCAACTTGAAGGTGTAAGGAAGATATTCTTGGTATACATGTCTCAGACAAATGGCTCCTTCTTGTTTTTGCTGTTCTCAGAATATATAATGAATCAAAATGCAATGTAGGCATATGAATCCTTTGGCCACTTTAATTTCAATTGGGAAGGGGATTCACTTAAAAAAAGAAGACTTTAACCAGTATGTAAGATCCTTTTTGTGGCGCAAAAAAATTTGCCAGCCATTTGCATTCTGCATGCCCAAATGCTCTCCTTTTTAGTGTGGTATTTTGTTTTCATCTCATCAGATGAGAATCAATGCTCCAACAAGCAGTTCAGCTGAGGATGTTTAGCATTGACCAAATAAAGGCAAAACATGACCTCTTTCACTTTCTTAGAGCAATGTAATTAACCACAAAACAGTTTTCCAATACCATCATGTTGCATATCAGTTCACCACATGGTGTAATCAATATTCTTAGGGCTTTAAAACAATAAATGAGGCACTTAAAAACAGGCCAATGGGCAAATCCTGTTATTTTTCAACTTGTCCTGTTCTAATAAACAATGCTTTAAAAATACATTCAGAGTAGAGTTCTCGCCTCACAAGCTAGAGACCAGGGTTCAATTCCCAGGCTGGCCAGCATGTCATCCCACGACTTTGTCGTTCGCATCAGACATTAATTGGAGGTGCTGCGGGCCCAACTGGAAACAAGTCACTGACTTAGCTTGGCTACCCACATTAAATAAAAGTACCTTTACCTTTACCTTTAGCTCCTAAAATAGTCTTCAAATCGGTATCTCACATCAATTTGAATCACATTTTATTTGATGATGAGTTGCAAGAGAGAGCGTACAAAATGACACTGAGGTTTAAAAAAGTTGTTCAATTTATTTTATATATATTTACAATTATGTACAGTACAAGTGTATAATAGCACCAAATGGAACAATGTATAGTTGTATCACATGTAGACATGGTACGCAAACTGGGGGACAGCTGCCTGCTTCATTTTCATCTGGTTCATGTTGACCGCCAGTTGGCGAGCTTCTCGTCTTCGGAAATCCCCTCTGAGGAAAGACTTGATGCAGGCCGGATGGACAGACCAATAGTATCCACGACCGTGTGGCGCTCGGCCGTTCTTGATGAAGCACTCGTTGACTGAGAGATTGTGGCGGACGGCATTCTTCCAGGTTTTCGGAGCAGTCCGGTAGTAAGCGTAGTTATCGGTCGAGAAGTTGTAGATGTCGATCAGCAACGCCCTGCGAGAAGGTTGAGATAGAATAGCCTTAGCGATCAGAGTGAGGTACGACTCAGGGGGCTTGTCGGTTGACTTGGACTGTGGTTTATCACTAGAGGGAGGCACCATCTGTTTGGACAACCAGCTCACCAAGTGGTCATCCAGAGTAGTAGAGGTCATCGCAGCAGGTCCTTGTTGTTCGTCGTTCTGGAAAGGAAAATTAGGAATATTAGCATCTTCTGAAATAAGACTCCTTTGAAACAATGGTGTGCAAGTAAAAATAAAAATCTCCAACTTGACGCATTAACATTTCTACTGTTAGTGAATGTTTTTATATGGCGGTTAAAAATGTAATAATTATGACCTTTGTCAGCTTTTGGACTCTCTGCTTACCATGAGAAGAAAGGACCATTGAAAAATCAGAGGGAAACAAATCTATGTTTATTTCTAATATGGCACTGCAAGTCCACTTCATTATAGGCAGCAGCAACATTAATGAGGTAAACAAAGTTATTGATCAGTAATATTATAGGCCTACTCACTTTTGATGAACTTGACTCTAGGACCTTCAGGGAACAGTCAATGTCAGAGGAGATGGAGCTGAGGCTTGGAGCTGGAGACGAAGCAGAGGAAGAGACGGAGGAAGAAGATAGAGGGAAAGAAGAAGAGGACGATGGAGGAGAAGAAACAGATAAAGAGGAAGGAGGAGGAGAAGAAGAAGGGACAGGGGAGGCAGTGGTGATGTAGGAAGAAGAAGAGGAGGAGGAGGAGGACGGAAAGTCAAAAGACAAAGCAGAAGAAGAAGGAGAAGGTGCAGGAGAAGAAGAAGAAAACGAAGAAGAAGAAGAGGTCATATAGAAGCCAAGATCCTCTCCACACAAAGCTTCCATCAACGCATCTGCCACCAGATCTTGAGTCACTGAATCATCTGAAAATAAAAATAGCAATTAAGGATTTTGTAAGTTGTGCATATTTAGGCCTATCTTGAATTCCTTGGGTAGGTTGATAGAACTTATCTCTGTCATAAACTCTGCAATATGTAAAAAATAATACTTTAAAATTTGTTTAATGAAGATTAAGCAGAACAGTCAGAATATCTATCAGATTAATGGGCCACATGATGTGCTAAAACCTTCACTCGTAATCCCATATAAGTACAGATTATTGATTTTAAGATAAATTAACTCAGACCAGATGACATAGCAATTTTTTAAAGGTGATTTAAAAACAGTACTCACCGTGTGTAGGTGTCACCTCCTGAGAAGCAGATTCCGGACTGGGAAGGACAATATCCGTGGATATATCTGGGTCAGTGGAAACTAAGAGGTCGTCTGAAAAGTCAATGAAATTGGTGTCAGAACATTTCAAGAAGGTTCACAATATTTGCAAAAGATAGGCCTGCCCACTTCATAAATTACTTCTCTTAGTTAGCCCCAATTCAATCAGGTTATACAATGCCATGAAGAGCTATCATCCTGTATGCAATATAAAGGTGGCAAACAGGTCCAAAACCAATGGCCTGGATAGAATGTTGTCAGGCCCCTTAACAGCACCAGTGTCAATTCAATAATGTGAGCATCTGTAAGGCTAATCACAGGTTTTATATAAATCGGCTATATTGTAAAATATGCACATGAAATAATGAGGTCTCCATAGTAGAATTGTTGGAAAACTCACCAGAAATATCAGAGAGAGAAGTGTCACGGCTGCTGCTGTCCTTGAGGTATTGGTCCAACTCAGTTGCATCAGTCACTTCAGTCACAAGGTCTGGTCTGCTCAGCTCTGCAAAGAAATCAAAGTAGGCCTATTATTACAAAATGTATACACGTATACATGTATGGTTTCAGACAAGGAAAGATAGATCAATTGGCATATATTTTCAAATTTTTAAATGTAGTTTAACTTCACAAAAAGCTCACATTCCAAAAATGGTATGTTGATTAATTCTATAATTTTAGAATAAATCAAATTAGAAGAATTTACACATCTCGTCTCAAAATTGCTGAATTAAAGCTTTTGTTGAAATTTTTCCCATTTTTACCCACATAAACACAAATTTTATAGTGCAGAGTGGTAATTTCACATCAAAATTTGTAAACATTCGAGATAACTTTATGCACAGTTACTCACCTTCGTATCCATAGCAACAGGGTGGAAGTTGCATCCAAGAGTCGTCTGAGATGAGGTCATTGACCTTGGAGCATATGTCAAGGTCATCTTCATAGAAGGAAATGGAAGGTAGAACGTCCTCCCAGGAATCCTCAGCCAAAAGAAGGTCAGACATCTGGTAATCCATGCTTTGTGTTTTGGTAATGAGTTCAGAGCACCGAATGATCTGCTCAGACAAGATCTGCTCAAGGTTATATACCCCACAAGAATTCAATGGAAGAATTGAGTGTTTCCCATTTTGGCATGAGTCACAACTTGGTTCACATTTTGATTTTGTCATTCACATGTCTTGGTGGTAGTGATGCTCTCAATTGCAATCAAGCTGATTGTATGTCACACAAGTTTTGCCTGATAACCCCTGGCTTCATATTTGAATTGCAATTACCTCTTTCAGAGAGTTAGTTGTTTTCATTGCTGAGTCATTTCAATTGCAATTTGCATGTCACACAAATTTTGCATTGAAGAAGTGTGACTCCTGCAAATTGCAATATTGAATGACTCACTGTGACATCACTTCACACTGTTAAAGGTGGTAATTGCAATTAACATAAAGCCGAGGAACAGCCTTGGTTAATCTCAATTGAGTAACACTCTCTTGACGGATTTAGCAATACTTCAACTGCAATCAACTGAGTACCATGACAATGCCCATTTGACAAAACTTATTGCAACTGATGGAGAATTCAAAGTTCCTGTCACAGAATTTTTTTTCTAAATTGGTCAGGTGTTCATTATAGAATTCTTATGTATACACATACATTTGTTTTCCCGAAAACATATTTTTGCAAATTTATAAAGAATTTATAAAATGTTATTGTTACCTTGCTTTTGGTGGTTCAAATGCTTTAAAAGGACTATAGGATATACTATAATTTTGATGGGGATTGACTATTGAAATAGTATAGGGCCCATTAATTGCATATTTGGATATTTCTTATTCATCCACTTTTTTCTCATTCTGATAAACCAAGGAATACACTTTTGAGACATATTGTAGGCACAGTGAGAGATTATGCTTCAGTAAGCCAAATTTTTTTCAAGATAAAAAAAAATCCAAAAAAAAAGAGGGAAAAGTGCTTTATTAACAGTGCAGGGAAATGTAACCCTTTACACCTGAAACTACATACCCATGTAGATATATTACAGAAATACCCTGTACCATAGGCCCAAGTGCTTTGATTTGCAATTGCTCTCAATATGAGAACCTTCAACTTTGAGCAGCTCTATGCATGGGGCATGCTCCAGTTGACTTCCCCATGAAAGTTGCAATGAACGGATGAGGGTCGTAATAAACTTCGATGGCTTCAATCTTCAAATTGTCATTTACTGGGACTACACACAGGCCGTGCATTTCCACCATTTCATTTGTTGGTTCTTTGCCCTCGTAAGGTCCTTCCCAGTGACCCCAGTGTCTCCATGTAAAAATAACTGTGGGCGGACCTTTGGGAAAACAAAGAGAAATTATTTTTCTCATATTGTGAATCAGAAGTGGAATCAGTTTTCATGTGAAGGAGTGAAAAAACTTTTCATTGCAATTTTAGCATTATTGTGCTCCAGTTTGTGTGTAAACAAGCTTTCTATCCAATATATTTGGCACCTGTCTCCTACGCTTAGCCTTAAAATGTTCGACACTCATGTCCTGCCTATCGTAGAATATAACAGCAAAGTGTGGTTCAGTGACAAGAAAATTGATGCAATAGAAAAAATTCAGATGCAGTATTTGAAAAAGATACTTGGTGTTAGAAGGCAAACACCAACTATAGGTATTTTGGCGGACTGTGGTAGATTTCCACTTGTCGTCCGACAACAAGTTTCAGCTGTCAAATATCTGCAACGGTTGATTGCACCCGATTGCCCTAGTATACTTAAAACTTGTTATGATATTCAAATTCAAATGCATAATTCCAATAAGGAATGTTGGTACACTAAACTATGCAATGCACTAGGAAAATATGATATCACTATAGATGGTGATCTTACTGTCATACCAAATGAAATGTACAAGCATACTCACAATAGGTTACTTAGTGAAATTTCTGACTCAAATATCAATCCGAAGCTAAGAACTTATAAAAACTTCAAAACGGAAATACGTATTGAACCGTATTTAAATTGTGACCTGCCTAAACATCTCTATAGCAGTATAGCTCGTTTCAGACTTAGTTCCCATAATTTACAAATAGAACTGGGAAGACACAAGCGACCGTATGTGCAACCAGAAGACCGAAAGTGCAAAAGATGTGATATGAATGTAGTAGAAGATGAAGAGCATTTCCTAATGGTATGTCCAAAATGGACATGCCAACGTCTCAAATTAGTGAAAATTGTGGTGAAACATATTTCAGGCTTCTTAGTTTCTAGTAGGTATCAGCAGCTCTTAGCGATTGCAAAAAGTAAAATTTCTGAAATAAATATAGCCCTGGGACAATTCCTGTATTATTCACTTAATGATGATAGTGCATAGACCTCCTCATTTGACATGACCTTCGCTCTTCTTGGTGACAATTGGCAAATTATAGGTACTGTTTTTATCAATGCATGTATCATATTGATTTTGTATTCGTTATTTGGCCTCAGGGTGTGGTGCTACTGAAAATTTGCTGTTTTAATCCTCCGTATGTACATGTTGTAAATTTTACTGTTATTGTATACTCTGCTATTAACTTACTTTCCAGGCTGTATATACTTTATTGGTGCATAATTGGGTGCTAATTTAAAGGTGCGCTACTTGTCTATGGTGCTCAAATTGACATTCTGTGTATATATTTTTATGTGCTTATGTATGGACATTTATGGACAATGAAAGTAGAATGTGAGAGTTTCTTGGTCCGGCCTTATAGCGGTTACCGCTGGCTCGGTGCCTCGGAGCTCTCAAACCAAACTTAAAATTAAGCTGTTCTAACTTATAATTGCTCACAACAATAATCCTTACACTCTATATTTTATAACAAATGTTCAGTATTAATGTAATTGAATTGTGTATATACATATATGTTTATGAATGTTTAATAATTGTTTATGAATGTATAGCCTAATCCCATTAGATTGTAGTTGCTTATTTTTATGCTGTATATCCATATTTTATTTTTATTATTTTATGACATATGTATCTGTTTGATGCTTTTACATGTCAATAAAATTCTATATATATATTCAACAAACCTTTTTAAATGCAATATCGCATGATCAATATAGCCACTTCTTCATATGCTCCTCGATATGAGACAATCTTTCAGTTACTTAATTTTTTTTATTTGAGTCTCACAACCATGGATGATTGAAACAGCCGAACCATAATATCAGAAATTTTGAATAAAATTATGCAGAAAAAATCGTCTTTGTACAATTTATAAAACAACTTAATTTAGGAGTTTTAAAGTTTGGCTCAAAAGAGTTTAGAATTATCAAAACAGTAAAAAAAAATATATGTCCATACTTGTGTTGCAGGGGGGAGGGTTGGTCTAGTGGTAGCGTGCTGGGTTGCAAATCATTGGGCCCAGGGTTCGAATCCAGCTCTAGCCGGGTCACCTGGTCCTGTGGTCGATGCCTGCTTCAATCATCCTTCGCCTCAATGCCCTGTCCTACCCCTGTCCTAATTAGCCTACGAAGTCAGATGCTGCTTGTTCAACCGCGCTCGAAGACAAGATCATATGGTGACAGATCATTCGCTGTGTCAGCACCCAAATGGTGGAACAATTTACCATTGTCCTCAAGACAATGTGAAAATTTTGAGACATTTAAAAGAGAACTTAAGACACCCTTATTCTCTGACTGTTTTTCCATGAATGATCCTCAATGAACACTTTATTTTTAAATTTTAAATTTTCTACTGCTTTTACCATGTTTACATATCCTTATATTTTTTAATTTATCTTCTATTTTATGTTGTACAGCGCTTCTGAGCATGACTAAGTTATGGATATAGGTGCTTTATAAATGAATAAATTATTATCTATTATTGTTATTAAGTGCATAAATACAGGACGTGAAGCCCAGTCATCCATTCATCCATCCGTACTTTGTTGTTGTCAAAGCCGGGACATCAGAGACCGAAACATGAGCCTCCGAGATTAACAAAAAAAAACAATAAAAACAAAATATGGCCATGAGACATCCAACACTGGTCTGTACAAACATGTCGTTTGGAACCAACATGTGATTTTGTTCAAAATGCCATGGAAACAAAATATTTTGTTGAAATATGTTGTTTAAAGCAACAAAGAAGTTTGCTGTTTTAAACTGTTTTCTGTTTGAGTTTAGTTGAAAGCTTCAATTTATTTCATTCGATTCATCAAGTTGTTGTTTATCTTTATCAATTGGATTTGTTGTTTTCCAAAATGGTTGCTCTGAACAAGATGTTCAGTTCAATCTAACACACAATTTGTTCAGAATTGCCTAGAATTTTGGATGAAGCAATAATTTCCATCAGCTCAATCAAAACCTTTTTTGAATTTTACACGAAGTGTTTTACAGTGCATAAAGAGATCAGTCCAGTCCTTATATACGCCTCTAATTGTACAGACAATAGCTGACAAACCTTTTATTACTCTCCATGTATTATAGTCCTGCTCATGTTTATTATCTAAAAATAGGAAAGAGAGATAAATAAAATGTACACTGCATGATACAGCAGTTTTTGTACAATAACAATTTACTTAATTGCTCATGAGTCTTGAAGGTCCAGATATTGCCCTGCAAATTACAATGCAAAGGTTCAGTGATTTATAACCCTAATAATAAAGGTGTTGTGATTTCATCCATGACTGAACAGCATAAACTGACGTCATTTGGAGCTAAAAATAGCACTTCTTGGGGGTGAACTGGGCATGTGACTACTCCAGCGTGTCACCCTAAGCAAACCTGGTCACGATTTTTAATCTCCAGGGCACTATATAAGAGCATCAGAAATGTTCTTGTCATATCACCAGCACTGGTCTTTGAAGTCACCCACAAGAATCACTCTACCAGGCCACCAGCATCTTTGAAACTGCAGGAATTTCACAGACAGAACTCCTGAGGTTAGTATATTGATCAACTTATTTAATTTCTATTTTTGGTCATCCAGTTTTAATTTTCTGCAATTGCCTACAATTTAAAATTTTATACTTATTAAACTTAGCTTTTTAGAGGTTTTTTGATAAATTTATATCCTGTTTGAAAATGATCAGATATATGTAGAGTCAATGCTAAAGGTAGATGGCAATGCATTTTCTCAAAACGAATAAATTGAGAATATAATAATACTGCGCTTTTGTCGGTATTTTGCACCTAATAGACAATATTAAAAGTTTCCTTTCTATGATGAAGTTTTACTCACAGTTTAATTTCTTAATCTATTTCCAGAATGAAGACTTTCCTTATATTCCTTGCCCTTGCGGCTCTTGTTGCCCTAAGTGCGGCCAGACCCCGAAGAGGTCCTCCAGGGGCGCCCAGAAGAGGACCAGGAGGTCCCGGACGTGGAGGCCCCAGAGGAGGACCCAGAGGGGGACCTGGAGCAATCTTGAAAAGGGCTTGCAGGATTGAATTTCAAGATGGAACCATTGAAACCAAGGACTGCTTCGAGGAAAATGACCTTTTCGAATGCCAGAAAATTGAATTGTCTGAATTCTCCAGGATTCCAAGAAAATGGGAAAATGCCACTGAAATTTCACTTTGCTTACCGGTATGTAGATTAATGTCTTCTGAATATCTTAAAGGTTAGCACAAACATGTGTCAAAAATCTTGCCAATAATTTCATCAAATATAATGCTACTTATGGAAAATGAATATCTTGACCAAACTAGAGGGACAAAAACTACTGCTGACTTTTAAATCTCTCTTTATTGTTGCAAATGAATATCTTGACTAAACCAAAGTGACAAAAATTACTGCTGACCTTTTTCTCCAGCCCAAATTCATGTATTGATTTTTACGATTTGCAGGTGACATGCACGGAGGATTCTGAATGTTCAGGTATTGATGCCAGAAGCAAGTGCATTGAAGGTCCTCCTAAGCCTGATAATGAGACAAGAGAAGAGGTCAAGAGATTGAGAGACACTTGCCACCCAAGGAGACAGAGACCCGCAGGTGCTGAAGAGGATGAGGATGATTTGATCAATGTGGAAACTGATGATCAGCCACGAAGACCAAGAGGACGCCGCCCAAGACCAGATGCTAGTGATGATGATGAAGATGAGCAGTCACTAAGACCCCAAGGACGCCGCCCAAGACCCAATGGTGGTGATGATGATGATGAAGATGATGAGCAGTCACCAAGACCACGAGGACGCCGCCCAAGACCTGATGTCAATAATGATGATGATGATGATGATGACCAGTCACCAATACAGCGAGGACGCCGCCCAAGACAAGATGCCGGTGATGATGATGAAGATGATGATCAACCACGCAGACCTCGAGGACGCCGCCCAAGACAAGACGATAATGATGATGAGGCTGATGCTGATGAACAACAACCTGAACCGTTCTTGCTAGGAAGGAAGATGTGCACCATTCCTCCATCATATATCATAGTAAGTACCTCTTCTGTTTCAGTTAAAAAACAAATCGATATACTAGTAATTATGAGCTTTTCATAGGTGGTTGTTAAATATTGGATATCATTTACGATACATTCTAAGCCAAAATAACTGATATCATGTTGCTTTTAAATGCTCCTTCATGTTGTTGAATAACTCTTAAACTCAGGGTTATCAGAAACAAATGACAACTTATCTTAATTGTATGTTTTCCATCTGGCAGAACATTCTTGTGATAAAAGCAATTAATGACATCCATTTTGTATTTTTCAGGCCAACAGAGCTTGTCGTGTTGAGGCTGGAAATGGTTCCGTAATTCGATCAAGAGAATGCAGAAGTCGAGGAAATCAAACCGTCGCTTGCAACGCCACATCTGCCTGTGATGTGCCTTATCAAGGAAATGATGTGAAACTCTACTTCTGCGAAAGACCTGAGCGACCCCAGGGTGGAAATGGGCCATTTGGTGGAAACAGGCAGAGTGGTCAACAGGGTGAGGAGCGAAGACCTAGGGGCCGTGGAAACAGACAAGGACGACCTGGAAACGGACCCAGAGGAGGAAACGGACCCAGAGGAGGAAACGCACCTCAGGACGGAGAAGGACAAACTCCAGAAAACGAACAAACTGTTGAAGAACCTTAATTGAGTATTCAGAACTCTCCATAACAAGATTATCAACCTCCCCCAGTGGGGATCATAATAAGCATATAATTTGGAGGTATTATCATTATCATTTAGTCATGTGTGCAACATAAGTCAAACTATTTCGCTATGTGTTCTACATTATATACTTGCCATTTTTTCCATACATTTGATACATGCTGGTCATGTATCATTCACTATATTGTATCTGTATTTATTACTGTAATAAAATGTGATAAATGTACTTGCCTGTGTGCTTTTCATTATTTTACTAAATAACTATTTTTTTATTAAGAACAATATTATCTGAGTTAGGCCTATGTTGAAGAAAGTATATGTACTGTCTTTGCCCGTAACTCATATGATTAGTCAAAATGAGCCAGATAATTTAGACTCATTGTCAATGCAAAGTAAAAAAGATTTTCAGTATTATTCTCTTCATCAAAATGATGGAATATTTGGTTAGGACTTCAAATTTCTAAGATTGGCTTTTAAAATGACAGTTTGGAGGATTTTCAATGAAAATTATCATTTTTCTGGTCGAACTAAATAGTATAATATAATAAAGAAAGGTTTCAAATAATGCTCAGTCAAGAAAATCAAAACATTATTTATTTGTAAAACTAATGTCTCGGAAACACATAATTCAGAGGCCAAATTCAGAATTTTGCAGTCCTGACTCTTGGAAACCCAAAATATTCCAGCAATAAAGTATACACTGTACAATCATAGCTATACTCGTATAAATTTCATCAGAATTTTTATAATCAATGTAATAATATGATTATTATTATGTCAAACATTTACAAGAACACGAAAATGAGATGCCGCCAATTTATGATCAAAAAGTTATTTACAATTTACACAAAATTATTGATGCTATAATTGTTGCAATCATAGAAATGTATTTCTATGGTTGCAATCCAGTGGTGCTACAAATGGCAGATGGTAATATGAAAGCAAAACATGTATAACAAAAGTTGATCGCTTTTATGATTTGCCTTCATTAAATAAAAGCAATTCTGGTTTACATTTTTCTTTGAAAATTTTATGGTTTCTCTGGGCCATGGGTCAAGGGCAAACAAAAATACATCCCAATGGGCACTTCATTTATGCTGCTGCTCTGACTGTCGCTGCAGCAATAATCGGTCAATGTCACATTGTTTGTTGAAATCACATAGATTAGTATGGCTGAAATAGCATTGTCACAACATTGGAAAGTAATGTCAAAGATAAGATGTTAGCAGGCAACGTTGAGGCAATATTTTCACAATTTTGTGGAAAAACTCGGTGTCATGTTCACGTTGTGGCTGCATAATTTCTACCATGCATTTCTATGTTACCAACAGATGAGCCCTCCACCAATTACATGGTGACACAACCTATTGCTGTGGCAATCACATTTCAAGTGTGGACTCCATTGACCTGTGGGGCGAAACAGGTGATTACAACAGTCAGTGCCGAACAATGCTAAACAAAATAATCCATGATCCAGCTTGCTATTTTGTAACAGGGCCTCTTGAAACACTATCAGAACATAAGAATATGTGGCAGAGCCCAAGAAATATTGAAACATTTTAGCATCCATTTATCCACATGGAATTGTTCATCGACTATATAGCTATATAATGCATGAGATATCTCCCAAATATGATGTGATATCTCCCAAATATGATCTTAAATGGAACAACATGGAGCAAACTAATTTACAAGATGATGTAAAACAAATTCTTATATGGCCATATCAGCACAGAATTTTTTGCCATCTCACATTGAAGCTGTGGAAGCAGTTAATCAAATATCCAAGGGTGCCGGAAGGAAACGAGGGTGGCAGGGGCAGTCGGTCGAGAAAGGGTAAATGTAATTCGTGCGGAAAAAAAAAGTGATGTAGTGGCAATACTAATTTTGAATTTTTACTTATAAACCTTTGCATAAATTTACTGTTGATTAAGGCCTTACAATGTTTTCTCTTTGAGATCAAAAGGGCAACCTTGCCCCCCCTGCCCCTCCTGGCCAAGGGCAGGAGGGGCAATTGCACCCCTTCCCTGCCTCCCCTGTTCCGTCACCCTTGCAGATGTTTCAAAGTTATACTTTGCATAGGTTTGATCCACATTGGCTACATACACATTTCTTAGTGTTTTTATATAGCTGACAGCAATTTGATTTTATATGAATTGACTTTTTCTGAAACATGTGCTTTCTCCAAGCCAAACAGGGAGTCATGTACAGTCACTACAGTGCTGCCACACTGTTGCACCATGCAATTAGCAATGTTGTGTTTATGTTTTGTCCCCCTTCAGATGTAGCTCAGTTACAGGAATTCTTGTTGAGGTAGACCTCTCCACAGCTTTTCGTTGGGTTGCTTGTACATGATGTGTGGTAAAAAATGAAATGCATGTGATCCTAAACTACTAACACTACTACAATGTTTCACTGCCAGTGCTTTTTCCAGCCTTGGCAGAACATATGCTGGCATGTGTTGCTACCTAGTGGCCTGTGTGCAATTCTCTGAGTTCCAGTGAGCAATCCCCATAAACTGAGTGTGAGAAACTCAAACAAATTTTGCCTGAAAGAAACCATCCATGGCTGTTGCTGAGTATGCTGATGGCCTTTTCTAGTGATGTCTACTTCCTTAGAGAATGTGATTGCCGAGTCTAACTCCACTTTACCTCAATATTGAATAGATACTTAGTGAATGTGCCATGAAATTAGAACTATTTCCTTGGAGCAGCAATGCTGCAACTTAGGGGAGAGCGGGGCACCATGAGTCACGGGGCACCATGAACCATGGCCTCTACAAAAAAAAAACGGCGAGATAGAACTGCTTGATAGGAAGACCATATATTCCTTTTTTAGTGTAGAACTGGCTAGGGTATAAATCATAATTTTTCTTTTCAATGTAGGCCCAAGAATTAAAAAAAACAACTTTTGACCAGTTAATTTGGGTGAAAAGTAAAATATTGGGCGGTGGAACTTTTTCCTCTGGTACTTTAACTATTTCCAACATTTTCATAAAACTTAGTCTTCCTAGAGAAGGTAAGGCATGTGTTAGGATGATGTCATAACATTGATACTATGATAAACTGGAAAATGGTGATAATTTATGCACTATTAAATCAAATTTACAAATGGGGCACTATGAGCCACTTGGAGATAGGGCACCATGAGCCATTTTCTATAAAGTTTTAATGTACAATCAAACTGAATTGTAACAACCGCTCTACTGTTGTAAGTCCAGAACTAAACTATATAGTGCAAGACATCAGCAGCTGTTTAGGACACATTTGTGCTATTTCATAGAAAAATATGTAAAATCCATCTGATCCATATTGTGGTGTACGCCAAGGGAAAATTTCAAGTAAAACATCTGGTTCATGAGGTATCAGTTCTTTACAGTTGAATGAGAAGGATAATACATGTATGTAAACAGCCCCCCATGCCATGGCTCATGGTGCCCCAGGGTCTGGGCACGATGAGCCGCTAGACTACATTTTTTAAAGACAATGTTTTGACTATTTACGACTTAAGAATATAATGTAACATCACTGGATATTGTAGCTAAGAGGTCTTGCTGTGATTATATAAAGCAACCAGCCATTTACCATTGAAACTTTAGACTCAGGAGCTTAATTTCGGAAAAGCGGCTCATGGTGCCCCGCTCTCGCCTATATACAAAATTAAATCTCTGCCAGGTGGCAGCAGCATGCAGTTCTCACTTTCACCAGACTTGCAAATGCCTGTAAAGTGGCTAATATGTAAAGATTTTTTTCTGCAATACTGACATTCAACTTGGTCTTGTGATGTCACAGGCTTAAAAATGTTTCGATATGATTTTTTTGCCAGTGCATATCATAATATTAGTATGCACCTAATAAGAAGATTAGGAACTGCCAATGATGTGGCAAAGGCAGTTAGATAATTAAAAAGATAAAAATATTTTTTTCCGATTGAAGGCCAATCTTTTTTTTTTTAGGTTTTGTGCATAATCAAACTGCAAAGCTGTGTTACAATTTTTTTAGTTGTTGAATTGTGTTGATGTTTTGTGAGGCATTCTTTCAAATGACACCTTGCCTCTTGTTGTAAGATGTCTGTAGGATCGTATTTTTTTCCTAAATTTTTAATAAAAACAAAGTCAAAGATATAATAAAGCCACAGTTGGATGCATTTTGCACTGTGATTCTCATTGATCTGGGAATCAATGAAATTGTATGTGAAAATATCAACATTAGCATTATACCCTATCTTAATTCTATTCAGTCTGACAATGCTGTCAAACTTATATGAGTTGCGATTGTTGCAGTTAGTTCAAAGACCATGATTCTCATATTTCTTTATCTGAATATCATTTCTTTCAGCATAGGTAAAAATAAGATGACATCATAGTTTTGTTTTCTGTGAAGAAACTATAAATAAAAAGAAGGAGAAGAATGCAAGCAACTAAACTTGACACATTTTATTGCAGTAATAAATACAGATACAATATAGTTTATGATACATGTCCAGCATGTATCAAATGGATGGAAAAATGGTAAGTAGAACACAAAGCGAAATAGTTTGACTTATGTTTCACACATGACTAAAATGCTTATTTATGATTCCATCTGGGGGACATTGATAATCTTGTTATATAGATGAGATCTGAATACTCAAGGTTCTTCAACAGTTTGTTCGTTTTCTGGAGTTTGTCCTTCTCCGTCCTGAGGTGCGTTTCCTCCTCTGGGTCCGTTTCCAGGTCGTCCTGGTCTGTTTCCACGGCCCCTAGGTCTTCGCTCCTCACCCTCTTGACCACTCTGCCTGTTTCCACCAAATGGCCCATTTCCACCCTGGGGTCGCTCAGGCCTTTCGCAGAAGTAGAGTTTCACATCATTTCCCAGATAAGGAACGTCACAAGCTGAAGTGGCATTGCAAGCAACTGTTTGATTCCCTCGGCTTCTGCATTCTCTTGATCGGATTACGGAACCATCTCCAGCCTCAACACGACAAGCCTTGTTGGCCTGAAAAATAAAAAATGGATGTCATTAATTGAGTGTATCACAAGAATGTTCTGACGGTTGGAAAATCTGCAGTTTAGATAAGTTTGTCATTTTTGCCAAGAACCCTAACTTCAAGAGTAACTGTTACAATAATTCAAACAAAAATGAAGATGACATCAAAAAGCAACATGATAGTGGTAATTTTGAAGAATGAACTGTAATATATGGGCAATATTTAGCAGCCACAACAGAATAACTCACAATTACTAGTATGGTAACTTTGATTTGTATATTTTCACTTTCAAGGGAATCTGGAAAACAGAGCATGTAATCAGAGGTACTTACAATCTTGTATGATGGAGGAATGGAACACATCTTCCTTCCTAGCAAGAATGGCTCAGGTTGTTGTTCATCAGCATCAGTCTCATCATCATCGTCTTGTCTTGGGCGACGTCCCCTCTGTCTTGGTGACAGCTCAGCATCTGTCTCATCATCATCACCATCGGTTCTTGGGCGACGTCCTTGAGGTCTTGGTGACTGCTCATCATCTTCATCATCATTGGCATCTGGTCTTGGGCGGCGTTCTCGAGGTCTGGGTGATTGATCATCATCAACTTCATCATCATTATCACCATTGGGTCTTGGGCGGCGTCCTTGGGGTCTTGGTGACTGCTCATCTTCAGCATCATCATCACTGGCATCTGGTCTTGGGCGGCGTCCTCGTGGTCTTGGTGACTGCTCATCTTCGTCATCATCATTGGCATCAGGCCTTGGGCGGCGTCCTCTTGGTCTTCGTGGCTGATCATCACTTTCCCCATTGAGCAAATCATCCTCGTCCTCTTCAGCACCTGCGGGTCTCTGTCTCCTTGGGTGGCAAGTGTCTCTCAATCTCTTGACCTCTTCTCTTGTCTCATTATTAGGCTTAGGAGGACCTTCAATGCACTTGCTTCTGACATCAATGCCTGAACATTGGGAGTCATCGGTACATGTCACCTGCAAATCGTAAAAATCAATACATCAATTTGGGCCAGAGAAAAAAGTCAGCAGTAATTTTTGTCACTTTGGTTTAGTCAAGATATTCATTTGCCACAATAAAGAGAGATTTAAAATTCAGCAGTAATTTTTGTTACTCTAGTTTGGTCAAGATATTCATTTTCCATAGCTTAGAATTATATTTGATGAAATTATTGGCAAGATTTTTTGACACATATATATTCTAACCTTTAAGATATTCAGAGGACAGTAATCTACATACCGGTAAGCAAAGTGAAATTTCAGTGGCATTTTCCCATTTTCTTGGAATCCTTGAGAATTCAGACAATTCAATTTTCTGGCAGTCGAAAAGGTCATTTTCCTCGAAGCAGTCTTTGGTTTCAATGGTTCCATCTTGAAATTCAATCCTGCAGGCCCTTTTCAAGATTGCTCCAGGTCCTCCTCTGGGGCCTCCACGTCCGGGGCCTCTTGGTCCTCTTCTGGGCCCCCCTGGAGGACCTCTTCGGGGTCTGGCCGCACTTAAGGCAACAAGAGCCGCAAGGGCAAGGAACATAAGGAAAGTTTTCATTCTGGAATTGAAATTAAAATGGTTTGTTTTGAGTAATTTCAATCAAGACTTCGTGCTACTATTGTTGTAGAAATTTCCAAAAGTTGTCCCAGTAATTTAAAACCTATTTTAAGAAATAATTTCAGTTTGACTGACCAGTGACCAGCTAATTATATTTTTTGTTTTTCAATTCATTAATTTACCTAAAACATGAAAGTATATATATTCAATGAAATGTCAGGCTAATATCTCAAATAAGGCATTTGTCTTTTAATAATGACACTGATAACTTTTACATAAAAAAAACAATAAATTTGGGAAAGTTTGATCTGAACAGTTGCAAAAATGATTACTAACCTCAATCCGATATTTTGCGATTTCTGCAGTTTCAACTCTTGTTGCAGGTCTTCTTCTTGGTGACTTTAATATCACTGTAGAGCTGCTTCTGGTGATATGAAAACAGGCATCAGCCTGCCCCTTAAATAGTTCCCTGAAGGTCGACAATCGTGACAATATTAGGATCTGCTTGAGTGACCAAGAGCCAAACACTCATAAGTCCCTATTTTTGATCTCCAGTGAGTGACGTCATGAAAAGTTCAACTCAGGGTTCCACTGTTGTGCAGAAATACTATACTATTCTTTCATGTTGTGAATGAAGTGCAGCAACTGGACCATCAAGGCAAATGAGTAATTTGTTATTCACACCAAAACTGCTTCATCATGGTCTGCATGTTATTTTTGGGGCTCTTTTGCTAATTTTAGAATTCTTTTCAAATTCTTGACTTCATTCAGGTTATTACATTCATGTATTTAGCACTAGATTTTCACCTTTTTCAGATGAATTTGCTAAAATTTATTTTGTGATTTGTTTTGGTCGTCTCAACGAGACACTTGTAAGCAAAACAAGGCTGAAAAAATTGAAAAGCTTAAATCATTGTAACTCGAAATTTAGAATTTCATTGCATTGTTTGGACTTTCATTGGACTTTCACCATGCCCTGGTGTACTTGAAACGTTAACTAATGGTACCTCTCTTTTTCAAAGAAGTAATATACCCCATGCTTTGATTTATTTTTCAAATCTAACACTTATCATTTTTTATTTTGGTTCCATGCAAAGAATTAAATAATCAATCCTGTAACAATCAATGCAGGCATTGTAGGGGGTATATTAACTCTCTTTGATTCCATTGTCCAATCCCAGTTATGTATTGAGAGGCCGAAACACTCAGCGCCGTATCAGGACATTTTTTTGTGCCTGGGGCTAACGGTTTCTAATGGGCTCCCCAGGGGCAGATTGGCGGTCACTGGCCCCACAGCGGGCCCTTTGGGATAATCATTGGCTGGCCTCTATTATCGCAGTAACGTCATCTTCAATCTAGCATTTTAAATTAATTTGTATACCTCCATACCGGCATCAAAACCACAGTAGGCCTAATTGCAGCATTTTTCATCTGTATGATATTATATGAAATCATGAATAGTATAACATAAAAGTAGACAAAAACGTCTGCACAAAAATCGGGAAAGGGGCTCTAGGATTCTTGTTTTTTGATATAAAAAAAATATCAATCTATGAAAAAATTAAAAAGTCGGAGAAACACTTGTACATTCCTGCTTTATACAGTTAATTGAAGGGCCAGATATTGGCGAATTCTGGAGGGGCTGAAGGGGGCCCATGCCCTTTTAGATCCCAGAAACGCAAAGTGACATTTTGAAGCAAAATATAAGTACTACGAGGAGTGCCGATGAATTTCCAGACACATCTGGGCCCTTTCCATGCAGTCACCACATCTGGAGATGAAAGTGGGCGAGGGGCCCCTTACTTAATTTTCTATTAGCTGGTCAAGCTCTAATTGATGATTGTTTGATATTTTTTAAAGTTACTGGTTGGCCCAAGGGCATTGCCCTCTTGTCCATAGTGCCAGTTTGCCCCTGGTGCCACCTCAAAAGCTCTCTTTATTCTGAAAAGTATATGTTCTCGTGTCAGTTACACCAGCAATTGTGCAGCGTACGAACTACGTAAATAAATTCTGTACGCATGCGCGAAAAACAGCTAATCCGCAGTACATACGTACATTTTCGTACAAATTCATACAAATTTCATACAGGTGCTTTTCAGTTACTTTGGCCATTTAAATGCAATATGGTTATCACAAATGGTTTAAGTTTAAACCTTACATTGACCTAGCAAAAAATCAATTTTAAGCCCCCAAAAACCAACTTAACACGTATGAAATCCATACGTGAAAACAGTCAATTTACTTACGAAAAATGCAAGAAAGAGCTTTCGTACAATTTACGTACGCTGCACAATCGGCCATGTATCCGACACACTTTCTTCACTGTCACAACTCTTTTCGGCTTCATCAAGGGCCCCCCTAAGGTAATGGATTGTTCATTCCTCCCTTGGCGTGTATGCAATGGAACAATTAAATAAATAACTTTTTGCCACTTGACCCCCAGACCAAACAGGAAGCTGAAGAACATGGTATTTGGGAAGCAAGGTTGTATTGCTATTAGCTTAATAAGTTTACAAACAAACACTGCATGGCTTTTGCATAATAAAACGGAACTTCAAAACAATGTAACATTTTTCAATGCAGATAAGGGACCGTTCAGAATTTATGACTGGGGGGGGTGGGAGTTTTGGCCGAGGGGGTACTAACTTTTCACACGTGTTTCAAGGGGGGTATTTATTTTTGACAACACTTCCAAGGGGGGGGGTACGAAATTTTAACAGAGAAAAAATGTTAAAAAACACGCATAAACTAATTTTATTTGGACTTTTTAACTCGCAAAAGTCCGCGAAATGACGCGAATCTGTATGTGTGACAGTGTATAACAGTATATATGTGTGTATTGCTTTGTATGTCCAGAGGGGGGGGGTACTAAAAATACGCGTGAAACCAAAGGGTGGGGTACTAAAAATCCGCATGAAACTCAAGGGGGGGGGTATCAATTTTTGACAGGAAGTTCCAGCAAAACTCCCACCCCCCCCCTAGTCATAAATTCTGAACGGTCCCTTAAAGTATGTCAGGCATACTTCAGCATTCTCTACGTAGAATGTAATTTAGAATCTGAGGCAGTATAGACATACGGTGTAGTTATTACACACAAAGTATCAATCCATCTGTGTTCGGCGTCTGCACTATGTTCTCCGTACCGTCGTCCGATCAAGATGTCAATCACTTAATATTCGGCGTGTGTCTGCCACATTAATTTATTAGTCTAGCCTATTGATTCAACAGATCCTTGGGGCTGACAGACTGTCTATCCCTGGACTCTATTCCTTTTCACTTAGTGACTAGCCTTGGCTGGTCTTATTGCTTTGGCAGGGAAGTGGAGCTCTGCACTCTAAAAAATTCCAGACAAAATTGGTTTTTTAGATTCAAAATGGTTTTTTGAAAAACCAAATTTCAATGCAAAAAACCAAAATGGATTTTTAAAAAAATCCATTTTGGTTTTTTGCATTGAAATTTGGTTTTTCAAAAAACCATTTTGAATCTAAAAAACCAATTTTGTCCCGACATTTTTTAGAGTGTGGTCATAAAGCCAAGAATTTCCTCACCCAAAGGTTGCAAATAGATTGATAGATTGACACTGTTGGTAGGACTAAGACTACAGGTGCCTGACAGAAATATGGTACACTAACAAAGAGGTAAATAATATTATGGTGTTTCAGCTCACAAATGGCATGTTACTGCTATTGAATTTAATTTATTCAGACCAAATCAATATGGTGAGCTGACCAGTGCATTTGAAAAAGATAATTTTGCTTAATTTCCTTTTACTCCAACATATGTAATATAACAAAATTTCAATCGCAGAGCAGGCATCTAAAGTCATATATAATGCTGTGAAGGCTTAATATTTTGCGGATGATTTTTCTTTACATTATCTGTGGAGTGCAGACAGACAGATATCAAGACCATAACTCAAAGCACAGGAATTTGTTGGCCTTGTCTTGGCCTTTTTGCTTTGGCTCTGTTTTTTTAAAGGCAAGACATTTCCACACCTGTCGTTTTGAGAGAACAACATCCAGCCAAAACATGGTGTAGAAGCAAATATTGCACTTTGGGCAGGCTTGACCTCCTATATATTAAGAAACTTTGCATACAACATGTTCAGGTCTATAGGGGCTTAGATCAGTCGGTAGCGGAAGCTGATCTGGGCTTGAAATCGCTGATTCGACTTCAATCTGAATCAATCATCCTGCATCTCCCCTCTATTCCTCCTCCTATCCTAGTTAGCCTACTCGCTTCATATATGTACAGGACATAAAACCCAAATCATCCATATGCACAAGTTTTCTGGAAAACCAAATCTCATAGCATTTGTCTTGATTTTCTATTATGTGATTTTCTTCATCCTTTTGTGACCATCAGTGATGTTGCATGCCGTCCAAGTATCAATTGTGAAATGGGCGGTGTTGGACCATGACAGAGACACGTGACACCACTGATGAAACCACTGCTGACACCACTGATTATTAGTAATATGAATCATTCACATAATTATGTTCATCTCGGGTGCAATTATTTATGCCTTGAGATGACAGACTTGCCCAAAGAATTAATGGGACACCAGATTTGGCCCCACCACATAACATGAAGTTACAATATATAAAACAAAGATTCACTTCAAAAAAATCTAATATTGTGCATTACAGAATTTGATCATAAATAAGCAATAAAAATAATCTTTTATATATATATATATTCTACATTTGGTAAATCTGTGGCAGCAGCATGGTAACATGAAACTGCATGGCGGGAGCTGCACAGCAACATGCTGGAATCAATAGAACGCCGAGCTACAATATTGTCTGCACATTCACTCGCTACTTACTCCACACCCATTCAGGAGTTCATTGTAGCAGCAACTAGTTGCATTCTTTTATGCGGACAACTTTCAATCAATATCAATTTAGTTTAGCGCTGTTTCTTTGTGCATATTCTTTATGGATTGTCTGGGACTGGCTTTGAAGTTTGAGTGTGTTGTCAGTGCATTCTGTGGCTAGTTCCTTTGCTGAACAGTGTTGAGGCAATTTAAGGAGCTTTAAGGATTGTTTATCACACTCAATGACAATCAATTGATTGTTTGCCACAACAATGTTCTTCCTATTAAGGGATTAGAACAACTTTAAGCTGAGGTAAGTTTTTAAAATTAATTATTGTTAGTGGAAATGATTTTGTAATATTCTTGTATACCTTTTTTCTACATTTTGTTGATGATGAATTATGTAATGCATTAGATTTTGAATAATTGTTATAACAGCACATCAATTATTTAGTAAAACTGCGTAAAAGTTGACGTTTTCAAATTAACTGACAAGTGTTTTGTTTTATCCCATTGTCCACTGGCCTATTTCCCTTTTGTGACCTATTTCTGGTCTGTTTACATCCCTCTAACTTCATTTTAATTTCCAGAATGGTATATTTGCTATCATCAAGCAGGTGTTCAATAAACAACAGGCCTATTTTGTAGAATCGGTTTAAATTGTTTGACCAGTGGCTTATACCTTTTAGATTCGGACAACTACAATTTGGTGGTTCAGAATTATTCATTGCTTTGGGCCCAAGTCGGGGATTGAGTCCTTAAGCACACATACAAAACAGGAATTAAATATTTGATATGAAATTTTGGCTCAGATGAAACTGTGTCAATTTTGGTTGCATTGATTTTTAATAATACATTATTCAAATAAACTACTGAAAGACTACCTACAAAAAAACTGCATTTTTAAAAATGTAGATTTTTTTCAATGATGGCCTACACGTGATATTCACAATTCTGGTGTATTTTCTGTGATCTGTTATAATGTATTATGGTTTCATGCGCACTGCAGCTAATTGATTTTTGTACTTGGGTAATTATGACGTTACATGAATTGATAAAACATGGAGTGATAATGTGGTAAAAGGCTAACAGCAGGGTCAAGACTAACTTTGCCAAACTGTCTGTTTTCAGATGAAAATAGGATTTTACGAACTCCTGTAAATTCTAAAATAAGACATTGAGTCATTTTTAAATCATACAGAAACAGAAGCATGGTTAAACTGATGTATTCGGAATTAAGAGATTAATATTCGAAATTCTGATCTGAAACATGTATGGAAGCTGCCACTTCTAAAGGGCTTCGGTTTGTGTTCATTTTTTTTATTCATGGTCGGTTTGCAACATTCATACAGGTACACTACTCATCTCTGCGTGCACAAGCAAAGCCACAAGGCTAATGCCCTCTCTGCATCATAAATTGTGAATAAATACAACATATATATATATAGATCTTAGAGATTTGAGCTTCTTTACAAAATATACGGTGGTTGTTGCATGATTACAAACAGATAGCCTTGAAGATTAAACTGGTTTTTGGATATAAAGAATATATCAATTTACTGGGATAGACAGACTTTCATTTCTCATAAGATATCATCACAAAAATAATTGAAATCTTATAGGGAGATCATGACTTTAGTTGTTTTTGTTTTTGTGTTTTTCTGATATTTGCCAGGAAAAATTAAATTTGAACAGCCTAACTTTTCCCTAGATAACTGGATATGTAAATCGAAATAAGATTGCTTGTAACAAATCATTTGACAAAAGCTTATTTACCCTCTGCCATTTATAAAAGGCTAACTGGTAAACAAATGTATATAATAAAGATATCTCTTTTCATAATAATTTGAAAATGCAAACCTTCCTTGTATACATATTATATACACTTTATACATGACAAGAATGATATATATGGGCTCCTTCTGTCCTCTCTGTGAGCTTCTGTGGATAAGCAGCCTTAGTGAGGTATCGTGTGTCTACACCAATGAGATTACTGTCGCCACAATTTGATTGGTTGGGGGCATTCATGTGACATTCTGCTGCATCATGCGATATATCCCCTTTTCACAAAAAAACACCCAGGGCAGAAGCTTTGAAAAAATAATTAGGCAAAAAAATTATGGTGAATGTAAAATTTGCGAATGGTTATTTTCAATGTAGTTGTCATCTGTTGCATCACTCTTCATTGAATTCTATTCTGAGACCGAACAGCACTGTCTAAGTTGAATTTGTTCTGAATTTGTTCTGATCCAGTGTGCAAATTGCAGATAAATTGGACATTTTAATTGGTACAATGGCAGTTGCATCACAAGCCTTAGTAAGTAATCAGATAAATGCATGCATTTAAAAATATTGGCTATATCAATTTTGATTAATCCGTAGGCAGCAGCCATGGTAACATGATACCTGCACAGCAACGTTGAGCTAGACTATTGTCTGCAAATTGACTCGCTACTCACTCCACTTCCATTCAGCACTTTTTGCATTCTCTATGGACTACTTTTATAATCAATATCAATCAAATTTAACACTTTCTGTGTGCATCTTCTCTTTGGAATGTCTGGGGCTGGCTTTCAGTGCAGCAGCAGTGTTTTCAGTCACTTGTTGCTTTGCTGAACAGTGTTGCAGTATTTAAGGAGCTTTAATGATTGTTTATAACACTCAGTGGCAACCAATAAGCTGTTTGTCACTACAACCTTTTCCAATTTATGGATTATATTATATTGTGCAACTTAAGCTGGGGTAAGTTTTTAAAATGAATAATGTTCTCAGTGGCGGATACAGGGGGGGGCCTAGAGGGCACGGGCCCCCCCTAGACCACTGAGATTACAATAGTATTTTGAAGAAAATACGCTGCTACACGGGCCCTCGAATGCCGAAACACGCCCGGCCTTCCCCCCTAGATGACGATGTCTGGATCCGCCACTGGTTCTTTTGGTAGTTTTGGTGATATTTTCGCATACAGCTGAGAAATATGAAACCATTTGCTTGATTTTGTTTTGCAGTGAAATGACATTTTAACTGTTCATTATGTGGTACGACACTGGTACGTACTTGTATATGTGCACTAAATAATGCAGCAAATCAGCCTGATATTTAGCATTGACAAATCGAATGACTGGCATTTCATCAAATCCTATTGTCCATGGACCTACAATGACTTAAATCCCTAGCCTATTTACATTACATCCACTTTTATATTACTCAACATTATTTTTGCTAAGTCAGTCACAACAGAGAGGAAATTTGGGTTAAAATTTGTTTAATTAAAATATAAACTTGAATGACTTTGAAATAAAATTGAACATTTTAAATGACACTTTGAAATGAAATTGAACATTTTGAATGACAGTTTGAACATTTTAAGTAATGATACAGTAAAACAGATTGAATCAATCATAAGTTTGTTATCACATGTACATTTGATGATGTAAGAGTTTTGAAGTTTAAGTAGCAGATCAGACATTTAAGAAGTAGAAACTAATGAATTAATTAAACAAGGAGATAAACTAATGAATTAGCGAACACAAACAGAAATATAACACTGGGAGTGGTACCAGTTGGTCAACTGACCCTACTAACGTATATATACAGTCTTTGTCCTGATTGACAGGAGTTTACAAGTGTAAATGAATGTCCAGAACTGGGATGCATGAAATGGTTACACGAATGTCAGGGTTGGGTTGGGTGGGAATTTTCAGCTGACGAAAATGGTGTTGATGTTTTGATGTTGATGTCGAGTTCTGGAATGCCCGGATGTGGGTCAGAGGGGCCCCAGACGGGTGGCGGCGCCAGAGGTGCTGATGGGTTATTAAAATGTAGTGACTGACTGCAAAAATTCAGTTGCATGCAACTGTTAATATTTTGCTAAGTCAGTCACAACAGAGAGGAAATTTGGGTTAAAATTTGTTTAATTAAAATATAAACTTGAATGAGTTTGAAAATAAAATTGAACATTTTAAATGACACTTTGAAATAAAATTGAACATTTTGAATGACAGTTTGAACATTTTAAGTAATGATACAGTAAAACAGATTGAATCAATCATAAGTTTGTTATCACATTTACATTTGATGATGTAGAGTTTTGAAGTTTAAGTAGCAGATCAGACATTTAAGAAGTAGAAACTAATGAATTAATTAAACAAGGAGATAAACTAATGAATTAGTGAACACAAACAGAAATATAACACTGGGAGTGGTACCAGTTGGTCAACTGACCCTACTAACGTATATATACAGTCTTTGTCCTGATTGACAGGAGTTTACAAGTGTAAATGAATGTCCAGAACTGGGATGCATGAAATGGCCATAACGAGGCACATGAAATGTCCGAGTGCATCCCAGTAAAACAAAGGCCTGCTCCGGGGGAGTCAACAGGAAGCGTGATGTGGGAAGCTGCAGCAGAGTGTCTGGCAAAAGCCAAGACACAATCGCTAGAAGATGTGTCCAATGTGACTGGCAAAAGCCATTTCACAGCTTTGTAGATTCCCCGGTGTCTGGCAAAAGCCAAGGCACTGCACACCTGGCCAAAGCCAAAGATGTGATAAAGGAAACGACCGCACACCTGGCCAAAGCCAAAGATGTGATAAAGGCAAAGATGGGTGACGGAGATCTGTCATCTCGGAGGCGAGCAGGTGGTTGTCGTGAACGAGTTGGTCGAGTCTGCAAGGTTGCCCTCTTCTTTGTAGCTTTTCCTTTGCATTGTGCTGAAAAAAAGAGAAAGAGGAGGCAGCAGAATTTTGAAACTACAGTCATATAACACAATGAATTATGTGTTGTGGTGGGTAACACAACACAAGGAATTATGTGTTGTGACGTGTAATCCCACTGAATATAGTTGTGTCACGTAATACCACGGACTATAGTTGTGGCGCGTAATACCACTGAATATAAATACCACAGATTAAAGTTGTGTCGGGTAATACCTCTGAATATAAATACCACTGAATAAAGTTGTGGCATGTTATCGACTGAATAAAGTTGTGGCGCATAATGCCACTGAATATAAATAGCATTGAATAATACCACTGAATAAAGTTGGGGCGCGTAAACCACTGACTATAGTTGAGGCGAACGTACCACTGAATATAAATAGCCTTGAATAAAATTGTGGGGATAATACTACTGAATATAAATACCACTGAATGAAAGTTGTGGCGCGTAATACCACTGAATATAGTTGTAATACCACTGAATAAAGTTGTGGTGAGTAAAGCCACTGACAATAGTTGTGGCGCATAATACCACTGAACATAAATACCACTGAATAAAGTTGTGGCGCATAATACCACTGAATAAAGTTGTGGCGCATAATACCACTGAATATAAATACCACTGAATGACAGTTGTGGCGCAAAATACCACTGAATATAGTTGTGGCGCATAATACCACTGAATAAAGTTGTGGCGCATAATACCACTGAATATAAATACCACTGAATGACAGTTGTGGCGCGTAATACCACTGAATAAAGTTGTGGCGCATAATACCACTGAATAAAGTTGTGGCACATAATACCACTGAATATAAATACCACTGAATGACAGTTGTGGCGCGTAATACCACTGAATATAGTTGTGGCGCATAATACCACTGAATAAAGTTGTGGTGAGTAAAGGCACTGACAATAGTTGTGGCGCATAATACCACTGAACATAAATACCACTGAATAAAGTTGTGGCGCATAATACCCCTGAATATAAATACCACTGAATGACAGTTGTGGCGCGTAATACCACGGACTATAGTTGTGGCGCATAATACCACAGAATATAGTTGTGGCGCATAATACCACTGAATATAAATACAGTGAATAGGGTTTTGGGACATAATACCATAGAATATAAATACCACTGAATAAAGTTGTGGCGCGTAATACCACTGAGTAAAGTTGTGGCGCATAATACCACTGAATATAAATACTCTGAATAAGGTTTATAAAACCACGAATATTAATACACTGAATACAGTTGTGGTGAGTAAAGCCACTGACAATAGTTGTGGCGCATAATACCACTGAATATAAATACTGAATAGAGTTGTGGTGAGTAAAGCACTGACAATAGTTGTGGCGGATAATACCACTGGATATAAATACTGAATAAAGTTGTTTTGAGTAAAGCACTGACAATAGTTGTGGCGCATAATACCACTGGACATAAATACCACTGAATAAAGTTGTGGCGCATAATACCACTGAATAAAGTTGTGGCGCATAATACCACTGAATAAAGTTGTGGCGCATAATACCACTGAATATAAATACCAGTGAATAAAGTTGTGGCGCATATTACCACTGAATAAAGTTGTGGCGCATAATACCACTGAATATAAATACCACTGAATGACAGTTGTGGCGCATAATACCACTGAATATAGTTGTGGCGCATAATACCACTGAATAAAGTTGTGGCGCATAATACCACTGAATATAAATACCACTGAATGACAGTTGTGGTGCGTAATACCACTGAATAAAGTTGTGGCGCATAATACCACTGAATAAAGTTGTGGCACATAATACCACTGAATATAAATACCACTGAATGACAGTTGTGGCGCGTAATACCACTGAATATAGTTGTGGCGCGTAATACCACTGAATAAAGTTGTGGTGAGTAAAGCCACTGACAATAGTTGTGGCGCATAATACCACTGAACATAAATACCACTGAATAAAGTTGTGGCGCATAATACCCCTGAATATAAATACCACTGAATGACAGTTGTGGCGCGTAATACCACTGAATATAGTTGTGGCGCATAATACCACAGAATAAAGTTGTGGCGCATAATACCACTGAATATAAATACCACTGAATAAAGTTGTGGCGCATAATACCACTGAATATAAATACCACTGAATGAGAGTTGTGGCGCGTAATACCACTGAATATAGTTGTGGTGCATAATACCACTGAATAAAGTTGTGGTGAGTAAAGCCACTGACAATAGTTGTGGCGCATAATAGCACTGAAAATAAATACCACTGAATAAAGTTGTGGCGCATAATACCACTGAAAAAGTTGTGGCGCATAATACCACAGAATATAAATACACTGAATAGGGTTTTGGGACATAATACCATAGAATATAAATACCACTGAATAAAGTTGTGGCGCGTAATACCACTGAGTAAAGTTGTGGCGCATAATACCACTGAATATAAATACTCTGAATAAGGTTTATAAAACCACGAATATTAATACACTGAATACAGTTGTGGTGAGTAAAGCCACTGACAATAGTTGTGGCGCATAATACCACTGAATATAAATACTGAATAGAGTTGTGGTGAGTAAAGCACTGACAATAGTTGTGGCGGATAATACCACTGGATATAAATACTGAATAAAGTTGTTTTGAGTAAAGCACTGACAATAGTTGTGGCGCATAATACCACTGAACATAAATACCACTGAATAAAGTTGTGGCGCATAATACCACTGAATAAAGTTGTGGCGCATAATACCACTGAATAAAGTTGTGGCGCATAATACCACTGAATATAAATACCACTGAATATAGTTTTGGCGCGTTATAGACGAATATAAATACAGGGAATATAGTTGTGTTGGGTAATACCATTGAATATATACTTGTTGATAATTGACTGAACATAAATAGACTGAATATAGTTGTGGCGGGTAATGTGAATATAGTTGGGGCAGATAATACAGTGAATATAAGTAGCACTGAATAAAGTTGGGGTGGTTAATACCACTGAATATAGTTGAATATAAATACCACTTAATAAGTTGTGGGCGGAGTTGAATATAAATAGCACTTAATAAGTTGTGGGGGAGTTAATACAATGGGAATAGTTATTGAGGAGTTAATACACTGAATACAGTTGTAGGGATAATACTGAATATAGTTGTGGCGCATAAAACCACTGAATATAGTTGTCGGATGAGAAATGGATATTTAGTCGGGGTGAATACAGCTATTATAATTATTGTACTATGGTGGCTCTTAATGACTCTGGTCTCTGAAAAGAATTAGAATGTAGTGAATGGGGATGAATGACTAATGGGGGAGCTGAAAATAATATTGTTATTTGTGTTGAACAGGGATAATGATATTGTCTAAAAGTTTGATTTGTTCAAAATAGTGTTTAATGTTTAGATATTAGATAATGTATAATTATGAACAATGGCATAATACTACAATAATTTGTAATTATGAAACTGATGTAAGGTAAAATGGTAAGTGATTATCTGATTAGAGTTGAGGATGTGCTCTTAGGATTGTAGTCAAATTTATGATTTTATTAAAAGTGAACAGGATAAATGTAAAACCTGAAACATAAATTAATGTAAAACCTGAAACATAAATAAATGAGAATTGTACAGGACAGGAATACAATATGAAACCTTAAGAAATTAGAAACGTAGTGAAAAATTGAGGAGGTCTGCAATGGAGGTCCATAAAATTCCGGCGGTGGGGGGGGAGCTCATCCGTGGAACACATATCCATGACTTGACGCATCTAAGTTAATTTGATTGAAATATATATTTTTTTTAAATGTCCATCGCCGCTGCCCATTCCGTCTGTGACAAATTTTTGCGTTTCTTGGCTGAAAGGTTGAGCTGTGGTTGATCCCCTCGGGTGTCAAGTGCTAGAGTGTAGGATGAGTGCTTGTGGGGGTTGAGGAGATCTGCCAGCTCTACAAATTTGTGTTCCCAGACCAAAGTTTTGGAAATAGTGGATGTAGGAAAATAATGGAAAGAAAATTACATGAATCAGTTATTAAATAATTATGTATACAGGAGTGAGGCTTGAACTGGGACAGAAGTCGAAGATCTGGAACAGAGTTATTTTAATAACCATCATGGTTAAAGCTTCAAACTGTGTGCCTGAGATATAAGGATAATATATTAAAATAGATTCCTTGGTTCAGCTTTTCTTTTCCAAATGACGCAAGGTGACATTATAACTGTCGCCTGTGCCTGTAGATAGCTGTAGATCAAGGTGGTAATGTGCTGGTAAGTATTCAATGAATTAAAAAAAAAGAAGAAAGAAAACAGTTTATTCAATGAATTAAAAAAAAAGAAAGAAAACAGTTTATTAGTTGTTAAACAGCCAGGACCCCAAAATATATCCTCGATTCTTCCAAGTTCAGCAGTGATTGTCCAAGCCCAGCTATAGCTGCTCTGCCTGCTTGGGGTTGCTGGCCTCAGCTGTTGGGTTGTAGCTGCCCCACCCATGGGACAATGGACTGTTCCATCACTCGTGAGGGTAGGCAGAAGGAAGGATTGACAATGTTTTATTGCTTATTGCGCCTAAGCGTGCCATGTCATTTCAACTGCTCTCTTTACAAGTGGCTCTGATGACACTCCAAAATTGCATGGTTGACTGAGCACACTCCAAACAAAAGCAAGCTTAGGGATTATTAGAAGTGAAGCTCTCAATATCAGAGGAGTAGCTAGATTAAATTGCAGGGGAAGGAATTTGGAGAAACTATTGGTTTTGAATTATGCACTTGATTAAGTGGACTATTGTAATGATCTGCTTCTTGGGAGTTATTTCTGACTGACTAGCACTGTGAGCTACTGTGCTGGACTGCCGGTCAATCAAACCTCTAAAATAGACACTTTTGAAAAACTCTAACAAAGGCCATAAATGAATGCCTTGGGCTGGTCCAGGGTTCGAATCCAGCTTTCTGGGTCACATGGGCCAGTGTTGGATGGCTGTTTCAATCATCCTTCACCTAATTGCCGCGTCCTCCTCCTATCCTAATTTTAATAGCCTACCAAGTGCACACATACAAGACGCAAAGCCCAATCATCCATCCTTCCAATGGCTGCCACCTGCTACATCTTGGGAACAAATCCAGCTCTAGCTGGATCACCTAAACCCATACTGGATAGCAGTTTTGATCCTTTGCCTCATTGATCAATATGTTTTTCATCTGTCCTGACTAGCCTACGACCTATTATTTTGGTGTTTAAAAATCATTGGCCTAAATTATATTGTTGAAGATACAGCTGGTTTGGGTTCACTAGGAAATGCCAGTTGATAATTTAATGTATTGATCATATCAGTCTCTATTGTTTATTCAGTTGATAGGCCTAATGATAATGTGATCCCCATTGAATATCCTGCTTTGTTGTATGCTACTGGATAATGAATGTGTTGGAGAAGGTGTGAACAAAAACATAGGAACTGACAAAGTCACCCAAGCCTGACCAAATGCATCGTCACAAGTCCTCATAATCACTTGGAAGTTGGATGTGGCTTGGCACGCCTAGGTGCAATAAGCAATAATAAACTTTAATAGGTTTATAATGTTGGAATATCGAAAATGAGAAGCAAATTGTTTGCTTTTTAGCGGGGCTTTTAGTCATTCATGTGCAGCACTATACAGGACTTTTTCGTTTTTGTGACCAGTGCCTGAGTTAGCCTGATTTAACCAAATCCAATTATGTGTTGGCAGAATTGATTCATTGCCTTGGGAGACAGAGTCCGTTTTCAAACACGCAATGATAACAAAGCTCAATATTGCAGATGCAATACAGTTTTAAGAAATATATATATGTATATATATTTGATAATAAAAAGATAAGGTAATACAACTCCATTACATATGCAGGGAAAGGTGGTGCCAAAATGTATTTTCTCTAGAAAAATTCTTAGAAATCGATTATATACATCTAATACACTCCTCTTACTAATAGATTTAGCATTTATTCTTTATTCGTGCTGAAATCAAAAGCATTGTCAGACCTGTGTATCTAGTATACAGAGAGATTTACCTCTGAACTTCAATTCCGAAATTGTATGGAAGCAGCCTTTTCAAAAGGCTTTTGTTGGCGTTCTACTTTTCATTTATGGCAGGTTATGTTTCAACATTCATGCTATTCATTAAAGGCACAATGCCTTTGCAACATTGTATACCATGAGGATTATGACATTGTGCAGCATTATTATTACATATTAATAAGGCCCTATCACAAATGGGAAACATAGAAGATTGTATCAATGTGTTCCAAAGAAAATTGTGTCAGAAATAAATTATCTTCTATTGAAACTGGATCAGCAGGTCTGCAAAGCTCCAGCCAAAAATACATTTGAAGGGATTGGTCTTAAGTTTCTTTCCTACATATTACTTTAAAATATGAACCTGAAATCCTGTACCGAGAGCGAGGGTTCTCTTTAAGAATTTATGCATAAGTGTAATTGTAGATACTTGTAAAGGGTATGTATCATTTAATTCCACCATAGATGTCACTGCACAAATTAATATGTAATATAAAAGGATATGATATTCAGGTAATGCCTCACAAGCCACATTGAAGTATCTTGTGTCCTCCAATGAGATTCCTGAGAGCACGTGTATGTATACCAATAATCCCTGCCGGGTATAAGATGCAAAAATCATGGGTGACATGCTCACTCCTGCCACACCTAAAAACGCATTTCCCAGCCCTCACAAATACCTGAACTATCCACCTATCTTTATTATTCTATCCTCTCATCCTGATAACAGCAAAAAGCAGTTCCACTGCTGTCTTATTTACATTTTTCTACGGCAACTGTCCTCTGCCACCAGGGGCGCATGCATCTGCTCAGTAGTTCCGCTTATGACATCGCCAGGGACTGGCGCCACCGTCTCCATTTTCCCGCCAAAAACATCCACACAGACCATGGCCAGCCAACCTCAATAGTGCACAGTGGCTCACCCACTTCTACTCATCGAATCTGTCTCATATTACCCTCAATACAACAGTGTGCCCTTTCACCATTGTCTTTAACGGCATCTACTTTTGTTTTATAATGTGCAGGCAGCGGGTTGCAGTGTACATAACACTGCACTATCGTCCTGCCTTTTATCATGGGTAAATCTAGTACCCTATAAGACAGTACAAGCGTACGCAATTCGAATTTGGAGATTGCAGAAGCAGGGTCATTTCGCAAATAACATACAGATATGGTGCAAATGCAATAGTTGACCTTGTACCTCTCACTTATTTTGACAATGTTCTGCCATGCAAAATATTTTCTCTTTTATAGTATTAGCATATTTTGAAGAAAAACAAAACTAGTGGGAGCCTATGTCAAAGTCACATGACAAATTCCAATTAGAATACACCCATAGCAGTGATGACAAACTGTTATACATTGTTTGTTGCTATGTGTGCTTTTAGCAGTTAGACATGAAATAAAAATATATAAGAATCTGCAACTTATAGAACTAACAACACCCACCAATAACTGTGAATTTTGAGAAAATGTTTTTCATAGTCACCTGTCAAATTTGATAGAATCTGTGACAAATATATCAAAACACAAATGTCCAGGGCATTTCTTGGACCTGTCATATGCTAGTATATGGATGGATTAAATCGATCTACAAGCCCTGATATACAATGTCGATCAATGACTGGTACTTCCACTCGTGACTGAGAGCCCTCACGTGACATTATCATGCATCATGGGATATATCTCATTTCCATCAGGAGAAGCTCTCACACTGCAAGAAATTGAGGTAAATTTTACAGTCCAAGAACAGTAGATTTGCAGTTCTGGTTACCGAACAAAAACTGTAAAAAGAACAGTATATTGTACATTTTGAATGTTTGTTACTGTTTTTCTAGGTTCGTTTCAAATTAAGTTCATTGAGATACAACACGTCATTTCTGCAACTTCCACAATTTTGCTGTAAAGGGGATTCTGCTGTATAATTTACGAGTTAAAAAACTGTTAATTGAACTTAATTCCACTGGAATTTCTAAAAGTGCGCAGAACTTCATGCAGTGGCGAACTGGCCTATGTGGTAAAGTGGCAAGTGCCACGGGCCCACTTAGAAGGGCCCATGCAAGATGTTAAAAAATACAAATTTTAAGAAAAAAAGCAATGTTTTGCTCTCAGGTTCATGACAGTATGTTGCTATTATACTAACTGAAATGGACAGAACCTTTTCATGTGGAGGCCCCTACCCTGATATTAACAATTTGCCGAATTAGGCTGTGGTACTTTTCTTTTTTAAATGGAAATAACACCGGTGGTAGGGTCAAGGGGGCCCGCTGACTTATATTGCCACAGGGCCCGAAATGCCGCCAGTCTGCCCCTGTGCAGAAGAAATTTCAGTCGAGGTATATTCTATGGTTTTTCTAGTTTATTGTCTTTTATGAATGAGAAAATGCCACCACCGTATGATTTGGGTCTGTGAAATTCAAGATAACTACAGCAAAGCACTGTTCGATTCAAATTCACACAACTGCTTATAGATTTGCTGAATATGACATCCAAATTCCAAAGTACAATTTCAAAGCTCCAGAACTTTTCTTCAGTAATATGCTTTCAAAAAGAAAACCATTTGACTCTTGATATAACATCCATTAATTCAATCATAATCTGGTCTCTCTGGAATTGAGAAATTTATCCTTTGAACTTCAATTCTGAAACAAGTATGGAAGCTGCCACTTCAAAAGGGCTTTTTTTAGTTTACAATTTTTTATTCATGGTATTTTTCAACATTCATGAATGCTATTCGTCAAAGGCAATATCTTTGAAACATTGTAGGGCCGATGGTTACATTTGTGGATTATGTATAGTATTACAAATTTTAATGTTTCACAAAAAGGATTTTTGTAATATTGTTGCTATAACAGTTGTATTAAAAGTATATTCTCCCGCATTTATCCCCACTAATATTTGAGTTAAATCTCAGGTCACATGACCACCGCAGTTGCCAGCTATTAACACCTCCCACAGACATGTTACTCACTCAAACTATCCACCTATCCTTCTTTATCGCTGTCATACTTCAGATGGGAGCCTACAATGCTCTAACTCCTCTCTCATTTACGTTTTTATACTCCACCACCCATCTGCCACCAGGAGTGCATGAAACTGCATATCTCTCATATTTTACTCCACAGAGGGCAGCATGTGTCTTTGTTTGTTTTCACCTGGAGACACAGCCATACATGTACCAACATTTACATTCTTTAACACGACAGCATCACTTCACGATAATTCATTGTAAACTTATTTTACTATAATGGGCATTTCCTAGTATATATATATTTGAAAAAGGATTGGCCCAAGCTTATTTTCCACATACACACCAAAAAAAAAAAAAAACAGTAGGAAATCGTACAACCTGAGCAAGTGTTCATTTCAATATTTCTGTGAATTTGGATACAATTTAATGGAGATACCTCAGAACTTGTTATTAGAATTTTTTAGACAATAGATGTCACTCTGTACCTATTCTTCTGCGCATGCATGTTATATCATTGATATCATTTTGGTTTAGCTCAGTGATTTGCCATAACGAATCACAATGACTGTTACTCAAAAGAAGATGAAGCAGGAATTAGATCTGCACAGCTGAAGAAAATATTTTAATTTGTGGGATTGGCCAAGTTTTATTTTTCTCAACATATCGGCAAAATAATTGAAATCCTACAGCCCAAACTGGAGTTCATTTCAACGTCTTTTTAATTTTTAGATACTGGCTCAGAGAAATATAGAATTCTGCTGATTGCACATATAAATTTAAATTACAGTACATGTATAACTGTAGCATTTTACCAAAAATGATTGACTCATTGCATTTCTCAAAAAGCACCCCTGGCAACATGTGTATTTTTGAATTTTCTCAGACTTTTCTTATTATCCATCCAATAATGTATTAAATGTCTTCATTGATTGAGAGCGTGATGTCATACTGAGACTGTTTGTGGATTGTCCTTATTTTCGGTAGTTGAAAGGATGACTGAACCAAACAGCGGTAATCAATAGCACCAACAGGTCTGGCTTATTGTCACCAATCAAACACTCATTACTCAAAGCTTGTAGGAGTTCTTACAGCCAAACCCTTTGATTTAGAATTAGAATGGACCGTGGCACTGTGAAAATGGAACTTCGTGACTCATGATAGCCGGTGAAGTGTCATCTTCTCCACTTTCAACATGGGAACATAGAGGCTGTTTGATTAGTCATGATCAAGAGTAAGCCAATATGACTTCTCATAACATATTTTAGAGTGAAAATCAGATGCAAAATCCTTTTGTTTGGCTGTCACCAACAAGTGGGATAAGTCTCCTTCAATCAAATTAACATTGAAAGTATTGGGTTTGATCATGATAAATCATCAGCATGATGACACACGAAGTGCCATTTTCACATTGCCACAGTCCACTCTAATTCTATATCAAAGTGTGGCTGTAATTACCACTGTTTGGTTTAGTGATCTTTATCTGTGAATGCTAAAACAAGGATCTACAACCAGCCTCAGCATGACCTTGTCCTTCAGTTAGTCAAGCAAATTTGAAAGATACATTGTTGTTGGATGGATGGACTATTATACCTCTTTTGATAATCACTCTAAACAATTTCAGACGAAATTGGTTGTTTAGATTCAAAATGGTTTTTTGAAAAAAAAAAAGAAAAACCAAATTTCAATGCAAAAAACCAACATGGATTTTTTTAAAAATCCATGTTGGTTTTGCATTGAAATTTTGTTTATCAAAAAACCGTTTTGAATCTAAAAAACCAATTTTGTCTTAAATTTTTTAGAGTGATCATGGCTATTCAAAGTGTCTTGGATGTTATACATTTGTACAAGATGAGAAAAGGCGCCCTCTGCGTTTTCCTGGATAAGTAGCCTTAGCGAGGTATCGTGTGTCTACACCAATGAGATTACTGTTGCTACAATTTGATTGGTTGGGGGACTCATGTGACATTCTGCGGCATCATGCGATATATATGATTTGCATCTCAAATAGCTCTTCCAAGGAAGAAATTTCATCAAAGGCACTGTATGTTTCAGTTGATGTTCTGTGAAAAAACTACTTCTGCATGCCAAATAACGCTTGTAAAATCGGCTAATGGCTATTTTTGAAATAAATAATTTTAGAACTGTATTTTGAATACAGACAAAATCCATGGGTTTCACAGCAGTGTGTCACAGCTACCTACAATAATTTTGGTTTAAACTTGCACATTGTCTCATATTTACTTTTATCTATTACAGATTGAACAGGACAAAAGGGAATATCCCAAAGTGATATCATAATGGATGGAATGTGGGCTGAGGGGAAACCACCATCACGTGACTGGCCCCTGTGGGTTGACATTGGAGTCCCCGTCCTGTGTGTGGCCCTTTTTGTTGTAATTTTGGCTATTTTGGCCTTGACCTACAAAAGTCCGTCAGAGGAAGATTGTCTACTCATGACCCAATTAGAACCTAGCACCTCAGGCCAAAATACAGCGTCACCAAAGGAGGAATTACCTGTAAGTGACGTCTGCTCTTTCTTCAAAATGTTTTCTGCAAAAATGCATCAAATTTAATTTACTTCGTAACATGAAAAGTGTGGACTGCACCATTGATTATTGATCCCATGAGAAAAAAAATAGAAATTGTTAGAAATTTTAAAAAGATAATTTTATTATATTGAAGAGTTTATAATTTTGATAGCATTTAATAGGCCTATGTATAATGCAAAGAAAGGGGGGTTGGCCATAACTGTTATAACTTATAAGTAATGCAGGTCGGTTCATCAAATTGAAAACCCTAAAGACTAGTAAAGTAGTGAAACAAAATTTAAAAGCTTTTACATTAATTAGTCCTACCTAATTTTCTGTATGAACACTTACATTGCCGCATGTAAGTGAAACGGACGATTTTTGGCAATTGGGTCAATTAATGCTAAACATCCTCGGCCAGACTACTTGTGGAAGTAAGGAGGCCTATCCAATAAAAAAAATTCTGGGTCATTAAGGACTATATTTGAGGCATGTGGGATGCAAATTGCTACCAATTTTCTTTTCTTTTCAAACATTTACATATGGGTTAACATCTACACTGTTGCTCATAAATATGGAATATACCGAAATAACCACGATCCTTGTTTTATTTTTTACCCTTGTTTTGGGTGAGTCCAGATCCAGAAAATTAACTTCAACGTGCTGAGAAGAGGCTCAACTAGCCCAATATGAATGGCTGGAGTGGATTTTTCATATTTTGAGGTTTTCATGAACAATGGTGATAAACCAACCTTGTTTATTGTGATAAACTCTCAATAGCTAGCAGTCAAAACAATTTCTAGTTGAAATTATGTAAAATTTGGTAGAGCACACATAGGGTGTATAAATCTATATCAATAAAACGTTCCTGGTTATCATGCAGTCTTGGAGTTTTAAAATGTAAAAAACTGTTCCATTGGACCAAGCATAAATATGACCCATTTTGTCTGTGCTGTGATTATTTGTCTCGGAGATTCCGCATGCTAATGACCATTGAATTGACTCATTTAAAGGTTAATATTTCCTTTGATGCCAGCAACTTTCACAAATAAACAATTTTTGATGGATTTCTAACCCTAAACAAAATTCATATTTTGACTTTTTTTGCATCGTTTTTTCAATTTCCTCCAGCCTCCCAAATTTGCAAAGATTTAAGAAAATATTAAAGTGAGGACTTCAAATAACTCTTCAGGAATCCACTTAATTTCTTAAAAGTGCGATTTTAACCATTGGATTCAAATGGGATAGCCACAATTCAATGGTAGTTTTCGTGTTTTCCTATATTCCATATTTATGAGCAAGAGTGTATGAAAATGAAGTACACTCCCCTTCCCATTGAAATTGCATTGGCGTTGGGTTTCACTTACTTGTGAAAGGCTTTGACCCATACCGAGCTCTTAGTACAGCAATGGAAATTAGCAGCCATTGTAACAGTTATCCCACATGCCTCAAATATTGTCCCTAATGACCCATTATGCATTAATTTCATCAGTTGTGAAAGCAGTTTGGTTGAGGATGTTTTAGCATTGACCCAATGGCGAAGAACCACCCAGTTCACCTAAGGCGGCACAGTGCTGTGAAAGGAGACTTTCACACAACCTTTAAAAGTAGCCTTACTGATCCTTCCCGTAGCAGGCTATCTATTCTCATCAAGCGGAATTTCAAAATATTCCCGTCAGGTTTCTTCCTCGTGAGGTGGCTCCTAATCGTGTTGTTTTTAGACATCTGTTCAGTGTGTTTGCTGTTGTGTTTAATTTAGAATCAGTGCCTGCTTTATATTGTTTGAAGTGGAAGCAGCTTTTAAATATGTTAATTTGATTTTAAGTCCATTACACAGTTCGTCTCAACAGACGTCACAGCCAGGCAGCCGTTTCCACTTTCCAGCTAAGTCATGCTTCAATTGGAATCACTGCCTGTGGCCAAGTACCCACTTACATTGTTGGATGGATGATTTGGGCTTTACGTCCTATATTTATGAACTGGGTAGGGCTCAGGCGACACGGCAAGAGCTGGATTTGATCCCTGGACGCAGTGATTGACAGCCCAGCATGCTACCATACATTAGACCAAAACCTCACCCCCTTACCCACTTACACCTCCCCTCTTACCCACTTACACCTCCCCCCCTTTCCCACTCACACCTCCACTTGTAAAATCAGCTGTATCTTATTAATGGCAACTGCTATTATGAATACAAAAATGGCCACTCTCCGGTATTAACATTTGGGTAGAGTGAAGCGAAGATAACATTTTGAGGATCTGCTCAGTTTTCCTATAATGTGTATGGCTAAGAATCTAACATCCCATGTCTGCATTCCCAAGGGGCACACAACGTAAACACAATGTTGTTAATTGGCAGAGGGCTCGTCTGTTGGTCACGTAGACATATATTGCAGAAATTATGTTGCCACAAAGTGAACACGTTCAGATTTTTTTACAATTGTTGACAACATTGCCACAACTTAGTATGCTTATAAGTGATTGCTAACAATGTACGTTGACATTGCTGTACAACGTTGTGGCAACATAATTTCGACCATACAATTCCACACAATATTCGCCAACATGGTGGCAATGTCACAACGTAGATGTGCCAATTCGGTTAGCAGGTGTACAATTGTTCACTGATCCAAACCGCATCTTAAACCATTTTAAAAGGAGCCCAGCTGCCCAAGCTGTTCTGGGCATTATGATTACCTGGGGTAATACTGATCTTTATCCTCAATCCAGTGTTCATCCTCGATTCTGATTGGCTGAGAGCCATGATGTATGACACCGTACGGTCCGTCACCAGACAGGGTGTATGAGATAAACAATGATGTCACAATTGCAACCATCCTAGTAGCAACAATAGTCATGGCGTCACAGTGCCATTGTCTGAGCCACTGTGACATCATCCAGGTGGCAGCATTGGTGATGACATTTTTTACTGACAGACATTTCAGACTCAGTTTGCAAGATAATCTATGGGCCTCAATAAAACAAGAAGTCTGAGGATAAAACCGTTACACCCTGCTCATTTTTCAAGAGCACGGGAATATACACCACGAAGGACTCCATACACCGCTCAGCCTTCGGCTTCGAGATCGTGATGTATGGAGTCCTTCGTGGTGTATATTCCTGTACCCTCGAAACGAGCAGGGTGTAACTGATACTGATAGTACCTGTTGTGAAATCCGATATTCCTGTCATTGATTCAGTTGTTATGTGTTCTTTTTTTTTTCAGAATCAATCATATGGATCAACACAATGAGTGACTTGAACTTCCACCTGTTTATCGAGACTGGCGAAAATGTTGAACATATATTTCATAGGAAACTGAAAGCGACATTGGTGCAACCATCATGGATATTATTAAAAAAACATAACTGTTTTCCAGGAAGTCATGGATTTGGCTGATATTACTGACACAATGTAGTTGCTTGTACGAGAAAGAGCTAGTCTCACAATGTTCACTCAATCAATATTAAGATACGCTTTCAGCTGTGTGGACAAGGATGTCCTGATACATAGAAATGGTCTGCCATTTTGCTATTTTGGATTAATAGTGCCAAACGAGACAAGTCACAGAATATAAAATTTCGCAACAAGTGATATTTATTACAATGCGCCAACTCATATTAATATGGCAATGCCTTCATTATGAGGCACTGACCAAGTGAAAACTGTTAGGTCCCAGAGAGTGTATTGTTCAAGCAGCTATTACAATGTAAACACTTTCCGTAGGCCTATGTATACCTGCAAATTCTTATTTTGACTTATTGAGACTCATTTGTGGTTATTTTACCCGACAATGCATGCCGGATAACATCTGTAGAGAATTTAGGCACATTTTGTAGTTATATTCGTGACTTAAATCAGATTAAATGTCAAGTTTATGTCATGGCTCAAGTGAATTGAATCTTCACTGCTTGTAACCTTCATTGTTGTTTCAGCATACGCGTTTGTGATACTTTCTCCACCAGAGCTGTATATGTCGGTCCTTTATGCCCATAATGCCACGGTGCCACCTACTGGATAAACTCATACTTCACAGATCCTTGATGGATATTCTCTTGACTGAAAACATTTTCCCAAAAATGTGGGGCAGATCTTCAGGCGAAGATCGGGTCGCTATAAAATGGCGATCTTTGGGGACAAAACAGGAAGGGCAAATTTCTCCAGAAGGGCAAAATTTCTCCAGATCTGCTCTGTAGGCCTACCTATTGGCACCTTCCGACTAACTCACAGATACATAATAATGCAACAATTTTAATTGCAACCCTTAATTTTTACATGTGTGATACATGTTTATGACCTTTCTGAAACACCCTTCTGCTGTCACCTTGTAATCTCTCTAAGATTATCTGTTCATGGAAGGAGTCATATTATTGAACCTGCCTTGTTAATTCTTTGGATCTCAAAGTGTTTCATTGATAAATGATGTAACCATAATCTGGAGGGGTCGGAGTTTCCATTCCAAATATAATTTAATAAAAATTCACCTTGAGTAGAAATTTGAATATACAGTATTATATACAACAATTCCTTTCATACTAATTGACACTGTTGAGAATCCAAAATTTTAATCGACAATAGAATTTTTTTTCAAGAAGGAACCATTGCATTAAATTACTCATTTCCAACTTTTCAATAAGAATTAATTCGAAATCTTTACTAACCGCCAATTTGATATGTATTGCTGTATTTTTTATATTGTGATGTTTTACATGATGTACATTCTAATAAAGGAATTGTATTGCATAAAATCCATTGTACAAATCATTGATAATCTTTGACTCTGACATTTTCCACTTTTCGTTAATACAAAATTTACATCTCTGCATTACATTTAAGTTGTACTGGGAGGTGTGACCGATTAACTCTACCCCGTGGCCTACATGATGTACCGTAATATGGGGTGAATAGGGACACAGGGGTGAATCTGGACAAGACAGTGATTTGTATTATTTCTTCCAATATCAACCACTTCTACTCAACCTAGGGAATTGATTTTTGGCACATGTATAGGCCACATACCAACGCATATTGTGATAAAATTTCATTGTTCTAACTGCAGGCAATAAGGAACTGCAGCACCTTAAACCTGGCCCTGCATAATTTGAATTTTAACATACCAGACAAAACATTGCACATTTCTCAAAAAATATAAACACCAGAGCCGTCAAACTTGCAGGAAGCTTTTTTAAAATTTTAAATGGTATCAGGGAACCAGAATAGTAGACTGGGTGTGGGATTATGCATGTTTGGTCATGGGTTAAGATCCAGGTCAATGGCAAAGTTTCAAGAATGATAAAAATATACTCCACCAATTTTCATTTGAATGTGCTGGCATGGCTTTTTGATCAATATTATTGAACTTGGTATCATTTATTATGGATTTAGTCCAGAATTTGTAATCACCTGCAAAATCAGCAGATAACTACAGTTTTTGACAGTTTTCTGCCATTTACTACATTTTATATAATATGTATATTATCAATGGAAATGGTTTAAGATTTTCCTCAAAATAAATATTTTGCATTTTGAAGATGTTTTCTAATGTTTAGTCATAGGAAGTAATCACTTAAGGAAGCTAGGAAGTATTGATTGTTGAAATAATGGAGTGTCCCGATTCACCCCAAACTGTGGGGTGAATTTGGACAGTGGTTTTTTGGGCCCTGGGCCTTGGTAATTTAAGATATCATTTCAACCTCCTATGGAAAGTTAGACCTTCTGCTGGGACACAATTTGACACCATATTTCGGTTTCTGAGTTGATTTTTGTCCATTTTATCACAGAAAAACGGCCAATTCTGTCCCGATTCACCCCATATTACTGTAATCTTAGAAAATTTCAAATATGACGTTATTATTAAAGACAAACAATTGCACTCAGTTTCGATCAGATTGTTCCTCAGATGAGCACTGTGCTACCCAGGAGTCATAATTATTATTTTTAAAAGTGATGACGTGAAATATGTTCAACCATAGGGCTCAAAATGTTGACAAAATTAAAATTTTAAAGGTATGAAAATAAAAAAAAAGCAGATTGCTGCCCTTCATGCCCTCAGAAAACCATGTGGAGTGGAATATCATCAATTGATATAATTTTTTTTTATGGTGTGACAAAGTAGACATCTATTTACACACAATTTTAGCTAATCCAACGGGACAGCTGGTCCACTGTACCATGTGTACCCCACCTTCCCCTAGACTCCCCTGGATTCTTTTTTCTACCAGACCATAGGTGCACTTTTGTTTGTAAAATAACTAAAACTTCCTCTCTTTTGTGATTGACTTTTTACACAGGCATAATGCAAAATTGACCGAAATACACTGTAGGCCTAAAGCTATTTTTATAAGGACCTGGACCTACTAATGCTGTCTCACTTTTTTTTCAGACAAAATTAATTTTTTTTTTTTTAGAAAAAGTGATTGATAGATTGCCCTACTTCTGTGGCATTCACCTTACTGATAATTATTGTGACCATGGTTTTTGGTTGTTTCCTTTAGTAAGTGGAAAGTTTGAAAAGATGACCTTGAACCCGTGACACTGTAGCAAATACACATCATACGTTTAGTTGTCCTGAAGTGGTCCATTTTGCATTATGGGTCAAAATTATTGAAATTTAGAGTTTTTTCCCTCTCAGCAAACTAAGTACGGAGAAGATATTGTAATCACTTGGTTGAAATGTTGTCCGTCCGTCAGGCGGGCTGCTGGTAGATATGTCGTTTCTGGGCCAAGACTGCAAGCACTACTGCATATAGGCTACATGGATGAAATGGTACACATTTATTTATTATATTATAATTATGTTGCCGATATGGTACAGTTGTGCCTATTGATGGTCTGATCGCTTAACGTTGTACACTTAAATATAAATATTGATAAAAGTAAACAAAATTTAACATTTTTTAAGTGAGACACTTAACGAGCATGGACGTAACTCAAAATTTCTCCAAACCTGTAAAAGGTAGAAACCTGAAACTACTGGACAATATACCCAATGTCATTATATATTATGTGGATGTCTCACTGTACCCCGCTATCCCCTATAGCAAATACCACGAAATCCCTGATTCAGTTCTATTATCATTGGCAGTTGAAAGAAAGGGTATTTGCTAGCTGGTTAAAAAAGGGAATTTTGCCAGACAAGATTAATTTTCTAAATCGAGGTCCCTGACCCTTTATGCTGTGCAAAATGTAGTGAGTAAAAAGTTTTATCAACAAAACCACAAACTAGCTATGTAGTGCACCCTAGGATAAGCTCAAAAAGGAAATCATGCCATAGAACTATAGTAATTGTACTGACTAGGTATATATTGTGATTATATTCGCACAGCGAAACGGCCAAAGGCCGTTGAGCGAAGCGAATTGAGTGCAAGAGAAGACTCAAAATTCTGTGCAGTGATGGTCTCAACATCAACAGTCCACAGCTGGGAATTAGGTCAAGTGGGTCCAGCTTCTTATCAATGATTTAGTTTCGTATTTAACAAAACGTAACATATTCATTTTCAAAAGTGTCTTAAAAATTCAATTTTCTCTAGTAATATATCCTGTACCTATAATTTTTATGGAATAGTTAATTATTAGCATTGACAAGCTAAATCAAATTATTAACATGTGATTCATTTAATTTCAATCAGACAACAAGAAAACATAACAAAATTAAAGTTACATAATCTTTATAAACTGATGATTATGTAACAGTGAACAGTTAATCTACATGCAATGTTATTGTTTTTGTATTACTATATATTTATACTATTATGTAATATCAACAATCTAACATAGACTTTTGTCGTAAATCCCCAAATGTTATGATATAGATTAAAAGGGCGAGTGCCCACCTTCCTAGTAGTCTGATATAGTGATAAGGAGTCAACGCCAGATCAAGATGGCTTAATGAACTTCAAGTGGTGGAGTTCCTCCGGCACCGGGTGCGGCGCGGGCAACATTCCATAGTCCGCCAGTAGTTGTGGTGATTCCTGAAACCGTGAGATTGAATCTGCCAATATGTTTTTTGATGATTCAATGTAGATAGCCTCGAATTCTATGTTATTGAGGATGAGGTGTAAATTATTAGACCCAGGAGTCAGTTGTTCTGATGAATCAACTGACTTCCTTCATTTTAACTGACTGACTCAACTAGTTGATGACTTTTCAACTGCAACTGACTGAAGTCATTTCAACTGACTTCAACTGACTTTTAAGTGATGTATCAATTAACAGACCTTAAAAAGCCTAGATCTTCGCATAAATAAATAATTAGGAAAGTTCACAACAAAGAATCCTATGAGATTTTAAACTCAAAAGGAAATTTCAGACAACATTTGACCAACTATCTTATGAGATTCACACAGTGATCTCTAGATTCACATGTTAAGACCTGTCAGTCAGCAGTCAGCCAAAATTGGCTGCCTTGAGCAGGGCTGTTAAATTGCCATATCTCCTTAGGTGGCTGTGTCTGGCTTGAATTATTAGGGCTATAGTCGGCCGGCTGCTTCATAAACTTTTTAAGGTATGAACTATGAAGAAGTCGAAAATACCATGTTCACAGAATAACTAGTTGCCAGGTATACACATGTTCTTTTTCCTGTTAACTCCACGTGCAATCATGTAAATTGAAGACGAATCTTAACATTGTATTGGAGAAATGTGGCCAAGGCCTATATTCTGGAAAGTTGGAGAAAACCCAAAGAAAGTCTCCTGAATGGTGCATGAGCAAATCTCATGCTAACTTATTTTGGAGTTTTTGTGACAAGCTGCATGATCTTTTTTAAAAGCCATTTCCATAAAAACATAAAGCTACTTGGATAGCAATTAAATTATGTTAAAGAAAAGAACCAAAAACAAAGGCATGAACTTGGCAGGACTCTTCTGTTATCCAAGTGCTGATTGCCATCAGGGACCAATTAGCTTAATTGCACTTCAGGTGTCACCCACCAAAAGTGTTACACCAATGTAGTTTGAGCAAATCAATCCAATTGAACAAAGCAGCAATTAAAGCAAAATCATGTCCTGATTGCAATACAACATACTGCTGCTACAGCTGCTTAGAGCAGTTTATGTTATGTGTCAGGCAACTGACGCCAGTCAAATCAACCACTGACGACGGCGACGGACGTTTGTTTTGATGACGACGACGTCAACGGACCAATTAAGACGGACGACGACGATCAATGACGACGACTCCGGGGTCTAGGTGTAATATTAAGGGACGGAGGAGCGCCATGATGTTTGGGTTCCTGGAGGATTGCTTGTTGATCACCGCCACTATAGCTTGGTTGTCGCAATGAAAAATGATGTGGTGATTCTGCCAGAGGTGGCCGAACATTTTCGCGACCGCAACAATTGGGTATAGCTCTCTTACTGCAATATTGAGGTCTTTCCAACCTCCCTCCCACCGGCCTTGAATCCAGTATGTGGAATAAGCTCCCCCGAAGGCCAAGTCCGAGGCATCCGTGAACAGGTGGATAGTGTTGTTGTCCACCTTCGGTCTGGTGGTAATGATAGACCTCCCATTGTAATTTGTCAAGAATTCTGACCACATTCTGAGGTCCCTGCGAGCTGATGGTGTTAATTTTATGGTAGAGATTTGTTCATGACCCCTGGTCAGATCTATCAATCTTCGCATAAAAGGTTTACCGATTGGCACAACACTTGTGGCAAACTGGAGTTTACCAATTATCCTCTGCAGATCCTTCAGAGACGAGTTTTGCTTTTCCAGCATAGCCTCTACCTCAGCAGAGTACTTTGTTAGCTTGTCCGTCGGTAATTGGGCCACCATAGTTTTGGAATTCAAACTTATCCCCAGAAAAGTTATTTCCTGAGAGGCCGCCACTGAAGTTTTTTCCTCGGCCAATGGGAAGCCCAGCTCGCCCATAAGGAACTTGAACTTTCTGAGGGAGAGATTACAATCAATTTCCGTGGTTTCCAGAATCAAGAAATCGTCTAACACCTTTACGATGTGGTTCACGCCGAACTTCCGCATGATGAAGACGATCGCATCGGAGATTTTTTCAAATATCGAGCAGGATTCCGCCATACCCATTGGAAGGAATTTGTCATAATAATAGTTGTCTCTCCATTTGAAGCCCAGAAGGTGGAACAGAGAAGGGTGGATTGGAATGAGCCAATATGCCGACTTGATGTCTGACTTAGCCATGTAGCAGCCCTGACCCAAGTTATTGATCTCCTGTATAGCTGACTGTATTGTGGCATACCTGACCGTTTTGTAGGACTGGCCAATGCCGCCATTCACGGAGGACTCGTCGTAGGGATACGATAAGTTGTGTAACAGTCTGTAGGTACCAGGTGTGGACTTTTCCCTTAGAGATAAAGGGCTGGCCTTGAAATTTTCCCATGGTGGGTCCCGGAAGGGACCAGCGATCCTGCCCAGCTCAATCTCCTCGTTCAGTTTCCTGTCAACTGCATCTTTATGTATATTCGCTGTCCTGGAGTTTCTCGAAGATATTGGGCATTCAACGCCTTGGAAGTGGAACTTGAAGCCTTCCAACAGGCCGATTGTGACAAATGCTTCATGAGGTGAACCCCACAACAACTTGGAGATCAGGTTAACATTAATAGGTCAAGTTCCACGGACATCCAAAGAGTTTTCTGTGCGGCCTTTTGTCTCCCCGTCACTACATACCTGCAACTTTCCGCTGTCAGGTAGAGCGTTGGGGGCAAAATTTTTGGGTGTTTGATGAGATGAAGGCAGAGGAATGGTATGGCGAGATGAATGACGGTTAATCAGCCCTGTATGGGGTGGTTGAATGGCCATTGTTGAAGGTACATCTACAGGCACCGGCTGTGACTTTCCGCCATCAGCCTGGCCTGCCCTGGGATTAGTGCTTGGCTGATTGATCCCCGCTTCTGGTTTTCTGGTCTTTTTGATCTTTTTGATCTTTTTGATCTTTCCTGTCATCTCCTTGGTTCCTACTTGAACACAAGTATTGGGGATGTCGGCCGTTGCATGTTGGGCATTTGTGTCGAAAGGGGCAGTTTGTTGTTTCCTGCACCTGGGACGGGTCGGCGGTCGCTTTTTGCGATATAAACCTGATGAAGGCTCTGACCCACGAAGACACCTGTAGTGGTTTATCCTTTTGAACTGGAGGGTGCTGGGCGGGCACTAACTTCCTCATCTCGACGAACTCGTTCGCCTGTATTAAATCCTTGACTTCCCTAGGCAAAGAGGAGTGTAGCGGCAGGGCAATTGTGCCAATGACCGGAGACGTTGTTAGCTCCCCCATGCTAGGCCGGTGCTGCGGTTGGGTCTGGATGCACGACCTCTCCAAGGCCTCTAGCCGCTCATCCAAGGAAAGTGGTGAGGCCTGCTGGTGCCATGGGGCTGTTCTCTCCAGCCGTTCCAGACGAGCCTCCATAGGACTGGGTGATGAAGGTGGGGCCCTGTCCGGGATCACATTCCAGACGGCCGCGGTCGGGGTAAATGTATGAGGTGTCGCCACCTCAGTCGATAGCCCGCGATTTGCAGTCCCATGAGGCGGGTCACTTGGTGTGAACCTCATTGGAGGTTTTCTCAAACGCTTTACCATGGTCCTTATTCGAGGCATCTGGAAAGACAATTGAGTCAGTACATATTGTGATTTTATTTATACATCATATTAGGAAGGTGGGCCTTCGATAAATTTTTATTTTTTTTATTTTTTTTAAATTTTTTTTTATTATTATTATTATTTTTAAATCATAAGTGAAGACCAGAGTTCCACACTGCCGAAGTTAGTAGAGTTGATATATTAAGAGCCACGAAGGTGTGGTGGCAAGAATAAAATGAAAATACCACGAAGGTGTGGTGGCCAGAAATAAGTGCCACGAAGGTGTGGTGGCCAGAAATAATTGCCACGAAGGTGTGGTGGCAAGATATATTAGTAGCCACGAAGGTGTGGTGGCTAGAATAAATTAATTGCCACGAAGGTGTGGTGGCTAGAATGAATTAATTGGCCACGAAGGGGTGGTGGCCAGAAAAATATATAAGCCACGAAGGTGTGGTGGCTATAAAATTAGTGTAGCCACGAAGGTGTGGTGGCAGAGAGATATATGAAGGAAGCAGTGAGGAATAGAGCATGTGTGGTGGCCTAAGGTAAATGAGGTAAGTAAGAATATGATATTTAGAAGTACGGAGGCCACGAAGGTGTGGTGGCAAAAACTGAGTAAGTCACATAAATGTTAAGTTAAGATAATAAAAAGATAAAAATTTGAAGGAAGGTGTAATAAGTAACAGAAGGATAACACCAAGGGCTCCTCTTTTCATTTTTTTTAAATTTTTTTATTTGTTCCTGTAGGACTTGAGGAGATTGTGGCTGCACTTTGTCAGCGACTTGGTGTATTTCCTGATGCCCGCTGAAGTATTGGGGTGGATCCCGTCAGTTGACCAAGATGATGTGTCCGCCGGGGAACCTGAGGAATCCCGCCAGAAGCCCACGTGTCTGTGGAAGTACAGGGGTGTCTTGACGTTGAGGGCTGTCATTAAGTTCACCTCATCGGCCTTCTCCCTGAAGGAGGCCGGGGAGAGATAGCGTGGGTTGTCCCTCGGTAGGATGGTGGAGAGGGAAACTGCGTGCAAGTCATAGGTGTCTATGATGTTTTGTGCCAGCTGAATTCTGGCAGCAACTATAACATGGACCGGGGCTGTGGAGTCGATGTCATTGCCCCCAATTTCCATGATGGCGTACTTCGGTCTCTTATCCATGAACATGTCATGGGGGATAGTGAAAGTATTCTTGATGTGTGTGGTGCATCCAGAACCAGGCGAACCGTGGAAGAACACCCTGTTGATCTCCCCTGGGCACTTCATGGCATCTCTACAGAACTCATTAAAAGACATGACTTTTGAAGCGGGGGAATGGGAATAATCATATGACAGGGAAGTCTGGAGCCGGCTCACAAAACTGTCACCCAGAATACCGGTCCAACGATAACGGTCTGGGTAGTACCGAAATCAAAATAAAATTTGGTACCTCAAAACGGTACTTTTGGTGCATGACAAGCTTGTTAAAGCCATATTTCTGTCCAAAAAGTTGCTGCAACACAATCACGGCACTTGCAAACCGCCATCTTGTCCATCTTCAACATTGAAACCACGTCTAGAGTGAGATCTGACCTCATGGCTCCTTCTCGTGTTAATACATATTCTTGCAGCAGACGATTTTTTCAATGTCTTGATCATGAATTAGTGCATTTCTTGTTAATTTTTTTTATTGTTTCTGGTGTGGAAACCGGTACCGTATCGTTTGGAAAAGTATCGGTATCGTACCGGACCCAATTTTCAGTGGTACCCATCCCTAGCCATAATTACAATCATTTTGATTTCTTATATTTCGCTTATTTTTCACTGCTCACACATAATTTTAACACAGGTCATCATTCTCAGCATTAGACAGGCTTCAATTTCAGTACAAACAATTTGTTCAAACCTTTATTTATATATATTAGGGGGAACGGGGGCACTTGGAACGCGGGGCACTGTGGGACGGTGGGGTTTTCTTGGATCTTGGCAAGGTATATGATATGGTAGTGCCATCATATCTTGTAATTTCACATCCTGATGTTTCCATGGTTTTATAGGCAAATTACAGCCACATGCAGAAGTATGGCGAGCAAAAGTTTGTTTTTCTACTACTAAAGTAAATATGGACGGGTTCAATTCTAACCATTCTGTGGACAAACCATGAACAATGAGGCTTTCTCAGTGCTTGTATGAATTTTATATATCGTAACGAACAGTTATGAATTGCTATCATGATTAACGCACTCACTGGTGTCTGAGAAATTAGCATTATGGTGTAAAAGTCATATCGGGGCTCATTGGGACAGTGAATTTGGGGCACAGTGGGACGCACTTAATATGGCAGAATTTAAGTGTCCAAGGCAACTGAATGACCTGGGACAGCACACAACAGGTATTCAGGCCACAGTGAACAGAGGTATAGTGGATTACCATATTCTGTGAACAAATTTGTCGCAAAGCACTGTATGTTACTTACATAGATGTCCGCACCCAGGACAGTTTATGTTAAATGTTTTTTTAACTGATGTCCCAATGTGCCCCGGCTGATGCCGCTGGGGCACATTGGGACAGTCATTTTTGCGACTCTGCAAAAGGGTAGGTGCAGTCAAGTTTATTATGCCTTGCATTTAAGCTCAATAGTATTCGTGATATTCATGCAAACTTCTGAGTTCTTCAGTGCTTTCAGCATTGAGCATAATTAGTAGATGTTAAAAGCGTCACAATGTGCCCCCTTTTCCCCTATGTTTAGGTATGAACGTGCCGCGGGATTTAAGCCGCCAGAAATAAAATTCTAAAAATTAATTTTTTATGGAGACAGATATTGACTCATTTTGATATATATCTATCTGGGCATATAGAGTTTGATTTTCAGTTATGCTAATACATAAGAAAAGGTCTACGACTCCGAGTAAAAGCTACCTTTTGTGTAAAAGATGTGTGTCACTCAAAAGGTATAAGATAACATCTGAAGTTGTCAAGTTGAAATAGTGACTCACTTCTGGGAAAGAACTATCTTGTCACTTCGCCCTGTGCAGTTCACTCCTTATCATAAATATTTAATAGATCGGCAGATCTGCTTTTTCCTCAATGCACATAGCATTTTGTAACAGACTAATAATGAAATTCTCTGGAACAAATCTTGTCTCACATTTACTGTTAATACGGTGTCATTGAGAAAGCAAGTTTTATTCAGAGAATTTCGTTTATTGCTCTTTTGGTTGTCTTAATCCGAAGTTTTTAGTTTTTCCAAATCAAAAATATTTTGCATATAGTCATTTATAGATGACATCATAACTGCAGACAATGATACTGAATTCAATGCTAGAGAATATGGATGCGAGCTCTGACACTGAGTTGACACAGTGACATCACAGTTCAACAGCATAAAAAAGAACTTGAGATTCTGTGTAAATATGACGAGGACTGTAAAGGACTACGTCAACCCAAAAGAGTTGGTTCATTTAAATGAAGTTTTCTCCTCAATTATTTTATTGGTTTCTTGAGCACTGTTCATGCCAGCATTATGCGTTAAAAAATATGCACTAAAGAATAAATTACAATTGTAATTGTGCCTTTAACACATGTGCAATACAATTTACTTTGAAATATACCACTGCGTTTTAAGCCTAACATGAATCCATTCTTGTTGGTTGAACATAACACATTAACACAGTAATTGAAAATATTCCAAAACTTTTAGATTAGAAGCATAACCAAAAAAAAATATCATAGAACCTGCCGGATAACTTGCCACTCACTGCATAGTATTGTATTCACAATCAAGGGTGGCCATGTTCAACACAATTCCATTTTTATGCTAAAAAGGACAACATAATAATAAAAAAGATCAGAAAAAATCCCTACTTCAGTTCTATTATCTTTTGTTATAGTTAAAAAAGGCCGGACAAGAATTCCTATCAAACAAAGTTCTTGATCCCTTGTACTGCAAAAAGTAATGAGTTAAAAGTTTTATCACCAAAACCACAAATTAATTGGCACTCCCTTTGATAAGCGATAAATTAAAAAAATTAAACCATGCCATGGAACAATAGTACTGATCTACTGACTTGGCATTGTGATTATGTGGGTCTGCTAGCAACGTCACGCCATAATAAAGACTCTTGAAAAGTTCACCTTCAGAGAGAGCACCACTTTTTACACAAGAAACATTTTTTTTAGAATTTTAGATTCATTTATTTGAGAATCAAGAAACTAATCCACTCTCCCTCATTCACCCATTTTACTATAAACCAAGACTATAGTTATATAGTGTTGGCCAAACCAGTGATCTCCTGGCTTGTTATTCAAAATGTGTAAGTAAAAAGCCAGTAAACAAGAAAAGTACCCTTAAAAAAGGGTACTGTATCGATCTTACCATGAACCTGAGGGTATGTGGCATGTAATAAAAGGTTTTAATATCTCAAAGTAGGCATTTCTATGAAATAAATACCCTTAGAAAAATTCCAAAGCCCCTCCCCTTGTTTCATGAAAATATTACATAGCCAAGGATGTGTAAAAAAACAACTTCTGTTGTGTAAAACCACCTGTTTGGCTATTAGTATGTTATTTGCTACATGCACAGTGTATACACGTTTTTCAGTACTATTTAATAGTGTGTGATTTCCGGCCTGAAAAATACCCCCCCCCCCCCCCACAAAAAAAATCATGAATCTGCCACTGGTTTCTGTGGCCACTGGAACTTTGCATCATTGCAGCGTAATGCGCCGAAACGCTTTTTGCGAAGTTAATATTGCAAATAGAGCAAATTGAATAAGTGCTTTGAATTTGGAGGAGTTTACTTGATATACGCAGGTTTTTGAATTTTGAAAATCGGATGTTTATTAAGGATTTTAGACCAAGTTTTGCGTTGAGTCCAATCTTGAAATTGTACACAATCTTTGATGACGTTTCACATGTAAAAAATATTGCCAGTTCATTTTCCTCACCTTGATGAATCGATGTACTGTTAAGAATACTTACATGTAAGTTTTTTTAAAGGTTAAGACATCGATACAAAAACTTTTTTTACGTACATGCTAACTCCACTCCCATTTGCCTTTGTGACAGACAGTGGAGAACTTATCGTATCACATTGCTTACTTTTCCTTTCTTTTCTTTTCTCTTCTTTTGTTTTTTTAATTTTTCGTCCAAATTTGAGTTTTTTGCAACAAGGAAATTACCCAAATGATGGAAGTGCCTCTTATGCATGGAAAGGTGAATATTTTTATGACGTTTTCTTACCTGCAGCTTTCTCAATCCTTTTTTAGTTACAAAATCAAGGTGGCCCAACCCTCCTTGCGACCCAGCTCTCACTAACTTCCCCTACATAAACCATGGTTTTTTTTTTACATATATATATATATATAAAATATTTGGAGAAGTAAATACTTTTAGATTATATCTATTTCAGAAGTGCAGTTATTGGAGTTCGTGTGTGAATCTGAGACTGTTATAATTGCTCTCAGACAAAAACTGTGAAAAAGTTTCAAAAATTATTAATTATTGTTTCGCATGAGAATAACACATAAGTATGGAAACCTAGCACCATCCATATTTTGAGTTTTCAACATAGGCCTACAGTGAATTTTGATTTTTTCATTGGCTGAAATGTAGTTGACGTATGAAGATTACTTACATTCAGCTGCTAGTGGACATATCTGACCTCACCACAGGCCTTATCCATTGAATTGAAATGAACTGTCAATTTGTCATTGAGTGACTTTTGACCTCATTGATACTCACTTGGTGACTTGTTTTGATAGCATTGAAAATATAGGATATTACCTCAAAAATTCCTCTGAGTCATGGAGAATAACACGGCTTGGATAGGGATACAGTGGTCACTTCATTATAAGACCACTCCTTCTGCGGTCGTGAAGAGGTCTCTTGTGAAAGATGCAATCTAAATCATCCTTGGTATTAACTGTAACCTGTCCAAAACTAATTTATTGCAAATTGACACAGAATCTGATGAAAGCCAAAAATTATTCAGACGCTTTCACAAAGTATTGGAAAGTGAATTATTTATGATACATGTATATTATCTTGAATACTGCTAATAAACTACCTTGGGATCATTGTGAACACACTGGATGACAGGTGTTATCATCAGTCAAGAAACTCAGGATGAATAGGCCTATGTGAAATAACTTCCTGACCAGTTTATCACATTTCCATGCACTGTTTTATATCAAACATGCATCACATTGAATGAAATTGCTTAAGTTTATCACAGAATTGTATTTTTAAAACTTTGAGTAATAATAGGAACATTGGAGGTCCCATACTGAATTCAGTGCACTTTTGTATTTATTGTGAAATTTTACCGACACAAAAACATGTCCATGTGGCACCAAAATCTAGTAAATTTTCAGAAAACAAGATTCTTCATCTGTTTCAAGTTATATTCCATGCATGTTGCGACACTTTGAACTTCATTTTTGAAGGGGTCAAAAATGTGGTTCTCCGGCATCATTGCTATTCCAATAGAGATTGCTCCATGAATGCACAATATAGTTTTAATATGGTGCTTAATTTTAAACAACTGGTGTAAATTGGCTTCCCTACTTAAATACTATAAAATGAATAACGTTAGGAAGTGCAGGCAACTTTATTTTAAGTGATCTGATGGATTGCAGTGGCACAATTAGCAAGGATTCAGAGAGTAGTTGAGGTAAAAAAACATAATGAAATATTTAAGTGCATAACATTTTTCAGGTAAGCCGGTTTTTCAGTTTTATTTTGATAGAACAGTTAACAATTGTCATTTTATGATATTATAAAAGATTTCCAATTGATATTAGACGGATTTCTTCCACACAAGTCAAGAAAATGTGATAAACTGAATCAGATGTTTATCTCACATATTACATATTCATCCTAATTTTCTTGACTGATGATCACACCTGTCATCCAATGTATTCACAATGATCCCACAATAGTTTATTAGCAGTATTTGAGATAAACATTAGTAAATAGTTAACTTTCTACAAGTTTTTGAAGGCGTCTGAATAATATTTTGTTCCTGAAATAAACAAAAGTAGGTCTTTTCATCAGAATTTATGTCAATTTGCAATGGATTAGTTTCGCACAGGTTACAGTTGATGAATTAGTTTTGCACAGGTTACAGTTAATACCAAGGATGATTTGGATTGTGTGCTTCACCACTTACTTTTTAATTGCTTTAAAATAAAAAGAAAACAGCAAGCGTCTGAATAATTGTTGGTCTGACTGTATCTTTCAGTCTACCAATGACCATGGTAATATGAACAACTGAGAGCGTAAATATAGGACATAATAAGGCCATTTAGGTCAATTCATCCAGCTATCCTTGTCATTTCCTGATCATGTGATATTTGGCATTAATCCACATTGAACTGAAATATTCCATAAAACAATTTGCAATCACTTTAAATTCTTGACAATAATGATCATGATTATCAGTTCTTTTTTTGTCGAATAGGTGTTAAACACATCCACTTTCACAGTAATTTTCATTGAATTGTTTGGCACAAAATCAATTTTAGACATTATTATCACATACCGGTACATGATTGCTGGAAATTAGTCAGGGAGCTGGTGTAGCTCAGATAAGACCCGTGGGATTTTTTTAACTTGTGAAAGCAAACCACTGTTACCACTTTCTTCCTTAAGAGGCGATAAAAAAAATCCATGTTGGTTTTTTGCATTGAAATTTGGTCTTTCAAAAAACCATTTTGAATCTAAAAAACCAATTTTGTCTGAATTTCTTTAGAGTGCACTGCACAAATAGGTATAAGGTTGGTCATGCGGTGGATACATGTAGGTCGCGCCGTCAACCTCTATCCAATAGAAGTGCGTGGCTGCGCGCTGCATGACATTCTGGTTTTATCCTTTATTTCTTCGTCCGGGGGATATTCTGGCAAGTCACTACATAAAAGTAGCAGTTATACTCCTTGTGTTTCGTAAGTTGCAAGAATGAAATACCAAGTCATAAAATTACTGCCAGAAAAATATGACACAAAAAGGACATAAAGCATGCATATTGCATCCAGGCACTCTAGTGTTCATGGTTGTCCAGATAAAATGTTCATCCTCAGTGACAAAAATGAGCATTTTATCTTCAGACTATGTGGTAATATAATTGTATGACCACTCAAGAATACATCAATATTCAAGCTGTGCATGGTAGTGCCACATAAAACTTATTATCGTCACAAACTTCGTTTGACCAAACCAGTGCAAAATGGTCAGTCGATTAAAATTGACATATTACAGAAAGTGTTACAAGAATGACGTTGTTTGAACTTTGAACTCTCAATAAATAAAAGGACAAAGTGGCAACTGTGATGACAGAAAGATTTAAAAAAGCATTTGATTAAAAAACCCAGAAGAATAATTACAATGTCAACCACACTCCTAAGGTTAAAAAACTGTTGCATGCTTTGTGGGTCTGTGCAGTTTATAGACTCAACAAGAAAAAAGGAAGACACTGCATATAATGGAGAAGTTGCTGTATAAAAATAAGGAAAAAAATTACAAGAATATCCATAGACATACAAAGGAACATCAGCTATCTAAGTGCTGCTTGATTTTAAGGGACACTTGTGATGTTTGTCTTTGGGTCAATTCTAAGCTTTAACTATCCTCAACCAAACTGCTTGACCCCTGATTCTCGTCCGATTAGAACTTGTGGTGATCAGAACAAAACATGAACGAAGACATTTGAGGTACATGCGGAACACAAATGGATGCTCATTTTCTTTGCTCCACAAATGGTTACTTGATTGTGGGTAAAAATCTTACACAAATAAGTGGACTGCCCTACAATTACGTTGACTTTGGGTTTCACTCACTTATCAAAGACTTAGACCCATAAGTAACCTTGAGAGCAACAAATAAAAATAGCAGGTATTATCATAAAGACATACACTCTGAAAAATTGAGGACAAAATTGGTTTTTCAAATATTACTTTTTTTTAAAACAATCATGATTATACAGCTGTAAAATATTTCCTAACAAAACCCCCCCTTGGAATAATATGGAGGACCAAAACCAATTAGGTTTTTGTATGAACTTTATTTTCTAGAGTGAATATACCTGACATATCGACCTTATGAAGTTATGATTTTTATCTCATTGGCTGAGAATTCCTACTCCCAGAAGCAGTTTGGTTCAGGATATCAGACATTGACCTAAGGACAAAAATATCATCTGTTCCACAAACGTTCAAGTAGCACTATATAGTTCAGAGTTTGTAAGTTTATCAATCTGGCACAATTGTTGCACTTCTTTTTGTTGAAGAAAAAAATGCAATCAGCTAATAAATGTATTAGTCACCATATGGGCCATAATGCTATCAAAAGTTCATGGTTATGGACCCCCCCCTTACATTCTATAGGAGAAGCACAAAAAGGTCAGCAGCCAAGCCAGCCAGCCCACACTATATATTCTTGCTCCCAGACAGCTGAGCCATATTACACATACATTAAAGTTAGCAAATAGTCCATTGTCATCTGGCAGTTTGCAAGACATCCTATATAGCAACAATGGCAAATGATGGGCCCGTTAGATCTTTTATGGATGATCCAAAAATTAACTGGCGCTACGGATATGCGCCGGATTACACCGCCATCAACCAACTGTATCTAGAGGTAAGCGAAATTATTTTACAGATAGTCTTTTATCACAAGGATAATTAGGATCATTAAAAAACGACGCATACTTCATATATCTGAGTTCAATAAAAAATTGTGTAAATACTTTTCTGATACATGGAAAAAAGTCAGTGCACCCAGCACAACTCAATTCTTTGGGTGGCTCTAAGCCAGCGGCCATTTAGGCTTTATTAGAGTCTCCTACCAGACATGCTTATTATTTATCATTTTATGTTTAACTATGTGTATATTTTTGGTAAATAAATGATATGAATCTAAAAAAAAAAAATCTTTGGAGCAGATTCTTCAAACTATGTTAGAAATTTTGAGCAGATTACAGTGAATTGTTAAACTGGTTCAAACCTTTTTTCTTGTACTGCACACAATAAACACAGTATATTATCAATAAGTCTCTCTCATAAGACCATGGCAGGGGAGGCAGAATATAATCACTCTTTTAACTCTCCAACTATACTATTTCAGCAAAATATTTAATTGAATTTTTCATGAATTCGAACATAATTTTTAATGGTGACATGTCCTTTAACAGAAGTCGCCAAATTTATCAATACTAAGGAGATTTGGAGATTGCTGAAGTATTCCATATATTAATTTTATGAGCAAGGGTTTATCAGTCTTTTAAATTATAAGGCAACAATTTGTTCTTGGTATTAGTTAGACACCGATTTGGAGGGTTCTAACATGCATTTTTGTCAGTTAGATCCCGACCGGAGGGAGGGATCTAACTGACAAAAATGCATGTTAGGACCCGACAAAGACATCATATGCTTCTTCTATCATTTGTTTTAACTTATAATTTTAGCAAAATAAACCGTAATCTGATTGTTTGTTTGCTGTTGTAAACAGTGTTAATCCCTAGCCGGGCGCTAACATGCAATATTGTCAGTTAGATACCGGTTTTTCCAATGGTATAAGTATCTTGGTGATGTCTAATCTCAATTAACACCATTTGGAATATTTTCTTCTTCAACCCCCAGATGGCAAATTCTATCTTATGCAAGTAAGCAAAGAGGCCACTGATTTAACTGAGTCAGTGAGGGAGGTCTTATAGGCCCACTCAGTCTCTTTGAGACTGCAGTTAGGAGGCTGTGGCTCACGATCCCTGGAAAATTGGAATTGCATGCTGCTGCCACCTGGCACAAATTTAGTTTGGATACTGATGATTGCTGCTGACAGTAATAAAGCGCGCTGTATGGCACATTCACAAAGTTCCTGTCTAATATCGGATAACCTCAAGACTTAGTCAGACTGGTCAATCCCATTTTCTAAAATAGCAGACAGGGCCATCAGCACACTCAGAAACAGTCTGGTCCTTTCCAGACTAGGTTATGTGTGCTCCTCACACTCAGTTTCCGTTGACCACTCACTGAAGGTCTAGGTATTGCACACTAGCCACCAGGTGGCAACACATGGCAACAATGTTCTACCAAGGCTGGAACAAAGTACTTGCAACGGAAGAGGTCAACTTTTAGACAGATGACTACTAATGATTTTTTATTCAGTTTGGAGGACAACAACTTCAACAATTATTGCATTTTCTCTAAAAAACGAGTAGTGCCATCTGCATAATTAAATATTGCTGACCTCATTGATCAATTCATATTTTTTGGGGCATTGATTCCTGAGGCGGATCCAGAAAGGGTAGTCGGGGGGGGGGGGTGGGTGTCGTTTCAGCACTCGTGGGCGCGCATGGGTGTCGTTTTGGCTTTCGTGGGGCCGCGTTGCTGCAAAATTTCTTCCAATTGTTATTTCCATCTCAGTGGTCTAGGGCGGGCCTGGGCTAGGTTGGGACTGGCGCCCCAATATTTGCGGATCAAACCTGAATTTTTTTTGCAAGTGAGGTTGGCATATGAGAGCATGTGTGTAAAATTTCAGCTCATTCTATTTATATTTAGAGGTAGCACATTTCACTTGAAGTTTATAATGTAAATCCCCATTGGCGAAACCTGAAAAACGCATGATTTTCCAAAAATGAGACTTAGAATCAATATTTTTCGACCATTCAAAAACTAAGGGGAGGGTTTTGGGAGGGCAGTTCATAACTGCATTTTCCACCCTTCATCTCTGCACAATGTAATGTCCAATATCAGCTGAATATGACGAAAATTACTCAAAAACGCCTAAATTTTGAGATTTTAGCTCCTCAATGTGGCCAAACAATATATGGACGCCCGTTCTGAAGTGCCCTCCCAAAACCCTCCCCCATAGCAGAGTCCGCGAAAAGTGCCGGTTTGCCGGTCAAAACCGGCAAAAATAGCGTGTGACCGGCAAAATTAGAGTGGTTACCTGCCCAAATGTCCGATGCTTATGTTGCAGCTTGTAGGAGAATCAGAAAGGTGACACAGCACTCAGCTGCACTCAATGCAATCAGCACAGGCCTTTGAAATCTCCAGTGCAATTGACAAACATCAATGACACAAATTTGTGTCAGAGGTGTCAGTTGGATTGCAATTAAAGATCATGAGGGTCTTTGCCACAGGCTCTAATCTGATCTTCTTCTTCTTCTTCTCTCGTTGTGCTGGTATACCCCGGGTCGCCGGGTAGCTCAACCTCTGATGTGAGGGGGCTGCACATTTTGCTGTTGTTGGTTCTGTAATAGAAAAATTTCATTAATAGTAGAAGTCACTGCTCTTTCTGTTTATGTTTGTTTTTTATGTTTTTTGTTTTTCCTAATATTAGTTTGCACTATTATTTGTTAGTGGTTCATTTCTCCAGGGTTTGCATGAGTATTTTTATTTTTTCTGCTTGTTTTTTAATTACTGTGGTGCTTCTTGCAAATAGCAGGTCTTTGTCTATGCGTATGTTCATCCTTTCTGTTTCTTCACATTCTGAGAATACATGTTCTTGCGTTTCCTCTTCTTGTTTACATAGTCTGCATGTTAGGTCATTTTTATATTTGTTTCTATAGTTGGTTTTGATGTCCAGCATTCTTGTTCTTGCTTTGAATATTAAACTGGTTGTTTCCCTATTCAAGTCGTTTGTGTAGTTCGCTTTTTCATTTCCTACATATCCTCCTGTTAGATATTTAATTTTGTTTTTTTGTTCCGTGTTAGTGAATAAGTTTGTTCTGAATTCTCTATGTACTGCTTTCCTTATATATTTCTTTGCTCTGGTTTCTTTCATTGCAATAAGTTCCTGTTTGTTGATGTTGTACTTCTGCATTAGTTTCTCTGTGTTCTGCAGCCATGCCGTCTTGTCCCCTTCGTTTGTCAGGAAGTTGTTGATTTTGTTTTTGTTGTTCTTAATCCTGTAGTACATGTTTAGTTTCTTCTTCTCTATTATACTGTCGATATCCATCATGTTTGTTTCTATATATATTGCTTCTCTTGGGGTGCTTCTAGGGACCATTAGTATTCTTTTGATTGTGTTATCGAGTATGCCATTTAGGGTTTTCCTGTCCTTTTTACTTGGATTCCATGTTTCGCTAGCATATGTTATTACTGGGATCACGCATGTTTCTAGTAGTTTCCATACTGCCGTCATTCTGATATTACCAAATTCCCTGTTGCCCAAAAGGCTGATTATTGTTTGGTATGCTATTTCGCTTTTGCTTTTGACTGTTGAGATATGTTCTGATAGGTTTGCTTTTTCATTAAATACATATCCGAGGTATCTGTATTTTTTTGTATAATCTATTGGTAGGGTCCCTACTTTGAATTTGTGTGCTTTTTTGGGATTTTGTGGGTCATTTCCGATTTGTATTATGTTGGACTTTTCTGGGCTAAATTCTATCCTATATCTGCTTGCTATTTCGTTAGTTTGTTGAAGTAGTTTTTCCATATCTTCTATGTTATTTGATATCAGTGCAATATCGTCCATCCATAGGAGTGTATTAATTTCTTGGTTCTGGTCTTGTAGGTTCTGTCTTGTTTCTTTGCTGATCTCATCTATTAATAGAGCATACTGTACCACTGATAGAACTCCTCCTTGTCTAATGCTGTCTTTTATTTTAATTTCTCTAGTTGGTCCATATTTTGTTTGTATATTTGCTGTCAGGTTTTGGTTCAGTTGGTTTACTATAAGCCAAATCTTTTCTTGTAGGCCCTGTTTGTACATTACATGCATTATTGCTTTGTTCCATGCCTTGTCATATGCTTTAGTGACGTCTAGGAATGTTATATATGTTGGTTTTCTTTTCTTTTTATTTCTGTCTATGATCGTTGTGATGGCTGCAATGTGCTCTGTTGTCGACCTTCCTTTTCTTCCACCTGCTTGTTCATCTGTTATTGTAATGTTTTTAATAATTCTTTCGTTGATTATTCTTTCATATAGTTTTCCTACATTGCTGCTTAGTGTAATTCCTCTCTCTGAAGAGCATTTCCCTCGTTTTCCTTTTCCTTTATAGAACCTTATTATATTACTAGTCAGCCAGCTTTCAGGTATGGTTATGTCTTCGGTAATCTTGTTCATTATAGTTTTCATGTTATTCAGGTTTGTGTCTGTTAGATTCTTTATTGCTTCGTTTGGGATTTCATCGGGGCCTGTCGCTTTGCCGTCTTTTAGTTTTTTTATTGCTGTTTTTAGTTCTTCCACGGTTATATGCTCAATTTGTTCCTTTGTTTTCATTTCATCTTCTATCTCCGTATGTTTGTTTTCTATTTGTTCTGTCCATTTTGTGTATCCTTCTTTAGGCGGTCTTGCTTGGTATAGTTGTTCGAAATAGGTGGCAATTTCTTCTTTTGCAATTAGCAGTAACTACCTTCAAGGCTTCAGCATAGTACATTTCAACAGAAGATGCGGCCTGCAAGGCTGCAACAGAGAGCAGGGTTCCTGATTTGTTTTCTGCCCAGTGAATTAAGTTTTGAATGAACTTGTATAATCATCATAATATCTACTTTTAAATGTTTACTTTAACTGGTCAATAAAAGCAACAAAAATATGCTTAGTACAAGTTTTTAAAATTCTTTATAACTTTGGATTTGGCAAGCCTCAGCAACAGGTAAGAAGGATCTGTAATTAATATTTTTAAACTTTATTGACAAATAGAAATACATGTATCAAATGGGTAAATGTGTCAATAGACATGTTTAGCTTAGAAATGCACTTTACTGGAGTTACTTCATATTAATTTTCTGAAGGTATACTAACTCAACACCTGTTTTACTTTTAAATTAGAATTTCGGGCAGACAAAATCTTATTCGGGCAGGTAAAATTCAGGATATACCTGCCCGAATGTCCTGCACAGCAAAAGCACTTTTCGCGGACTCTGCCCCATAGTATTTGAATGGTCGAAAAATATTCATTCTAAGTCTCATTTTTTGAAAATCATGCTTTTTTCAGGTTTTTTTAGGTCTTGCCAATGGGGATTTACATTATAAACTTCAAATGAAATGTGCTACCTCAAAATATTAATAGAATGAGCTGAAATTTTACACACACACTCTTATATGCCAACCTCACTTGCAAAAAAAAGTCAGGTTTGATCCGCCTAAGATTTCCAAAATGCGGGGCGCCAGTCCCACCCTAGCCTGGGCCCCCTGGGCCCCCTGTATCCACCACTGAATGCTGGTCTCCTTCACTTCTTCCCCTCTCACGGAATTATTTATTTGCCCAATACTAATGGAGACCACAGGTCTGGGCGCGCAGCGCCCAGACCGCAGGTCTTCAAATGGTAGAAGACAGAGCTACTCACACAGGGATAATATAACAAAACAACCCAAGTCAGGGTCACTGAGTAACAATATCACGAGCTGTTGTGTGAAATAATATCACTCGAGCCCGCAGGGCGAGAGTGATATTAATTCACACAACAGCGAGTGATATTGTACGAAGTGCCCTGACGCGTGGTTGTTTTGTTTTTATCACCTGGTTTTACCTCATATTTTCAGTTATAAAGAGGGACTATTTTCTACCATTACAAAAATGTGACGTCACCATGGAGCAACAATGGACATGACGTCACAATCCCATTATTCTGTCCCTTGTTTGGTTTGTGACGTCATCAGGCAGCTGAAATTCTGGTGATGTCATAACCATTGTTAAAAAATATCGCCCTTGAAGGGTGGTATTTTTTACAATATCATAGGCCCTGATATTTTGACTGTAAACAGTGATATTCACAGCCAACCAGGTGATAATAAGCAATTTTTTTGCATGCGCCAAACAAAAAAAGTGTGGGCGTTTATGTGACGTCATTACTAAATGAAAAACAATGGTGATGACGTCACAAGAAAGCTGGTGATAGGTGACGTCACTTCGGCAAGCTATAAATAGACCAGTTGTGCTTTATGACGCCACCACACATTGACAAGCAGAGCAGCTAGATCAGCAGAGCAGGGCTCATGCAGCAGCTGTCACTGATATCGCATTTGTGGTGATGTCAAGGAGCACAACTTTTTAGTAGAAATAGGGCTGTACAAGGGTAAAAATCGACACAACCGGCGAGTATTTCTTTATCATTTATGTTTAGATAAAAATTGACAAGGGACATCTGTTTTTCCTTTAAATCCCGACACTTGACACTACATATATCATTAAGGACCCATGTATACCCCTAGAAATGACTGATTGAAGTGCATTAAATCTTGAACTAAAGAAGTCAGGGATCGTAGATTATTTTTCTTTTGAAACAGAGATAGATAGATAGATAGATAGATAGATAGATAGATAGATAGATAGATAGATAGATAGATAGATAGATAGATAGAAATTATTGAGCTATGTCTGGTAGTTATTATTTTTTTAATTATAGTTTTATGTGAAAATATTTTAGAATGGTAATTTGCTTGGTTTTTAAAAACAGTTTTCAACGAAGTTCTTAACATGTATACATAATCAAAGAGAATAGTAGAAACACAGTTTCATAAAATCTAATGTTAAAAACAAACTATTAATTGACTCTTGGGTGACAAAAAAGGGAGTTTTCGTCCTGTGGTCTCTCTATGCTTTGGCATCATCATATTATAACACTGTTACAAGGGTCCGCCAATTTAATATCTTATCAGAACAACTGCCAGTTGATATGTTTTTTTCATTAGGTCCACCGAAAAGTTTGGGTTCCCAACCCGGGGTTCAAACCCATGCAGGCAAATACCTTCAGCTCAGAATGCCTGCCTTCGCGTGACAATGCTGTTGCATGGATTGAAATTGACATTTCCAGCATGTAAAAATAAAATTAACGACCTGATTAGAAAGTATTATAATGTTTAAAATCTTATCATTTGGACAAAATGTGCTTCTTGGCATTATTTTGATTATAACTTTGTTCTTGCTGTTAGTCAATTTGACAGCTTTTTAAACAGGCAATATAAACATTCGATGCCCTTTAAAATGTGTCATTCACCACATACATTAGGGGACGGGGACATGCGGAGGGTGATTAGAAATCAGATAATTTTCCATGGAAGCTTTAGTGTTCATAATGCTTCACCGTCCTCATAAAATAAAATAAAACTATGACAAGATTTTGGAACCTTGAAGCAATATCATTTAACTTTTTAAGACTAAGATAGCTGTTAAAAAAAGTCAATATGAGCAAACAAGTTTGTTTGCCTGGTGACAAAAATTAGCCACACAAAATATTCCTTTTCACAAAGTGAACATTAAAAGAATATATGAGAATAATCTGAAAATCATAAATATACATGTATAAGAAATATACTTCTGAATTATATTCATTTCAGAAGTGCAGTTATTTGAGTTCATGTGTAGATCTGAGACTCTTATAATTGCTCACAGACAAAAACTGCAAATATGGTTCAGAAATTATTTTAAAATTATTATTTAGCATGAGAATAACACACATCCAAATCGAGTGCTATCAACGCTTTGAATTTTCAACATACAGTGAATTTTGATATCGGATATTTGACCAATGGCCTCCTTCCTAATTGGCCTACCTAGTATAAAAATACAGGGTGTAATGCCCAAACCATACACCCAATCGCAAGACCGGTGTCCAAAAATTGTACAAGTTTCATTCATATCTGCAGACCTTTTGATAGAAACTAGCAATATGTAAACTCCTTTACTATCCGTCCAGAAAGTACGAAAAATTTGAAAATTCTTGCAAAATTGGTATGTGACCTCACACTGCTGGGGCATTATGATTTGCTGTTGTGTGAAGTGTGATGCAGTGTTGGTATATGCCCAGTGGGCACGCGACGTAAACCCCAACATCGCTAATTGGTGGAGGGCAGGTCTGTTGGTCACGTAGATATGTATGGTAGAGACTATGTCGCCCCAACGTGAACACGACGTCGTGGTTTTTTTATAAAGATGCAACAACGTCACAAGCGAACGTCGAACTCCTGACATTGCCTCACAATGTTGTAAAACATCGCCACAACGTTGCATGCTAACGTCATATCTTTGACGTTGCTTCACAACGTTGTGACAACATAATTTCAACCATACAATTCTACGTCATTTGACGAAAAGTGTGACGTCGTTGCAACGTTGCTGCAATGTCGATGTGCCCATGGGGTGATGTAGTGTAGAGAATAACCATATATGGTACATGTGACATGGTATGAAAGTCTCATCAAGCAAAACAAATGAAACACTGTAAGATGTAGCCAGCAGGGGCATATCTAGAAATGGTCACTGAGTCGATCCTCCCTGCCTTTCCAATCCATCCAACAAATAATTTGCAATAACAAATGTGTATCCCCTTCTTGAGACACCCTAGCTGTGCCACTGACAGCTAAATTCTTCCATTAAATAACACAAAGCAAGATTCAGGTTAAGCAGTTTATGAGCAACAGTTGTTTATTGACTTACACAGCTTGTAATCGTCTTACTTTACTTGTACACACATAACATGAACTTGTACACACATAACATGAACTGCCAAGCGAGTGCACTACCTCACAGATTTGATATGACATCCTATGCAGAGTTAGCCATGATTTAGCTGAACAACCTGTGACCTCTTGTGGAACACCTGGTTTCCAATGCTAATCTATGAGAACTGCCGTATGATGTCACACTTCCACATTGCAAGAAAAAAATCACTTTCCACGTACTTTCTGGAAGGATAGTAATGCAGGCACCACATTTATAAAAGTGGCCATTATGCCCCTTGTGTTAAGTTGCAAGACCACAGTAAGAATAAAATACGTTTTTTGTACCATTTGCTTTGATTTTTATCTATCTAATCTAAAAATATTTATTTATCATAAAGAGTTTCCTCAAGTAGCACTTGAGTCAATTACTGTCAGCAAAATATTACAAAAAAAAAGCACGATTCACATAAAGTATAGGCACTTAAGTGATCATCAATTTCATTAGTGAAAAAAAAGGATATCCACATATTATCAATCCTCATTGTAGAAAAAGGAGCATTTTACATTTGGATGATCAATGTAGTGTCAGTAGTGACATAAGTTGTAAGACCATGCAGTCAAGAATAGATCAATAGTCAAGCTGTGTATTAAAGGTAGTGCCACACAAAAATTATCTTTACACATTTTTTGTCACCGAACCAGTGCAAAATGGTCAGTCGCTTCAAATTGACGTAATTCAGAAAGTGTTATGAGAATAATAATATTTCAATTCTCGATAAAGGACAAAATGGCAACTATGATGACAGAAACATTTAAAAAAGCATTGACCCAAAAAATCTAGAGGGATAATTACACTGTCAACCACAATCCTGAGGTTAAAAAAAACTGTTGCATGCTTTATGGGTCTGTGAAATTTATAGACTCAACAAGAAAAAAGTAAGACACTACACACAATGGAGAGGTTGCTGGATAAGAATAAGAAAACAAACAACAAAAAAACAATAAGAATCTCCATACTCAATAAAAATTTACAAAGGAGTATTAGCTACTACAGTGCTGCTTGGTAGTAAGAGGCACATGTGATATTTGTCATCGGGTCAATTCTAACCAATAGATATCCTCAACCAAACTGCTTGACCTCGGATTCTCGTGAAGTGAGACATTTGAGGTATTTTTGGAACAACTGGAAGATCATTTTCTTTGCTTAAAAAATAGTTACATAATTACGGGTCAATCTTACATTTATAAGTGAACTTGCCCTCGCCATTGAAAGTACATTGAACTTGGGTTTCACTTCTCGAAGATTTTGACCCATATGTTAATTCCTTTGGGAGTAGCAAAGAAAAAAATTAGTTTTTCTAATACCAAATTGATTTTTTTAAACAACCATGGTGGCAATTGCATAGAAGTTTTGTTCTTTCCCAAACACTACCGCAATCCTGACAATACAGCTGTACAGATATTTCCACAAAAAAAAACTCAATTTGGAATGATATGGAAGATAGACTTTATTTTCTGGAGTGTTTACCTGAAATATTGGTCTTGTGTTGCAAAACATTTTCATCTCATTGTTTGAGAATTCCTGCCCCCACAAGCATTGACCCAATGCCAAAACATTACCTGTTCCACAAACTTTCAAGCAGCACTAGTAGCACAGCGTTTGTAAATTGATCAATGTGGAACAATTGTAGCACTTCTTTTGGTTAAAAAAATTGCAATCAGCTTATCAGTGTATACTACTGTTAGTAATCACCACATTGACCATAATCTTATCAAAAGTTCATGGTTGTACAGTGCACAGCCCCCCCCCCTCCTTCCTTACATTCTGGGACAACAAAAAAAGGCCAGCAGCCAAGGCAACCAAGCCAGCTAAACTAAGCCCACACTTGCTCCCAGACTACTGAGCCATATCACACACACATTAAAGTTAACAAATAGTCTATTGTCATCTGGCAGTTTGCAAGACATCCTATATAGCAACAATGGCAAATGATGGGCCCGTTAGATCTTTTATGGATGGTCCAAAAATTAATTGGTGCTACGGACATGCGCCGGATTACACTGCCATCAACCAACTGTATCTCGAAGTAAGCGAAATTATTACTGATCAGTAAAAAAGCCTTTTATCGAAAGCATAATTATGATAATTAAAAATGACACTTATTTTATAGAATTTCTGAGTGCAATAAAAAGCATAAATCACCTTGGCGACTAGTATGCTGAGCACAGTATCAGTCATTGAGGACGAAAAAAAAAAACTGATGGGTCATTAGGTGCCACAGAAAGTAATGATTAAGTTATCATTATTTAGGCACTGTGCATACACACAACAAATTGTCTTTTATTGCACATATGGACTCTGGTTTTGTGTATGCAATATAACTTAGAAAATTTAAAAGAACACAAGCATGTCTGGCAGGACAAGTACAGTACAAATTTCTAAAAGTGGCTCGTCATTTAAAATCTAGCCTTAGCTATCTATCCATAGCCATTTTAAGCTAAACCTAGCTACACGTATCCATTGATATCCATAGCTATCCACAATTACTATTGTTTAAACAAGGGGTAAAGAGCTTTAAGTGTATACAAAAGAATACAAATGGATAGCTATGGATAGATATGGATAAGACTCTGTCTACAAGTGGACTGCTCTTGCATTGCCACAGATCAGAACATTATGCTGTCTTGTGTTGCCACCTAGTGACTAGTGTGCTATTCCGCGAGCTCCTGCGAGCGGTCCACCAACTTTCAACCACAGGAAGACACACAATTTTGTCTGGAAGACACCGGGGCTGTTTCTGAGTGTGTTGATGGCCTTGTCTACTTCCTTAGAGAATGTGATTGCCGAGTCTGACTTTGGTATACATCGATGTTGAATAGAAATTTTGTGAATGTGCAATGAAATTGGAACTATTTCTTGGGACAGCAATGCTGTAGCATAGGAAATCAACTTTTGTGCCAGGTGGCAGCAGCATGCAGTTCTCAGTTTCACCAGACTGGATAAGACTAGTAATGAATAGCTATAGACAGCTAAGTTGAGCCACATTTAGAAATGTGTACTGTAGGTTATTTTGCAGTGACACAAAAACAGTCAAAATTCATTGGTTTTGCAACTATTTTTAAGTTTTTGATCCAAAACTTCAAAACGGTTCCAGTTATTTCCAACATGCCCAAAAATAGACAAGAAATTATTTGTTTAAAAAAAATACAAGCCCCCCCTCCCCTGCAAGAGATCTTATATGATTGTTGTGTTATTGACATTAAAAGTCAAAATCGGGATCAAATTAACAGATTTACGGATTAGTCATTGGCAATTGTTGGTTTTATAATACTTTTGTTTATTTGTGTTTAATTTTTCGTAGTAATTCACGGTTTGATACAGTTCTGCAGTTTGTGTTAGGAGCTCTGTTAAATAATGAGGCTTACATACTTCCATTGGCGTATTAGTGAATATGATATATACCAGTAATATACAGGCTTCTGATTGACTTATGGCTCATAGGTATTGCTGCACATAGAAAGAGAAGGTAGGAGTTTCAATGCTAACTGAGTTCCAGTTTCTTAGCCACCAGTCAGTATCTAAATAAGGCAGTCAAGTATTGCCATGGAGTGGAATCGAACCCTGGACCTTAAAATCAAGACCAGTATGCATTCAACTCTGCCACTGAGGTACATGACATTGCAATGTGAAAACAAATCTTTACATCAATGTGCATCATAATATTATGGAATCTTTAATCAAGATTTAAGATCAGGATAGGAATTAGAGGCATAGAGAGTAACTGGATTATGTATTTGAGAACAGCAGGGGAAAGTGGAATGTTCTCTTGAGGCAATCAAAGACATGCACCATGACAAGGAAAATGTTGATTCATACTTGCAGGCCAGCATAGAAATCCCACTTAATGCTGTCTTGCTACCCAAATTATTCTTTTCTTTAGAAGTTGGCACACAGTCCGCACAGGGTTAGCTAAATAAAATAATCTTTTTGCTACAGATCAGTTTTCTATGTGGGCTGTCTACATGCTGACCACTGTTTCATTGCCAGTGCTTTTCCAGCCTTGGCAGAACAGAATGCTGCCATGTGTTGCTACCTAGTGGCTAGTGTGCAATTCTGCAAGCTCCAGTGAGCGGTCCACAGAAACTGAGTGTGAGGAACTCACACAACTTTTGTCTGGAAGAAACCAGGGCTGTTTCTGAGTGTGCTGATCATCTTGTCTACTCCCCTGGAGAATGTTATTGCTGAGTCTGACTCAATGATGACTAGAAATTTGCGAATGTGCAACAAAATTGCAATTATTTCTTGGGAGCAGCAATGTTGCAGCATACAAAATTAAATTTGTGCCAGGCGGCAGCAGCATCAGTTCTCAATTTCACCAGTAGGTATGGTATAAAGCAAAATATCACTCCGGTCACCTCTACCATGTATAACAAAACATATATTATCACAAAGACTCATCAGAACAGATATATCATCATTAAATGCTTATACGTCCAAAAGACAGATTAGAAAACAAAGGCCTACTGACAGCCAAGATTTTGTTTTAGTGATAAACAATACTTATATTGGCGTTATACAGTCTGCACCTAAATTACAAAGCGGATTCTAACACGAAAATCAATTCTTAAAACTTAACTCCTGAAATTATGTGAGGCGGAGGTTGTTTAATCAGCTGAAGAAGCTGTTTGTCTGTATATTGGGCTAGTCTGGTGGAAAGAGCAAAAAACATGTGTACTGACACAATTGTAGCACTATTTTTGTAACAAATTGCAATCAGCTAATCAATGTATTTGTCACCATATGGGTGAATGTTACCATAAGTTCATGGTTTTGAGGTGCACTGCCACTCCCCCTTCCTTCCCTTAAATTATACGGTGTATATAGGTGAAGCACAAAAAGGTCAGCAGCCAAGCCAGCCAGCCCACCTATATATTCTTGCTCCCAGACAGCTGAGCCACATTACACATACATTAAAGTTAGCAAATAGTCCATTGTCACCAGTGGCGTAACTGGGGTGTCTCGAATGGGGGGCACCTGGGGGGGCACGCGATTCTCTGGGGGGGCACCCTCCATACCAACTGTATATTTTAGCCATAGTGGGAAAGTTTATATGGGGGGGCACCTGGGGGGGCACAGGTCCAATATGGGGGGGCACGTGCCCCCCCGTGCCCCCCCATAGGGACGCCACTGATTGTCACCTGGAAAATTGCAAGATATCCATTATCCAACAGCAACAATGGCAAACGATACGCCCGTTCGCTCCTTTATGGATGATCCAAAAACTAATTGGCGCTTCGGACATGTGCCGGATTATTCTCCCATCAACAAACTGTATCTCGAGGTAAGAAAAATTACTACTGATAGCCTTTTATTATAGGCATAATTATGATCTTTAAAAAATGGCACTTATTTCATAGTTCCGAGTGCAATAAAAAGTCATAAAGCACTACTATGCTGAGAACAATATCAGTCATCCAGGCCAAAAAAACTGGTGTGTCACTAGGTGCCACAGAAAATAGTGATGATCATTTAGGCACTGTGCATGACATGCAATAAATTATCTTTTTTACATGGACTCTTCTTTTGTGTATGAAATATAGTTTAGAAAATTAAAAGAACACAAGCCTGTCTGGCAAGGCATTGTGAAGAAATGACAGAGAAAATAAGTAGTAATACCCCATAATGTTTACAATACCACATGAAAAAGCAGTGGATATATCCCATGTGGTATTGCGTTGTATACTCAATGGTTTTTTGTATACCACATGGTTTGATCATTGTTGATGATGTCATTGCATTGTTTGCCATTGTGACGTCATGTCCATGGTGACGTCACAACATTGTGACATCATCAATTGAGCTGCTATCTGTGCTCTGATTGGCTGAGGCCACTGTTGAGTATTGATCATCAGAATGAAGTTTAGCTTTCTTTGGAGTTACATAATGGGGTATAAATAAGACCAAATGGTTGTATGGTGGTATTTTGAGATGTACTCCAACTCGTGAAGATATCCTGAGTCCTCTGTACCCACTCGTGCTGACGCACTCGTGGGTACAGAGGACTCAGGATATCTTCAACTCGTGGAGTACATCTCAAAATACCACCATACCCATTTGGTCTTATTATAATAGCTTGATTTTGCTGTGAACATTTTTTTTATATCTCATTATCCTAAAATGTAAAAAAATGTCTTTGATAAAAAAGAACTTGCATGCAAGTGTGATAGTGATGGCGTGGCAAGAGTTAGACAAAGGGAACAATTTTCACAGCGATTGGTGCAGGGACGGACAATAACCCGATGGACACCACCTGCAGCATAAGTTATCAAAGTTATCAATTTCTATGGAGATTGCTGAAGTATCCTATATTATACAATTATGGACTTTGGTTGAGGTCAATATCAGGTTTTACGGACCTGACCGGTGATATTCACCAAGGCCAAAGGCCAAGGTGAATATCACTAGGTCAGGTCCGTAAAACCTGATATTGACCGAAACTGAAGTCCACAATTGTTTTGTTCCATGATAATTTTTTTTTTGGGGAAATTTTTTTTTGGAAAACATTCCTTTGTAATTTTCGTTTTTCAGAATTTTTTTTTTTTGGAAAAATTTTTTTTCCGGATTTTTTTTTTTGGTAAAATTTTTTTTTTTGGAAATTTTTTTTCCAGGGAGGTCAATAACAAATTTCATATTCACTGATCAGTGAATAACACATTTGTTATTGACCTGCCTGTCACACACCACCGCACACAGGTGAACATCACATTATGCAGGTGGGTTGTTGGCCAATCAGGAGGCTTGTTACAAAGGGGTCATGGAACAATTATGTTTATAACCTCATGTATCACTTAAAAATGGTAATGATAGGTCTTAATTGATCACTCACAGACTTTTTTTCACTGAAATGATTTTGGTGACTTTTTTGTTTTGTGAAACCCAAATATTTTGGATCTCCTCATATAAATTTATGAAAATTATGGGATTCATATTTATCTTTGCACAAATGAAAAAAAAAGTTGCAAAATATCAGTAGGAAAGCCTCCTATAGAAAAGGATGCATTTTACATGTGGACACTCTCCTACATGCCAACATCAAACTATAATCTTATCATCTATCTTCACAGTGACAGACACCTTTTTTTTTCAATCATATGAATATCAACTAAAGATAAAGACTTTCCTGACACATTTCTTAATTATCAGTTGAGTACTATGAGAGAAAAATGTTTTAACTTTATCTGTAGCATGTCCTGTATGCAATTGAAGATATAGAACATAATGTTTTTTAATTGCCCGTTGGACATTCAATTATTCTTTTGAACAAATAAATACTGATAGAGGTTGTTCTAAACCATGCTCTGAATTTCTGATGAAATTTTACTTTTACCACCACAGCAGCCCAGTGTATAGACATGCAGCTATTTTTGCCCTGTAACAGCAAAATAAAGAAAATGTAAATATTTTAATTTTAGCCGTTTTCACATTGTAGCCATAGAGCCTGAAGGCGTTTTTTAGGACATCCTTTCTGTAGGGAAAAGTGACATTTAAAAAGCTGATGACATCACTCTGCCTTATATTATTATAGAATACGACGAATAAATAGGTTGTCATTTTGCATAATATGGTCAATAGTCTGGAGAACACCAAACTACTAGAATATCTTATATCTCCAACATCCGTTCCATGCATCATTACAATATCCGTTACAGGTCCAATCCATACAATCACGATTCTGGATTCCACTGCCAGCTACCATCTTTTTTTTTTCCAAGAACAGTATTGGGGAGAGGCAGGTTAGTTTAGACGTTTTTCAGAAAAGCTCGCCTCCAAGCTAAATGGACAATGATATTGGAATGACAAATAGCCATGTGCATAGGAAAATACATTGTTCAAATATATGGAGAAACTTGACCTTCTCTGTTGGATAGTTTTTACCCCAGATGGCATCAAACTAGGTCATGTCAAACGTATCAACTAACCCACCTGGTGGGTCAGTTGAATCACCCAGGCAGGTAAGATAGTTGATACATTAATTCCTGATGGACAATGCAAAGAAAAAGTCACATAGTTCCAGCTTAGTAGGATACTATAAAACCATGCGCCTTCACCAAGCGACTTTCTGTTCCCATGGATGCATATCTACTTCCATTGTCAGTCGGTTCTGCTGGTCGACCTGTTGGGAGGAAGAGATCTCATGACAAGTTCAACCTAAAATTCATCTATAGAGCTTTTTCATGTTAATTCCTGGGCAATTATGATTGTACTAATAGGTCAGGGTTGTTATTTTGACCAGGCCAGCAAACTAAGTCTAACCAAATTCCTGTATCAACAGACCCATCCACTTGATTATTTCAGAAAACAGTAGGGCTCTGGACCACAGGTCATCTTTGGTGGCTTATAAATAATGATTTTGAGATACCTTGCCTACTAAGTAACTCTGAATCATCCTTCACTAAATAGCAAGCAAAAAAAAACAATGTAAGTTTTCAGCACAAATTCACTCGGAACACCGATTTTTAAATTTTTTTACTTTTCTTGAGACTGATTCCACATTGACCCAGATGAGAAGGTGTGATTTTTATTCCGCTTCTTACAAGTAGCAACACTTTCTCAAATGATAATTGGTATGACCAGGAGGTGGGGCGTATCAACTAACCTTGTATCAACTAACCTGCCTCTCCCCTAGTAAGAGAGTGGAATAATTTACATGTAGGGGAGAGTCCCCTCGATCGGACCACCTAACTTCAGAGGCTCGGTGTGCAAAGGGTATTAGTGATATGAAGTTTGAACTGGCCAGAAAGACGAGGATTGAGTTGAAATATATCCTGCTACTGTGTTTTGGACAAAGCTTGATCTGTATGGCCACAGGATCATTTTTACGAAATGCCTCAAATTCTCACATCATGAACTTGGTATCCTCGATTGGAACAGTGAGTTGCCTCGATCGGACCACTTCAGAAAGTCTTTTTTTTAATAGCCCAAGCTATTCTCATCAATTTCTAAAACAGAAATAATAATCCCTGATTGTTTTATTAAATTTGGACAAAAAAACATTCAATTTCGATGTTTTTTAAATTTCAGTGTTGTTCCCGAAAATTCCAATAGAGGGCATGTCAGCATGGGAGATAAATTCACATAATTAATTTTACGCAACCCTGGACCATCATTTCTTAAATTTAGGAATTCATGCTTCATAAATATCTCAAATTATCATATTGACAGGCTGTCTCATCAATAAAAATACATCCATGAGGTGGTCCGATCGAGGACACTCCACTGGTCCAATCGAGGGAATAATTGTCATTTGCTAAATATAAGCCAGTGCCCTGAATTTTATAGGTAGAGGAAGTTTTCTTTTTTGTTTCCGCAGACAGTTAGTGGGAGGTCACTGAAACAGATTCTGAAGAATTTCCTAGCAGTATGTGGATTCTGATTGTGTGAGACCTGTATCACAATATTAGATCAAACACTACCATTTTATACCTATTATGTTAACTTCAAATATCAATGATTTTCCCTGTCAAACAGTCATGACCATGTTAAAGTGATTGAAAAGGAATCACTCTAGATAGGACACCTGTTCATAAATCTTTATAATTATGTAATTATTAAAGTGTTCCGATCGAGGCACCGGTCCAATCGAGGGGACTCTCCCCTATCATCTTCCAAAGTAACATATCCAACTTTCTATAGCTTTAAACATAAACTTTCCAAAACTAAATAACCACCTCACTGCATCCTGTTTTTATCCAGCAATATATTGCACTCTATACTCTTTCTGGACTTCCTACTACTCTATAATTATGTCTATCTTTATACTCTCAGCAGACTGGTCGCCTTGATGTCCACAAAAAAAAAAATCAGATTTAAGCTCAAGAGTCTAAATTTATGAAATCATTTGCAATGGGTTTTCATAATTACTTTACCGTGAATCTAGGAATGTTGAAAAATATATCAACTTATAGTTAATTTTGTCAGCAAATATCAAAATTAACTGCATATATAGGCCTATTGTTTTGTTCTGGGAAAGTCAGCATGAAGAATAAGATTGCTCATGTCACTAAGGCCTCTCCACATCAGAACAGATATATCATCATTAAAAGTGCATATATGTCCAAAAGACAGATTTGAAAACAAAGGCTTATTGACAGGCAAGAGGTTTTTTAAGTGATAAACAGTATACTTATATTGGCGTTATACAGTCTGCACCGAAAACAAAAAGCAGGTTCTAACAAGAAAATCAATTCTTATAAGTCCAGAAATTATGTGAAGGTGGAGGCTGTTTAATCGGCTGGAGAAGCTGCGTGTCTGTACACTGAGCTGATCTGGTGGTAAAAACATAGGCTGCGAAGCAGCAAACCTTCAGCGAATAACAGATTACAATAATATCATAAAATTGGTGCGTTAACGAAATTGCTTATAGGCATGCAATAGTGGTCGAGTAGTGACCTTCAATTATCTCTATTTGCCCGCTGCCCTGCCATCTTCCCGTCTACTTGCCAGGATTTGTAAAATCAGGGAAAGGCCTTATTAGACTAATTTACGCATATTATGGTATAGTTTCATGCATGTGCAAAGTACAGATAATGAGGTGTCGGTTGAAAACCAAAAAATATAACGCTGTTATAATTTTCTGAAGTTTTTCCAATGATTCATAAAGTGTTATATGCATCAAAAAGCACTGCTACATTGCATAGGTGATTTGTTTAGAAAATTGTATTACTGTATATGCAATAGTGGGCAAGTTTTGGCTCAGATATAAAAAAATTATTTTAAATATTTTTTTCTCAATATTACAAAAACTATAGAATAGCCATCTGCCAGACCATGAAAAGGCAGAACTATGACATATAAGACATATTACAAACACTATAGAATAGCCATCTGCCAGACCATGAAAAGGCAGAACTATAACATATAAGGAATATGTGTACCAAACTTCATCCATGTATATGGAAAAGAGACCGCATGTTGGGCCAGAAACAAAAATTTAATTTTTAATTTTTTTTTCAATATTTCAAAAAGTATATATATAATATTTTCCATCAGACCTTTCAAAAGGCACAATTAGACCATATAGGCCACATGTGTACCAAATTTCATCCTTGCAAATGCAATAATGACCGAGCCTTGGCCCGGAAACGAAAAAAAAAAAATTTATATTTTGTTAATTATTTCAAAAAGTATTTAAGATCTATTCATCAGACCATCAAAAGGCACAACTAGACCATACAGGCTAGATGTGTACCAAATTTCATCCGCATACATTAAATAAAGGCCGCGTGCTGGGCCGGAAACGATCTATCCGCCCACCGCCCGCCTGCCCTGCCGCCCGCCCGGCGGACGGACAGCATTTTTACCCAAGTGATTACAATACCTTCGTTGAATTTCTTTCGCTGAAGGTAAAAATGTGTTGTTAAAAAGTATCAACATTGTGTTCATGCTGTGGCAACATCATTTCTGCCATACATTTCAACACGACCAAAAGACAAGCCCTCCATCAATTAGCAACGTCATGTTTATGTTGTGTGCCCCTGAGGCATAGACCAAGTTTCGATAAACATGGCTGCCGCTGAAGTTGAAAAATACATTGAGGACATTATAATTTCTTAGGTGGTTGTGTCGTTCTGTTCTGATTGATGTATAAAGGCCATGTCTCAAATTAGGTCTTTACATGTGCTTCAGTTTGTTGATGACACCTTAGAAAAATCACCAGAAATCATGCATAATATGTTATTCGCCACAGAAGAGGTGATTATGTGATTTTTTACTGCATGAGGGCTTCTGCTCTATGTGTGATAAACACATATACCCAATCCCTTGGGGAATAACTGGCTTATAAAATACCATAAGACATACAATCAAACATGAGAAGATGATTGGACAACAAATAATGCGGGATTATCGCAGTGAAATACAGGCTTGTGATTTGCCGGCAGAGGTGTTGAATGGTGTTAAATCTCTGTCTGCATGTTGACCACTGTTACATTGCCACTTCTTTTTTAAGCCTTGGCAGATCAGAACATATGCTGTCATGTGTTGCCACCTAGTGACTAGTGTACTATTCCGCGAGCTCCTATGAGCAGTCCACATCATTTCAGTGTAAAGAACTCATATACAATTTTGTCTGGAAGAAACTGGGGCTGTTTCTGAGTGTTCTGATGGCCTTGTCTACTTCCTTAGAGAATGCGATTTCCGAGTCTGACTCTGGTATACATTAATGTTGAATAAACATTTTGTGAATGTGCAATGAAATCAGGGTTGGTGCTGATGGGGTGTAAAACACTAACTCACTCACTCGCAATGAAATTGGAACTATTTCTTGGGATAGCAATGTTGTAGCATACAAAATCAACTTTAGTGCCAGGTGGCAGCAGCATGCAGTTCTCATTTTCACCAGACTGGTTAAATCTTTAAATGACCACTGGTGGCCAAGGCGACCTTTCCGAGCGGACTGGCTTCTACTTCAACAATACTGCTGTAGTGAAAGCCTTCCTTAATCCATCTCAATTGACTATTGTTACTGTTCTGAAGTTGTTTTTCTCAGAAAATATAATCCTTGACGTTGCATACATATTGTTCAGGAATGATTATCCTTTAACTTGACACAAAATCCTGATCAATCAATATGATGATATCATGGATCATGAAAAATCTTTATATATTGAACTCAGAGACCCCATGCAGTGTACAGCAATATCCTGTGATCAAATAATAAGTAACGTCCATGCACAATATTTAAACATGGCCATATGATACATTACAATACTGTCCATGATTTAAACGTCGACAACAATGTTCAAAAAGCAATATCCGTTGATGCATCAAGAATTTTATCTCCGGTATTATCTCAGACAAATTCATACTCATCAATTGGTCTGCATGTTTTTTTGTTTTTTTCACATATCAACCCTGTTATTGTGCCCCAAAAGCCACGTACCACATGGCCCCACAACCAAGATAATCCAGCTTGCTATTTTGTAACAGCACCCCTTAAAACACTGTCAGAGCATAAGAATATGTGACAGAGCCAGAAAGTAAAAAATCTCCTATGACCATGTCAACACAGAATTTTTGCTAGCTCACATTGAATCTTTGGAGGCTGTTGGGCAAATATCAAAAATGTTTTAAGGTTACACTCTGCATAGGTTTTGTCCACAGTGACTACTTGCACAGTTCTAAGTGGTTTTATATAGCTGACAGCGATTTGGTTTTATATGAATTGACAGCGATTTGGTTTTATATGAATTTACTTTTTCTGAAATGTGTGCTCTCTCCAAGCCAATGTTTTGATCAAACAAAAAGTCATGTACAGCATGTACAGTGCTGCCACGTTGCTGCTCCATGGTACCAGCCCTAAGGATCATATTTGTATAAGGGCTGATATACGGTCTCGAGGGTATAAATTACCATATAATACGATAGTTGGTGCAAGAAATGCATGTGATAACTTATTTTTACTCCATGACCAGCCATGTATTGGCTCCAAAAACAGTAAATGTGCCCAGCCCCGTATGTCAATCCCACCTCTGGAAGAAATGCCAAGGTCAATACAAAACAACCCATGTAATCATTTTTAAATTTTGTACTGGGCAAGTTGTAGCATGATGAAGCAAAAAGTTATTCAACCAACCATGTGTCACAAAATTGTATGTCATCAGGTATTATCATAATACAATGCAAATTCTATTTATGTCCAAAAGGCAGATTTAAAAACAAAGGCCTAATGACAGCCAAGAGGTTTTTAAAGTGATAAACAGTGCTTATATTGGCATTATACAGACTGCGCCAAAAACACAATTAGATTCAAACAAGAAAATTAACTGATTTATGCAAGGGGCTATTTTATAGCATGCCATGAGTCTGGTATACATCACACAGGTCAGATAGATGTCTTTTTTAAGTTATGTTAACACCACGATACCATGCAAGTATAAACAGCAAGATCATAATAAAAATGCAATGCATTAGAGGCCTGTGTTTGTCACATTTTAAAATTGTTGTATCTCATCCAGAATTGAGTAATGTGGAAATACCATTCAGGGTGAATAGACATTATTGATAACTGGGCAATGCATACTTGTTGTTTAATGATTTGAAAGTCACATCATATAACTTATTGGCCTCTAATCCTAGAGCTGTGTGATGCATTGCACATTCGTGAGGGGCGAACATTTAATTTCCAGAGGGAGTTGCAAATTCCAGCGTGGAAGCAGACTATAAACCCCCATGCACCTTTACCTTTTTACCTTTTTACTAAAAATTTGAATGAGACCCCCAAGGGAGTATACATTTTTTTGGAAAGTGACCACAATGTGACCACAATGCCAGTCATAAAGAGAGCTCACAACTATACCTGTGTAAATCTCCATTTTCTGTAACTTAAGCATGTACATATTATAATACTTTCCCCTTAAAGGTCCGCTATCAAACCAGTTGAGCTAAAGGGCCAGCCCCCAAGCCAAGTGCTTAGGAGCAACCTATTATACCCAACCCACTATATTATATCCCCCAACTTCCCTGAGATTTGACACACTCCAGTCAACAATCTCACCTCAATGCCACCTGCCACCATGACCAGGATTAGAACCAGCTACCTCTCTGTAGCCTCAGGCCGATGCCTCATATAATACTTCCCCTCTAAAGGTCCGCTATCAAACCAGTTGAGCTAAAGGGCTGGCCCCCAAGCCAAGTGCTTAGGATCGAGCAACCTATTATACCCAACCCACTATATTATAATATTCTTGAGATTTATCAAAAAAGAGGAACCTATTAGTTTGATGTGAATTCCATCATTTATTATTCAATAATGAAGCAGTAGAGAACAACTTAAAATAGTGAATTTTAGCCGCTGCAAAGGTCTCCTTAATGCATGAATGGTATATGTGCAGATATTCTGGTGGTTTGTCAGCCCCGATAGCTCAGTCAGTAGAGCGCTTGCCTCACAAGTGAGGGACCCGGGTTCAATCCCCAGGCTGGCCATCATGTCATTCCACGACATCGTCGTTCGCATCAGACGTAAATTGGAGGCGCCGTGGACCCAACTGGAAACAAGTCACTGACTTAGCTTGGCTATCCACGTTAAATAAAAGTCCCTTTACCTTTACCTTTAATCCCTTATCTCAATGGGGCCAAACAATGCTTTTTTTCAAGAAAAACGCTGTAACAGATATACCCACTGCTTTTTCAGCCGCCTCTTGTGGAGTCACTTGGCTTCTTTTTCTTTTTTTTTTCTTTAATAAAAGAAGACTATATAGTCCAAGCAGTCATCAATTATGTCTGCTTAAGGATTGGGCAGCCAAAAGAAAATATGAGGCAGTGTTGCAGCAAACCTTCGACTTATACCTTTCATTCTACCAGCAGCTAAGTGATATAGCAGCAGTGCAGCACGTTTCGAGGAAGAGATGGATGGATGATTGGGGCTTTATAATCATCTTTTATTTATGCACTGGACCAACACATTACTGAATGACATTCTATTATTTTTTTGCAGGAAAAGACTCAGAATCATGCCGCAGATTCTTTAGAGAAAATTGTGGAAAACCTGGTGAAGACCTGGGAAATGGAGGCAACTCACAAAATAGACCCACAGGTAATTTTGAATATTTCATAAGTCAATATTTCTTCTTGCTTCATGAAGCAGTGGCAGTGATACACCCTACAGTCTACTGATTAAAGTATTCTGCAACATGCAAGTTGAAAAGAAATGCATGTTTATTGTAAAATTTGAATTTTGAGTGAACTTAAATGACATGGTTGCACAATTCCTTTGAGCCAACATAGCTTGTGGCTTTCAATTATGACACAACGAAAAGATTGTCATAACTCAAAACAACCAGCTGATCATCCCAAATACAAATTGTACAACCACAAATTTTACAGTGCAAGGTAGTGTAAAATTGACATTTTGCAGCAATGCTGATTCTAGAAGTTTCTCACACAACTTTGCTGATCAACAATATATTTTTTTTACATACTCGATCAAGTCAATGATAATGAAATGTATCTGCTTTACAAAAGCTGTTTTCAGTATGACAATGTCATGAATTATGATTGTTGTTTGATACAGGACTGGGGATCAGTCGATCCGGATAAATATGTAATATCGGCAAACAATGGCAAAAGATGGAAAATGAGCGAAGTGACCGAGCGAGGGACCTACAACATGTTGATGCACGATTCTCCTTTGTATGATGCTAAAGGACACACTTTCCAGTCCTCCCATGACCTCTTCAGGGGGGCCATGCCAAGGGGGTTTGCCTTTGAGGTTCTCAAGGTGTTGCAAGGTGGGGTTAAAATAAATATTTCTGTTAAAAAAAAAAAAGTTAGATGGTGTCTTTAATTGTGTATATATCTGGCAAAATTTTAGCGAGAAATAGCCAAGGAAACAGTCAATCATGATCATTTTCATGCGTAATTTCAACAAAGAATGTCCACCAAAATTGAGAATATAGGCCTACAGGTCTACCTTTATCCGATTTCACCTAAGAAGTTTAAATGGACACCGTTACCGGATAAGTCAAATAGCATAAATTCAACATAAGTCATTTTAATGCCACTGTGTCATTGCTGAACGTGAGTATGCTAACCAATTTTAATTGACTAGGCACTATAACATGACTAAATTAAGCACAAGTAACCCTGTAATAAATCATATCATATAATAATTTCATGTTTTCTCAAATTCTTTTTTCCGCAGGTCCGCCCACCGTTATTTTTACATGGAGACACTGGGGTCACTGGGAAGGACCTTACGAGGGCAAAGAACCAACCAATGAAATGGTGGAAATGCATGGCCTGTGTGTGGTGCCAGTAAATGACAATTTGAAGATTGAAGCCATCGAAGTTTATTACGACCCTCATCCGTTCATTGCAACTTTCATGGGGAAGTCAACTGGAGCATGCCCCATGCATAGAGCTGCTCAAAGTTGAAGGTTCTCATATTGAGAGCAATTGCAAATCAAAGTTGGCCTATGGCACAGGGTATTTCTTTAATATATCTGCATGAGAATGTAGTTTCATGTGTAAAAAGGGTTAATTTTTCTGCACTGTTAATAAAGCACTTTCCCCCTCTTTTTCTTTGAGTTTTCTTGAAATTATTTGCTCTTGAAAAAATGGAGCTTACTGAAGCATAATCTCTCACTGTGCCTGCAATATGTTCCAAAAGTGAATTCTTGGAGAGAATTGGTCTATTAGAATGTGGAAAAAAGTGGATGAATAAGAAATATCTAAATACCAATACATGGACACTGCTATTTCAATAGTCAGTCCCTGCCAAAATTTGAGTATATCCTATAGTTCTTGTAAAGCATTTGAAACCACCAAACTCATGGTAAAATTAAATCTTATAAATTCTTTTCCATTTGAAAAAAATACATTTTTGGGAAAAACAATGTATACATATATATGAGAATTCTATAATGAACACCTGACACCAATTTGAATTCTCCATCAGCTGTCACAAGTTTTGTGACAAAAAATTTTTCATATGGACGTTACTCATGGTGCTTAGTTAATTGCAAAGAATAAGAATAAGAATAAGAATAAGAATAAATTTTATTTAGGCTCGGTACAATTTAAAACAAAAAACATCAGCTATAAGCTGGTCACCGAGTAAAAACAAAATAACAAGAAACAATAAGTTGAAGTGTTGCTCAATCTGTTAAGGTGTGTTACTCAATTGAGTTTTGAATACGGCTGATGACCCCTGGCTTCATGTTAATTGCAATTACCATCTTAAGAGAGTTAATTGATGTCACCAAGAGTCATTCAATTGCAATTTGCATGAGTCACACCTCTCCAACACAAGCCCCATGTGACATGCAAATTGCAATTGAAATGACTCAGCAATGACAACTTTCTCTGAAAGTTGTAATTGCAATTAATAGATGAAGCCAGGGGTTAACAGACAAATATTGTGTGACATACAATCAGCTTGATTGCAATTGAGAGCATCACTACCACCAAGACATGTGAATGACAAAATCAAAATGTGAATCAATATGTGAATTATGCCAATATGGGAAACACTCCATTCTCCAATTGCATTTCTTGTGGGGTATATAACCTTGAGCAGATATGGTAAGAGCAGATCATTCTGTTTTCTGAACTCAATACCAAAACACAAAGCATGGATTACCAGATGTCTGACAATCTTTTGGCTGAGGATTCCTGGGAGGATGTTCTTCCTTCCATTTCGTTCTATGAAGATGACCTGGACCTCTGTTCCAAGGTCAATGACCTCATCTCAGACGACTCTTGGATGCAACTTCCACCCTGTTGCTATGGATACGAAGGTGTGTAACTGTGCATAAAATTATCTTGAATGTTGATGTGAGATGACCACTCATCACTACGATAGTGGTTTTACAGGGAAAAAGAGCAAAAATTTCAACAAAAGCCTTAATTCAGCAATTTTGAGATGGATGTGTAAATTCTTCTAATTTGATTTATCCTAAAATAATAGAATTAATCAACATACCATTTTTAGAATGTGAGCTTTTTGTGGAACAAAACTACAGTAAGATTTGAAAAGATAACCCAGTCTATCTCTCCTTATCTGAAAACCATACACACAAGTGTATACATTTTGTAATCATAATTTGATTTCTTTACAGAGCTGAGCAGACCAGACCTCGTGGCTGAGGCGACTGATGCAACTGAGTTGGACCAATACCTGGAGGACAGCAGCAGCTGTGACACCTCCCTCTCTGATATTTCTGGTGAGTTTTCAAAAAAAATCAGGCAACTTAAAGACTTCCTTTTTTGAAACGCAAATCTAAATAAAATGATACTCAGTGATTAGCCATAATACTACCAATACTCTTAATGTTCATTTGACACTGGTACCACCAAATTATGGCCCACAGACCTGAGCTTCTATCCAGTCTGGAATAGGCCCTATACGCCTTCACATAGGCTGACCAAGAGGGGTCATTCATTATGTTTCTCTTCCACATACGGTGAACCTTCTTGAAATTTCCTGACATTAATTTCTTTGTCTTTTCAGATGACCTCTTAGTTTCCACTGACCCGGATATATCCACTGACATTGTCCGTTCCAGTCCTGAATCTGCACCCCAGGAAGTGACAGCCGCACAGGGTGAGTGTTTTTTTTAAATAATCACCTTAATTAAAAAAATCTTAATCATCGGTGTTAATTTATCTTAAAATCAATAAATATTACTTATATGGGACAGTCATTATGGGTGGGGTTTTAACTCATCAGGAGCCCCATTCATTTGATGGACGTTCTGAACTTCTGATTGTACTCCTTAATTTTTATGAAACTAATCTCAATGTATTATTTTTACATATTGATAATTTTTTTACTTAGATAGAATCTTCTGATCAAGCTGGTGAAGCCAAGGCTAGGCTAATCTTACCAAATCCTTAATTTTTTTCTTATTTGCTTTCAGATGACTCAGTGACGCAAGATCTGGTTGCAGATGCCTTGATGGAAGCTTTGTGTGGAGAAGACCTTGGCTGCTATATGACTTCTTCTTCTTCGTCTTCTTCACCTTCTCCTGCACCTTCTCCTCCTTCTCCTTCTTCTTCTGCTTTGTCTTTTCACTTTCTGTCTTCCTCCTCCTCTTTATCTTCCTCCTCCTTCTCTTCCTCTGTTTCGTCTCCAGCTCCAAGCCTCAGCTCCTTCTCCTCCTCCTCTGACGTTGACTGTTCTCTGAAGGTCCTAGAGTCAAGTTCATCAAAAGTGAGTAGCCCTATAATATTACTGATCAATAAAGCTCAAGTTTTGAACATGTTTGGTTGAGATAAAATAATTTTGTTGCTGTGCCCTGATATGAAGCATGCCTGTGACATCTTAGAAATAAACATAGACTTGTTTCCCTCTGATTTTTCAATGGTCATTCCCCTTATGGTATTAGCAGAGATACCAAAAGCTGACAACAGTCATAATTACTAAATTTTGAACCGCCACATAAATGCTTTCACTAACAGTAGAAATATTAATGAGATAAGTTGGAAATTTTAATTTTTATTTGCACACCATTGTTTAAAAGAGTCTTAAATCAGTAGATGCTAATATTCCTCATTTTCCTTTCCAGAACAAGAAACAAGGACCTGCTACGATGACCTCTACTTCTCTAGATGACCACTTGGTGAGCTGGTTGTCCAAACAGATGGTGCCTCCCTCTAGTGATAAACCACAGTCCAAGTCAACCGACAAGCCCCCTGAGTCGTACCTCACTCTGATCGCTAAGGCCATTTTATCTCAACCGTCTCGCAGGGCGTTGCTGATCGACATTTACAACTTCTCGACCGATAACTACCCTTACTACCGGACAGCTCCGAAAACCTGGAAGAACGCCGTCCGCCACAATCTCTCAGTCAACGAGTGCTTCATCAAGAATGGCCGAGCGCCACACGGTCGTGGATACTACTGGTCTGTCCATCCGGCCTGCATCAAGTCTTTCCTCAGAGGGGATTTCCGAAGACGAGAAGCTCGCCAACTGGCGGTCGACATGAACCAGATGAAAATGAAGCAGGCAGCCGCCCCCCAGTTTGTTTACCACGTCAACACGTGATACAACTATACATTGTTCCATTTGGTGCTATTATATACACTTGTACTGTACATAATTATATACAAATAAATTATTTATTATTTGGAAATGTCAGTTTTTTTTTGGTCACAGACATTGTTTTGATACACGGAAATTCTCTCTATCTGACCTCACAACCTCGGAGACTCGGTATACCAAATAAGAATGCGGTAGACGATGATGAAATAGTCAAACGGTAGGTGATGTAGTTCAAATTAATGATGTAGGTCTATGTGCACCCTCCTGCACAGTGACCCTGCTAAATCAGGGCATGCTTCTTTTTTTAAATTCTCAGGGGGGCTTGTAGTTTTCTTGGCATTTCATGGCAGTGGCAACGGTTATTATTCATTTTGAGCGAGTGATATCTCCGAATATCTCTTTCGAAACCAGACAATACCCTGTTGAGGAATGCCGCCAGCTGAAGTTATTTAAAATGTGAAGAACGCCTGGAAAGAACTATATTATTTCGACAAAACTGAACAAGAAATTACTTATTTTGAAAGAAAAAACTAAGAGACACTGCCATTGTTTCATACTTAATATGCAGTCTACATTTTTCCAATCAACATCTTAGACGATATCCAAACAGATGGAAATCAACTGTTTTGGCTCAGACAGATTTTCATTGAAATAAAATGATTGAGACACACTTGAAGTGATCCAATTGACACTCTGGTCCAATTGTGACAACTCATCCATAATGTATACAAAATCAGGGTTTGACAGTATCAATTACGCACATTTCGCATAACTTTAGAAGGAAAATTGCATAATTTTTATTTTAAGATTTCAGGCCTATTACGAGATCCACTGAAACAAAGAGACGGAAATATTCAAACTCCTTATTGCATATCCAGTTACTTTATATTCGGAATCTGGCATGTTGTTATTAGCTTCAGGATTCGATATCTGATATGGCCACGTTTGAAATGGTGTAAAAGTTGTGGTATGGTTTAAGTATGGTTATATATGTAATAGGAGAACAAGATTTATAAATACATCTGCATTCTAACTTGTCCCTTGGGTTAAATGGTGTGGCTTGTTTAAAACATTTTTGTTCAATAGGTTCTCTATAGAAAAAATAACTTTGGTCTCCCACCACCTACTAGGGCTGTTATATTTTTGCGCTTTTGAAAATAGCAGGACAGAACTGGTTGATCTAACAGCACACCAATTTTACTTTTATAAATCATAGATGTACAACAAAAAGGAACAAGAACGATAGTGCCATCTTTTATTTCTAAACTTTCTATAACAATCAATGCATAGGCCTACATGGTTAATGTCTCCGAATAACATAATTTTTGAGTATGACTTCTTTCGCTTTGGATCTCTAACATTGGCAGATCTAGGGGCCTTGACCACTGGGATGAAGAATGGCATTTTGAAGAAATGTATGATCAATGAAGTGGGTCAGCGAATGTCGAAACACACCTCGCCAGACTACCAAGCTGGATCCGCCACTGGTAGAGCTACGGTAGCCTGACACTTCATATTGGATCTACCCTACGAAATGCTTCTTCCCCAGATGCTGTCCTCTTCCCCTATAAACTTCTGCGTACAAGTCCAGATATCTTTCGAAGCACTCTTCGGTCGTACTGAAAATGTTGCAAATATCGATCTTCGCTCTTTTATCTCGTAATTCCCTACGCTTTCGTTTTAGTTTCATTTCTGATTCCTGACAGTCTGCTTGTGTTGGATCTGACAGGCAGGTAGGTTTCTTGAAGTTTGAAGTCGGTGAATCAGCCTCAAAGATTTGCAATTGCCGTTTTGTTGTTTCCATGCTTAATCTGTCCGCAGACTGAGCATTTCCTTTATGGTCCGTCTCTATGATAAGATTGTCTCTCTGCGAACCTTTTCCTTGACTTTCATGACTGTCGCCATCATATATAGGGGATGATTGATGTCGTTCTTTCAATAACCTGAGAACACATGCCAGGGCTGATTCGTTGGCCAAGCAAGAAGTGTTCTGTTTCAGCTGCAACGCTCCGTAATTTTCAGTTCGCTTTCCTAAACTGAGAAGCGAATTTCTCAGGTGTCGTTCATGCATTATTCTCATCAGCATCGATAAGTATTTATCATAGCATGCCAGTTTATTTCCTTTGCATGGCAATGTGCTCTTTCTCACCATTTCAGGATTATCTTTGACGTTCGATTCTAATCCAAACCGCTTCTCATTCCTGGACATATTAACCAGCATTGTGATGTAGATGTTGAAACATTTCAATCGGTCCCAGGTCGGTGGACAAATGTGCTTGATATTCGCTGGTACGTGGGGGTTTTTCTGCGACTTTGATAGTGGAGGTACAGCAACCTTAGGAATCCTCGTTTTCACATTTGCACCCGGTCCTGTACAAGAAAAAGAATCTGACATTTTCATCTAAAGTTCTCTCACCATGCAGCCCTCTGAGATGAATATATACGAGGGGTTTTCCAAAAGTTCTGTCCAACTAGTCATAACTTTTGCTAGATTTGATGTAGAAACATGATATTTGGGTCAGATAATATTGACATAATTTGCAAATAACTCTCAAAAAATCACATCACAAAATTAAAAATAAGTGCTTAATTTGTTGCCATGGAAACCAGAAGTCATGAAATGTGGCCCAGACTTTGTAGTGCTCACTAAAACGAACCAAAACCTGCTTGCATTATCTGTGTCTTGACATATCAAATGGAAGTACATTTGTAATTTTTTTTCATGAAATACAATCACTTAATTGTTAAATCATTAACAACAATAGAAACTGGTATTATTGTTACATCTCAGTTACTTTACCATCACTCATGCAGTTTCCCAGTTTTTTACGAGATGAGCAATTTTTTTGATATGGATGCCATCATATATACCTGTTACATTTCGTCATTTTAATTGAATAAAACTAGCAGAAATAGTAAGAACCTTTTTATCACACATACAAGGAAGAAGGTATGAGAGACATAACTAAATGAAGATTGTACAAACTTTTTCTGAATTAAGAGAACACACATTGGAAAACCTAAGAAAAAAATACTGGAAACTGTCAAAACTGATCTTTATATGAAGACTAAGGTATCATACTAACACATGGATAGAAAATATGAGAAAATGTATTTACAAGGTCCCAGCCATTATTTTTGGAAGTTGTGAAATGGCTATGAATGTTTGGGAAAAATTCTATTCTAAATCTCTTCTAATAATTACATATTTTACGCGGTATATCAAGTATGTGTTTGTTAACAAGCTGCCGGTCACATTTCATGACTTTTGGTTTCCATAGCAACAAATCAACAATTTATTTTTACCACAATGATCTGATTTTTTGGGGATTATTTCAAAATTATCTCAATATCAACTGACCCAAATATCATTTTTCTGTCTAAAATCCAGCAAAAGTTATGACAGATTGGACAGAACTTATGGAAAATCCATAGTAAAGAACAAAAAATCTACAAAACACCAACTGTGATCTTAATATATAAGGACTATGAGGCATTGGTTTTTTTTAAAGGGATATATGGTTAGAGGAAATGTACTCAGTGTCAAGTTTTTTATACAAGAATTTTGTGAAATGTTAGGGATAATTTTCAACAGGTTTCTTGTCCTGCAACCCTGGTAAAATTAAATTTTTGAAAAGATATAATGAATCTAGGTCTCTAATATTAGCCTTGGGCCGCATTTCATGACTTTTGGTATCCATGGCAACAAATTAACCATTTATTCTTGTTTCTATGATCTGAATTTTTTAGGATCATTTGCAAATTACTTCAATATTATCTGACACAGATATCATGTTACTGCATTAAATATTGAAAAAGTTATGGCAAGTTGGACAGAACTTTTGGAAAACCCCTCATATATATGGCAACTGTTGCAAGGAGGAACGTATTTGACGTTTGTCTGACACAAATGGCTTCCCTTTTATTTGCTCTACTAATAGTTACGTGCGAGTCAAAATCTTAGACAACAGGTGAAACCCTGTCTACAAGTTGACCGCTATATCATTGCCACTGCTTTTTCAGCCTTGGTATAACATAATATTTTGCTGTCATGTGTTGACACTTGCTGACAAGTGTGTAATTCTGCAAGCTCTAGCGAGCAGTCCACATAAACTGAGAGTCAGGAACTCACAAAATTTTTTCGGGAAGAAACCAGGGCTGCTTCTGCTTATGCTGATGGCCTTGTCTACTTCCTTAGAGAATGCGATTGACGAGTTTTACTCTGGTTTACCTCAATGTTGAATAATATTTGAGCCACATGTTTACAACTGTTTGTGGAGCGAAGAACATTGACAACCATTTGTATTCCGCCTTCCTCAAATATCATTCTTTCAGGCTGTGATATGTTTTCATCTCATCTGCAGTAAATCAATGCTCCCTCAAGTTGTTTGGTTGAGGATGTTTAACACTGACCAGACAACAAGATATCATTCAATTCCTAAACTTTCAAGCAACACTGTAAAACCACCCAAGTCGGTAAGTATAAATGATACACTTTCTAAATACCACCTGTTTTTTGTTTGTTTTTTGTTTGCAGTTTTTGGTATGCACTCTTAATGCAAAAGGGTCTTTATGGCATAAATAAAGAATAAACCACTGCTGGAAAAAGGTTCTAAATTCTTTTAAGGGTTCAATTGAATTGAAAAGGTTCAATACTTGGTGGGAAGGCCCTATGATAGGACCCTATGCTCCCAACTAGAGGAGAGAGGGGTTGCATTGTGGGAGTTCAGTGCGGCTGCATTATCTAAATGATGTTTTTGTTTCCTGTTGGAACCTTTTTAAATTTGAGTAATGAAGCTTTTAGGGTTCCTTATCTACATCAGCTTATAGAACCCTTAAAGGTTCCATATAAAACCTTTTTGTTAAGAGTGTACATTGCATATACAATTGTATATACTAATTAATGTCAGCATACTTACGAAAGAACCACTGTGGAACAGGCCTCAGGAGATAAGCATCGTTCAGATGAGTAAGGACCACTTGGAGCACAAGTAATAGGAGAAATGACAGCTGCATCCCTGTAAAAATATATCGAAGAAAAATAAGTGACTGAGTGAGTTTGTGTTTTACACCCCATCAGCACCGATGTGAGCTATTTAGAGGCAATCGAAGAAAAAAATAAAATAAAATAAAATAAAATAAAATCAATACAGTGTATAAAATAGAACAATGCGAAAAAAAAAATCTGTCATTGAGGTGCCAAAAAGCATATTTCACAAGTATGGTGAATTTCAACAACTGTTACATGGCCTTAAGCATATATATAAGCAATAGAAGTAAGGAAAGTAACAAGAATCCTGAATCCACACTCTTAAAAGAAATTGGTCAAAATTGCGTTTTAGATACCAAACGGTTTTTTTAAACAACAATGGTGGTTTTTGCATGGAGTTTTGATTTTCTCAGGAGATAAGCATTGTTCAGATGGGTAAAGACCACTTCTAGCGCAAATGTGATGAGAAATGACAGTTGCATCCCTACAAAATATATGGAAGAAGTAAAAAAAATTAATATAAGATATGGCACATTACAGCTCTAGCATTTTTTTAGTGCCAGAGTGAACCTATCATGTCATAGGTGGATACTGGATACTCAATTGCCTAGTACTGGCAAACATGCAAAATTGATGCAATCAATGATGCTGTAGGTCAAACTGGCCAATAGCAATGGTTGTGAACAGTTTCATCACAGCCTTGCAGTTACATCATTACCAGTGGCCAATATTATCACAACAACAACTCAGGTGAAAACTCGGACAACTACTTGGGAGGGGGCACTCTGCTCAAAAGCGGTCAATTGATCCTTATGTTCGCATGTTGACTGTGGTACAGGATTAAAGTAATTGTTTGTAGTTTTAAACTGAAATGGACAGTAAAAAAACCACTGACACACCTTTTTTTAGTGTCTCAAAATAAAAATCCCCCTCCCCCCAGCTCAACACCTGAGTTTTTATAGTGGCATTCACCTATGACATCATAGCTAGCTAGTTGCGTAGGATCCAGCATACCAGCTAAGACATGACACCTACTTATTGCATATTACAACTCAGCTTTTCATTGTGTGGCCCTGGCAAAATTCGAACAGGGTTTTGGTATGAAATTTATTTTCAAGAGTTTAATCTTGTCATAAATCATACATTTGCACTCCCAATTTTCTTTTTACTTTTTTGGAATCAACTATTAAAATTAATGATCAAAATCTGTGAAAATTGACAAAAGTAAATATATATAGAAAGTGTGTCTCTTCTAAAAATTGTCATTTGCAAAAACTAAATACATAGAAAGTGTGTTTGTAAAAATTGTCATTTGTAAAAAGTAAATACATAGAAAGTGTGTCTGTAAAAATAGTCATTTGTAAAAAGTAAATACAAAGAAAGAGTGTTTAAAAAAATTGTCAAAGTGAATTCAGACAAAGTCTGTGAAAATTGACATTGGTCAAGAATAAATACAAAGACAGTGTGTCTGTAAAAATTGTCATTTGTAAAAAGTAATAAATAAAGAGAAAGTGTGTCTTTGAAAATTGTCAAAGTAAATACAGAGAAAGTCTGTGAAAATTGACATTAGTCAAAAATAAATACAGAGAAAGTGTGTCTGTAAAAATTGTCATTTGTAAAAAGTAAATAAAAGACATAAATACAAGTTCACTTACCTACACATGTGCTCAGCAGTAAAGCCTCAAGAACAATACACCCAATGCTTCAGATGCTTGTGGATACATTACTTAATTGGCTGTCTCTGAGAAAACCATGCAGGTTGTACAGTAAAGTGAAACGTGGCCCGAGCCGGATTTTAACGAAATTTTCACCAAACGCCCTCTAAACACAATAATGAAGGTTGGTTAAGTCCGTTTTTCTATGATTTCAATTCTTCCTTGATTTTACCCCACTTGAAAATAGGGTGTCAAGTGTGGTGCAAAATTCCTTTAACATGGGTTTCAATGGGAAAACATGCCAACTTTAGCACTATAGGAACCAGAGCGCAGCGCATGGTTTGAAAATTTTATGATAGAGGATGATTACACATGACTTGAATATTCTAAATTCACTTTTTGTAGCGTGGAACACTCCTTCATAAGCCAGATATAAGCATTTTTAGATAGCGGGGGGTGACAAATTTCTTTGCGTTTCACAAAAATTGAAAAAATACTAAAAATGTCATAATTCTGCTAAGATTTGTCCAAATTTGACAATTTTAGTGTCTAACTATATGTTTTGGGCAATTCCGCACCTCTTGGGATGATTTTTATTTTGATTGGAGGTCAAGGTCACTGCCTAAGGTCAAGGTCAAAGTCAATTTTTTCTGTAATTTAATGATATTTCAAGTTTTAGTCCCCGATATCTATCAAAAAGTCCCATAATATCAATGCTTATTCAGCATAAACTGATTTTATAAATTTCTAGCTATATGTTAGTATCCTACACTGTGTCAAAAGTTTGTTTTTTTAACCGTAGGGGGCACTTTCAAATTTACGAAATTTCATAATTTTTTCAAATTCCACGTTAGATATTTTGAAGATGTCCATCGATCATTGTGCATTAATAATTCAGTGTTCAGTGGATTGCTGCTATTGCATATGAGTTAAATAAAGGATTCTGCACCAGAAAACAGACCTTAGAATATGATATGAATGTTTTCGGCGGCCATCGTTGAAAATTTTGTCACCTCAGTTAATGTCAAAACTAATAGAGATAACAGAAAAGTTTTTGTTTCTATACCTATGTTTTCAGGGTCAAGGAATAACACAAAAACATTTTTATCATTGTATGTTATGTAATATATGTGTAATTTGGCTGCCACAACAACAACAAAAAGTATCTTTGCTAATATCTGCGGAATATTGGAATAATTCTTAGGTCTATACATATGTTTACATGGTCAGGGAATATGATACTGTCATATTCCATGCTCTATATGCTTTCAAGTACACACATTCATGCATTGATAATTGGACAATTTCACAATGAAAATGGGACACATGAAGTATTTTGTAGTGTGAGATTTAGGGGTGTTTTTTTACATCAGCTTTTCTCTTAAACTATAATTTTGGAGTAAGTGGTGCCATCTGCGCTTGGGCAAGTAATGCCAAGTCAAAGCTTTTGTGTCAAATAAAATCACCGAAGCTATTGTCAAAAATGCAAGTCACAAAACTGATTAACCTTGTTATTCTTCACACAATATCTTTTGATTACCATTTTACTTGCTTGATGGAACGGGAAAAAGTGATATTTGACCTTACCACAATTAAAGATGATGAAATTAATACAATTTTAGTGTTAGAGTTGGCCTGCTCCCTACAGGAACTTTTTGTTAAAATCAACTGAGTCTTCTCCGGCAAGGGTCAAAGGGTCGTTCCTTATTCTTGCAAGCCAGTTCTGTGATCAACAACCGTCCTTTTGGCTCAGTTAAGGCCCACTGCAAAGAACTCTTGTCAAATAGTTTCTATGCACCATTTTAGCATTTAAATGAGTTTGACACCCGTAAAAAATTTCCCAACATAATATTTTCCATTTTGTCTTGAATTGTTCGCCTGATCATGGCTTTAAAACTGAACAAACATGTACTTTTGGTTTTGTATATTTATAGACACAAATAGGGATGCACGGATATCTGGCAAGGTATCCGGTATCCGGCCGGATATTGAAATTTGCAGGATATCCGGTATCTGGTAGAATTAGGGTGTCAAAACCGGATATCTGGGATGCTCAAAAATAAGGGAAAAGCTAGAAAAATTTTGACAATAAAAGAAAGAATGTAACTAGAACGGAGTCAAAAACATTATGTAACCATCTTCAAATTTAAATTCAGTTACGGAGCATAACGAAAAACCTTCAATCAGAGGAGCAGTCCCCCGCTGGAAATGATTATAGAAAAACATATTTTATCATTTTTCGCATGTTCACTATCCGGTTCCAACCCGTGGGCGGGGCACAGTGAGACAGCAGGCGGGGCACAGTGAGACAGGGAACCTGCTGCCATAACCGCCGATCCTCAGGACCTGCGGAATTGTTCTATCAATTGTACTCTTATAAAAGCAGCTGGCTAGGTGATTTTTTAGGTCCTTGTTTGAGCATGTTTCGAAACTACATCGCACAGGACACATGCACGACTTATTTAACCTGCCGCACCTGTTACATACTGATCAAAATTCTTTCTGATGCTTCCCTTTGGATGTGACTCTCTAAAATCAGTAGTTTACAGCAGGAATTTTGTTTTTAATAGTGAATTGTGAGCTATGCATTATATTCAGGTCGTTTCGAGTGTATTTTGTGATGTCTCACTGTGCCCCGCCTCAAACTGTCTCACTGTGCCCCACGCAGCTCTCTTTATAAGATTTTTGAATCCTGCAGACCGATGCCTTGTATTGTGGTTCATCATCTCACTAAACTAAGACAAATAATCACGGTTTGAATCCCTGGCAATTGATTTGCATTTTACTTTTTTTCTTGGGAATTATAACAAAAAGACCATTTAGCAAAATCATTAAATTTTTCTGGCTAAAAACCAAAATATTGAAATTCCACACCAGATATGCTGTGAAAGCATTCGGGATATAGGACAGTCTTTCACTTACTTACTTTTTGTTCTATACAAAGAGGGTTGATCTGTAAACAGTACCAGCTAGACGCTACGGGCTTTGTCTCACTGTGCCTGCCGTCTCACTGTGCCCTGCTCTCCCCTATGCTAATCAATTCTGTGCACCTTTATACTAGCATATTAGAAAGCAAAAGTTTTGATACTGTTTGCATTTGAAGGACAACTGCATGTGTAGGGGAGACCGGGGCACGTTGGACCTCGGGGCATGTTGGACCTCGGGGCACGTTGGACCTCGGGGCACGTTGGACCATCCCCAATATATATATTTTAAAACATTGGCAGTTATCCAAATCCTCAATAGAGACCTTTAGTGGTATGCCTTTTGGCCAAAATGTTTCATGAGCATTGGAGGAAAAGTGTAAATTCTACAATGTATTTCTGGTTTCCTGATTTTCAGCAAAAAAGTGACTTTTTCCAAGTCTCAATGGCTAGGTTACCCTTCTTAAAATATGGGGGATCAAGTCAGACAAGTCTCGTAAATTGAAACTGTCACTACTTAAGTAAAGTTTCCCGAGTTTAAATTCAAACTTGTTAGCGAGGCATGCACATTTTTGTAAGAGGTTGGGATGGGGCAGGTTGGACAGGCATGGCCGGGCACGTTGGATTGTAAACTCTATTGACTGACAAAAAATAATCGGCAAAATGCCAGCTGCATAATTTCTAACATGAATAGAGATCCTAAGCCATTCCTGTACAATTTGAGGGTAAAATCAATTCAGTTGACTAATCTGCTAGTCTTTCTAGCTGAAACAAGATTTATCTGGGTAAATATTCCGATATAATCATTCTGCAATGACACACACACAAGTGTGTGTTGTGATCTGTGAGAATAAAATGTGGTGTTTCCTCACTTTCTTCTACTTTTGTGGACTTTTATACCATGATCCAACGTGCCCCGAGTCTGCGGCATGTTGGACCATAAAAAAAATTTTCAAATTTATTTTTCTCCACAACTATTGAAGATAGATTGACTTGGTTTGGCATATGGCTACAGTTTGTCACACAGAAATTTAGCATTGTCTGTATTGTCCATAAAAATACCACCATGAGATTGGTTGTTCTGCTGATACCAACTTGACTGGAACTAATTCTGGGGTGGCGCTGCAGTGCACTGTTGTGACGTATCTGCCAATTGTGTGTCAGATTGGTAGCGTCACAAATGTCAACATTGTGCGAAATTGGACTAAAATTATCATAAATTGGCAAATATCGGACAAAGACAGTCCCAAAATATCACAGAAATTTGATATTCATATTACAACAGAGCTATACATAGGTATGTGTATTTCTCCTGTGGGGCTTCTGGTTGCTGAGATATCCGGCCAAACATCTGTCCTCTGCTTGATGTGACAAACTGTAGTGTAGATGTTCAGATCTATGTCAGTCAGTAAAGAGATTTTCAAATATTTAGAGATCTTTTTGATTGAGAGCCTAAAAATAAAAAAGCTGTCCAACCTGCCCAGGTCTCCCCTACTTGAAAGCGTATCTATAGAGCATGGAATATGACCGTATGATATTCCCTGACCATGTAGACATAGGTATAGACCTAAGAATTATTCCAATATTCCGCAGATAGTAGCAAAGATACTTTTTGTTGTTGTTGTGGCAGCCAAATTACACATATATTGCATTACATACAATGATAAAAATGTTTTTGTGTTATTCCTTGACCATGTAAACATAGGTATAGAAACAAAAACTTTTCTGTTATCTGTATTAGTTTTGACATTAACTGAGGTGACAAAATGTTCAATGATGGCCGCCGAAAACATTCATATCATATTCTAAGGTCTGTTTTCTGATGCAGAATCCTTTATTTAACTCTTATGCAATAGCAGCAATGCACTGAACACTGAATTATTAATGCACAATGATCGATGGACATCTTCAAAATATCTAACGTGGAATTTGAAAAAATCATGAAATTTCGTAAAGTAGAAAGTGCCCCCTAATGTTAAAAAAAACAAACTTTTGACACAGTGTAGGATACTAACATATAGCTAGAAATTTATGAAATCAGTTTATGCTGAATAAGCATTGATATTATGGGACTTTTTGATAGATATCGGGGACTAAAACTTGAAATATCATTAAATTACAGAAAAAATTGACCTTGACCTTGACCTTAGGCAGTGACCTTGACCTCCAATCAAAATAAAAATCATCCCAAGAGGTGCGGAATTGCCCAAAACATATAGTTAGACACTAAAATTGTCAAATTTGGACAAATCTTAGCAGAATTATGACATTTTTAGTATTTTTTCATTTTTTGTGAAACGCAAAGAAATTTGCCACCCTCCGCTATCTAAAAATGCTTATATCTGGCTTATGAAGGAGTGTTCCATGCTACAAAAAGTGAATTTAGAATATTCAAGTCATGTGTAATCATCCTCCATCATAAAATTTTCAAACCATGCGCTGCGCTCTGGTTCCTATAGTGCTAAAGTTGGCATGTTTTCCCATTGAAACCCATGTTAAAGGAATTTTGTGCCACACTTGACACCCTATTTTCAAGTGGGGTAAAATCAAGGAAAAATTGAAATCATAGAAAAACGGACTTAACCAACCTTCATTATTGTGTTTAAAGGGCGTTTCGTGAAAATTTTGTTAAGATCCGGCTCGGGCCACGTTTCACCCCCCGCATGGTTTTCTCAGAGACAGCCAATTAAGTAGGTAGTTCCATAAAACAGCCAGGTAAAATTGGCCGTCCTTAATTACAAATAACAAGATGACACAAGATATCTGTGATGATTGCTTCAATCAAAAAGCCTTTGTTGTTCGTAATAATCAAATAGTTCCATTATGCTTGCACTGCAAAATGCGGAGTTGGATATCTATCAGTGGAGTAAAAATAGGCATGGAGGGCTTACACGGTATGCTATCAATGTAAATAATCATGTTTCCTTGTGAGAAACTGAGTGATCATCACGAGCAGTTCCTTTATAGAATGAAAAGGAACCAGAAAATGACAGCTAAATATAACTACAATAGATCGTCTGGACTTGGTTATAGGATTAAATTTAATTACTGCTCTTTGCAAATTGGTTGCCTATAATTGTGAAACCGTGCCAGCTCTGAAATAGCACAAGCACCAAGAACAACACCATCACCATAAAAGAGTTAAATCTGTTCCTGTAAAACATTTAGTATGCCCTATTGTGATTGTAGAGCATCTGAATCAACCAGACTCATGGCAAAATTTTATAAATTGTTTTTCAATTGGGAAAATATATAATATATTTAAGAAGATCAATTCAGAGACAATCCAGTGACTGGAATTATGAATTTTCCATCTGCTGTCATCAGTTCTGTCACAAAGTCAATAACAAATGGATGATACTCAAGATGCTCAGCTGATTGCAGTAGAAGTATTGCTCAATATGGTAGGGGTGTGTTGCTCAATTGAGTTGAACTTGCATGATAAGACAACCCCTGGCTTCATGTTAATTGCAATTACCGCCATAGGAAAATTAACTGCTGTAAAGCAATTTGCATGAGTCACACTTCTTCAACACTAATCTTGTGTGACATGCAAATTGCAATTGGAATGACTCAGCAATGACAAGAACTAACTCTCTGAAAGAGGTAATTGCAATTCAAATGTGAAGCCAGGGGTTATCAGGCAAAACTTGTGTGACATGCAATCAGCTTGATTGCAATTGAGAGCATCACCATCATCAAGACAATGTGAATGACAAATGCCTAATTGAATCAAAATGTGAACCAAGTTGTGACTCATGCCAAAATGGGAAACACTCAATTCTTCCATTGAATTCTTGTGGGGTATATAACCTTGAGCAGATCTGGTCTGAGCAGATCATTCAGTGCTCTGAACTCAATAGGCCTACCAAAACACAAAGCATGGATTACCACTCGTCTGACAATCTTTTGGCTGAGGATTCCTGGGAGGATGTCTTGCCTTCCATTTCCTTCTATGAAGATGACCTTGACCTCTGTTCCAAGGTCAATGACCTCATCTCAGATGACTCTTGGATGCAACTTCCACCCTGTTGCTATGGATACGAAGGTGTGTAACTGTGCATAAAATTATCTTGAATGTTTACAAATTTTGATGTGAAATGACCACTCTGCACTATAAAAGTTGTGCTTATTGGGGAAAAGGGTAAAAATTTCAACAAAAGTTTTAATTCAGCTATTTTGAGATGAGATGTGTAAATTCTTCCAATTTGACATATTAAAAAATAATAGAGTTAATCAACATACCATTTTTAGAAAGTGAGCTTTTCGTGGAACAAACTACAGTAAGATATGAAACAATATGCCAATCTATCTTTCCTTGTTTAAAACAGTAGACATAAGTGTATAAATTTTGTAATCATAATGTGATTCTTTACAGAGCTGAGCAGAGCAGATCTTGTGGCTGAAGTGTCTGATGCAACTGAGTTGGACCAATACCTCAAGGATAACAGCAGCTGTGACACCTCCCTCTCTGATATTTCTGGTGAGTTTTCCAACAAACCTGGTCTGAAGACCTCATTATTTCATGTGGATATTTTAATTTACATACACCTGTGATTACTGATTAGCTTTACAGATGCTCTCATTATTAAATTGACGCTTATGCCGTTAAGGGGCCTGACAACATTCTATCCAGGCCATTGGTTTTGGACCTGTGCCTTAATTTTACCACCTTTGTATTGCATACAGGATGATAGCTTTCCATGGCATTGTATATCCTGATTGAATTGAGGCTGACCAACAGGAGTAATTTATTAAGTACAGCCCTATCTTTTGCAAATATTGTGAACTTTCTTGAAATTTCACATTAATTTCTTTGACTTTTCAGATGACCTCTTAGTTTCCACTGACCCGGAAGTATCCACTGACATTGTCCTTCCCAGTCCTGAATCTGCTCCCCAGGAAGTGATAGCCACACAGGGTGAGTGTTTTTTTAATATCACCTCTTAAAATCAATAAATATTACTCATATGTGACAGTCATTATGGGTGAGGTTTTAACTTTTAAGTCATCAGGAGCCCCATTAATTTGATGGACGTTCTGAACTCTGATTGTTCTCCCCAATTTTCATGAAACTAATTTTAAAGTATCATTTTTGCATGTTGAAGAGTTTTTGAAAAAGATAAGTTCTATCATCCTACCCAAAGAATTCAAGGTAAATATGCTAAACTTACAAAATCGTTCATTTCTATTTTTTGTTTTTCAGATGATTCAGTGACGCAAGATCTGGTGGCAGATGCTTTGATGGAAGCTTTGTGTGGAGAAGATCTTGGCTTCTATATGACTTCTTTGTCTTCTTCTTCTTCTGATCCTTCTTATTCTTATTCGTCTCCTGCACCTTCTCTTTCTTCTTCTGTTTTGTCTTTTGACTTTCCGTCTTCCTCCTCCTCCTCTTCTTCCTCCTACATCACCACTGCCACCCCTGTCCCTTCCTCTTCTTCTCCTCCTTCCTCTTTATCGGTTTCTTCTCCTTCATCGTCCTCTTTTTCTTACCCTTTATCTTCTTCCTCCTTCTCTTCTTCTGCTAAGTCTCCAGCTCCAAGCCTCTGCTCATCCTCCTCTGACGTTGAGTGCCTGAAGGTCGTTGAGTCAAGTTCATCAAAAGTGAGTAGCCTATACTGTTACTGATCAATAGTTACAAGCCTAAATTTCGAATATGTTTACGTTTCTTAATATCATTTTGTTGCAGCTGTGCTACCTATTATTAGTGGGTCTGTGGTGTCATCTAAAAAATATTACATAGTGTTGTTACCCTTTGGACATGATTTTTCTATGGCGTTTTCTCCTTAAGGAAAGCTGACTTTTTTAAAGGTCATATTACATTTTGAACTGCAGTATAAAAAAAATCATTAATTGACAACTGAGTTTCAGATGTATCAATTAGATATGCCGGAAACAATATCTTTTATTTGCAAAATTGAATTAAGGAGTCTTATATCAGAAGTATTAATGCATATTCCTCATTTTCCTTTCCAGAACGACAAAGAACAAGGACCATCTACGATGACTTCTACTGCTCTGGATGACCACCTGGTGAGCTGGTTGTCCAAACAGATGGTGCCTCCCTCTAGTGATAAACCACAGTCCAAGTCAACCGACAAGCCGCCTGAGTCCTACCTCACTCTGATCGCTAAAGCCATTCTTTCCCAACCTTCTCGCAGGGCGTTGCTGATCGACATCTACAACTTCTCGACCGACAACTACCCTTACTACCGGACTGCTCCGAAAACCTGGAAGAACGCCGTCCGCCACAATCTCTCAGTCAACGAGTGCTTCATCAAGAATGGCCGAGCGCCACACGGTCGTGGATACTACTGGTCTGTCCATCCGGCCTGCGTCAAGTCTTTCCTCAGAGGAGATTTCCGGAGAAGAGAAGCTCGCCAACTGGCGGTCGACATGAACCAGATGAAAATGAAGCAGGCAGCTGTCCCCCAGTTTGCGTACCACGTCTACATGTGATACAACTATACATTGTCCATTTGGTGCTATTATACACTTGTACTGTACATAATTGTAAATATATATCAAATAAATTATTTCTCTTTGGAAATATCAGTTTGTTTTTCTTTTGTCACAGATATTGTTTTGGTACAAAGAAATTCTCTCGATCTGACCTCATAACCTCAGAGACTCGGTATACCAAATAAGAATGCGGTAATGTGGTAGACAACGATGAAAAAGTCAAACGATAGGTGAAGTAGTTCAAATTAATAATGTAGGTCTATGTGCACCCTCCTGCACAGTGACCCTGCTAAATCAGGGCATGCTTCTTTTTTTAAATTCTCAGGGGGGCTTGAACTTTTACTTGGCAGGAAATTATCCATTTCATGGCAGTGGCGACGGTTATTATTCATTTTGAGCGAGTGATATCTCTGAATATCTCTTTCGAAACCAGACAATACCCTGTTGAGGAATGCCGCCCGCTGAAGTTAAGAACTATATTATTTTCGACAAAACTGAACATGAAATTACTTATTTTAAAGAAAAATCTAAGAGACACTGCTGTTGTTTCATACTTAATAAGCAGTCTACATTTTCCCACTCAACATCTTAGACAATATCCAAACAAATGGAAAATTAACTGTTTTGGCTCCTACAGATTTTCATTGAAATAAAATGATTGAGGCACACTTGAAGTGATCCAATCAGAACACTGGTCCAATTGCGACAACTCATACAAAATAGGGGTTTGACAGTATCAATTACGCACATTTCGCATAACTTTAGAAGGAAAATTGCATAATTTTTATTTTAAGATTTCAGGCCTATTACGAGATCCACTGAAACAAAGAGACGGAAATATTCAAACTCCTTATTGCATATCCAGTTACTTTATATTCGGAATCTGGCATGTTGTTATTAGCTTCAGGATTCGATATCTGATATGGCCACTTTTGAAATGGTGTAACAGTTGTGGTATGGTTTAATTATGGTTATATATGTAATAGGAGAACAAGATTTATAAATACATCTGCATTCTAACTTGTCGGGTTAAATGGTGTGGCTTGTTTAAAACATTTTTGTGCAATAGGTTCTCTATAGAAAAAATAACTTTGGTCTCCCGCCACCTACTAGGGCTGTTATATTTTTGCGCTTTTGAAAATAGCAGGACAGAACTGGTTGATCTAACAGCACACCAATTTTACTTTTATAAATCTTAGATATACAACAAAAAGGAACAAGAATGATAGTGCCATCTTTTATTTCTCAACTTTCTATTACAATCAATCATAGGCCTATATATTTAATGTCTCCGAACAACATAATTTTTGAGTATGACTTCTTTCGCTTTGGATCTCTAACATTGGCAGATCTAGGGGCCTTGACCACTGGGATGAAGAATGGCATTTTGAAGAAATGTATGATCAATGAAGTGGGTCAGCGAATGTCGAAACACACCTCGCCAGACTACCAAGCTGGATCCGCCACTGGTAGAGCTACGGTAGCCTGACACTTCATATTGGATCTACCCTACGAAATGCTTCTTCCCCAGATGCTGTCCTCTTCCCCTATAAACTTCTGCGTACAAGTCAAGATATCTTTCGAAGCACTCTTCGGTCGTACTGAAAATGTTGCAAATATCGATCTTCGCTCTTTTATCTCGTAATTCTCTACGTTTTCGTTTAAGTTTCATTTCTGATTCCTGACAGTCTGCTTGTGTTGGATCTGACAGGCAGGTAGGTTTCTTGAAGTTTGAAGTCGGTGAATCAGCCTCAAAGATTTGCAATTGCCGTTTTGTTGTTTCCATGCTTAATCTGTCCGCAGACTGAGCATTTCCTTTATGGTCCGTCTCTATGATAAGATTGTCTCTCGGCGAACCTTTTCCTTGACTTTCATGACTGTCGTCATCATAGATAGGGGATGGTTGATGTCGTTCTTTCAATAATCTGAGAACACATGCCAGGGCCGATTCGTCAGCCAAGCATGAAGTGTTCTGTTTCAGCTGCAACGCTCCGTAATTTTCAGTTCGCTTTCCTAAACTGAGAAGCGAATTTCTCAAGTGTCGTTCATGCATTATTCTCATCAGCATCGATAAGTATTTATCATAGCATTTCAGTTTATTTCCTTTGCATGGCAATGTGCTCTTTCTCACCATTTCAGGATTATCTTTGACGTTCGATTCTAATCCAAACCGCTTTTCATTCCTGGACATATTAACCAGCATTGTGATGTAGATGTTGAAACATTTCAATCGGTCCCAGGTCGGTGGACAAATATGCTTGATATTCGCTGGTACGTGGGGGTTTTTCTGCGACTTTGATAGTGGAGGTACAGCAACCTTAGGAATCCTCGTTTTCACATTTGCACCCGGTCCTGAATAAGAAAAAGAATCTGATATTTTCATCTTACTCTCACCATGCTGCCCTCTGAGATGAATATATATGTACATGTATTGCAACTGATATAAGGAGGAGAGTATTTGAGGTTTGTCTGAGGCAAATGGCCGCCACTTTCATTTGCCCCATTAAGACACAGCGCTCCTGAATAAAATGCAAGATTTTCATAATACCGAAAAAGTTACAAAAGCTATAAAGTAGAAGGTCTCCGCTTCGTATCGATGTAAAAATTAAAGTATTCTGTTGGGAAGATTTTGAGATATTTGAGTTTTAAATTTTTTGTTTAACACATTCCATTTCGGACCATTATCAAACGTTTTTTGCAAGTGACAAATGATAACTTCATAAGATATTATTACAAGATAGCATACATTACTGTATAAATCATTTACGTTCCAAAGAAATATTTTGAAGGAAAATTACCATCATTACATTTGTTTATCACATCTGATAATTCTTGACATTTTTGAGATTAAAACTATCTGTTGTTTTAATAGGCAACTGTACACAAGAAAACATATGGTCATCCAACCAGAACTGTGATATCTATTCTAGCCTCTGACAGTCAACATCGGACCAAGTACATCAACCGATGATCAGTTATCTGCCAAAGAAATCATTGGCATGCAGCTAAATGCAGGTCTAAGTGACCGGCAACTTTTTACTGTTCTCAAAAAACTGTCCAGGCTAACATGAAATCAATCCTCAAATACAGAAAAACTATATTTTCTGCCTTGTTTTCTAAAGAATCAGCAGGGTTCATTGACTCAAAGGGAAATGGTTTTCAAAGACCATTCATTGAAATTGAAGAATTCATGTTTTGTTCCGGAGAGGTGATGATTCCCTGAGACATAATGACAAAATCGGGTTTGATGATGGTAAAAATATTCTGAAACTGACACTTTCATGTATGATCCGGAAGACATAATTCAAATGAAAATGATGCCACCTACTCGTGCAACACGTACTGTTGGCATTGCTGCTAAATTTCAGAATTCAGGTACGTACAAAATATTTTATCTTAGCTGAAGGACCTCAAACACCTGAAACTCATGACAACTGCCAGTTATTTCTTGACAATGTGCTCACTGTAAATGTCAACTTTAATTTTGCTGCAGAATTGAAAATGACAAGTATTTTAGTCGGTATTATATGAGTCATGCAGCTCTTCATCCTTGCCCTTTCTGTGACGGCAAAAAGAATGAGTTTATGGATGATTTTCCCATTAGGACTCTTGAAACCATTTCCGAAAACCAGCAGAAATGGAAAAATGAAAGTGGTAACGAAATCACATTAAAGCAGTATTACAACTGTTCAAACGAACCGCTGTTGTTGGGCAAATTGTCAGCATACTTACGGAAGAACCACTGTGGAACGGGTCTCAGGAGATAAGCATCGTTCAAATGGGTGAAGACCACATGGAGCAAAAGTGAGAAGAGAAGTGACAGCTGCATCCCTTCAAAATATATGGAAGAAGTACAATGTAAGATATAGCAGTGCGCAAAAAAAAATCTGTCCGCAAAAAAACAGCAGCCATGGAGATGCAAGAAAGTCTTTTCGCAAAAGTAATAGTGCAGTTCAGCGACTGTTGCATCTTATGACCTCTTACAGATGATTTCATATTTGTAGACATAAATCAAAAAACAAAAAATTGTGCAAAATTTTTGATCTGACATCAGAAAATCCTGGCATGTGATTGGTCCAGCTGCGCATAGCGTGTCACTTTTTCAAGCAAGTGATGTTGGCTGGAAAAATGTTGTCATAATTTCAACTAATAAACTGCTGCAAAGGCCACCTTGGTATTGTGGCAGTTATTCACACATGTCAAACCGCAATCCACATGAACTATTTCCTCATGAACTGTTGTATTTCACACTCCTGTGTTACACATGATTGCTTAAGCTGATATTAAATGAGTCTCAAGCGACTCTGAATGGCTTCAAATCTCTGAACGCTAAATTATCATGCCTTGACCAAAAGCATTGTCTGTGATAAAAGTAAAGGACTATTCAGAATTAAATTTTACGACTGGGTCGAGGGGGAGTGGTAGTTTCTAAGGTTTTACTTGAGTGGGAACCACCTTTTTACCTTCAGCGAACGAAGTTCGAAGAAGGTATTGTAATCACTTGGGTAAAAATGCTGTCCGTCCGCCGGGCGGGCGGGCGGGCGGGCGGTCGGGCGGCGGGCGGATAGATCGTTTCCGGCCCGGCACTCGGCCTCTATTGAATGTATGAGGATGAAATTTGGTACACATCTAGCCTGTATGGTCTAGTTGTGCCTTTTGATGGTCTGATGAATAGATCTTAAATACTTATTGAAATAATTAACAAAATATAAAAATAATTTGTTTTTCGTTTCCGGGCCAAGGCTCGGTCACTATTGCATGTGCATGGATGAAATTTGGTACACATGTGGCCTATATGGTCTAGTTGTGCCTTTTGATGGTTTCATTGACAGATATTCTATACTTTCTGAAAAAATGAGAAAAGATATAAAAACATATTTTTTTTGTTTTTTAGGCTAAGACTCGCTCACTATTGCATGTACATGGATAAACTTTGGTACACATATGGTCAATATGGTCTAGTTGTGCCTTTTGAAAGGTCTGATGGAAAATATTATATACTTTTTCAAATATTGAAAAAAACCTTAAAATCATTATTTTTGTTTCTGGCCCAACTTCCGGTCACTATTCCATATACATGGATGAAGTTTGGTACACATATGGCTTGTATGGTCTAGTTGTGCCTTTTTATGGTCTGACAGATGGCTATTCTATAGTTTTTGTAATATTGAAAAAATATTTAAAGGAATTTTTTTTTTATATCGGAGCCAAAACTTCCCCACTATTGCACATACAGTAATGCATTTTTCTAAACAAATCACCTATGCAATTAATTTAGCAGTCCTTTTTGATGCGTATAACACTTTATGAATCATTGGAAAAATAGAGATAATGGAAGGCCACTACTCGACCGCTATTGCATACCTATAAGCAATTTCGTAAACGCACCAATTTTATGATATTATTTTAATCTTCTAAAGGTGTTATTCGCTGAAGGTTTGCTGCTGCGCAGCCTATGTTTGCACATGCTTCATATGATTTGGGGCAATAGGAATTTTTCCCGACAGGGTACCAATTTTTCATGCAGGTTTCAAGGGGAGTAATTATTTTTCACAACATGCTTGTTGAATGAAATTCTAAAAAAAGGAAAGTGAGGTACCGTAATGTGGGGTGAATCGGGACAGAATTGGCCGTTTTTCTGTGATAACGTGGACAAAACTCAACTTAGAATTCGAAATATGGTGTCAAATTGTGTCCAAGCAGAAGATCTTTCTGTTGGAGCTTGAAATGATGTCTTAAATTGCCGAGGTTCAGGGCCCAAAAAACCACTGTCCCAAGTCACCCAAAATTTGGGGTGAATCGGGACACTCCATTATTTCAACATCCAATACTTCCTAGCTTCTTTTAGTGATTGATTCTGATGACTGAACAGTAAAAATCATCTTCAGTATGCAAAATATTTATTTTGAGAAAAAATTGATATCAATTCCATTGATAATATTCAGATTTTAAAAAATGTGATAAATGACAGAAAAGTAGTTATCTGCTAATTTTGCAGGTGATTACGGATTCTGGACTAAATCCATAATAAATGATGCCAAGTTCAATAATATTTATCAAAAAGCCATGCCAGTACATTCAAATGAAAATTGGTAGAGTATATTTTTATTATTCCCGAAACTTTGCCATTGACCAATAGGAAAGTTTACATTGATGATGTTAAGATCGACTTTACGGATGAATTTAATTTCCTAGGCCTTATTCTAGATAAACATTTAAGATGGAAGTCCCATATAAAGTTCTTATCCCAGAAAATTAGTAAAACAACTGGTATTATGACAAAACTAAAGCATGTTCTTCCAACTGATGCTCTTTATAACATCTACAATGCTCTGATTTTACCCCATCTTAATAATTGTTCCTCTATATGGGGCTGGCAGTCCCACAACCTATTCAAAATTTTTAAAAAAGGCAATTCGGATTATAACAAAAGCAAGTACAATGCTCATACAAGCAATTTATTCAAGCAGCTCAATACTCAAAAAATTCAGGATATATATGCACTGCATAACTACAAATTCGTCTAAAAATTGTTAAATGGTTTAGTCCCAAGCTTCTTTTTAGATCTATTGGAACCTCATACCGTAGCATACCATGAACATAACACAAGACAAGCAATGGACTTACGCTTACCTGCTGTGAGGCATGACTTCGCAAGGAATGGCATCAAGTACAGATTTCCTAAAATTTTTAACACTATGCCAGTTTCTTTCAAACAAAAAATATTCACACACAGTCAATTTGGTTTTAAGATTTATATAAAGAAAAAAATGATAGAGAGTTATTCTACTATATGTTCCATTCCCAATTGCTATATTTGCAATTAAATGAAATCAGCTGATTCCATACCATTTTCACACTACATCTCCCACGTACGGCTGGACTCCTCCTTTGGGTCAGTCAGCAGAAGCATATTAATATTAATAATCTTAATAACTTATAATATTATTATTTTTTTTTTCTTTCCTAGACCAGCCACTGTACCACTGCTTATTTGAATATAATTATTACAGGGGCTCCTCGATAGCGGCAATTCTTGCCTAAGAGGAGTCCCTGTTACAGTAGCTCATTCTACTTTTTGTCATTACTTTATTATACTTTGTAAATACTCAATATGTTATGTGAGCTACAAATAAAAAAATCTGAATCTGAATCTGAATCTGAGTCTACTATTCTGGTTCCCTGATACCATTTCAAATTTTTAAAAAGTTTCCTGCAAGTTTGATGGCTCTGGTGTTTATATTTTTTGAGAAATGAGCAAAGTTTTGACAAGTACAGTATCAGACGAAAGAAGTTTAGACCGCGTCAATCTTTTGTCAATATAAGGGAAAATAGGTGCTCAGCAAAATAACTTCTGCCTGGATTCTCTTGCCTATGTATCAGAGAAGTTCTACAATAGAGAAAACTTCAACTATTTTTATCACTTACTTGAATATGTGTGATAAACAAAAATTTCAGGTGGTCTAAACTTACGTCTGATGCTACTTACATCCAAAAAGGCCTTTAATGGCATTGTACATTAGAGGAAAGGTGGGTAAATTATCCAATGTTATTTTAGACAAGATATTCAATCATGTTTCATGTGATTTAAAGGCAATGAGTCATGACACAGGAAAAAACATATTTTTAAAAATTTCAACATAAGGGGTAATAATGGAGATTCAATGAGCCGAAATTGTTAATAAATGAAAGGTCAACTAAAACGCACATAGAAAATATATGTCTGACACATTTTTATTCTTCTAATGGAGTATGACTACAATCGACACCCAGCCATAGTGCAAAAATGCTGTTTTTCACTAGGTTTTGTCTGACAGCCACTCATTTGAAGTATGATAAAACAATGACCGAGGTGTTTACATTGACCTGAGCATGTGTCCTGATAAAATCAAACAACTTTTGTTTGTTCGCTTTACTTACAATGAAACTACATCCACTTTTATGGAAGGCATAAATCTGGCCCATTCGTTAACATTACGTTTCAATACACCATCCCGAATAGCGTCTGTAATTTTGTCTGTACTGTGGAAAAAGAACAAAAGTTGTTTGATTTTATCAGGACACATGCTCAGGTCAATGTAAACACCTCGGTCATTGTTTTATCATACTTCAAATGAGTGGCTGTCAGACAAAACCTAGTGAAAAACACCATTTTTGCACTATGGCTGGGTGTCAAGTGTAGTCATACTCCATTAGAAGGATAAAAATGTGTCAGACATATATTTTCTATGTGCGTTTTAGTTGACCTTTCATTTATTAACAATTTTGGCTCATTGAATCACCATTATTACCCCTTATGTTCAAATTTAATGAAAATATTTAAAAATATGTTTTTTCCTGTGTCATGACTCATTGCCTTTAAATCACATGAAACATGATTGAATATCTTGTCTAAAATAACATTGGATAATTTACCCACCTTTCCTCTAAAGTAGAATGCCATTAAAGGCCTTTTTGGATGTAAGTAGCATCAGACGTAAGTTTAGACCACCTGAAATTTTTGTTTATCACACATATTCAAGTTAGTGATAAAAATAGTTGAAGTTTTCTCTATTGTAGAACTTCTCTGATACATAGGCAAGAGAATCCATGCAGAAGTTCTTTCACTGAGCACCTATTTTCCCTTATATTGACAAAAGATTGACGCGGTCTAAACTTTCGTCTGATACTGTATGTTAAAATTCAAATTATACAGGCCCAGGTTTAAGGTGCTGCAACTCCTCACTGCCTGCAGTTAGAAGTATGAAATTCTATCACAATATGCGCTGGTATGTGTAGAATACATGCCAAAAATTAATTTTCTAGGTTGAGTAGAAGTGGTTGATCTTTGAAGAAATAATACACATCCCTGTCTTGTCCCGATTCACCCCAGTGTCCCTATTCACCCCATATTACGGTACTACAAATATTCGTGAAACCATAGGGGGGGGGGGGCCGGAGGGGTATCATTTTTCACAGAAAGTTCCATCAAAACTCCCCCCCCCCAAGTCATATTCTGCATCGTCCCTTAGGATAGGAGGATGATCCATTGATCCAGTGATGTGGCCAACATTAATGAGAAAATCATAGTGAGAATCAAACCGGGGTCCCAGCGCTTGGTACCCCCTTGTCAGCAGAGCCCTTCTCTGAGGAAATGTCACATGCATGTGTTTGTTTGTTTTCAGCAAAAATAGTCATTATGTGGATCATCTGATCCCAATCATCTCAATGCATGGTATTACACTTTGAGACTGTGCATACTAGACATGTGTGAAACACAGAAACTCTCACTTGAAACAGTAAGTGTCAGTTCCATTAAGGAGATCAATGGATTAGAATGCCATGGTCACCCAGGCCAGGTAAAACTCTATGTCACTTTTCAGGAGAGAGTGTTGTCATACCTTCTCTCAACCAATGAAAATTGCAGGAAAAATTACGTATTTTCTACCACAAATTTCTACAAATATGAAATCATCTGTAAAAGCTACACAAGTAAAGAAATTAACAAGAATCCTGTATCCACACTCTAAAAACAAAACAAAAATGGTCAAAATTGGGTTTTAAACACCAAACGGTTTTTTGAAACAACAATGGTAGTTTTTGCATGGAATTTTGATTAGAGTTTTTTTGTGTCTGCAAAAATAGTCGTTTGCCAAAAGTAAATAGGGTCATTCCGTGTCCAATCATCAGATTTTCGAGAAATTTTCACCACCCCGTCTGCGAATTGGATGAAAAATTATATGTTGTTTGATGTCATAGTTGCATTATCATTTTAGCAAAACAATAAAATTTAATGTCTATCAAAGATTCTTTTGAGACATCAAACAACACATATTTTTTTCAGCCAATTTGGAGGTGGTGGAAGCCACTTGTTGATCTGACTTGGAATGACCCAATATATTGAAAGTGTGTCTCTAAAAATTGTCATTTGCAAAAACTAAATAACTAAATACATATAGAAAGTGTTCGTAAAAATTGTCATTTGTAAAAAGTAAATACAGAGAAAGTGTGTCTGTAAAAATAGTCAAAGTAAATACATAGAAAGTCTGTCTGTGAAAATTGACATTAGTCAAAAATAAATAGAGAAAGTGTATCTGTAAAAATTGTCATTTGTAAAAAGTAAATACAGAGAAAGTGAGTCTTTGAAAATTTTCGTTTGTCAAAAGTAAGCAAATAGAAAGTTCACCTACCTACACATGTGCTCAGCAGTAAAGCCTCAAGAACAATACAGCCAGTGCTTCAGATGCATGTGGCTACATTACTTAAGTAGGTAGTTCCATGGAACAGCCAGGTAAATTTGGCGGTCCTTAATTACAAATAACAAGATGACACAAGATATCTGTGATGATTGCTTCAATCAAAAAGCCTTTGTTGTTCGTAATAATCAAATAGTTCCATTATGCTTGCACTGCAAAATGCGGAGTTGGATATCTATCAGTGGAGTAAAAATAGGCATGGAGGGCTTGCACGGTATGCTATCAATGTAAATAATCATGTTTCCCTTGTGAGAAACTGAGTGATCATCACAAGCATTTCCTTTATAGAATGAAATTGCAAGAGAAAATGATCACTAAATATAACTACAATAGATCGTCTGGACTTGGTTATAGGATTAAATTTAATTACTGCTCTTTGCAAATTGGCGACCCATAATTATAAAACCGCGCCAGCTCCGAAATAGCACAAGCACCAAGAACAGCACCATCACCACACTCTAAAAATGTCGGGACAAAATTGGTTTTTTAGATTCAAAATGGTTTTTTGAAAAACCAAATTTCAATGCAAAACCAACATGGATTTTTAAAAAAATCCATGTTGGTTTTTCGCATTGAAATTTGGTTTTTCAAAAAACCATTTTGAATCTAAAAAACCAATTTTGTCTGAATTTTATTAGAGTGCATACAACAATTATCTGTTCCTATAAAAAAAATTTAGTATACCCTATAGTGATCAACCAGACTCATGGCAAAATTTTATAAATTATTTTTCAATTTGGGAAAATATATAATATATTTAAGAAGATCAATTCAGAGACAATCCAGTGACTAGAATTATGAATTTTCCATCTGCTGTCATCAGTTCTGTCACAAAGTCAATAACAAATGGATGATACTCAAGATGCTCAGCTGATTGCAGTAGACTGAAGTAGAGGGGTGTGTTGCTCAATTGAGTTGAACTTGCATGATGTGACAACCCCTGGCTTCATGTTAATTGCAATTACCGCTATAGGAAAGTTAACAGGCTGTAATGCAATTGCAAATTGCATGAGTCACACTTCTTCAACACTAATCTTGTGTGACATGCAAATTGCAATTGGAATGACTCAGCAATGACAACTCTTTCCCTGAAAGCTGTAATTGCAATTAAAATGTGAAGCCAGGGGTCATCAGACAAATATTGTGTGACATGCAATCAGCTTGATTGCAATTGAGAGCATCACTACCACCTAAAAATGTGAATGACAAAATCAAAATGTGAATCAAGATGTGAATCTTGCCAAAATGGGAAACACTCCATTCTCCAATTGCATTTCTTATGGGGTATATATACTTGAGCAGATCTGGTCAGAGCAGATCATTAAGTGTTCAGAACTCATTACCAAAACACAAACCATGGATTACCAGATGTCTGACCTTCTTTGGGCTGAGGATTCCTGGGAGGATGTTCTGCCTTCCATTTCCTTCTATGAAGACGACCATGACCTCTGTTCCAAGGTCAATGACCTCATCTCAGACTACTCCTGGATGGAACTTCCACCCTGTTGCTATGGATACGAAGGTGTGTAACTATGCATGAAATTATCTTGGATGTTGACAAATTTTGATGTGAAATGACCACTTTGCACGGAAATAGAGTAAAAATTTCAACAAAAGTTTAATCGAGACGAGATGCGTAAATTCTTCTAATTTGATTTATTCTAAAATAATATAATTAACCAACATAGCCTACCAGTTTTAGAATGTGAGCTTTTTATAGAGTTAAACAACATCTAAAGATTTGAAAATACATACCAATTGAATTGATCTACTATCTTTCCTTGTCTGAAACCATACACACTTGTAAGTGTATAAATTTTGTAATAATAATTTGATACCTTTGCAGAGCTGAGAAGAGAAGACCTCGTGGCTGAAGTGACTAACGCAACTGAGTTGGACCAGTACCTCAAGGACAGCAGCAGCTGTGACACTTCTCTCTCTGATATTTCTGGTGAGTTTTCCAACAATTCTGCTCTGGAGACCTCATTATTTCATGTGCAGATTTTACAATTTACCTGATATATAAACCTGTGATTAGCTTCACAGATGTTCTCAATATTAAATTGACGCTTGTGCCGTTCAGGGGCCTGACAACATTATATCCAGGCCATTGGTGTTGGACCTGTTTGCCACCTTTGTATTGCATACAGGATGATAGCTCTTCATGGCATTGCATATCCTGATCGAATTGAGGCTGACCAACAGGAGTACAATCCTATCTTTTGCAAATATTGTGAACCTTCTTGAAATCTTCTGACGCCAATTTCTTTGACTTTTCAGATGACCTCTTAGTTTCAACTGACCCGGAAGTTTCCACTGACATTGTCCTTCCCAGTCCTGAATCTGCTCCCCAGGGAGTGACAGCCACACAGGGTGAGTGTTTTTTTAATAATCACCTTTAAAACATTTCGGTGTTAATTTATCTTAAAATCAATAAATATTACTTAATTCTATGTACGTGACAGTCATTATTGGTGGGGTTTTGACTCATCAGGAGCCCAAGTTAATTTGATGAACATTCTGAACTTCTGAATGTTCTCCTTAATTTTCATGAAAGAAATTTTAAAGTATTATTTTTACATATTAATGATTTTTTACTTAGATAAAATCTTCTGACCAAGCTGGGAAAGCCAAGATTAGGCTAATCTCACCAAATGCTTAATTTGTTTCTAATTTACTTTCAGATGATTCAGTGACGCAAGATCTGGTTGCAGATGCTTTGATGGAAGCTTTGTGTGGAGAAGACCTTGGCTTCTATATGACTTCTTCTTCTTCGTCTTCTTCTCCTTTCTCTTCTTCTTCTTCTTCGTCTCCTGCTCCTTCTCCTTCTTCTGCTTTGTCTTTTGACTTTCCGACTTCCTCCTCCTCCTCTTCTTCCTCCTACATCACCACTGTCTCCCCTGTTCCTTCTTCTTCTCCTCCATCTTTCTCTTCTTCTTCCCCTCCATCTTTCTCTTCTTCTTCCCCTCTATCTTCTTCCTCCTTCTCTTCTTCTGCTACGTCTCCAGCTCCAAGCCTCCTCTCATCCTCCTCTGACGTTGACTGCCTGAAGGTCGTTGAGTCAAGTTCATCAAAAGTGAGTAGCCTATACTATTACTGATCAGTAAAGCCTAAAGTTTCGAATATGTTTAATTTCTTTAAAGTAATTTTGTGGCTGCTGTGCAGCCTATTGTTAGTGGGTCTGTGGTGTCATCTAAAAAATATAACATAGTTTTGTTATCCTTCGGGTGTAATTTTTCTATGGTGTTTTCTCCTTAAGGCAAGCTGACTTTTATGAAGGTTATATTTCATTTTGGACTGCGGTTTAAAAAAATCATTAATTGACAACTGAGTTTCATTTGTATCAATTAGATATCCCGGAAACAATATCTTTTATTTGCAAAATTGAATTAAGGAGTCTTATATCAGAAGTACTAATGCATATTCCTCATTTTCCTTTCCAGAATGACAAAGAAGAAGTACCTGCCACGATGACTTCTACTGCTCTGGATGACCACCTGGTGAGCTGGTTGTCCAAACAGATGGTGCCTCCCTCTAGTGATAAACCACAGTCCAAGTCAACCGACAAGCCGCCTGAGTCGTACCTCACTCTGATCGGTAAAGCCATTCTTTCCCAACCTTCTAGCAGGGCTTTGCTGATCGACATCTACAACTTCTCGACCGACAACTACCCTTACTACCGGACTGCTCCGAAAACCTGGAAGAACGCTGTCCGCCACAATCTCTCAGTCAACGAGTGCTTCATCAAGAATGGCCGAGCGCCACACGGTCGTGGATACTACTGGTCTGTCCATCCGGCCTGCGTCAAGTCTTTCCTCAGAGGAGATTTCCGGAGAAGAGAAGCTCGCCAACTTGCGGTCGACATGAACCAGATGAAAATGAAGCAGGCAGCTGTCCCCCAGTTTGTTTACCACGTCTACATGTGATACAACTATACATTGTTCCATTTGGTGCTATTATATACACTTGTACTGTACATAATTATATACAAATAAATTATTTATTATTTGGAAATGTCAGTTTTTTTTTGGTCACAGATATTGTTTTGGTACAAGGAAATTCTCTCGATCCGACCTCGCAACCTCGGAGATTCGATATACCAAATAAGAATGCGGTAGACAATGATGAAATGGTCAAACGATAGGTGAAATAGTTCAAATGAATAGTGTAGGTCTATGTGCACCCTCCTGCACAGTGACCCTACTAAATCAGGGCATGCTTCTTTTCTTTAGATTCTCTGGGGCTCTTGTAGTTTTCTCGGGAATTTCATGGCATTGGCAACGGTTATTATTTATTTTGAGCGAGTGATGTCTCCGAATATCTCTTTCGAAACCAGACAATACCCTGTTGAGGAATGCCGCCAGCTGAAGTTATTTAAAATGTGAAGACCGCCTGGAAAGAACTATATTGTTTCGACAAAACTGAACAAGAAATTACTTATTTTGAAAGAAAAAACTAAGAGACACTGCCATTGTTTCATACTTAGTATGCAGTCTACATTTTCCTACTCAACATCTTAGACAATATCCAAACAAATGGACAATTAACTGTTTTGGCTCCTACAGATTTTTCATTGAAATAAAATGATTGAGGCACACTTGAAGTGATCCAATCAGAACACTGGTCCAATTGCGACAACTCATACAAAATAGGGGTTTGACAGTATCAATTACGCACATTTCGCATAACTTTAGAAGGAAAATTGCATAATTTTTATTTTAAGATTTCAGGCCTATTACGAGATCCACTGAAACAAAGAGACGGAAATATTCAAACTCCTTATTGCATATCCAGTTACTTTATATTCGGAATCTGGCATGTTGTTATTAGCTTCAGGATTCGATATCTGATATGGCCACTTTTGAAATGATGTAACAGTTGTGGTATGGTTTAATTATGGTTATATATGTAATAGGAGAACAAGATTTATAAATACATCTGCATTCTAACTTGTCTCTTGGGTTAAATGGTGTGGCTTGTTTAAAACATTTTTGTGCAATAGGTTCTCTATCTCCCGCCACCTACTAGGGCTGTTATATTTTTGCGCTTTTGAAAATAGCAGGACAGAACTGGTTGATCTAACAGCACACCAATTTTACTTTTATAAATCATAGATGTACAACAAAAAGGAACAAGAACGATAGTGCCATCTTTTATTTCTAAACTTTCTATTACAATCAATGCATAGGGCTACATGGTTAATGTCTCCGAACAGCATAATTTTTGAGTATGACTTCTTTCGCTTTGGATCTCTAACATTGGCAGATCTAGGGGCCTTGACCACTGGGATGAAGAATGGCATTTTGAAGAAATGTATGATCAATGAAGTGGGTCAGCGAATGTCGAAACACACCTCGCCAGACTACCAAGCTGGATCCGCCACTGGTAGAGCTATGGCAGCCTGACACTTCATATTGGATCTACCCTACGAAATGCTTCTTCCCCAGATGCTGTCCTCTTCCCCTATAAACTTCTGCGTACAAGTCAAGATATCTTTCGAAGCACTCTTCGGTCGTACTGAAAATGTTGCAAATATCGATCTTCGCTCTTTTATCTCGTAATTCTCTACGCTTTCGTTTAAGTTTCATTTCTGAATCCTGACAGTCTGCTTGTGTTGGGTCAGACAGGCAGGTAGGTTTCTTGAAGTTTGAAGTCGGTGAATCAGCCTCAAAGATTTGCAATTGCCGTTTTGTTGTTTCAATGCTTAATCTGTCCGCAGACTGGGCATTTCCTTTATGGTCCGTCTCTATGATAAGATTGTCTCTCTGCGAACCTTTTCCTTGACTTTCATGACTGTCGCCATCATATATAGGGGATGATTGATGTCGTCCTTTCAATAACCTGAGAACACATGCCAGGGCCGATTCGTTGGCCAAGCAAGAAGTGTTCTGTTTCAGCTGCAACGCTCCGTAATTTTCAGTTCGCTTTCCTAAACTGAGAAGCGAATTTCTCAGGTGTCGTTCATGCATTATTCTCATCAGCATCGATAAGTATTTATCATAGCATGCCAGTTTATTTCCTTTGCATGGCAATGTGCTCTTTCTCACCATTTCAGGATTAGCTTTGCCGTTCGATTTGAATCCAAACTGCTTCTCATTCCTGGACATATTAACCAGCATTGTGATGTAGATGTTGAAACATTTCAATCGGTCCCAGGTCGGTGGACAAATATGCTTGATATTCGCTGGTACGTGGGGGTTTTTCTGAGACTTTGACAGTGGAGGTACAGCAACCTTAGGAATCCTCGTTTTCACATTTGCGCCCGGTCCTGAATAAGAAAAAGAATCTGATATTTTCATCTCATTCTCACCATGCAGCCCTTGAGATGAATATATATATATATGTATTGCAACCAGGGCTTTGGAGTCGGAGTCGGGAGTCGGAGTCGTGGAGTCGGAGGTTTTTGGTTGGAGTCGGAGTCGAACTTTGATGTTCAGTTGGAGTCGGAGTCGGAGTCGAAAATCAAAGTGGTGACTCCTGACTCCTAGAAATCATTAATATAATTTTAAAAAACACAGTTACAAAAATGTGAAATGAATCCCAAATTTTACATAAAACTTCAAAAGCAAGTATTTATGTACACAATCCTATGAAAACTTTGTATAATTACTTTTTCTTCTCTATTGACCATGTAATATTTATGTGCAATAATGTCGATAAGCGGAGTTGGGAGTCGGAGTCGGAGTCGTAATTCAGGAGACCCAAGGAGTCGGAGTCGGAGTCAGAGTCACTTTTCAGAAAGCCAAAGGAGTCTAGAGTCGGAGCCGTTTCAATTATCACCCGACTCCAAAGACCTGATTGCAAGTGTTACAAGGAGGAGAGTATCTGAGGTTTGTCTGAGGCAAATGGCTGCACTTTTATTTGCCCTATTCAGAGTTACATGTGATTCAACATCTTATAAAATAGGCGAAACCCAGGGCCAATGTAATTTTCATTAGCAAAGGAGAAGTTCAGCAATTTTTATAAGATTTGATCAACATGCATGTTACAATTACAACTGTTTGTGGCTGGATGAAAATTGGCAACCATTTGTATCCCACCTTCCTCAAATATACATGTATATATCCTCCTTTAAGATATATGTTTTCATCTCATGGTCACATGATGATTGATGACATCAGCGGAGAATCGATGTTCCCTCAAGTAATTTGGCTGAGGATGTTGAGCACTGGCCTAATGGCAAAACATCATTCATTTCACAAACTTTCGAGGCAGCACTGTAAAACCACCCAAGTCGGTAAGTATAAATGATACACTTCCTAATTACCATCTTTTTGCAATTTTTAATATGAACCAATTGACGTCAGATACTTACGGAAGAACCACTGTGGAACAGGCCTCAGGAGATATGCATCGTTCAAATGAGTAAAGACCACTTGGAGCAAAACTGAGAAGAGAAGTGACAGCTGCATCCCTTCAAGAACAAATTGAAGAAACACAAATTAATGTCAGATATAGCAGGGGGCAATTTGCCCCCCCCCCCCCTGAAAAGATTTTGGGGAAATTTTAGCAGATATATTGCCAAAAATAGGGGGGAAATGGGGAAATGGTTAGAAAAATGGGGAAATAATGAGCAAAATGGGGAATTGATGAGCAAATCGGGAAATGGTAAGAAAAATGGGGAAATGACCAGAAATCATTGGAAATTGTGCTGGCCTAAAGTATTTTCAAATATTTCTAATCAAAATATGTATCTAACAAAATTTGCAAGGTTTTTTGATCTTCTGATTTGAATTTTTGCAAATTTGCACCTTTTTTCCTTAAATTTACCAATTAAAAAAAAACACCAAAATGTTATTTAAAATTTGCCCAAAATTACTGTTAACCACAACAAAAGGTTCTCTGTAACGAAATTTTCTCCATAATTTTTGCAGTTCTGTGTCTGTGAAAAAAAAAAATTCTCAAGAGCTTTCATTTATCATATTTAGAGTAGGTCGGGGCAAGAAGCCCGGGTTAGGTGAGAGGCCCCCCCAGGATTATATCTAAACTTAAATTTTTGGTGCGTTTATCTATTGATAGGATTGAAACTAGAGACGTTTTAGGTGACGTCACAAATTTTCAGGGTAAACAGCACCAAACCATAGTAGAAATTAAAGACACAAAAAAATGTGCTTGGTTTTTGTAACTTTGACTAATTCTTTGAAAGGGGTTGTCAGAAATAACTTTGAAAATATTTAAAAGTATAATGGATAACTGCATTGCTTCATTTTATGACCATCACATAAATATGATTTGGATCATGTTTTTTGCATTTTAGTTCAAAATATAGAGGTCAAATCAAAATCACTGTGGCAAAACTGGACGAGGGTAACTGAGTTACCCTCGTCTCTAAAATAGCCTTAAATATTACGTAATCATGAATATGAGCTTATTAGTTATTTTACAAGTTATTCAAGTGGTGTATGACCGTTATCAGCAATCGAAAATAACATTACAAGACAGAGAAAGTGCTGATTCATGCTGTGTAGCTCTAGAAATGGCTTAAAGCACCTCCGAAATGACGAGGGTAACTGCATCTCGAGACGAGGGTAACTGTGACCATGCTTGTTGCTATGACGAGGGTAATTGACCCTCTTTCACTGAGAATTAATATCAATAAAATCAAAGAGAATAGACAACAGGTCATACCCAAGCCATCACAAAAGGTACAATACTATTATTCAAGCACTCAGCACAAAACTCTACTTCTGTTTTGTCAATTACATCTGTGACTTGTGTTATTTGTTTCCTAATCGTCACCGACCTTGAAATATGGCTTTTATTCTTTTTTTTATTTTAATTCTGACAGCAGTTTAAAAAGCAAAATAAGTTTAATAGGTGCATAAATTGTTTGACAAAAATTTGTAAAAACTATAGATTTTTGTTGTTGTTTTGGCTTAACGGGATATATGCTGATTAAGAGTTACCCTTGTACTCAAAATACTACTCATGGTGTTACCCTTGTACTCAAAATACTACTCATGGTGTTCCATCACTTTGTGATCCACTTAAAAAGATTCTCAGTGTATTTTTCATACGAAAATGAATTAAAAAGTCTCAAACTGTAACAATCATATAAGGTCAGCAAGTCTTGGATTGAGTTTTTTACCACCTCTATTGTAAGAGGAATGTTAGAAAAGCGTGTTACAGTCAACGAAATACAAGTGCTTGGATAGCACCTGTTTTGCTGTTTCATTTATCTCATCAATGAGACATGTGCCGCATCAACTATATATTGACCTACGTTGAATAATTTTTGTACAATTTCATAACAATAAATTTGCTTACATTTAGCCAAAAGAAATGTACTGTTTACCACAAAATAATATTGAATGCCCTGCTCCAGTGATACCAGTGCAGCCTAGAGACCGCCAGAGAAAGTGCTCATATATTAAAAAGCTTAAAAACACTACAGAGAGAGGGAGGGAATGTAAGACGAAGGAAGGAATGAAGGAAGGAATGAAGGAAGAAATGAAGGAAGGAATGAAGGAGGGGAAAAAGGAAGGAAGGAACAAGGGGACAGTAAGATAGATAGATAGATAGATAGATAGATAGATAGATAGATAGATAGAAAGATAGATAGATAGATAGATAGATAGATAGATAGATAGCAACAAATTCTCCGCATAAAATGAAATATGTACTTTGTGGACGTTTTTCACCTGAGTATGAATGATGTATTTGATTTTGAAGGTACATGTACAAGACGAAAGAATGTCATTCATTTTCTGATATAAACTGCTCACACTTAAAAACGCAAGCCTATTAATACACCTTAAAAACTAACATCTAATTGTCATGAACATTTGTACTGATGTGGCTGAATATCCAGGCCTAGGTTCTGAAAAGTTTTACTGTAAAGCATTGAGAATCGGCTGCAATAGGCCACATTTTGTGAGATTGCTTAAAAAACTGAAATCACAACCAAGGCAGAATATTTTTGCATTAAGTCCATCAGAGTCCAAATTGTCAAGTTTGCGGATAATGAAAGTGGTCCCCTTGACCCCTTCAAGCATTTTTACTGCATTTTGTCGGTTTTGGGTTGAATTTTAGCACAAATTGCCGTGTTTCACATTTTGTTGTGTCATAGAGCTTCATAGGCTTGGATAATTAGGGAATAGGGGGCTGGCATGAACAGGACTTTTTTTTTGTCCCGAACTAGAACTATTCAGAACATGGATTATGTTCATATGTCAATTTCGAATTGCAATCCCCATGCTACATTATCAGCCTGTAATATCTGCTAACCATGGGGCAGGTTGGCACATGAAGGGGGCAGGTTGACACAAGTGACACCATGCAGGAAATCAAATGATGTTCAATTACACATCTTGCATTTTTGATATGTTCTATGTGAAAAATAGAAAAATATGTTACAGTATGCACATTCTTATCATAAGGCCTGAAAGGCCTTATCATATACACAAAATGTGACAACAACACACTTCTGTACTCCTCTTCATTTTCCCACAAATAAGGGTGTGCCAACATGCCCCTGTACCAACCAGCCCCCTCTCCCCCACCCCAATGCGACATTTTTTGCAATGCAATCTTGGTAGATATCTTTGTTTACAATATGAAATCATTGACATGTGGATGTGGTGAGTATTCTTCGCATTACAGCCTCATTTCACTTTCTCAATCCCAAATTTGAAACAACCATACAAAATTGTGTCCAGATTTTTGAAGAACGGACAGATTTTCTTCAAATTTTCAAAATTCTTGGCCAAGCGATTAATTAGCAGGCCTGGAAGGTTATTCAAGGTGGTTGGGGGGGGGGGGCTCTATTGTTTTTATAATGTAAATTCTGAGAGCGGTGCTGAATTAGCTATTTACAATGATGAACTTAATTGGAGCCTCTACTCAAGGGAGATCCTTATTCTTTTGCACAGCTTTCATTGTGGGTTGGGGGGGGGGGAGGTGACAGAGGAGGGCTTTTATTCGAACATATTAATCCATCAAAGAAAGCCCCAGATTGTTTGCTTTCTAAAAGGAAAATGGGCTTTTGATGGCATTAAAACGATTGAATCTTGTTAAATATTTTTGTAGAGAAATACTGCCAATTTATTAGTTATTTCAGAATAGAATTTAGATAATTTTACAGTAATAAATAGCATGTTAAACATGGGTTCAATACACAATTTACAAGCAGCTACCCTCGTCACCAATCACAGTTACCTTGGTCTTTCCATTTGGAGAAAAGCAGTTACCCTCGTCCTTCTTTAACATGGGATCCAATGGGATGACCTAGTTTTTTCAATTAATTTTGAGAAATTGAGACGAGGGTAACTCAGTTACCCTCGTCCTGTTTTGCCACAGTGAAAATATGTGGGTTTCGGGCGAGAGGCCCCACATGATATGGTGCATGAGGCCCCCCTTCACTGGGGGGTCAAAGCTGCTTCAGGAACCATTTAATAATGTGTACTTTACCTTAAATCTTGATAGCATAGCTAACTAAAATAGAAAAAATTTGGCCCGAAATTGAAACAGGGTAAAAAATATTAAAAAATAAAAGTATGAACAGAAAAATTCTGAAATTTAGAAAAAGTGAATAGAATGCCTTAAAAAGGATAGAAGAACCCTAAGAAATAACTTTTAGGCTGAATGCGCTCGCAAAAAAATTTCCATAGGGTGGAGTAGGAAGGCCATTTTAAATTTTTTACAAAAATGGCCGTAACTCCTTTATTAAAATTGGTAGAAATTTGTTTCACTAGTTATTAGTAGAATCAAGTGATCCCTTCCTGACAGCGTAAGCATTCAAAGAATAGCCCATAAAAAGTATGTCAAATCGCACCTACTCTATATCTAAGCAGAATGCTTAGAATTCTGCAACATCAGTTATTCTGAGTTCTTCCGCCCACAGATTCATGATTCTGGATTTTGCCAATTTTGTGAAGAAATCCTTAATATTTTTGTCACTGTTATATATGTCTTCCTTAAGTTACCAATTACCATAAAAGAAAACACATTAACTTCTTCTTCTTCTTTTTTTTTGTTGACATTTCACAATTTCCTTGCAGCATCTATTTCACTGGATTTTAGATCCTAGATTTTCCTATTTTCGCAAAGAAATGCTTAATTTTTTCAGTTATATCTTCCGTAAATTTCTCTGAATTGCCTTCCAAGAAAGTAATTTGCTGAGCTATTTTAAACATTTCCCAACTTTTCAGCATTTTCACAATATTATTCCGACATACTACTAAATATTATTAATAATTTAGGGACAACCACAAAAGGAATGAGATTCTGAAAGAATTTTTTAACAGTGCGTTACAATTTGGACACACAAAAAGTTGTTGGTAGCGATGAAAGTTTTTGGGAAATGTCTTGATGGTTTGCCCCCCTTGAAAAAATCCTGGATATGCCACTGGTTGTGCTTCCTCTAAGGGCCATGGAATATTGTATATATATGTCATAATTGAACAGCAACATCAGCCATGCAATATACAGAATATTGCACAGCCTGCTGCCAATCAAGAACCAGCATTTCAGCTTGCTGTATGACATCATTATACAAGATCCAGGAAGTTGGCTACCTGAAGCTGGTTACTTGGGAGTTACCTGGCAGCTACCTGGAATGTGAAGCTAGCTACCCAAAGCTGGTTACCTGGCAGTTACCTGGCAGCTACTTGAAACTTCAGGAAGTTAGCTACTTGAACTGGCTACCTGGCAGTTACCTGGCAGCTACTTGAAACTCTTCCCATTTATGGCTGGTGACGGGGCCGGAATCCATCCTCCAAAAAGCTTGGCCGGTGACGGGGCCAACTCAGTGGAAGATAGCTACTTGAACTGGCTACCTGGCAGTTACCTGGCAGCTACTTGAAACTTTGGTAAGTTAGCTACTTGAACTGGCTACCTGGTAGTTACCTGGCAACTACATGAAACTCTTCCCATTTATGGCTGGTGACAGGGCCGGAATCCAACCCTCAGAAAAGCTGCAGAGCTTGGCCGGTGACGGCAGTACATTTAAATTTCTTCCTGCACCTGCAGAATTCGGCACAAAATTCTGCAGTTCTGCAGGAAGCTGCAGAATTCTGCAGTTCTGCAATTTTGGTCCTCTGTCACTGCAGCATTTCTGAAATGTCTCTGCAGCAAAATCTGTTATTCTGTAGGAGTTATGCAGCTTGGGAGGTTTCATGCACTTCTGCAGCTAGCTGCAGAATTCTGCAGGAAGCTGCAGAATTCTGTAGGAAGCTGCAGAATTTCACAAATTCTGCAGTCACCTGCAGAATTTCACCAATTCTGCAGCTGCCTGCAGAATTCTGTAGTTTCTTTAAAAAATTCTACAGGAAGCTGCAGAATTCTGCAGTTCTGCAGCTCCCTGCAGGATTTTTGAAGCTCTGTTACTTCATTTATCTTATTGCAATGCATCTGCAAAGTTCAGACCTCTTTGACGAGTCTTGCCGCCACCCAGAAAACGTTGGTTTGGGAGCTTAGCGGTTTGGGGGTCGGTATGGGGGTAGGGGGTTTTAGTGCTCGTCCGTCCCTGCAGCATTTCTGAAAAGTTTCTGCAGCAGAATCTGCAGTTCTTTAGGAGTTATGCAGCTTGGGAGGTTTTATGCACTTCTGCAGCTAGCTGTAGAATTCTGCAGGAAGCTGCAGAATTCTGTAGGAAGCTGCAGAATTTCACAAATTCTGCAGTCATATGCAGAATTTCACCGTCTGTCCCGGCAGCGTTTCTGGAAGTTTCTGCAGCAGAATCTGCAGTTCTGTAGGAGTTATGCAGCTCGGGAGGTTTTATGAGCAGTGCTATCCTCGAGGTAGCAAGGACCGTACCAGTGGGATCCCGGCATCCCACTGGTATGTTCCAATCGGACACCCCTTAGGGAGAAGTTCTTTTTTAAAATTGAGGACAGTGAGGAAACCAATGGGATACCCCCGTACCAGTGGGATACCCGCGTAGGCGCGTACCAGTGGGATACTCCAGCATACCTACAAGGACCTAGAGGACACCCAGTGGGATACCCCCGTACTAGTGGGATGCCCATACAAAATACCAGTGGGATACCAGTGGGATAGTACCCCAGCACCAGTGGAATACCTATACAAGAATGAGGACAGTGAGGAAACCAGTGGGATACTCATGTACCAGTCGGATACCCCAGCATACCTATACAAGAAAGATGACCTCCCATTGAATTACCACTTACTGGTGGGATGCCCACACAACAATGAGGACAGTGAGGATACCAGTTCGATACCTCTCTACAGTGGGATATATACAAGAATGAGGACCAAGAGGAAACCCAGAGGGATCCCCCTGTACCACCCAATAGAAGAATAAGGACAGTGAGGAAACCAGTGGTAACCCTCTTGACATAACACTTTGACACGGAGGAAGGGAAGAGACCCAGTGGGATACCCTTTTGACAAAGAGGAAGTGAGAAACCAAGGAGAAGTGGGGGATACCAAAAGAGTGGGGGTAACCCAGGGGATACCCCAAGATTGGAGGCACCTGGGGATACCCTAAGGTTTGGGGCTCCCATGCGGATACTCAAAGGGTGGGGGGCACACCCAGAGGATACCAAAAGGTTGGGGGCATCCCTGAGGGATACCCCAAGGTAGACCTCGGAGCCGTCGGCAAAAGCCGCCGCCGCCAGTCAATGCATGGAAAAATCAAGTCAAGTCATTGATAATCCAAGCCGTCAGTGATCAGTTAGTCAGCCACCGCCGATTTTTTTACCCCAGCATGTTTGTTACCGTTGGATTTGTCTTGAAATGACGATTCCAATGGTATCAAAATTGTCAAAACTGGATGACTCTGGCCCGAACTAGACCATGTTGTTTGCATTTTAAGACAGAATATTTCTGTAAATTTTTGATAAGTTGGTCAAATCACCTAAGCCCATCCGATGAGTATGATTAAACATTATATTACCCACATTAACATTGTTTACGTCAGCTAAGCTGACTTAGCCAGCCAACTTCATAGTTAAGATAGGTAAAGTTGGCTACCCGAGCCTGGCTACCCGACAGCTACCCGATAGCTACCCGAAATTTTTGTAAAATTGGCTACCCGAACTGGCTACCTGGCAGTTACCCGGCAGCTACCTGAAATGTGGTAAAGTTAGCTACCTGACCTGGCTACCTGGCAGCTACCTGTCAGCTACCTGAATATGCTCAAGCAATGAAAAATATTAAAGAAAGGGAAATCAATAGGCTATACTACAATAAAAAAATGAAAATATGTGACATCCTGTGGTGGCATTGGGGAGCATGTATCCCCCCCCCACATAAATCTCTGTCCACCGGAATACCGGGAAAGCCCCTTTTTGTGCAAAAACCTCTCTAGGTCAAATTTGTTCCTTCCTACGTAGCTTTCAGAGCTTATCTAAGTAAACGAGCTAATTAATGGTTACTGCAAGCTGTCAAAATTGACTTTTTCACTTCACCGGAAAACTAGGCAACCGGGAAAACCGGTTTTGCTACAACTGATTATTTACCCAGTGGCCTTTTAAAACATATTTTTTTCGGAAATCCAAACAATTTATTTTTCAAGCAATTATCAAAAAACACATTCTACTGGTGACTCCTGCCATATCTATTCTAGCGAAATAACGGAAAGGTGCATCTGTACCGGTCAGGTAAGAAATGAAATTTCATTCCACAAGGTTTTAACTAAAATTGATTAAAATGTCATAAACAGCAGTTAAATGGGTGTAAATAAGCAAAAGATTCAGGTAACTGCCGAATAGCCAGCTTTTGTCAGAAATTTCCTTTCCGTTTTCCCGGATGAATGTAGTACCGGGACATCGCGTTTTGGTGAAAATACGTCCGATTGCCAAAGACTCGGATGTGAATGTCTTTTGCGGAACCGAAATATGTGGAATAGCTGCAAAACTAGCAAAAAACTGAAAAATGAGTACTTTTACCGGTTTGGGGGTTGAAACATAACGGAGCATCACACCTATTCCGGTCATGCAAAAAAAATTATTTAAATGTACCGGTTTTCTTTCCGGAACAAAACAGAAGCAATAATTCAACGTTTATTGGGTGAAATTAAGCAATAGATTCGGGTAACTGCCGGGTAGCCAGCTTCATTTTCACCGGTCCGGAAAAACCGGAGTACCGGGAAAGCCCCTTTTTGTTCAAAAACCTCTCTAGGTCAAATTTTTTCCTTCCTACGTAGCTTTCAGAGCTTATCTAAGTGATTTTATAGCAAAACGAGCTAATTAATGGTTACTGCAACGTGTCAAAATTGACTTTTTCACTTCACCGGAAAACTAGGCAACCGGGAAAACCGGTTTTGCTACAACTGATTATTTACCCAGTGGCCTTTTAAAACATATTTTTTTCGGAAATCCAAACAATTTATTTTTCGAGCAATTATCAAAAAACACATTCTACTGGTGACTCCTGCCATATCTATTCTAGCGAAATAACGGAAAGGTGCATCTGTACCGGTCAGGTAAGAAATGAAATTTCATTCCACAAGGTTTTAACTAAAATTGATTAAAATGTCATAAACAGCAGTTAAATGGGTGTAAATAAGCAAAAGATTCAGGTAACTGCCGGGTAGCCAGCTTTTGTCAGAAGCAATAATTCAACGTTTATTGGGTGAAATTCAGCAATAGATTCGAGCAATTATCAAAAAACACATTCTACTGGTCCCGGAAAAACCGGAGTACCGGGATAGCCCCTTTTGTGCAAAAACCTCTCTAGTGTTAATAAGTAATTATGCAATTTGAGGAAGAAGGCGTCCAGAAAGGCATGAAACTGCCACTGGCACCAGCAAAATGCAGTTTTAGCTTTTCCCACCAAAAATCTGCTGTTTTTCGGCAATGATCTGTCACCGACGCAATCTTAGCCCATGGCATGGCCATAGTAATGTTGATCTACTCCATTTTAACCAATTTCCATGGTAGTTACTGGCCTACTGCCGGTATTTCGAAGTTCACCTGCATTAAGTCAACCAATCAGAGCACAGCTTTCTATTTTCTCACTGCCTTAATCCTATAAAACCCATGTCGTCTGCTAGATATGAGCTTTCTGCTAGATATGAGCTTTCTGCTAGATATGAGCTTTCTGCATGCAATAAAGCTTGCAGGCTGCAAATGTAGCATGGAAATTACAAGAATTCGGAAAATTATTGCCTTTAACAACCACTGAGCCACTAAAACGTTTTTGCATCTTTGCATGTTTTAGATGACTGAAAATTAAGCAAGAAACCAACAAAAGGCGATTTTTTAGCTTTAGTTTTGTGTTACTGGTAAGTAAAAATGTATTTATTTAATTTAGAAGGCTTAAATTCTTGTCTTTCAATAAAATGAGGAAAAACAAAATTTTCAACCCGACCGGGAATTGAATTTAGTTTGTGAAGCAAGTGCTTGACCACTACACCACGGACGTTGCTGTCACCAAGCTTCTCGGATTCGATGTTTCCACACTTAGATTTTGATGAAAGTGAAATATGATGTTGGGGGGGGGGTGTTAGCCTGGAGGGGGGGGGGGGATGCATTAGAAAGAGGGGGTGTGAACCCCCCCTCCGATGAATTTTTTTAATTGATTTTTCAGACTTAACTATTGCCATTTTATGACCTCATTTTTCAGTTTTTTGCTAGTTTTGCAGCTATTCCACATATTTCGGTTCCGAAAAAGACATTCACATCCGAGTCTTTGGCAATCGGACGTATTTTCACCAAAACGCGATGTCCCGGTACTACATTCATCCGGGAAAACGGAAAAGAAATTTCTGACAAAAGCTGGCTACCCGGCAGTTACCTGAATCTTTTGCTTATTTACACCCATTTAACAGCTGTTTATGACATTTTAATCAATTTTAGTTAAAACCTTGTGGAATGAAATTTCATTCCTTACCTGACCGGTACAGATGCACCTATCCGTTATTTCGCTAGAATAGATATGGCAGGAGTCACCAGTAGAATGTGTTTTTTGATAATTGCTCGAAAAATAAATTGTTTGGATTTCCGAAAAAAATATTTTTAAAAGGCCACTGGGTAAATAATCAGTTGTAGCAAAACCGGTTTTCCTGGTTGCCTAGTTTTCCGGTGAAGTGTAAAAGTCAATTTTGACACGTTGCAGTAACCATTAATTAGCTCGTTTTGCTATAAAATCACTTAGATAAGCTCTGAAAGCTACGTAGGAAGGAACAAATTTGACCTAGAGAGGTTTTTGAACAAAAAGGGGCTTTCCCAGTACTCCGGTTTTTCCGGGACCGGTGAAAATGAAGCTGGCTACCCGGCAGTTACCCGAATCTATTGCTTAATTTCACCCAATAAACGTTGAATTATTGCTTCTGTTCCGTTCTGGAAAGAAAACCGGTACATTTAAATAATTTTTTTTGCATGACCGGAATAGGTGTGATGCTCCGTTATTTTTCAACCCCCAGACGGTAAAAGTACTCATTTTTCAGTTTTTTGCTAGTTTTGCAGCTATTCCACATATTTCGGTTCCGAAAAAGACATTCACATCCGAGTCTTTGGCAATCGGACGTATTTTCACCAAAACGCGATGTCCCGGTACTACATTCAACCGGGAAAACGGAAAAGAAATTTCTGCCAAAAGCTGGCTACCTGGCAGTTACCTGAATCTTTTGCTTATTTACACCAATTTAACTGCTGTTTATGACATTTTAATCAATTTTAGTTAAAACCTTGTGGAATGAAATTTCATTCCTTACCTGACCGGTACAGATGCACCTTTCCGTTATTTCGCTAGAATAGATATGGCAGGAGTCACCAGTAGAATGTGTTTTTTGATAATTGCTCGAAAATAAATTGTTTGGATTTCCGAAAAAAATTTGTTTTAAAAGGCCACTGGGTAAATAATCAGTTGTAGCAAAACCGGTTTTCCCGGTTGCCTAGTTTTCCGGTGAAGTGTAAAAGTCAATTTTGACACGTTGCAGTAACCATTAATTAGCTCGTTTTGCTATAAAATCACTTAGATAAGCTCTGAAAGCTACGTAGGAAGGAACAAATTTGACCTAGAGAGGTTTTTGAACAAAAAGGGGCTTTCCGGTACTCCGGTTTTTCCGGGACCGGTGAAAATGAAGCTGGCTACCCGGCAGTTACCCGAATCTATTGCTTAATTTCACCCAATAAACGTTGAATTATTGCTTCTGTTTCGTTCTGGAAAGAAAACCGGTACATTTAAATAATTTTTTTTTTGCATGACCGGAATAGGTGTGATGCTCCGTTATTTTTCAACCCCCAGACCGGTAAAAGTACTCATTTTTCAGTTTTTTGCTAGATTTGCAGCTATTCCACATATTTCGGTTCCGAAAAAGACATTCACATCCGAGTCTTTGGCAATCGGACGTATTTTTCACCAAAACGCGATGTCCCGGTACTACATTCATCCGGGAAAACGGAAAAGAAATTTCTGACAAAAGCTGGCTACCCGGCAGTTACCTGAATCTTTTGCTTATTTACACCAATTTAACTGCTGTTTATGACATTTTAATCAATTTTAGTTAAAACCTTGTGGAATGAAATTTCATTCCTTACCTGACCGGTACAGATGCACCTTTCCGTTATTTCGCTAGAATAGATATGGCAGGAGTCACCAGTAGAATGTGTTTTTTGATAATTGCTCGAAAAATAAATTTTTTGGACTTCCGAAAAAAATATGTTTTAAAAGGCCACTGGGTAAATAATCAGTTGTAGCAAAACCTGTTTTCCCGGTTGCCTAGTTTTCCAGTGAAGTGAAAAAGTCAATTTTGACACGTTGCAGTAACCATTAATTAGCTCGTTTTGCTATAAAATCACTTAGATAAGCTCTGAAAGCTACGTAGGAAGGAAAAAATTTGACCTAGAGAGGTTTTTGAACAAAAAGGGGCTTTCCCGGTACTCCGGTTTTTCCGGGACCGGTGAAAATGAAGCTGGCTACCCGGCAGTTACCCGAATCTATTGCTTAATTTCACCCAATAAACGTTGAATTATTGCTTCTGTTTTGTTCCGGAAAGAAAACCGGTACATTTAAATAATTTTTTTTGCATGACCGGAATAGGTGTGATGCTCCGTTATTTTTCAACCCCCAGACCGGTAAAAGTACTCATTTTTCAGTTTTTTGCTAGTTTTGCAGCTATTCCACATATTTCGGTTCCGAAAAAGACATTCACATCCGAGTCTTTGGCAATCGGACGTATTTTCACCAAAACGCGACGTCCCGGTACTACATTCATCCGGGTAAACGGAAAAGAAATTTCTGACAAAAGCTGGCTACCCGGCAGTTACCTGAATCTTTTGCTTATTTACACCAATTTAACTGCTGTTTATGACATTTTAATCAATTTTAGTTAAAACCTTGTGGAATGAAATTTCATTTCTTACCTGACCGGTACAGATGCACCTTTCCGTTATTTCGCTAGAATAGATATGGCAGGAGTCACCAGTAGAATGTGTTTTTTGATAATTGCTCGAAAAATTAATTTTTTGGATTTCCGAAAAAAATATGTTTAACAAGTCCAGTTGTAGCAAAACCGGTTTTCCCGGTTGCCTAGTTTTCCGGTGAAGTGAAAAAGTCAATTTTGACACGTTGCAGTAACCATTAATTAGCTCGTTTTGCTATAAAATCACTTAGATAAGCTCTGAAAGCTACGTAGGAAGGAACAAATTTGACCTAGAGAGGTTTTTGCACAAAAAGGGGCTTTCCCGGTATTCCGGTGGACAGAGATTTATGGGGGGGGGATACATGCTCCCCAATGCCACCACAGGATGTCACATATTTTCATTTTTTTATTGTAGTATAGCCTATTGATTTCCCTTTCTTTAATATTTTTCATTGCTTGAGCATATTCAGGTAGCTGACAGGTAGCTGCCAGGTAGCCAGGTCAGGTAGCTAACTTTACCACATTTCAGGTAGCTGCCGGGTAACTGCCAGGTAGCCAGTTCGGGTAGCCAATTTTACAAAAATTTCGGGTAGCTATCGGGTAGCTGTCGGGTAGCCAGGCTCGGGTAGCCAACTTTACCTATCTCATAGTTAGACTAGTGAAGTCACAGAAGATGACAAAGTCGACTTAGTCAGTCAAGTCAAGTCAAGTCAATGAAGTAATTGAACATCAAGTCAGTCATCCAAGCATGACTGGGCACCCATAGGCCTACAGAGAAGCATGTTATCCCACCATAAGGCCAAACAATTCATAGGCTTGGCCTAAAAATTCATAGGCTTGGCCTGGCGCGATTGTCAAATTGACATAAAATTACGTTTTTCGGCCACTTTTAATCAAGATACACAGTTGTATCATGCCTCAATCGAAAATTTAGGTTCCATACTATTTAAATCCAAAGTTTCAAAAGGATCTGTCGGTAAATAATGTTGCACTGGCCGTTTGAAGTGAGTGAGCAAAATCAAAACAAACATTCTTCCTACCAATAGTGTAAAGAACTGCTCCCTTGAGGGGTATCCGACTGGTACATCCCAGTGGGATAACAGTTCCCTCTACACTGTCAATGAGGGCCTCGCCCCGTGAGGTAAATAGGAAAGACGGTTTTATGTACCAATGCAGCAAGCTGAAGAATTCTGTAAGAAGCTGCAGAATTTCTACAATTCTGCAGCTGCCTGCAGAATTCTGCAGTTTCCTAAAAATCCTGCAGGAGGCTGAAGAATTCTGCAGGAATTAAGCTGCAGAATTCTGCAGCTTCCTACAGAACTGCAGAATTTGCTGCAGAACTGCAGAATTTGTGAAATTCTGCTGATTCTTACAGAATTCTGCAGCAGTGCATAAAACCTCCCAAGCTGCATAACTCCTACAGAATTACAGACTTTGCTGCAGAATTTTTTCAGAAACGCTGCTGAGACAGACGACCACCCAAACCCCCAACCCCCCCCCCCCACCAATGTTTCCTGGGTAGCGGCAACGTACTTGTCAAAGAGGTCTGAACTTTGCAGATGCCTTGCAATAAGCTGGAGGAAGTAACAGAGGTTCAGAAATCCTGCAGGGAGCTGCAGAACTGCAGAATTCTGCAGCTTCCTACAGAACTGCAGAATTTGCTGCAGAACTGCCGGGGCCAACTCATTGGAAGTTAGCTACTTGAACTGGCTACCTGGCAGCTACTTGAAACTCTTCCCATTTATGGCTGGTGACGGGGCCGGAATCCATCCTCCAAAAAGCTTGGCCGGTGACTGGACCAACTCAGTGGAAGATAGATACTTGAACTGGCTACCTGGCAGTTACCTGGCAGCTACTTGGCAGCTACTTGAAACTCTTCCCATTTATGGCTGGTGACGGGGCCGGAATCCATCCTCCAATAGATACTTGAACTGGCTACCTGGCAGTTACCTGGCAGCTACTTGGCAGCTACTTGAAACTCTTCCCATTTATGGCTGGTGACGGGGCCGGAATCCATCCTCCAAAAAGCTTGGCCGGTGACGGGGCCAACTCAGTGGAAGATAGCTACTTGAACTGGCTACCTGGCAGTTACCTGGCAGCTACTTGGAACTTTGGGAAGTTAGCTACTTGAACTGGCTACCTGGTAGTTACCTGGCAGCTACTTGAAACTCTTCCCATTTATGGCTGGTGACAGGGCCGGAATCCAACCCTCAGAAAAGCTGCAGAGCTTGGCCGGTGACGGGGCCAACTCATTGGAAGTTAGCTACTTGAACTGGCTACCTGGCAGTTACCTGGCAGCTACTTGGAACTTTGGGAAGTTAGCTACTTGAACTGGCTACCTGGTAGTTACCTGGCAGCTACTTGAAACTCTTCCCATTTATGGCTGGTGACAGGGCCGGAATCCAACCCTCAGAAAAGCTGCAGAGCTTGGCCGGTGACGGGGCCAACTCATTGGAAGTTAGCTACTTGAACTGGCTACCTGGCAGTTACCTGGCAACTACTTGAAACTTTGGGAAGTTAGCTACTTGAACTGGCTACCTGGTAGTTACCTGGCAGCTACTTGAAACTTTGAGAAGTTAGCTACTTGAACTGGCTACCTGGCAGTTACCTGGCAGTTACCTGGCAGTTACCTGGCAGTTACCTGGCAGTTACCTGGCAGTTACCTGGCAGTTACCTGGCAGTTACCTGGCAGTTACCTGGCAGTTACCTGGCAGTTACCTGGCAGTTACCTGGCAGTTACCTGGCAGTTACTTGAAACTCTTCCCATTTCTGGCAGACATCCCTTAATATGATCCTGGCACTTTTTTCTCATCATGCGTGCTACCAAAAATGTTTTTTTTTAAAAATTACCGTAAAATAATAAAATAAAAAAAATTACCAAAATGTTTAAAAAAAAAACCAAAAATGTTCGAAAAAAAATTTTCCACAAAAAAAATTTTTTTAGAAAAATGAAAATTACCAATAATGTTTAAAACATAAATGGGAAGAGTTTTCAACTTAAAGTTTAGAAATTGTCATCTGTCAAAAGTAAATAAATAAATATATATACATGTGCCTATGACAAAAAGTAAGCAAATAGAAAGTTCACTTACCTACACATGTGCTGAGCAGTAAAGCCCCAAGAGCAATACACCGAGTGCTTCAGATGCATGTGGATACATTACTTAAGTAGGTAGTTCCATAAAACAGCCAGGTAAAATTGGCCGTCCTTAATTACAAATAACAAGATGACACAAGATATCTGTGATGATTGCTTTGATCAGAAAGGCTTTGTTGTTTGTGATAATCAAAATAGTTCCATTATGCTTGCATTTCAAAATGCGGAGTTGGATATGTATCAGTGGAGTAAAAATAGGCACGGAGGGTGTGTTATCAATGTAAATAATCATGTTTCCTTCTGAGAAACTGAGTGATCATCACGAGCAGTTCCTTTATAGAATGAAATTGCACGAGAAAATGATCCAGCTAAATATAACTACAATAGATCGTCTGGACTTGGTTATAGGAATAAATTTAATTACTGCTCTTCGCAAATTGGCGGCCTATAAATGGTATAAAATAGCACAAGCACCAAGCCCAAAAGCAGCACCATCACCATAAAACAATTATCTGTTCCTGTATAAAATTTAGTATACCCTATAGACTATAGAGATTGCAGAGCATATATGAATCAACCAGACTCATGGCAAAATCTTATGAATTATTTTTCAATTTTGGAAAATATATTTAAGGAGATCAATTTAGAGAAAATCAAGTGACTGGAAATTTGAATTTTCTTTCAGTTGTCATGAGTTCTGTCACAAAGTCAATAACAAATGGATGTTACTCAAGATGCTCAGCTGATTGCAGCAGAAGTGTTGCTCAATATGGTAGGGGTATGTTGCTCAATTGAGTTGAACTAGCATGATAAGACAACCCCTGGCCTCATGTTAATTGCAATTACCGCCATAGGAAAGTTAACTCTTGTAATGCAATCGCAATTTGCATGAGTCACACTTCTTCAACACTAATCTTGTGTGACATGCAAATTGCAATTGGAATGACTCAACAATGACAAACACTAACTCTCTGAAAGAGGTGATTGCAATACACATATGAAGCCAGGGGTTATCATCCAAAACTTGTGCTACATGCAATCAGCTTGATTGCAATTGAAAGTATCACATCTCCAAGACATGTGAATGACAAAATATTTTATTCAAAATGTGAATCATGCCAAAATGGGAAACACTTCAATTGAATCTCTCATGGGGTATATAACCCTGAGCAGATCTTGTAAGAGCAGATCATTCGGTGCTCTGAACTCAATACCAAAACATAAACATGGATTACCAGATGTCTGACCTTCTTTGGGCTGAGGATTCCTGGGAGGATGTTCTACCTTCCATTTCCTTCTATGAAGATGACCTTGACCTCTGTTCCAAGGTCAATGACCTCATCTCAGATGACTCCTGGATGCAACTTCCGCCCTGTTGCTATGGATACGAAGGTGTGTAACTGTGCATAGAATTATCTCGAATGTTGATGTGAGATGACCACTCATCACTATGATAGTGGTTTATCAAAATGTACAGGGAAAGAGAGCAAAAATTTCCACAAAAGCTTTAATTCAGCCATTTTGAGATGGATGTGTGAATTCTTCTAATTTGATTTATAGGCCTACTGGAATAATAGAATTAATCAACATACCATTTTTAGAATGTGAGCTTGTTGTGAAACAAAACTACAGTAAGATTTGAAAAAGATATGCCAATCTATCTTTCCTTATCTGAAACCATAGACATTTATAAGTGTATATATATTTTGTAATAATAATGTGATTTCTTTACAGAGCTGAGCAGACCAGACCTTGTTTCCGAGGCGACTGACGCAACTGAGTTGGACCAGTACCTCAAGGACAGCAGCAGCTGTGACACCTCCCTCTCTGATATTTCTGGTGAGTTTTCAAAAAAAAAATCTGGCAACTTAAAGACTTCCTTTTTTGAATCGCAAATCTAAATTAAATGATACTCAATGATTAGCCATAATACTACCAGTACTCTTACTGTTCATTTGACACTTATACCACCAAATTATGGCCCACAGACCTGAGCTTCTATCCAGTCTGGAATAGGTCCTTTACGCCTTCACATAGGCTGACCGAGAGGGGTCATTCATTGTTTCTCTTCTACATGGGGTGAACCTTCTTGAAATGTCCTGACATTAATTTCTTTGACTTTTCAGATGACCTCTTAGTTTCCACTGACCCGGAAGTATCCATGGACATTGTCCTACCCAGTCCTGAATCTGCTCCCCAGGAAGTGACAGCCACACAGGGTGAGTGGTTTTTTAATATCACTTTCAACAATTTTTAATATCATCTGTGTTAATTCATCTTAAAATCAATAAATATTACTTATATGGGGCAGTCAATATGGGTGGGGTTTTAACTCAATAGGAGCCCCATTAATTTGATGGACATTCTGAATCTGACTGTTCTCCTCAATATTCATGAAACTAATAATGTATTATTTTTACATATTGATGATTTTTTTTTCCTTAGATAACTTCTTCTGACCAAGGCAGGGAAGCCAAGATTAGGCTCATCTTACCAAATCCTTAATTTTTTTCTTATTTGCTTTCAGATGATTCAGTGACGCAAGATCTGGTGGCAGATGCTTTGATGGAAGTTTTATGTGGACAGGACCTTGGCATCTATATGACTTCTTCTTCTTCGTCTTCTTCGTCTTCTTCGTCTTCTTCGTCTTCTTCTTCTTCTCCTGCCCCTTCTGCTTTGTCTTTTGACTTTCCGTCTTCCTCTTCCTCTTTATATTCCTCCTCCTTCTCTTCCTCTGCTTCGTCTCCAGCTCCAAGCCTCAGCTCCTTCTCCTCCTCCTCTGACGTTGACTGTTCTCTGAATGTCCTAGAGTCAAGTTCATCAAAAGTGAGTAGGCCTATAATATTTCTGATCAATAAACCTCAAGTTTTGAACATGTTTGGTTGAGAAAAAATAATTTTGTTGCTGTGCCCTGATATGAAGCATGCCTGTGACATCTTAGAAATAAACATAGACTTGTTTCCCTCTGATTTTTCAATGGTCTTTTCTCCTTATGGTAGGCAGAGAGTCCAAAAGCTGACAACAATCATAATTATTAAATTTTGAACCGCCACATAAATGCATTCACTAACAGTAGAAATATTAATGAGATAAGTTGGAAATTTTTATTTTTATTTGCACACCATTGTTTAAAGGAGTCTTAAATCAGAAGATACAAATATTCCTCATTTTCCTTTCCAGAACGACAAAGAACAAGAACAAGGACCAGCTACGATGACCTCCACTTCTCTCGATGACCACTTGGTGAGCTGGTTGTCCAAACAGATGGTGTCACCCTCTAGTGAGAAACCACAGTCCAAGTCTACAGACAAGCCCCCGGAGTCGTACCTAACTCTGATCGCTAAGGCTATTCTATATCAACCATCTCGCAGGGCGTTGCTTATCGACATCTACAACTTCTCGACTGATAACTACCCTTACTACCGGACCGCTCCAAAAACCTGGAAGAACGCTGTCCGCCACAATCTCTCAGTCAACGAGTGCTTCATTAAGAACGGCCGAGCGCCACACGGTCGTGGATACTACTGGTCTGTTCATCCGGCCTGTGTCAAGTCTTTCCTCAGAGGGGATTTCCGAAGACGAGAAGCTCGCCAACTGGCGGTCGACATGAACAAGATGAAAATGAAGCAGGCAGCCGTTACTCAGTTTGCGTACCACTTCTACATGTGATACAACAGACTAAATTGTTCCATTTGGTGCTATTATACAATTGTATTGTACATAATTATATACAAATAAATTATTTCTTATTTGGAAATACCTGGTTTTTTTTTTTGTCACAGATATTGTTTTGATACAAGGAAATTCTCTCAATTAGACCTCATAACTTCAGAGGCTCAATAATCGATATGCCAAATAAGAATGAGGTAGACAATGATGAAATAGTGAAACGACAGGTGAACTAATTCAAATTAAGAGGGTGATGTAGGCCTAGTGCATCCAGCACAGTCACTCTGCTAAATCAGGGCATGTTTTCACCTAATAAAAGCAAGGGTTTTTTTAAAGGGCCACACTCACGCAGTTTTTTTTATCATTTGAGAGCCTCAATCATTCTATTACTACAGTGGTCCTTTCCAATTTGTTCCAAAATAAACCCATTTAAAACTGACTTTTAGTTTTCAATTTTGGTCATAATTTTGGCACAGAAAAAAGCGACCACTCTTGGAAGGCAAGTGTTTCACTGACATAAGACTGGGTTTTAAATAAACAAATACATGTACCTTTTTATGAGCTCTGGACTTGAGAGGCATAGCTGTGAAATATTTTAGAAATGACACCTTCAAACAATCAAAGCGATGTAAAACTGTGATGAATTGTGATCTCCATTTCAATCATTCAGTTTTGCACCCAAAATGATGCGTCGAGTGTCTCTTGTTAAAATGAGCAGTGACTGTCTTGGACAAAGATTGACAAGCTCAAACCGAAAAAAAGAGAAAATGATTAAGGGCACATATATTTTCATAATACATTTTTTAAAAAAACTGACTTATACTTCATCTCTTGATTCTCAGAAAACTATAACCTTTACAGAACGTGTACAATCTGTCTGTCTATCTATCTATCTATCTATCTATCTATCTATCTATCTATCTATCTATCTATCTATCTATCTATCTTTTCTATATTATCCATCTTTTCTATTGTTCCTATCTTTCCTATCTTTTCTACCTTTTCTGTCTTTTCTATTTTTTCTACCTGTCTATCTGTCTGTCTGTCTGTTGGGCTGTCAATCTATCTAGCTATTTAACTATATATCTATCTATATTTCTCTGTCTGTCTGTCTGTCTATCTACAAGTTTCTATCTGACAGCTGAATAACATTTCAGTCACAAAATGCGATCTGGATTTGTCACATACGGACCAAATTGACCACTGTCAGATGAACTCGCCCCACCCACCCAATAACCAGCCAATCAGCGCACAATGCAAAATAATGAATGACAGTGATGTTGATGGAACTCTTCTGAAAATATTTTTCCCTGTTTCAGTTTGTCTCAACGTAATTCTGTCAACTTTATAACAGAATCTGTTGATCCAATTCAGTATATCACAGTATTGTTTGGTTGTCAAAATTGAAAATGTCTGGCTCTCTCATTGTGCATACAATCCAAGGAGGGAGGGGGAGGGCCACCCAGCCTTACGTCACTGCACAGCTGCTGACTGAATATGCTGAAGGACCACAAAACTAGGTTGAAATGCAAATTTCAGAAATTTTTCTTCATCTATGGTGAAACCCAATTTTGGTAAATGTTAGCTGAATGCACTCTTAACAACTGATTCTTTCATGGGAAGATATATTTATCAAAAGTGGGATTTCGACGAGTGTTTGCCTTAAACTGCAACTTCAGAAGGAAAATGGCATACTTTTTATTTTAAGATGTCAGTCCTATTATAAGAACTACTTTAACAGAGAGACGGAAATATTCAAACTCCTTACAGCATATCCAGTTACTTTATATTTGGAATCTGGCATCCTGTTATTAGCCTCAGGATTCGATATCTGATGTGGCCATTTTAGAATGGTGCAACAGTTGTGGTTTAATAATGGTTTATATGTAATAGGAGAATGATATTTACAAATACAGTATATCTGCAATCTAACTTGTCCCTAATGTTCCTTGGGTTCAATGGCAGCGTAGCTTGTACAATATTTTTTAGTGCAATTGGATCTCAATCGAAAAAAGAACTTGGACTCCCCTACCTGTTATATTTTTGCACTTTTGAAAATAGCAGGACAGAACTGTTTGATCGAACACAATAAACATTTTATTTTACAAATTATACATGTAAAAACAAGAAAAAAAGTGCCAGCTTTCCAAACTTTCTCAATTATTACAATCAATGCATATAAGTAGCTTTCTCGAAACAATTTGATTTCCAGAATGCCTTTGCTTTGTCTCTCTGGAAGATGGAAACAACTTCTTTTTCTTCAGGATCTCCAGAAAGCAGCGGATCCAGGGGCCTTGACCACTGAGATGAAAAAAAAAAAACACATTTTGAGGAAACATACAATGTTGTGGGTCTGCAAATGCCCAGGCCCTTGCTAGACTACCCTGTCTGGATTCGCCACTGGTAGAACTATGACAGCCTGACACTTCATATCGCATCTACCCTACGAAATGCTTCTTCCCCAGATGCTGTCCTCTTCCCCTGTAAACTTCTGCGTACAAGTCCAGATATCTCTCGAAGCACTCTTCCGTCGTACTGAAAATGTTGCAAATATCGATCTTCGCTCTTTTTTCTCGTAATTCTCTACGTTTTCGTTTAAGTTTCATTTCTGATTCCTGACAGTCTGCTTGCGTTGGATCTGACAGGCAGGTAGGTTTCTTGAAGTTTGAAGTATGTGCTTCTTCTTCAAAGATTTGCAATTGCCTTTTTGTCGTTTCCATGCTTAATCTGTCCGCAGGCTGAGCATTTCCTTTATGGTCTGTCTCTATGATCAGATTGTCTCTCTGCGAACCTTTTCCTTGACTTTCATGACTGTCGTCATCATAGATAGGGGATGATTGATGTCGTTCTTTCAATAACCTGAGAACACATGCCAGGGCTGATTCGCTGGCCAAGCATGAAGTGTTCTGTTTCAGCAGCAATGCTCCGTAATTTTCAGTTCGCTTTCCTAAACTGAGAAGCGAATTTCTCAGGTGTCGTTCATGCATTATTCTCATTAACATTGATAAGTATTTATCATAGCATGCCAGTTTATTTCCTTTGCATGGCAATGTGCTCTTTCTCACCATTTCAGGATTAGCTTTGCCGTTCGATTTGAATCCAAACTGCTTCTCATTCCTGGACATATTAACCAGCATTGTGATGTAGATGTTGAAACATTTCAATCGGTCCCAGGTCGGCGGACAAATATGCTTGATATTCGCTGGCACGTGGGGGTTTTTCTGTGACTTTGACAGTGGAGGTACAGCAACTTTAGGAATCCTCGTTTTCACATTTGCACCCGGTCCTGAATAAGAAAAAGAATCTGATATTTTTTCATCTTATAGGCCGTGATAGTGGAACTCTCCTTTTTCCAGCTCTCCTGTGTTGACGAGCAGAATAAAACTATTTCCGGGAACAAGCTGCCATTTTGTACCATTGCTGAGTCATGGAGCTGGCATTCCAGGCCCCAGGGAACTTTTAATCCATTGAAAACATTACAGATTTGCATTGCCGAGTCTTAAATGGAATGTTTAGCATGGATTGCCACCATATTCCAGTACTGTCAGGCTGATTAGACTTTGTTACGGACCTTAGAAACCCCGGCTCCATTGTAAATTCCCAGGCTGATGTTTCCGGAAATAGTTTTATTCTGCTCGGAGAGCTGGAAAAAGGAGAGTTCCACTAACGCCCGCTATTCTCACCATGCAGCCCTTGAGATGAATATATATATGTATTGCAACCAGGGCTTTGGAGTCGGAGTGGTGGAGTCGGAGGTTTTTGGTTGGAGTCGAAGTTGAACTTTGAAATTCAGTTGGGAGTCGCAGTCGAAAATTAAAGTGGTGACTCCTGACTCCTCAAAATGATTAACATAATTTAAAAAAACACAGTTACAAAAATGTGAAATGAATCCCAAATTTTACATAAAACTTCAAAAGCAAGTATTTATGTACAAAATCCTATGAAAACTTTGTATAATTACTTTTTCTTCTCTGTTGACCATGTAATATTTATGTGCAATAATGTCGATAAGCGGAGTCGGGAGTCGGAGTCGGAGTCGTAATTCAGGAGACCTAAGGAGTCGGAGTCGGAGTCAGATTCGCTTTTCAGAAAGCCAAAGGAGTCTGGAGTCGGTGTCGTTTCACTTATCACCCCACTCCAAAGCCTGATTGCAAGTGTTACAAGGAGGAGAGTATCTGAGGTTTGTCTGAGGCAAATGGCTGCACTTTTATTTGCCCTATTCAGAGTTACATGTGATTCAAAATCTTATAAAATAGGCGAAACCCAGGGCCAATGTAATTTTCATTAGCAAAGGAGAAGTTCAGCAATTTTTATAAGATTTGATCAACATGCATGTTACAATTACAACTGTTTGTGGCTGGATGAAAATTGGCAACCATTTGTATCCCACCTTCCTCAAATATATATATTATCCTCCTTTATGATATATGTTTTCATCTCATGACATGATGACGGATGACATCAGCGGAGAATCGATGTTCCCACAAGTAGTTGGGTTGAGGATGTTAAGCACTGGCCCAATGGCAAAACATCATTCATTTCACAAACTTTCAAGGCAGCACCGTAAAACCACCAAAGTCGGTAAGTATAAATGATACACTTCCCAATAGTAATACCATCTTTTTTGCAAATTTTAATATAAACCAATTGATGTCGTATACTCACGAAAGAACCACTGTGGAACAGGCCTCAGAAGATAGGCATCGTTCAAAGACCACTTGGAGCAAAAGTGAGAAGAGACATGCGGACAGCTGCATCCCTTCAAGAACAAATTGAAGAAAGAAAAGTTAAGGTCAGATGTAGCAGGGGGGGGGAGGCAATTTGTCCCCCCTGAAAAGATTTTGGCGACATTTTTGCAGATATATTGCCAAAAATAGGGGAAAAAATTGGGAAATGGTTAGAAAAATGGGGAAATGACGAGCAAATTGGGGAAAGGGTATAAGAAAAATGGGGAAATGACCAGAAATTGGGGGAAATGGTAGAGAATAATGGGGAAATTAATAAAAATGAAATGGCGATTTATATGAAGAGTTTTATCAGATTTCCCAATTTTTTTTTCACAATTTCCCCATTTTTTGTTCACAATAACCCCATTTTTTCTTCACAATATTCTTTCTGTGCCTGGCCGGAATGATATGCATCCGCAAAAAATTCCACAAATTTTTTCTAAAATGTAACCAACGGATATGGGACAGTTTTTCTAATGAGTATTAATTGTAAATTGTGCTGGCCTAAGGTATTTTCAAATATTTTTTATCAAAATATGTATCGAACAAAATTTGCAAGGTTTTTTGATCTTCTGATTTGAATTTTTGCTAATTTGCACCTTGTTTTCCTTAAATTTACCAAAATGTTATTTCAAATTTCCCCAAAATTAATGTTAAACCACAACAAAAAAGTTCTCTGAAACGAAATTTTCTTCATAATTTTTGCGGTTATGTGTCTGTGAAAAGAAAAAATTCTCAAGAGCTTTCATTTATCATATTCGTGCAGCGAAACGGCCGCAGGCTGTTTCGCGAAGCGAAATTTAGCACAAGAAAGGTTTCAAAATTCTGTGCAGTGATGCTCTCAACATCAATGGTCGACAGCAGGAAATTAGGTCAAGTGGGACCAGCTTCTTATCAATGATTTAATTTCGAATTTAACAAAACATGACATATTCATATTAAAAAGTGTCTTAAAAATTCAATATTCTCCAGTAATATTCCCTGTATCTATAATTTTTAATGGAATAGTTAATTAATATGTAAATGACACAGCCATGAAATTCGCGCAGTTCTTAAAAAGTTTTTTTAGGACTTATGGTTTTACCATAACTTTCATTAATTTTATTTCATATTCAAAAGGCAGTTATGTTACTGTTTCAAAATAATTGAAAGACGGATATATATATAGAAAAATAGACAGAAATTTAGATTATAAACTATTAGAAAGATAAAATAGATCAGAAATACAATATATATAGATAGATAGGATAGCAAATAAATAGGATTAAGAATAAATAGAATTGATAGTTAATCAGCTAAATAGTAAAAACTTACTAAAAAGAAGACAACACTGAAAGCTGCCAAGTTTAAGTCTATGCTAGATTGTTGATATTACATAATAGTGAAAACAAAAACAATAACATGATCTGCATGTAGATTAATTGCTCACTGTTACATAATCATCAGTTGACAAAGATTATGTAACCTTAATTTTGTTATGTTTTCTTGTTGTCTGTTTTGAAATGAAATGAATCACATGTCAATAATTTAACTTAGCTTGTCAAAGCTTATAATTAACAATTCCATAAAAATGATAGATGAGGGAATATTAATGGAGAAAATTGAATTTTTAAGACACTTTTCAATATGAATATGTCATGTTTTGTTAAATTTGAAACTAAATCATTGATAAGAAGCTGGTCCCACTTGACCTAATTTCCTGCTGTCGACCATTGATGTTGAAACCATTACTGCAAAGATTTTTGAAACCTTTCTTGTGCTAAGTTTCGCTCCGTTTCGCTGCGCGAATATAAGCCTTGAAAAGCTAAGTTATCTTATTAACATGTGATTCATTTCATTTCAAAACAGACAACAAGAAAACATAACAAAATTAAAGTTACATAATTTTTGTCAACTGAAGATTATGTAACAGTGAGCAATTAATCTACATGCAGATTATGTTATTGTTTTTGTTATCACTATTATGTAGTATCAACACTCTGGCATAGACTTAAATTTGGCAGCTTTCAGCGTTGTCTTCCTTTTTACTAGCTGATTAACTATCAATTTTATTTATTCTTAATCCTATTTATTTGCTATCCTATGTATGTATGTACGTATGTACGTATGTACGTACGTATGTACGTATGTATGTATGTATGTATGTATGTATGTATGTATGTATGTATCTATTTATCTATCTATCTATCTATAATTATATATTCTTTTTTTTAATCTATTTTATCTTTCTAATAGTTTCTAGTATAGGTAAATTTCTGTCTATTTTTTAATATATCCGTCTTTCAATTTCTTTGAAACAGTAACATAACTGCCTTTCATACATTGAATATTAAATAAATTTATGAAAGTTATGGTAAAACCATAAGTCCTAAAAAAAAAACCTTTTTAAATGCTGCGTGAATTTCATGGCTGTGCCATTTACATATTATTTATATATCTAAGCAGAATGCTTAGAATTCTGCAACAAAAGTTATTCTGAGTTCTTCACCTCACAGATTCATGGTCCTGGATTTTGCCAATTTTGTAAAGAAATCCTTAATATTTTTTGTCACTGTTATATATATATGTCTTCCTTAAAGTTGAATCCCACACTTGGCAAGAAATCTAAAATCCATGAGATATTCATGAAACTTTGCCAAAAAGTTCTTCAAAACCAAAGCTTTCCATGGTAAAAAAAATAGACGGGCTATCCAACATAATTTTTGAGCTATGATCAAAATCTTATGTCATTACATTAAAACATACAGCAAAATACTAAGAAAGAGTGGCATTTATAATGAATGGGAGCGTCACTCGAACAATATCCATGAGATATTTATGAAAAATTAGAGGAATATAGCTGAAAATACACTTTATTGAAAAACAAGTTTTTGAAGGGGGGTTACCGATGTTTTTTGAGAGTCTTGTGGTGTACAATATGATAAAATCATGAAAACAGTTCAACAAAAATAAGTCCCTCGTAAAATAAACTTGAATATCTCAAAGATTCCTTCTCCTGAAAATACTTTCTCCTGAAAGTTGAATTGAATTATAGGCCTGTATATCGATCCAAAATTTGTGTATTTATAGTTTAGTGCCATTATTCCTGGCTGACCCAGCAGCCTTCGAGTGAGCCTACCCCTGTTTTCAAAAATCTGTGGCTTTTCCAATGCATATGAACAATTTGCCCAAGGGGGGAGCCACCAGCTGGGGTATTTTTGTTGAACAGTTTAGTTACATGGAGTACAATAGGCGGAGAAGCTGTACTCTGTGGGATTCAACTTTAAGTTACCAATTACCATAAAAGAAAACACATTAACTTCTTCTTCTTCTTTTTTTTTTGTTGACATTTCACAATTTCCTTGCAGCAACTATTTCACTGGATTTTAGATCCTAGATTTTCCTATTTTCGCAAAGAAATGCTTAATTTTTTCAGTTATATCTTCCGTAAATTTCTCTGAATTGCCTTCCAAGAAAGTAATTTGCTGAGCTATTTTAAACATTTCCCAACTTTTCAGCATTTTCACAATATTATTCCGACATACTACTAAATATTATTAATAATTTAGGGACAACCACAAAAGGAATGAGATTCTGAAAGAATTTTTTTACAGTGCGTTACAATTTGGACACGCAAAAAAGTTGTTGGTAGCGATGAAAATTTTGGGGAAATGTCTTGATGGTTTGCCCCTAGGGTGGTCCAAAAATCTTTTTTGTCAATATCAATTCGCACACCCTCCTATTTTGTGAGAAATGGCACAAAAACAATGCAGTTTAAATTTTATGAAAATCCCACAAGAAGAAGGGGTCTCCCAAAGGCCTTAAAGTTTCAATGTTTTTTTAATTTTCGACCATTTTCGCCAATCCGCGGTTCTCTATAACTTCGTCAGTAATAGTCATACAACATTTTAATTGCCATGGTTGGAAAGCTCTCAAAAATACCTTCATTTTGCATACCAACATCAATGGTCAAGGACGATATCTTGATTCCCATTGGCTCTTCAGCCTGCACTTTTTAGAATGAAAATGTTGCAGACTGTTTAATCCTGTTAAAAAATGGCTTTTGAATTTTTTCACTGATTGGTTGCAGTGATTCACATTCTCTTAGTTCCAGAATGAGAATGACCAAATATAAATCTTTTTGATTTTTTTCTGTGGCTGTGCCTGGTTTATGAGTGATGACGTTTTAATGTTGAAGTTAGTTTAAAACTAGTAAAATGTGAGATGGGGTCTGTTGCATTTCATATCATATCTTCGTCAGAATTTATTGCAGGGCAACATGAGTGGTACCACATGAAAGAAAATACTCTCAGCATTCTCATGGTACCAGTGATATTGCCCTATATTTAATTCTTATTAAATACAAATATTACAGCCCCTCCCTGATTTGTTTCCATACTTCCGACAAAATTTAGCATTACAATTTCAAAGCTCATAAAGCAGGATTTTCCAAGGTCAAAAATTAAAAAAAAAAATTTTATTTGCTCTTTCTGGAACTTGGAGAGTGTGAATCACTGCAATTATCAGTGAAAAAAATTGAAAAACCTTTTTTTAACAGGATTAGACAGTCTGCAACATTTTCGTTTCTAAAAAGTGCTGGCCGAAGAGCCAATGGGAGTCAAGATATATCGTCCTAGACCATTGATGTTGGTATGCAAAATGTAGGTCTTTTTGAGAGATTTCCAACCATGGCAGTTAGAATTCTGAGGCTCTGGATGGGGGGGTATGGGGGACAGGGAACTCAAAAGTAAAATGATCAAGGGACAGGGAACTCAAAAGTAAAATTACCGAGGGACACAAAACCTCCAATTTCTTCACTAAATCTGACGATATATCGAAGTTGGCATTATTATGCCCCGTCCTCACAGCTGCAATCAAGTCTGGCCTATTTTTGCTTTTTGTAGGAGTTCAAGCAGGTTTTTCCAGGAAAAATCTAAATGGCCACCTCTCAATTGCCCTTACCAGAGATCCTGCTCAACATATAATTATTTGGACTTCAGTAAGGCTTTTGATTGTGCCCCCCCAACTCCAGCTTCTTCTCCAGGAACTGTCAAGTGGCATAAGAGGCCCTCCCCTTGAATGTATGTATGTCACATCTTAATAGGCTGAAAGCAAAGAGTGATCATGAATGGGAGATTCTTGGCATGGATGAAAGTAGTCAGCGGTATCCTATAGGGAAGCTTAAAACATTGTATGTTTCATCAACGGCATTTCGGATGTCACAGCATCAACCATCCAAATATTTGCGGGTGACAGAAAAATTTACTGCATCATCTGGCATTCTGGGGACTACACCACTCTACAAGAAGACCTGCAGGCACTTAAAACCTGGTCGGACCAGTGGGCAACTGTGCTTCAATGACACCAAATGCAAAATACTTCACTGAGAAAGGCACATCAGTACTAGAGTCAACCAGAGTTGAGAAGGATCTTGGAGTTCACAAAGAAAAAGAGCTCAAGTTCCATCATCATGTCAACTTTTCAGTAAAAAAGGACAACAAAATCCTGGGCCTAATTAAACCCACATTCCCCAGTCTGGATGAAGTAAGCCATCCCTTGCTACTCAAAACTCATGTCAGGCTGCAGCTGGAGTACGCCAACATGATATGGCATCCACGCTTCGCCATGCATTCCAAAAAGAAAAAAAGGTGAAAAGAAGGGCAATCAAACTTGTTGGACATTTGGCTCAGCTTCCTACAAAAAGCGACTAGAATCGCTTGGACTCCCCTTCTTAGATATATAGACAGGTGTGAAGCGACCTTATCCAGTTCTACAGAATCATTTTATTTAAAATTAACAACCATGTCATGCTTGTTTCAGAGATCTTAGGCAGTTTCCATCAATATGCGACATTATGCGCGTACAAGAGAATTTACAAGAGGCCACACCAGAAAGCTCTACAGGCAATTTTTTTAAAAGTTATGACACCAACAACCAAAGGTAGTTTCCCAATAGGATCATTGACAACTTGAATGCCCTGCTGCAGGACGTCACTGAAGCTACATAATTATGTCAACATATTCCAAAGCTTATTTGGCAAGCACTACTTCAACAAGCACAATTTACAAATTAGGGGTGCATGCAAAGTAAATTTTCAAGTAAATTGAATGGCAAAAACGTGGCGAAAACATGCAATATCCAGAATGAAGACGTCAATCAAAGTATCAAGGTATACAAATTAAAATGCCAATGGCAGTCTGTACATATGAAGGGAGTGTCTTTGCACATATTTTTTGTCATTTCATTATGATTTTTTCTTTTTTTACCTTGAGGGACAAGGGACACAAAATAGAGCTGAGGGACAGGGAACTCAAAAGTAAAATTGCAAAGGGACAGGGAACTCAAAAGTAAAATTGCCCAGGGACAGGGGGACGCAAAACCCCATCCAGAGCCTCAATTCTGTATGACAAGTACTGACAAGGTTATAGAGAACCGCGGATTAACGAAAATGGTCAAAAACGAAAAAAAAACAACGAAATTTTAAGGCCTTTGGGAGACCCCTTCCTCTAGTTGGATTTCCTTAAAATTTCACCTGCATCAGTTTTATACCTACCCTCATCAAATAAAAGGGTGTGCGATGTGAAATTCTGAAAATAATTTTTTCCCATCTAAAAATGAACCGCCCTATTTGACCCCCTTGAAAAAATCCTGGATACGCCACTGGTTGTGCTTCCTCTAAGGGCCATGAAATATTATACTTGTCATAATTGAACAGCAATATCAGCCATGCAATATTTTATCTATTGCCTTTTGACGAGATACATTATAAAAAGGCGAATCAAAAGAAACACAAAAAAAGTTTGGACAAGGAATTCCAGCCCTTTTCTTTGCATTTGACACAAAAAAACCATATGATATAACAGTTATTGTACATCACTTCATGCAATATCAGTTTTTATGGCACCTCGGTGACTAATATTGCACTCGGGCTGCGCCCTCGTGCAATATTAGTCACCTCGGTGCCATAAAAACTGATATTGCACTCGGTGCTGTGCGATAACTGTATAATATTGGTCGCCTCAACATCTACTATTTGTTAGATTCTGCACCAAAATTGTCAGACATATTATGCATATTTGTAAAACACTGGTTTTTCTAAAAATATTTAACTTTTTTATATGATATATACTTAATTTTTCCCATTACTTACAATGAGCATATTTATAAAATGATAGATTGACATTTCAAGAAGTTGGATTTCCTCCTACCCAGGCCCTCCCTTAAGTAATAGGCAATTAAGTGCATGGTTGCTGCTTAGAGCATAGGGGCACGCCAATATCGCTCTCCACCAGCCAATAACACTTTTAAGACACCAATATGTTATTTATTGGCTTGTCATGTGACTGATCTCCTGTTACATGATTGGCCTTCAAATTTTGATGCAGAATATCATAGAATATTGCTCGGCTCCCAACCAATAATGTTTTGTTTTAACGCTCTGTTAAGTGAAGGAAACTTAAAGTGTCATCTGTCAAAAGTAAATAAATATAGGCCTATATATATAGGCCTACATATATCTGTGAAAATAGTCATTTGTCAAAAGTAAGTAAATAGAAAGTTCTCTTACCTACACATCTGCTCAGTAGTAAAGCCTCAAGAACAATACACCCAGTGCTTCAGATGCTTGTGGATACATTACTTAAGTAGGTAGTTCCATAAAACAGCCAGGTAAAATTGGCGGTCCTTAATTACAAATAACAAGATGACACAAGATATCTGTGATGATTGCTTCAATCAAAAAGCCTTTGTTGTTCGTAATAATCAAATAGTTCCATTATGCTTGCACTGCAAGTGGACTAAAAATAGGCATGGAGGGCTTGCACGGTATGCTATCAATGTAAATAATCATGTTTCGCTCATGAGAAACTGAATGATCATCACGAGCATTTCCTTTATAGAATGAAAAGGAACCAGAAAATGATCCAGCTAAATATAACTACAATAGATCGTCTGGACATGGTTATAGGAATAAATTTAATTACTGCTCTTTGCAAATTGGTGGCCCATAAATGGTATAAAACCGCGCCATCTCCGAAATAGCAACAAGCGCCTTAGCAGCCCAGTTGTAATCATGAACAATTCCAGCATCAAAAATAACGTGCAAGCACTTTAACAGCTGCTTGTAGATAAACTTATCCATCTATCCATCTATCCATCTATCTATCTACATGTATATCCTACCTCCCTCCCTTCCTCTCCTCCCTTTTTTCCTTCCTACTTTCCTTCCTTTTTTCCTTCCTATTTTCCTTCCTTCATTCATTCCTTCATTCCTTCCTTCCTTCATCCCTTCCTTCCTTCATTCTTTCTATTGTATCTGTAAACACTGGGTGTGACTGTTGCTGTTGGTGATGGTTTCACTGGAGCTGATCATTTGAAATTCGCGCCAAAAACGAACATTTTAGTTTCGTAAATAAGAAGTTTAATGTCACAGAAGTGTACCAAAAGTTGATGGAAGCAAGATAAAATTATATTCAAACTATATACTAAGTTTCAAAGTGATAGATGAAATTGTGCGACCTCCTATATGGTCAGAAGAGGTACCGAAAATGTCCCCAGTAATACAGGCTGCAAGCAGCTGTAAAAACAATGGCGCCAAAAACAGACATCACTCAATGCAGATAAGAGACTGCACCGAAATCCGCAGAGGCACAATAACACTGATTATCTTCAATTGTGTGTCACATATATATGATAAAATGAATCTAAGGACAAAAATGTCCTCATTAGTAATAGTGTGTCACATGCCATTATTCCATGAATCCAAGGACAAGAATGTCCTTATTCGTGTCAAACTCACTTCGACAGAATGAATCCAGGACAAGAAAACCGTCTTCAATTGTGGGTTAGAGATGGCATTATATATACCATGAATATATAGACAAGAATGTCCTTATTCGTATGGCAAACTTGCTACTGGGCAATTCCGTAAAGTCTGATTTACATATTCGACACTTTAGCAGATTGTGTAGCCCTACCATTACACCTCAGCGATTTCATTGCTAAACAGGGATGACGCCAGGTAATAGGGGTATCAGACTAGCCATTAACCAAAGCTTCAAGTGTAACAGGAGATGAGCTACAAAGCAAATATCATGGTGTCGGACGTACATCACACAGTGTACGTCCGACACCATGATATTTTGCTATAGCACGACTCCTGTTACACTTGAAGCTTTGGTTGATGGCTTGCCTGATACCCCTATTACCTGCCCTCCTGGATAACAATGAAATAGCTGAGCTATAGTGGTAGGGCTAAACAAGCTGCTAAAGCGTCAAATCTGTGAATCAAACTTTACAGAATTGCCCTACTACAGAATGAATCCAGAACAAGGACACTGTCTTCAATTGTGTGTCAGACATTTCATTTTACCATGAATACAAGGACAAGAATGTCCTTGTTTAAAAGTGTGTCAGAATACCACTTGATGCCATGTCAGGATAGAATGAATCCAGGACAAGAATAAAATCACCGTCTTCAATTGTGTCAAACATATGCCATTATACCTTGAAAACTAGCATAGGTGTGTCCTCGTCAATAGAGTTTCCTGATCAATGATGTGTCACATGTATGCCATTCTTCCGTGAATCGGAGGACAAGAACGTCCTTATAAATTTGTGTGTCAGACTTGCTACAACAGAATGAATCCAGGACAAGAACACCGTCTTCAATTGTGTGTCAGACATGTCACTGTGCCAAAGTGTGCCATGTATATACAAGGACAAGAATGTCCACCTAAATAGTATGTCATATATGCCATTATACCATGAATCCAAGGACAAGAATGTCCTCATCTGAAAGTGTGTCAGGCATGCCTTGATAGAATGAATCGAGGACATGAACAGCCTTCTTCCATATCATAAATGCAAAGAAAAGATTGTCCTCATCAATGTTGTGTCACATGTATGCCAGAATTCCTGCAGAAATGTTTAGGATGGATGGATGATTGGGGCTTTACGTCCTGTATTTATCATGCACTTGGTAGGCTAAATTCTGCAGGCAGATCTAGAAATTTTGAAATTCTGCATACTGGTCAAAGGTGTATAATTCCGACAGAATCACAGATTTTGCTGCAGAATTTTTTTAGAAATGCTGCGGTGACAGAGGACCCCAATTCTGAAGTTCAGTAGGTAACTGCGGATGTGCATAAAACCTCCCAAGCTGCAGAATTCCTACAGAATTGCAGATTCTGCTGTAGAAACTTTTCAGAAACGCTGCAGTGACAGGGGACCATAAAAAAAAATTCTGCAGCTGTTACAGAATTCTGCAGGCAAGTGAGGCAACTGCAGAATTTTACTAATTCTGCCGCACTCTCCTACTGAACTATGCAGCTTCCTGCTGCAGAACTGCAGTTCTAAATAAAGTATATAAATACTCCTCAACAATTCCAGTATCAAAACACAGTAAATCAAATATCTCAGTCTGAGTAAAATTTTACAAAATCTTTTATATTCTGCTACATTTTGTCAACATGCAATAGTTGTTAGAAAAAGCTCAAGACTTCAGAGGCGTAGCCAGGAACAAGTAGGCCTAAAGCACAGGTAAGGTGGGGGGGGGGGAGTTTGTTGAAGATATTTTTGGCGAGGCCCGTAGGGCCGAAACCTGTTCAGCGGGGGTCTGGCCAACGGATTTTATGTTGCTGGATATTGATTCTGAGCAGTTATCGGTTATGAGGCCATTATTCTTTCATGGAAGATCTGGTATAAAAAGCCAAAATCGCTGGTTTAAAGGAAAAAAAGTAAATTATCATTATATATATATATATATATACAAACTATTTTAGAATCCCCTTACTTTGCGCCATGATCAGGATACGCAAAAGTGTTCAATAATGTTTTAAAAAATGTATTCTTTGTAATTTGGATTGGATTGAAATATATAAAATTTGTCAAGCTGCAAGGGAGTGTGTGAAACTCTCATTCTTGGGTTGTTAGTATAATCAGAGACAGGCTCAGACAGCGCTGGAGATTCATATGAGAATAACATAAATTTATGTCCATTATATCATCCCCTATTTAAATACATTGTACAATATGCAAGCGAGTGATTTTTTGGAATCTAAATCGATTAATTTTGAAACTTTATCATGTAGACTTCTGCGTTTAAAATGACCAACATTCTCCAATTGGCAAACATGCTACATGTTATGGTTTGTCTTTTGGTAAAGCGTAGGAATGCAAAAAGTGCCTCTCTGAACAAAACACCATAAATTTAAAAGAAAATTCCTAAAAATTGGCGTTTCAGAAGGACAATTCATAAGCCCCACAAGTCTTGATTTTCCATAAATTTACTTCAAAGCCTACCAGCAGACATTTATCCGATTTATATTCTTGACCCATTAGGCCTATATACATGTATAGACTCATGTCCAGCTGACAATGCACGTGAAGTTCACGTGATAAACATGGGGGGAAACTGGTGAACATGACATAACTGAGAGTTATCACGTGTTTGTGTTCACGTGAGAAAAACTCCCCAACATTTTCATGGGATAACCACGTGATGAATGTCACCAGATTAACGCTTGACTATCTTCATGACATAACTGAGAGTTATCACATGTTTTTCTTCACGTGGTTAACTGGTGAAGATTGCCCCCCAGAAATATAGATGGAGCCACCTGTACTAGAAACACAGCTGTTTACCGAGTTCCGCACTAAGTTTACTTTAACTGAGTTTAAACTAATTAAACAAATGATTATGATTTCTAAATCTGAATTAATGCACAGTATATGGCGGAATGAAACTTATTAGCTCAAAAAGGAGCACATATTGGATATTATTACAAAAGACTAGTTATCCGAAATGTGAATCATGTACGACTACAATCCTTGATTCTGGTAGCCCATTAAGAAGACTGAAAAGAGACCTCCTGCATCACACGGGTTGTGACAAATTTTCAGCAAGGTCTTATGGCTTTACTTCAGCCCCACAGCTATTGAAAGCCGAAGATATTGCTTGAAACCTGTCTCTGTTCGGGACTGTCAAGTGGCAGCAGAATGCTGACGTCCCTGGAAAATCAAATTGGGTCAACAATAATTTGATCTGTTTTGGACAGATCACCAGATCAGGTCGAACAACAGCTGTCCATATTACTACGCCAAACTACTTTCACAAAGCATGGTTACTGGCAAATATCCAGTCCACTGCTTTGAATGAAAATGTTTGGAAATCATGAGACAAAAAGAAAATTTTGAAACTTTAGCATACACTTTGCCTGTGAAAGGGATGATTTTACTCATCAGAAGTTTGATGGTATTCAATCTACTTATGCCAATTTGTGCATGTTAAATTGTGGTCAGAAAAGGGTCCAAAACGAATGCATTCTCACTTATTCACGTGTCCATACAAAGCCAATGTTTTTGCTTTGTGATATCAAAAATGCTCAATAGTATTTATTCTGTTACTTTATGGAGATTTATGAACTAGGACAACAATATAATTGACAATTTCATAAAAGCTGTGTTACACTCAGCAAAATGTCTTGTCCATACCACAAGTGGCCCCCTCTATACTGGCAATATATGTGAGCTACAATGTATACATCCTCCATGATAAAAAATAGTTCCAACTTATTTTGCTATTTACAAGCTGTCTGCTTAAAATTGAAGCCAACCAAAGTCAGATTAGACACTTGCTGAGTTTTTGGAAATAAACTAGACCATCACTAAATGATGGAACTGTCCTGGTTTCTTCCACACTGTCCTGGTTTCTTCCAGGGATCGAAATTCTGTTGACTGCTCACAGGAGCTCGCGAATTTTGCACCCTAGGTGGCAGTAAATGGCGGTCAACTTGTAGACAGGCTTGAAACAGTCCAAGTTGACTGGCTTGATGAAGAGCCAAGCTAACCAGTTGGAGATTTTGGCCCTTCTCAAATAATTTTAGCTGGTGAAGATTGCCCCCCCCCCCCAGAAAATCACGTGGTTAACTGTTGAAGGAAGATTGCCCCCCAGAAAATGACGTGGTTAACTGGTGAAGATATTCACCAGAAAATCATGTGGTTAACTGGTGAAGACTGGCCCCCAGAAAATCATGTGGTTAACTGTTGAAGGAAGATTGCCCCCCAGAAAATCACATGGTTAACTGTTGAAGATATACACCAGAAAATCACATGGTTAACTCGTGAAGATTGCGTGGTTAACTGATGACAAAATCACGTGGTTAGCGTTTGCAATAACCTATCAGTTTTCTATGTGATAACTGAGGGGCAATTTCATGTGATAACTCTCAGTTAACCACCAGTTTTTGTCAGCTGGGGTCCCCCCCGTACCCCACCAAATTTGGCCCATGTATGATGTATAGACTTTTTATACTGAGCTCATCTGGTGAAATACACTTAATTACACTAAAATTGCAAGATATGGAATTTATTTTAAAAAATAGGTTAAATCTAAAAAGAACGTGTCAAAAAAATATTTCAAATTTTGTAAAATGCGCACTATAGTTATATAATATAATAATAATAAAAGATTTTTGTATAGCGTCAGTTACAAATAAAATTTGCTCACCAACGCTGTTGTTATGTATCATTGCTCAGGGTAGTAGATATTAAATAGATGGGTTTTTAGGTGTCTTTTGAAGGTTGCGAGGCTGTCAATGATTCTAATCTTTTCTGGCAGTTTATTCCAGAGATATGGACTAATGTGCTTGAAACTGCGTGTACCCCATGAGTTAATTCTTTCATTGTCAACCTCTAGTAAGTTTTTGTCGCTGTTTCTCAAGGATCTGGTGGATTCTCGAGGTTTGACCAATTGTTTTAAGTAGTCAGGAGCTTGCTTGTGAATAATTTTCCAAGTTAGCGTCAAGAGCTTGTACTCAATCCTGGCATGTATAGGCAGCCAATGCAGTGCTTTTCTTCTCCCAGTTATATGCTCGCGCCTGCTTACCTTTTCGATCAGTCTAACTGCTGAGTTTTGAGCAACCTGCAGTTTATTTAATAGTTTATTTGGGATACCATAGAGTAAACTGTTTCCATAGTCCAGGTGTGGTGTTACTAGGGCATTGACAACAGTTTTTGTATCTTCTTTACTGAGGCTTTTTCTAATATGTGATATATTTTTGATATTGAAGTATACAGATTTGCATATTTTATTAATTTGTTTCTCCATTGTCATGTGCTTGTCAAATATGACACCAAGATTTTTAACATTGTCTGCATATTCAATCTCCGTTCCATTTACGGATAGTTTGTCAATATGAGTTGACAATAGTTGTCGTTTTGTTCCAAGTAGGATGATTTCAGTCTTACTCCCATTATTACACAATTTATTTGTACTTAGAAATTGTCTTATCTCGTTGATACATTGTTCCATCTTTGTTTTACTATTGTTTGCATTTTCATTTGGTCTGAAAGCCATAATGAGCTGTTCGTCATCTGCATATTTTTGATCTTCAATATTATGTTTAAATGCAATCTCGCTCATAGGAGCTATATAGGTATTGAAGAGTATGGGTCCAAGTTTTGATCCTTGAGGGACACCATATTTAAGCTTGCGTTTTTGCGATGTGCTGTCATTTATCACCACTGAGTTTGTTCTGTCTGTGATATAAGATTTGAACCAGTTGAGTGCAGAATCCTTAATTCCGTATGTATTTTGTAGACGGTCGAGAAGAATTTGTGATCAATGGTATCAAACGCAGCAGACAGATCGAGCAGGACAAGCATGGTAACTTTGCCGTCATTCCCATTTGTCATTATATCATTATGTATTTTGGTCAATAGAGTCTCCGTACTGTGATTTGTTTTATATGCAGATTGTCGAGTATCTTGTAGTTTATTGATGGTGAGATGTTTATTGAGTTGGTCAATCACCACTCCCTCAATCAGTTTACTAATAAATTTCAGGTTGGATATCGGTCGATAGTTTTTGGGGCTGAGTTCTAGCCCAGCTTTTTTCAGTAACGGCTTAATAATGGCATGTTTGTATCCACTCGGCATGATACCTAACTTAAGTGAAGTATTAACAATTTTTGTAATGATTGGCAAGAATTCATCTAGACATTCTTTCATAAGCCATGTAGGTAGTGGGTCCAGATCGGAGTGCTTGGTTGCCATTTTCATCACTAGTTTCTTGATTGTCTCCGGTTCAACTGAGGCAAACTGTGAAAGAGCCATACCTTTAAAAGAGTTGGGTGTAGTTGCCCCACTACGGTCGATTTCTTGTAATTTAGACCTGATTGCTTCTATTTTGTTTTCAAAAAATTCCGAAAATTCGTCAGCAAGTGTTTCACTGTTAGTATGTAGGGGAAGTGGAGATTCCGCTTTTCTGTTTAAAACAGAATTGACAATCTTAAAAAGGGCTTTAGAACTGCCTTTGTGTGTTTGTATTTTCTCCGTAAGGTATTTGGCTCGCAGATTATTGAGATGTACATTATATTGATTTCTTTTTTCTTTAAAGTTGTCAAAGTCTGTTTGGGCTCTGGTTTTTCGCCATTTTTTCTCAGCTCTACGTTTGGCAGTTTTTGCAGTTTTAATGTCACCATTGTTCCATGGCGTATTTTTCCGAAGTGTAATTGTTCTTTCAAGAAGTGGTGCATGCTTATTTAATATGTCAGTGCAGGATTCATATTTGTTGACAAGGGCATTCAAGTACTGTATTTCTGACCAGGCATTCATTTTATCAATAGTTGAAAGATGTTTTTTAATGTCGGCTTTAAATTCAGCAATATTGATATTTCTTGTCTTCCTGAATTTGACAGATTTTTTATTGGGAGTGGCTTTAGGAAGATTGGCCTTCATGAGTATGGCATGATGATCTGACAGGAGTTCATCCACTGCACAGAAGCTTAGGAGATTGCTTTCACTTCTAGTTATCACAAGATCAAGTGTATTACCAGCTATGTGCGTCGACTCATTTACGTGTTGTGACAAGTCAAACATTTCAAGGATCTCATTAAACTTTTCCACTCTAGGCTGGGATGGTTTATTCATGTGAAAGTTGAAGTCACCGACAATAAGCAATTCATTATCTTTGCAGTGATATAATGAAATGAGTTCAGTGAACTCGTCAAAAAAGTCAGAGAGAGCATATCTATTGGAGTTTGTGGGCTCTGGTCTATAGATGATTACAATTATGATAGAGCGTCCAGCATGAGAGAGATTAAGTACCAAGTGCTCAAAAGTGTTCATGCAGGGAGAGTCTATTTTGTCTATCTTAATACTTGCTTTAGACAAGCAGCCAATGCCACCTCCAATTCTGTCGCGCCTAGATTTATTCAGAAATTTGAATTCACCATGATTCTCCAGTTGACCAATGAGAGCTATATCATCTTCTTTAAGCCAGCACTCAGTGAAAATCATAATATCAAGGCTGTGTTCATTTCGATAGTCATAAACTAGATTCGATTTATTTTTAAGACTTTGTGCATTCCACAGGCACAAGTTCAGATTTGAGTTTTCGGAAGTTGAATGAGAGACTTTGCAATAATCCCTACGAGATCTACTATACGAGTTAGAGATTTTGCTAGAATTTTTACCAGCACCAGACCGCGAGTGAGAGACTTTACCATAGTCACTACCAAAGCCGGAATGCGAATGAGAGACAATACTACAGGTGTCACCAGAAACTGAATGCGAGTGCGAGACTTTACCATAGTCGCTATAATAGCCAGTCTCCACCGAGACCTTACCATTGGAGACATTCGAAGACTGAAAGCGAGAGACATTATAAGATGCGAATAAGGATTTAATTGACATAGCATAGCAAGCATAACAATAAATTTCTGTGGACGGAATGTTGGACGATCTGTTTCGATGCACTAGAGTTTTTTCTTCAGGTCTCGGTGGTTGTGATTGTCACTTAGGTCTAAGCTTGATAACCTCATTTACTTCCTTGATTGCCATATGCACATTGCTGACTCGACCCTTGATCATAACTGCCGTATATGAGTCTGGCTCCTCATCACGAGCTTCGTTGCTCTTTTCTCGCCAATTTCCAAAAGACATCTTAACCTCGCACGTAGTTGTAATTCTTTTAATAACAACGCCGTTCCTTCCGATAATTCTACCAACGAGTTCCGGTTTTATAGGGATCACTTGGGTGACATCGAAGTCAGCGGAAACGGAAGCTCCGCCGGATGAAGTTTCCTTCTGTTTCAGAGTAGAGGGCACCGCAATAGCCTGAAAGGCCTCCTCGTATAAAGCTAGGCATCTGCTGCTGGGAGTGGAACCGTCGTAGCCCACCAAGTCTAGTCCGGAACCTCGGAAGTTAACTTTGATGATGTGGACTTTCTCAACTTCGTTGTTGTAGAGCTTGCGATTGTAAAGATCGACCTGAATCCTAGCGTTATTATTTGGTGGGAGACTAGCGGCATAGATGGAAGTGTGACTACCATACTCCATAACTAAGTTTTTGAGAGTTTTGTAAAGATCGAATGCAGAAACATCTGATACAATCTCTCTGGAGCCTGTAAGAAAGACCACAGCATCAGCACTTTTAATATCATCAAGATCACTTATTTCAGCCAGTCCTTTTTTCACTTTTCTCCAACAGAAATTAGGCTTCAGCTTGGCGACACAGGGTTCAGTAATATCGTCATAAAAAACGATGCCAGTCGGCTTAGCTACTGCCTGGGAAGCATTATTTTCTTCGTGATTCGAAAGTTGGTCCAGGAGATCATCGTAGTCGTGCTCTCGTTCTAGAAGGGAAGATCTGGTTAGTTCAAGATCTTTTTCGACGTTGCTTTTCTCCGTCATACAGGTTCTCAGTCTGTCAGTGAGTTTAGCATTTTCCTGTTTGATGTCCTCAAGTTCTCTTCGTACAGCTGCCATCATGGTAGTATCTTCTTCTTTCCGGGGTCGACCTCGTCCTCTTTTAGGTTTTGGTGCATCCTCTACATTTCCATCATCTGCATTGTCGTCAAGGTTTCCGATGGTTGGGGTCCTATTTCTTTTCGGTTTTGCAGCGTCTTCCATATTTTCAGCATCCTTATTCGCTCTTGCGTCATTGTCCACATCATCAGGGATATTGTCTTGGATCTCATCAGTGACATCGTCTGCCCAGTTTTCTGCCATATCTGAAACAAGGACAAAATCAAGTAGTTAGATTCAAGATGTTATAAGAATACAGGATTAACTTTTATATCAAGGTTGAGACGAGGGTGCTTATCTAGTCAATCTCAGAAAAGTATACATACGTGAAGAGATAAGTTGATTGATTGCTTTAGGCTTTAAGAGACAATTGAGGAATCTGAACTTATGCAAGCAATATAATAGAGTAAGTGTTGATACAATTGGATCAGTGGAGGCTCAGAAACGGCTATGTGTTAAGGCATATGAATGTGTCTGGGGAAATTTTTATCAGTGGTAACAAGTGGTGACAATCTGGACTTATGTTAAAGTAAAAGCAGTAATATCGAGTAGGGTCAATCGAGTCTTTTGAAAACAGTGAATCGAGGCAAAGCAAAAGCAGTAATATTGAGTCTGGTCAATCGAGGCTTTTGAAAACAGTTCGAGGCAAAGCAAAAGCAGTAATATTGAGTCGGGTCAATGAAGGCTTTTGAGTAGTAGTGAGCAGAGTCTTATGCCGGAGCAAAAGCAGTAATATCGAGCAGGGTCAATCGAGGCTTTTGAAAGCAGTGAATCTAGGCAAAGCAGTCAGTCAGGCTTATGTCAAAGCAGAAGCAGTAATATCGAGTCGGGTCAATCGAGGCTTTATGAAAATCAGTGAATCGAGGCTTATGCCAGAGTAAAAGCAAGGAAGAAATTGCCCAGTAAACATGGGTCTGACTTCGAGGAAAAGCCCTGAAACACTGCCATCTATGGGTCATTTCTCTCTCTCTCAGAGGTAGCTAATTGATGTTACTGAGTAGATGGACTCATTACCGGGGATCCTGCGGGAGACACCTCGGCACTTGCCACCACGAAACACCTACTCAAGAAATACCAGAGGCTCGACAGTTTAGGTTCACTTATTCATTTAATACTCAATTTATGGACAGTTACATCAAGAGTCATTCAAAGAACAGAAGGTATTCAACTTATCAATACATTGAACAACGATCTTAACGAATTACATATACCATTAACTAAATGCCATCTCAATCGACCATGACCTGGGGTTCCTTTAAGAGAAACCTTTGATCATACCTCTAACAACAATACCCTTACCTGACGAATCGTCACCGCGTCAGGGAGACAGGAAGCCCCCCTGCTGCCTCAGCGGGAGCGGGCTCTCCTCTGGCTGGGCAAACGAGCTTGCCCCCAGAGATTGCTATTAGGGTGTTCTGCGGCTGCGCAGAAACACGAGGGTAACTGTTGCCATGGAAACATGGGGTGAGTTCTACCCCGTTGCTATCATTATAACTCATTACACAATAATATAATATATTACATTACTTTTATACAATAATAATATAAATGACATTACAGAATTAAGGTCTTGAGGTTCATGGTGATTTGAGGAAACTTCCTATAAGAGGAAAGAATGAAGACACCTCTGAAGCTAAAAGCTCAGCGGTGACATCCCGACCGATCGAGGATTTTTTATAAGATGGTTTTTCTCCGGTTTGAAGAAAACATCATTTTAAACTTACAATCGAATACGGATTACATTCATCTAATAGTGAATTAACATATACTGTGCCTAATAATGTAACTTTCATTGAAAGGAATGCTTTTCACAATTGCTTTTAAAGATGGAAGCCTAAATGCTTCATGCTGATTAACAAAACGATTGAAAGGATTATTAATCGATTTTGTGCAACGATTGAAAGGATTATTAATCGATTTTGTGCTTGATACCAATTTAGGTACGAACAGAGGAAACGCGTCTCATTGCACCTGAATTTTGTGAGTGCTTTAATGAAAGTTGTGGTGACATCAGGGTGATGTAACCACTACCAACGGGCAGGCGGAAGGGGGGGAAAAATTTTAAGATGAAAATCGGGCGTGTGCAATATGCCCATGAAAGACAATTTGGAAAAAGGGAAAAATTTTGAAAAAGAAGCAAGAATATGACTTGCATTAGTGACATAAAGGAGAGGAACTGAATGACAGTCCTTTAATGGTGTCAATGAGATGCTAGAGGGGAGCTCAGATAGAAAAGTGGAACCTAGATTTTAATGATTGACAAGAAAGGACAAGTTATTCTTATGACCTATTCGTCAAATTTTGCAATTTTTTTGTGAATCGTTGGGTGCGGAAACCAACGTTATTTTTGGAAGTAGAGCCGCTAATTACATGGCTCCTCAGCAAAAGAGACTCAAGCACCAGGCGAGTCAAATAGCCGTTTTTATCAAGGGCAGTTACGGGTATCATCCCTTGCGTGTCATTGGATATGCATAGAGCTAAACCAAACGATAAGTGAAAAGCATTAATTGCATTAAGACAGGACAGCCTTATAAATTTAAATGGGCTGGTATGTCCGATACCCTAAACTACAAAAGTAAGTAAATGACATATAAGCGATAAGCAATTTAAAAGCAACAATTAAAATCATGAACAAAACATAATCGAAACACGAATATCAGCAATAGCATGGATCAAAGCGACAATTAGCAGAATAATAAGCAAAATGATAAAACAATAGTCCAGTATGGAGAGAAATAAATCAATAGTGGACTATAGTTTCGTAAAACTTGTTACATACACTCTAAACAATCCGAATGAACTGTAGGCATAAGGCGTACAGAAAGTTAAAACAATGCGAAAATAGGTAAACAATATACTGGTACAGTGAAGTGATATTGAAAGTACATGTACATACTAATACACCTGAGAAAACTTGTATAGAAGGCTGGCATGCACAATGCATAGACCAGAATAATTATCAAATGAGGGTAAAACATAAGCTTAAAATAAGATAGACATATGAGAAATGAGATCAGGTGTTTACAGAAATAGTTCAGTGCAAGAGTTGACTTGTGATAACTGTTCGTGGACACGTCGAGACATAACCATTGGTGAAGAATAAATATTGCATACTGATTTGGTCGATCTCAATCAAAATATGAATTATATCATCTAATTTAATTTTTGGTCGATGCACAAACGTCTAATTAGTGATGCATTTTACACAATACGATTCGAGAGTCGAGAGTCAATACATGATGTGAAAGATAACATTATCTATACACGTGTGGACGAGAAGATTGGAAGAATCATTGATTGGAGGAGTCAGTGATATAAGTCATTGATATAGCCTATAGGGCGAAGGAGGCAACACCGACGCTCCGTGCGTGGTGCAGAGGAGGGGGCGTTGACAGCGATGTGCTTGTCAAGGTCAAACGAGGTGTCGACAGCGATGTGTTTCTCAGGGTCGAACAGGGTGTCGACCTGGCAACTTGAAAGATGCCGGACGTCGTGGACCTAATGGACGAGCTGCGAGAGTTCAAGGTCCTATTACCATCCACCCAAAACGATGAGGGGGTTGTTACTGTTCTAACAGATACAGAACAGAATTGTCAACTTGGATGGCTGGTTATTCAACCGTGCGCGGCTTTACCGAAGGGGCGAAGTGAATGGAAGCCACGGGAGACTACCATTGCACGTCGGTAAATGTCAGTTCGGACGAACATTGTCTCTGTGAATGGAGCACAGGCGAGGTGCAAAACGGAGTGGTGGAAATAGCTAGGTGTTGTGCCATTTGCGCAACAACCATGGCGGAGACAGGAAATGTTCTGAGCGAGTAACTGGTATTTTGGTGATTATGCTGAAGACTCGAGGGACTGATATATCTGCAATACTGCGAAGACTTGCCAGACCGGCCTCGTTGCGTGACTGACCCAGGTTAGGGTCAGGCAGAAGAGGAGGTGAACTGTTTATCACCACTTTTATGTTAGGGTCGGGCGAAGGAGGAGGTGACTCGTTTGTCACGACTTTTATGTGTGTATGCAGACAATCCCGATACTGGGTGGACCTTGATGGGTCATGGAGAAGAAGACGTCGTCATGAGTCTTTCGTTTATACACTTTCTGAGATCACAATGTTCTTTGCGAGCACAACCTTGTGCGAGAACGCTAGAGAATGCGTGGTGAGGAAACTCTTCTGAACTAGACACAATCCAGATTAGTGCCTGGCGATGGTAACCAATAGCAGGGGCAATCCATGTTAGCCTCCTGAATAAGCGAGTTACCCAGAGGAAAAGAGTTTCATTTAAGAAGATGCATGCCAGAAGCGAGCTGGGACAATCCATATTAGTCACCAACTGAAAATGAGGCGATGCTCTTCAAGCACGATTGTTCGTTGATGCTTGCTTAAGAAACAGAGGCAATCCATGTTAGCCGTCTGTCAAGAAGCTAAGCAGGAGATGACATCATCCATATCATCATACAATGTGAGCTTGGTTGTGAATGGTGACATGTGCGACGAAGACTGCACAATGCCAAGCCAGACACAAAAGTTCAAAGAAAGTTCTGCAGTAATGTTGCCCATGTTGGAACCAGGTCAAAGCAATGATATGCTTGCCGTGGTTACGACGGAAATGGAGTGAAACGGAATGTTCACACTAGTGGTCGCCCCGAAATGGTGCCCTCTTCATATTGCCATGAGATGATGACAGGAACATGGCCGACTCGGAGTGGTCGTACGTCCTGTCGGAGCGTGGTTCCATGCGCAATCGTGGTGCCCAATTAGAGGTGGTGCCCAAATCGACTGACTTTCGGATGTCCAATCAGACGTGTCTCTTGATAGGATGCCCATGACAGTAGAAGTCATAGTGGAAGCACAGGAACTGTAAAGACTCTCTCAGATCAAAGGTTAGAGAACATATGCATCGAATGTGTCTCTGATCATAGGTGCCCACAGCAAGTCTTGCACTGATGTTTGACGACCAGCCCGACCAGCAACTCGTGATCAAAGAGACATTCCCGCAAATTATGTGACAACACAGCATTAATATGGTATGAAATAGTCATACTGGAGTTACTTTTAATAAACAGGCTAGGAGCTCAACCAATGAGGTTGCTGCAAACAATATGTAAGAAAAGGCACGTGATATATAAAATATAAGATAAAGTAAATAACTTAATGATCAATAAATATGAAAAGGAATATTATAATTGGTTGGATAAACAATCTGAATCCCAGCAAGATGCTGGTCGTTATGTGTTTATAATGAAAAGGGAAAAGAGTTGTTTAAATGTAAATAGAAAGATAGCAAATCACGGCAAAATTGATGCAGAAAGATAGCAAATCACGGCAAAATTGATGCATCATCATGCTGATCAACTCCCCAAGATCAAAATGAATCACATCAATAAAAATAAGAAGGTCACTCTGCAACTTGAGTATAAGCTTGTGAAATCTTTTGCATGAGAAATTTTGCATAAGACGCATGTACGTAAATATGCATACATTCAAGCATATGTCATTAAAATGTACCCGTACAATCGAACCAACAAGGTGTGATTCTTCACAGACCGACTAAATGTAAGGGTATGCAAGCATGGTAATAAAAAAGGTTAAATGCAAAAATACATATGCAGATAAAGTAGAAAAAGGAAAAAATGCAGTTATAATGCAATTGTAACATGAAACGTTATCGCAAGGAAATGCAGTGCAAAGTAATCATAATCATGCAGTAAAATAAAGTCAGACGCTGGTACTGGTATCGTTAGGAGAGGGGGGTGGTGGAACAGGAGGGGGAAAGGTTGGGCGGAGCAACAGTGACGTAGGACGAGTGGGGCGTGGTTCCAACTCGATATCAACTACTGAGCGATTAGGGGGGGTATCAACTCGGGTACCCATGCGAGGGGCCGATGGTTGCCGGGGTGAAGTGGACCGGCGAGGCGGGGTAGTCCGCCTTGGTGGGGTTGTACGGCTCGGTATCCGAGTAGGGGGGGTCATTTTCTTTGACGCAGGCAAGCCAGAAGTGGTGGCATAAGGTTTTATCTGTACTGAATGGGTAGTATCCGGTTCCATAACATTGGTGGACCGAAATTCCATCTCCCTTTGACGAAGTTCTCTAATTAGAGCTGAGTAAGGATTAAGCTCTTGAGTATTAACAACTTCTTGCATGTTATGACCCAATTTGTAAAGGTGAACCGAGTCAGATGCGAGCATAGTCACCGCAAACTGTCCTTGCATAATCTGCTGTAACTTTTTCTGCTTGTATAAAGGAACGTTAATGAGTCTAGGGAGTTCTACGTTAAGTGAGTCAATCTGCAAAGAGCACAATGCAGTATCCCAGTTTGGTTTAAGTATACTGTATAATCTGTGATGGTCGCACTTGAAACTATTAGGACAAATGACACCTTTAAGAGAAAGTGTAGAAAGGTGGGACTTAATAGTAAGAACATATAGAAGTAAGCGTTGGTGTCCACTATTCAATTCCATGAATATTTCGATCTGTGGAAATTTGCGGGTTTCAGGCGAGCGATGCATCACTCTGAAGTCCCTGCAACATCTATGAAGACAACGCTTAGCCAAACTCACTACCATGTAAAAGACGCAAATAGTAAGAAGGTGAAGGGTAGTGATATGTATAAGACTGACAGGACTTAGAGAAACAGGGTAAATTACATAGTTGACCGAATCGCAATTCAAAGGACGTCCGGGGATGACTAGGTTGGCATGGGATGATTTAAAATGAGTAGCCATTACCATAGAGGATAAAAGGCCACTAAGGTATCTACCACGACAATACATAAATATTACCAAAATTAGAGACAAATACCCAGCTATGGAACCGATGAAGGCAAAACCACGGATCCAATGGCGAAGGCTGAACCAAGCTGAAAGATAGAAGGAAGCTTCCAGCTCGGCCCATTTAAGGAGAAAATCGTCACCTTTTTGTTGAATAAGGCGACTAAGTTCCTTAAGCTTAATAATGCCATGTGTCATATTGGCAAGTGAGGTATTTGCTATTCTGGCAGCCACTGCAAATTTAGGCAAGGTGAAATTTGGCATGCCATAAGATTCATATGGTGGTAGACCTGAAAAGTTAAATTCACGTTCAAAAGAATGCATCGCAATTGCGTTGATAGTATAGTTGATTAAGAAGGGTTTATATTGGTTATTTTCGGATGCAGGGCATCCTGTAATACGCCTGGGAATAAAACCTGAAGGGGAGGAGAATTCGCAAAAACAAAACTGGCCACGCTGAAGTACAGCGTAGAGGCTACCAGGAACGGGACGTGCCACACGATCATTAGAGCAACGTCGAGTCCATGGGAGTGATAAGCCAGTAACTAAGAGCTGGTTACCTGCGTCTATAACACGAGGTGCTGCTCTAAAAGGTTCAAAGAAGTAATCGACTTGACAGAGGTCAGAAATGACGTCTGCAGTAGCATTCGTGTATATTGCAGTGTTGCAGGATAGCTGCGAGCTATCAATTTGAATTGTTGACTCTGTACAAAGAAATTGATCGTCAATGTTGAGACATTCCTGGAGCTCTTCAAGACTGAGTTCCAAGAAGGAATCGTGCTGCACTCCGAGAAAAGGTTTTGGAATAGAGATACGAGTGTAATCATGATTAGACTCGCGGTCTTGGAAAGCAGGGGTAGCTACCACAGGTACGTGGAGTGACTCTGTGTGATAGAATGTGTAAGGTTGAGAATTCTTAGGTTGGATTGGCCAAAGGAGTTGTAGTAAGAAACCGTTTCGAGTGGGCATAAAGATTGGTTGCGATTTCTGATAGATATGAGCCAAATCCGTGAAAGCTAGTTGATAACTATTGTGCCACGAATATAATACTGTTGATACTTTGTGAACCAATTTATGGACATATGAGGCTGGAAGAACGTGTGGTGAGATTTTACCTGCAGCCAGCTCGTGGAAGGCTGTAATTAATTTATCAGCTTCATTTAAAAGGATGTGAAGTTGCTGTATTTGTTGGGACCAAAGCCTGAGATATTTGGAAGTCAGCAGGCTAAGGATCCTTGTGGCTTGAATCTTACGTTGTAATGCGTTTATAGCGTTACTAACCACAGCAAATTGGGAAATGATTTCCTGATTAGTTTCGTTTAAAAGTGTGTGAATTAATCTGATGTTTCTGGAGGTGTTGGTGAAGGTACTGGCTATGACGTCAATGGTAAGAACCAAATCAGAACGCATCTCGAGGAAGGCGTCCCTCATAAGATTCTGACGTGCAGACATAGACTCAATAGTATTTACAAAAATTTGATCTCTCTGTCGTCTAATATTAGCAGACATACCTGCTCCGGCCTGTGGGATAGTAACTGAAAGCCAGAAAGCAGTACTGTCTTCGGATTGCCAGTCCTGGGTATTAATATTGACACGAAAAGTTTCGTTAGTAGATTGCATTAATTGTTTAGTTGTATTAGACGTATCATCGGTATTAGGTAAGGCAAGGGGATCTCGAGGTGTTGGTGTACGACCCGCTCGTTTAGGACGACTGGGTGGCGAGTATTGATCAAAGAAGGGGGGCATAGTGGGTGGAGGGGAATATGAGAATGTGTCATGGGCAAGATGTGGTTCGGGGGCTGCCCTCTTAGCATGATGGTGGACTGCTGAAAGAGGAGGGGGGGGCGATGGGGGTAGAATGCGTTGGAGGAGGCGGACGATATTCTTCAAAATGTTGTTGAGTAAAAATAGTCGATATGTGTGCTAGTTTAGATTTTAAAGCTGTTTTATAAGAATCAACTTTATCGATAGTGTTCTTTAAGAGTGGAGCGAAATCAGAGCATATTGCAGCAATTAAATCATCAGGGGATTGACACATGTCTTCAAACATTGTGAGGTCCCAAGTGAATGTGGGAATGTGGAAATCGGGATAGAAAATATTGGCATTGATGATAAAGAATTCAACACTGGGAAAAATTTGTCCCCTATAACTATAACCAACGCCATAGTCTGGGCGGAGAAGCTGTGCGGGTGCAGAGCTCCAGCGTGAAGCTGCGTCTGGTGGAAAAAGACCAGAGCTGCTCTTGAGTGCGAGAGCGTCTTCGTGATTGACAGATGCAAGAAGCTGCATATGACGTAATTGGTCTCTAAGGGAACGGGGTGAACGGAGTAAGGGGATTGAGTCACATGCTTCGAAGGTCATATTTTGGATGGGGAAGGACACGTTACTTTGACAAGTACCAGAAATCCTAGTGGTATCAGGCAACGTGTTCAAGAAAACTGCCAAATCGCAATTACAATTAAGAGGGTTAGATGTTAGGTCAAGTTCTTTCATTTCAGGTGAAGGAAAGTAAATTTGCTTATTAACGCCATCCAAATACTGCAGATGGTTCTGTTGCAAGAATATATATTCCAGATGGTCTCTAATAAAGAAAGGACCAGAAATTCTATACAGGGAGTTGTAACTAAGGTCTATTACAGCTAAATGACGAATATCTCTATCTCTAATTTCAAAGGTATGAATCTGATTATGAGATAAATTTAAGTAGTAAAGTTGATCGACATGTCTAAAATATGCTCTGGAAATAAATGTTAGCTTAGAATTAGTTAGTTCAAAAATGCGCAGATTTGGCGTGTTTGTTAATGGGTCTCTTAATGATCTTGAAGTAGTAATATTTCTGAGTCGAAGTACCCTAAGAGATGTTGGATAATTAAGATTATGTATTCCGCCAAGACAATCTTCTATAACTATTTTAACTAAATTTAAGACATTAAATTGTTGAGTTTTCTGAAAATAGAAACCCTGAAGAATAAGTGTTTGGAGAAATGGTTTCGGTCGTGTAAAATTAAAAGATTGTTGTGCTGATAGATTAGGCAAGAGATTGGAAACTTCGAAAGGAACGTTAGAAGCTTGTAATTTCAATTGTTGTATATTATTGAAAGGCATAGAAGATGGGAGGCGAGTCATATCTGGTAGATGGAGTCTAAGGGATATCAGCTTAGTTTGTGAAACGCCGAGATGGTTCCACGGAAAAGATGTTGAACCATGTATGGTAAGGTCTAAATGAGTTAATTGGGCTCGTGGTAATAGAGGTAATGCAGGAGACGACAAATCTCTAAGTAAGGTAAGTTGTAGGCGTCTTAAACGGTAAAGGGAAGTCCATGGAGCAAAGACAGAGGCGTCATCAAGGACTAAATTAGTAATAGCATGTAACTGTGAACGTGCTTGGACGTACTGTACATGAGTCACCTGAGTGTTTGGCAGATCTAAGAAATTGATCTCAGGAAATGAGTCGATAACGTCGGGGAACATTACTTCAGAAGTAAGGTTTTATAAAGTGAGATATCTCATAAAAGGCATAGTCGTGAAGAAAGACATAATGTCCTTAGTAAGTGGACCAGAAGAAAGAATCAGTTTTGTGATACGAGGTGAATCGGGAGGCCATACACATGGTGGTGTAGAAAAATTAGCTCCCAAATCACATGCGAATATGTCTCGTTTGCGAGAACACCATTCATCAAACATAGAAACTCTACAAGAAGCCATAGGTTGTTCTTGTGCTTGAAGCAAAGTACGCTTGGCCCAAACGGCGGCCGTATTTGGATTAATGGTAAATCCAAAATTCTTATAAAGAAAAGCGTCTTGCTCAGCAATTCGTTGCAAAGCAGATGGAGGTGGTGATTGAGCTGGAACCAAGGGAAGGAATAGGAAGGGAAAAAGGACAATTAGCGTCATTGTAATGTTTGTAAAAAGGAATGAGGTAGCAAGGTATATAGTTGGCTAAAAGGTTTTAGCGTCACTAGTAAAATCAGGTAATACTATAACTATCAACCAGTAAGGTGGTGAGAAAGACATGATTAGGTGAACGTAGACATGCACATAAACGAAGATAAGAGGTAAAAGGAGTTCATAAGCAAAGGTACATAATGGTAATGATTAGCATACATAGCGTGCAAAATTCATCAATCAGGTCGACATACCCTATGTAAAACGAATATAACTATCAATACACAAATAATTATCAATGGAAATAAGTATTCATAACATTTAGGCAACACAAGTTTTCCAACCACTTTTCCTATCATATGAAAGAATGCCGTGTATGTCAACAGAAAATGCAAGAGATGTACACTAAGATCATACGTAATCACTGAAATCGATAGACTCGACCAGACCTGAAAATATAACAATATCCGTCAAAGAATGTAAGTTAATGAAGCACTTTCCCACAAATTACACGCGTGTAAGAAAAATTGGGAGTATCGTTATTGTGAACTTTCCTTAATACAAAACAACTTCTGAACTTCATCAACAACACTCAATGCCTAAAGAGATTCCCAGTTTACTAATTAGTAAACGCATATGCAGATTGGTGGTCCTAAATGACCGGTAAATGACTCTTTGAAAAAGGTGTACTTACATAATGTTGCAAGCTGTATGTAGGACTGCTGCCTCTCTACAGGTGTAAAGATTAGAGCAGGTAAGCTAAGGTTTTACTGGCTCCGCAAGAGCTGGGCCCTGTGGGCTGAGCCGAAAATTTTGCAGCAGGTAGCGTGCCATATAAGGTGCAAGGGTGCTACCAAGGCAACAAGAAACTGCTTCCCACGGCAGTCTCGGTGAAGCCATGGCAACACGGAAAGCGCCCCCTGCCGGGCTATGTTGTGATGCCATACCATGTAATGAACTATGAAAAAGGAGTTAGCTAGCTAGCTAGAATTTGTGTATAATAAGTTGGTCATTTACAAAAAAAAAATTCTCTTTCCCCAAAATGCGAAGCGATGCTACAATCACTGGGTGAGCAAAATCCACAGAAACGCATTGAAAAATTTGTGCTAAGTTGAAACACACGGCACAATGCCGGACAAATTGAAGTAACCACATCGGCATGAGCCGGAACAAATGAAATAGCACAAGATATCCCCAAATTATGGTCGGGCTCCCAGTCCGACAGGCAGAGAACTTGCAACATATTGAGATACGTACTCAAAATAACATGCTGCACAATGATTATAAGAAAAGATGCTCAAGGTAATACTCGATCAGAGCAGTATAATAATGCTCAATCGAAGCAGTACCCACACGGCATGACGGCAAAGTGGTGGACAAATTGTAAGAAAACACTCTATCAATAAATGCATATAACACTTCTCAATTCTCAAGTGGCAAGATATTTGACGGCTAATATCTGCAATAAACGACACTCACGACATAAGCAGAAATGCAGAAAAAGAAACTAGTCAGTAATATTCAAGTAAAATGGAATATCTACAAAATGCAGAATGGAATATGTACAAAATGCTAATGATACGAACGCAGTAAATTTAACAAAATTAATTCAACAAGTGTTACCCAATATCATAATCACGTTATCCAAAGGAAAAATAATGTTACCACAAAAGAAAACCTTCATAAAATAGTCTTATCATAAAATAGTTGCGGAACTAAAAGATAATTAAGGAACAAGTCTAAGTAGTCATAAAATGTTATAAAAGGCAATTGAATGCTGAAAGGCAATCAGATTTACTTAGGAAAGATCGTGATGGATCTTTGTGGAGAGTCTCTGTCACTGAAATATGCGTACCAAATAATGGTGTTTGCCGAGGATAAAATGATAAGCCAATAAAGTACTATATCAAGAAGGCAATCGAATGCAAAGAATTGCAGTCAGGCTGAAAGAACAAAAAGCTAGAACAAGGGAATACGTGGTCAGTGCTGCGAGGAGACAGTGGCCAAACATATGGAAATACTATCGATTGGTCACAAGGAACACAGTGATAAGAAATGGAGAACAATTCTCAACGAAGAATGGCAGGGTTTAAGAACGTTGTTGGTAGGCTCAAAGCAGATGAATAATCCGGCTGAATGCGTGTGAGCTACAGAAAAGACTTAACGGTGGTTAACCGTATTGGTCTGGGAACGAAGTGAAGGGACTACACCCTCCTGGTGGCACGTAAGCAACAAGTTGGCGATGCAACAAATGCAAGGTACCATTGCAAATTGTTGAAATGTGCGGATCGAGAACTCTTGTTGAGGTTTAAGGCCTGTTAAGGTGTACTAATGCAAATATTTGAAGAATAAGTGGTTATAAAGAATAGACGAATCATTATAATTTGTTAATGGTTTGTAAATTTAATGAATAGATGTATAAGTCAGCATTGTAAGTAACGTATAAGTCAGCAATATAACGTACATATTGAAGGAAAATGTAGTAGGTGTTGTGACTACATTTGGTCAGGAAGTGTTCGAGATAGCGGAGTTCTATATTATATCATACAATTGTTCGATTTAATCAAGAAGAAAATGCACTCAATGGGTAATACTGTTCCTTGTTCTAATGAAGTGTATATTTTAAAGAAGTAAATTGATTTGAATGGGTCCACTAGTTCATAAGATTGAAAAGAAACCTGGTCACTGTTGTTTCAGAATCGACTTCAATTCGGTTTGCTCTTCTTCTGCGTCATGAAAATCTTCAGGTAATTCCTGTATCTGATGGAGACGCTGAGAAAGCATCAACAGTGGAGGTGACGATACTGGAGTCGATGTATAAATCGGCAGTGATGTGACCATATGTACTTCCTGTTCATCGTCAAAGAAATGGCGATGGCGAAAAGGCTTTGGACGTAATGGTGGCAAAAAATGTGTAGGCTGAGCAGCTGCTTCGGCTGTCATGCTGTAGCCCGGGAGGTCCTCATCCGTTGACCATGATGAATCGGCTGTAGATGTGGGACTAGGACAATCAGAATCCCATCCATTGACAAGAGGTTTTTGCTGAGCATGAGTGCAAGCCACGTAATTGGCTGCAGAGTTAAAAGCATCAATATCGAGGGTTGGAGGCGAATGGAAGATGCATGTAGCCTCGGTCTGAGTTGCTACAGAAACCGTCTGCTTAGGTCCCTGAAACTGAGCAACTTGCTGTAGCTGAGCAACTTCCACACCAATTGATGTAAGCCATTCCAGATTGCGGTGTGAAGGTGGATAGGACATTCGCCTTCGATGCATTGTTCCAGATACACTGAGGAAGCAGTAGTGGAGTCAACAGAAGACAAATACCAAATGATGGAGGGGTGCAAATGACTCATTTGTTCGGCGTCGATGCTCAGAAGTTATCATTAATTATCACCTTTGATAGCGACGACGGAGGCACAGCTATATTTGCAATATGCTGGACATCGTCATTCGAGGATTACATATGAGTCAGTGCTCGTTCATGACAGTTGTTCGTCATAATGGACTACGTGCACCTGTTCATGTGCAGTGGCAACTGTGTGTATTTGTATGTGTCTATGGTTATTGACTTTGCCATATGGCTTGATATGCCATAAGGAAAGATCAGTTGCGAACAGACCAGGAAAGTGATGCAAGCACCTGTTCATTAGGCAAAGTTGAGATTGCATCAGACCGCGCGGCGTTACTTAGAAAGCCTGGGGGACAGTGACATAAGTTATAGATAAGGAATTATGGAAGAAATGCTTGACGTTCATGAGACCATGTGTGGCAGCATGTGGAAACATGCAGAAATGCTGATTAAGAACTTTACTGGAAGCAACAATCAATGCAGCCATTTAGCATTGATGATACATAAAGCAATTTATAGTCATTATTTTATCTTTGAAGCTTACTTTGATATTTGACTTTAATATCTGAGTCAGTTTTTAATTGTACAATTACTATTAAGGATGTGTAATTCCAACACAAGGTGGCATTGCAAATAAGAACGACTACAGTCGACTATGCAAGGAGTGTTGATTGAGGAGTCTGACTGGTGTGTCATTCACATACCGCCAAGGTGACTGGTGAGACACTATAAAGTGTGTGTCTGAAACAGATATGTGTTCTGGAAGAAATGATGTGTCGTGTTGGGTAAACACATGGAGTAGGTAAAATGCAGGACATGAAGTATCGTCTGGCAAATGGACAAACGAAACTGCAGTAAGTTTAGCTTAAGTAAACATGAGAAATGTGGGGAAGGCGTTTTTCAAGTAGGGGTGGCTAGGAAAACGTTTCAGCTTACTAAATCCGATAAATAGAAAGTAAAAATAGCGACTTTAGAAGGAGGGGTGAATAAACTGTTGAAGTTGTGCCATTCCTGTGAAAAAAGAAACATAAAGTGGAAGAAGGGTGGTAAAAGAGAGCAGTGGAAACGTTTTAGAGTACTCCCTGGGGAGATGCTTTTATTTATATAAACAGATTCTGAAAAGTCTGCAAATTCTTTGCTAAAAGGTTATAGAGTAGTTCTAGGTATGTCTATGACTTACAGTAAGGAAGAGAGGTCGCTATCCTTCTCGAAATTATTGACTTTGCTATAAGTCTGAGCTGGTGCATAATAGGATAAATATAAATTAGGCACGGTATCTTTAATTTTTGCAAAGTAATTGTTCTATATGACACCTAAGTATTTATAGTTGTCAGTGATAGCGATTTCATCAACCCCATATTTAAATTTAAGGTTTACAATTTCTCTTTTCTTTCTAAACACCAGTACATTAGACCCAATTCTCAGAGGTCATTATATAATATTCCACATCGATAAAGTTACCAGCACAAAAGTTCTGCAGAAAATCACATCTGGCCACAGAGATTAGGTGAAAGTGAAGGGTGAAAATATTAATACACTGATTGCTTGGACATAGTACGTGGTCAATAGGGTAGGTATCAGGTGGGATCAGAGAGGAGTAAGGTCCCGTGCCTTCATTTAGCCAAGGACGGAGAAGAGAACATTCCCCTGTATGTGTTAAGAACTGAACAGCTACATCATTGTTATGAAGTGCTGAAAAAAGCATATTGATGCAATTCAAGCTCATCTTTACCAATTACAACATGGCATATTTAATTAGTCATTGCGTTTGGTTGAGCAATATCCTGACCAATAAATGTTATTGTAAGTAAGTAGCAGGTTGAGGCCAGGTTGGATAAGAGAGTCTTACGGTCTCGCACCTCCACGAGCCAAGCAAATCCATAGGGAAGAAGGAAGGAAGATAGTATTGATACAAATAATGGTTTAATAACTTAAGTCATAGGGAAGAAAGGTCGACCTGTAGGTCGCAGGTTCGAAATGTAGTCGAACAATGGAGACAGACCATACTCCTGAGATACAAAATGCCAAGCAGATACGCATGATATCTGAGATGGATAGTTGATATATACTTGGAGATGACCGTCACGCCAACGGGCTGATGTTATTGTTGAGGTGACTGTACTGTCATCATCGAGAGTACAGGGCCATTCATGAAGTGCAGACCCAGGGCCTGGTTGAGTATCATCTTGCCGAGATTTAAAATATAAAAGAAGAGCGTCAGGATTAGAAATAGACATGCTATAAGAAGGCTGGGGTAATTGGTGCAAAGGATGTGAAAGGTCATTGGAATCAAGCAATGAATGGGACAAAGGCCCAGGCTTGACCTGTGGGGCTGGGGTAGAGACTGGTAATGGAGGCCCTTGAGGTTCGTCACTGTGTAATTGCATAGTGGCTGCAGCCACATCATCAATTTTGAGATTTTCAGACAGAATTTGAATGCGCAATTGTTGCTGGTTATAAATTGGTGAACCATTCTTGGAACGAACCATACAATGCTTCAATCTACCTATATGAAATAGACCTGGTAGAGTGCGGTCATCAATTGTCTTAAGCAAAAATTGATTCAAAAGTGGCTCTGATGCAATATACAATGGCCCAATAAGCTTAATGCTTAATTTGGTGGAATATTGCACCCCGGTGTATTTAGGTGCCAGTAATAAGACAAGGTCTCCTTCTTTGAATGAATGTAGTTTTGGCATACGCTTGGCGTGTTGTTGGGTCTGTCTAATCTTAATTTTATTATGAGAAACTACAGCTTGTTGTCTAACGAATCGCAATTTCTCTCTAATGGAAGACACGTACTGATCATAAGAAGTAGCAACCACAGAAAGAGCTTCAGGATTAATGTCCACAAGATTGCGGTCCTCTCTAAGGAAAACAAGGAAATTAGGAGAATATTTGGTAACTGCGTGAGGCAACGAATTATAAGTTTTACAAGCATATGGAATAAGGGATGGCCATTGAGAATACTTATACTCTATCATAGTTAACAATAGGTTCGAAACAGATTGAATAGCCCTCTCAGCCATATTGCTTGAATGTATCATTGTAGGAACAAGGTGAACCTGAACATTCAACGACTTAAATACTGCTGTCATAATTTTACCAACGAAAGAAGCTTCCTTATCACAAGTTACCCTATGAGGTATCATGTATGGCAAACAAAAATGCTCAATAAATTTCTTGGCTATCTCATCAGCCTTTCTACTACGTAACGGAATCGCCACGACATAACGGGAGAAAATATCTTGTAGGATGAGACAATGAATAATTTGAGCTGTAGCATGGGGAAGGTTTTGATATCAAAATGTATATGCACAAAAGGAGTACAATCAGTAAGCAGTCTAGGAACGAATTCCCTCTGTTTATTTGTTTCAATAACCTGAGACGAGCGTTGGCAAATCAAACATGTCCTAGCATAATCCAAAATGTATTTCATCAGATTCTTAATATGAAAATTTGATGTAATGACATCATACAATTTATTAGATTTTACATGAGCACCCAAATTTAAGTGAAAAAATTCAATGATGTCGAAAATATAGATGTTAGGAATAGCCAATTTAAGAATGACGTCATGTCTTTTAGGACTAGATTGAACATAGAATAAAAGTGAATCGATTAATGCAAAATGATTAGATAATACAACTGCCTGATTTGCCACTTGCTTACTAGTTGGTAACGTGCTATATGCTATGAAGTTATAAACCGGTCCCAAATACAAATCCTGCTTTTGAGCATTTATAAGCTGGACTCTATCATGAGGTATCTTGACGTAATGAAATGCATCTGTGATGTATTTACGAATAGCTGGTTCTAAGTCAGCTTGATGAGGCATTTTTGTCAAGATAGTAGGTTGATCACTATCGATGGTCTTGTATTTCATTTCGGTAATAGGTAAGACTGGTCCAGTGGTATGGGTACATTCACTGGTAAGGTGTGACAGTGGTTTCGTAGCCTTTGTGGGCTGTGAGGTAGGGCGGGAGATATCATTATCTGAGTGTTCCTTGGCCTGGGCCCTTGTTGTAACACAAAATAGAGAATAGCCAGAAAAGTTGGCATAGAGGTTCTCATAGTAGGTTTGACGAGATGTCAAAAGGGGATGAGTATTGGTATCCAGGAAATTATAATAAGAATGTTGCTCTTCGTCATTAATGCTCCTATCTTTGTCAGCCACTGCTATTGGAATAATGGGTTCAGCATCTGCTGGCCATTGGGTGTTATGATGACGAGATAACATATCAACTAATTTCAACTCAGTGGTGGTTGGTTTTACATAATAAATTCGATAAGGGTAATCTTGTAACTTCCAATAGAATTTTGCTATGCGAGGTGTTACAAAATGACTGGAAGATTTAAGAATTTGAGCAATAGGAGCGTGGTCCGTCAGAATTGTAAACCTACCACGTCCAGCTAAAAAAAATTTAAAGGATTGGACAGCAAAGTAAATTGAGAGCATTTCTAATTCCGATATACTATAGTTATGGGTAGCAATATGACCATGTAATCGACTAGCATAACCTAATAAAACTCTCTTAGGTGGATCATCAGCACCATTAGATTGTAACTGATAAAGAGCTGCACCGGAGGCGGTCCTGGATGCATCAGACACCAGGATCATTTCACCTTCAGGTCTTGGAAATGACAAAATAGGTGGGGATGTAAGAATTTTCTTAATGGCATCCCAGGCGACCTGTTGTTCATCAGTCCAAAGGAATTCATTAGCTTTGCGCAACAGGCGCGTCAAAGGTTCAGCTGTCTTTTGATAAGATGGTATAAACGAAGAAATGAATTGAATTGAGCCTAAGAATGATTTTATCTGTTTTCTAGTTTGAGGAACCTGCAAGTTCATAATAGCATCAATTCGAGACTGTCTAATACGCAAAGTAGGTCCGTTAGGTCCCTGTAAATCAACATCAAAGCCAAGGAATTGGAAAGTAGAATTAGAAGCAAAAGAACACTTAGCCAAGTTAAGGACCAGGCCATGTTTATGAAAAAGGGCAAGAACAGCATCAATGAGAGCGAGGTGCTCCTCAGAGGATTCACTAAGAAGCAAATAATCATCATAATAGTTGTAAACACATTCTGCATAAGTTCGTGGCAATTCTTCAGTGATTAAAGTCATTATTTCAGCGAATAGCGCCCCCGAATTGATATATCCCATCGGTAATCTAGTATAGGTAATGGACCCTGCGTTATAGAATGTAACGACGCCGAGGTACTGACGAGACTGAGGAGTTACTTGACATGCAAAAAATGCCTGCTTTAAATCAATGGCCGTAGCGAAACGAAAAGGACGGCTGCCCATTTGCTGCTTAAAGGAATCAATATTAGCACAAGGTCTCTGCAAAAGCTGAAAGGCCTTGTTGACAGAACGCATATCTCCGACCAAGCGGGGATTTTCGTCCGTGCGTGATTTGCGGACTAAAAATAGTGCACTGGTAGCTTGTGTGAGTTCCTTCTTGAAAATTCCCAGTTGTAAAAGCTTCTGTACCTGTTTACGCACGTAGGCGATATCAGCTTGGGAAGTGATATAAGGGCGTGCTTTAAAAGAACAATCAGTGATAAGCTGTTGGGTGATATCACAAACATATCGGGTGATGGTTCCTATCTGACCATATAAGCTAAAAGCTGGAGTGTGCGATAAAATTATCTCACGGAGTTTGTCTACGTCTTTAGGCTGAAGTGCACACTTATCAAGCTTCAATTGCTGATTAACTATATCAAATTCAGTCATGCGTAGAGTTGGATCGTCAGGTTGAAGCCATGGATAATTACGTAGTCTAGTTTGAGCACGGGTGTCAGGATCCATAGCATCATAATCTGGGTATGAAAGCTGAGAAATAGCATTAGGGCCGTTATCTATGATGACGTAATGAGTGTTATCAAGTAAATTATCATCAACAGATTTAGTATCTGGCTGTTGGACTACAGAAGGTGCCGTTGTAAACGGGATATCCATAACTAGTGCTCCTAGAATGATATCAGCAGGCAAATGTATATCCTCAGAATCTACATTATTAATCCTGATTGAACCAAAGCCACTGCGTAAATCGACAAGTGCCTTGTAATTCTTTTCAGAGATAATGCGAGATATGTTAACCTCAAATGGACCATTAAAATATTGTGCCAAGTGATTAACTCGAACTGGCACATCGCAGGATGTATTAGGTGTTATAGTGGTCGACTTATGTACTACGAGTAAAATTTGGTCGACAGAAATATCCATGCGTGATTCTGCTGAACGAAAAACACATTTATATCTAATTTGAGCGTCCAAACCCATAACACAATCAATTGGTGAAGCCACATCGATAATAAAGGTCTTAATGGGAACTTTACACTCACCAAACTGTATGACAAAATAGATAAATTGAGAAATAGAAATAGAAGAACCATTGCCGACCATAAGCTTGATTGGCTCTGCATCAACGCGAGGAAGGCCCTGCAAAAAGGGACTACGTTTGATAAGAGACGTGCTAACCAAATTGTGTGAGCTGCCAGTATCAAACAAGGTAAAGAATTTAGTGCCATCGGGCAAAAGTGATGGGATAAAGTTGCAATCATGAATCTTGATAGATAGAGGAGTAAGAGGAATAGGAGGCTGAAGTACCGCATATAAGATATCAGGGAAGTCGTCCCCAACAATTACATCTGAATCAGGAAAATCATGAAAAATAAAGGTTTCAGAGGGAGCAGAAGTGCTAAGATCATTAGATTCGATATGAGAAAAGTGGTGAGAGTCTAAAGTATTAGTAGATGTTGAGTTAGGACGAGTCACGGCTGTATCTGAGCACAGTCAAAATGATCCGTTGCGTCGTGGTTGCTGATGTGGTGGTCCCTGTGAACGATTCTGAGGTGGTGGTCGTTGGTTACGAGGGAAAGGGCCAGCGCTCTGAGAGCGGTAAGCAGTTCTAATGCCATTAGGGTACTGAACACGTGAGTTATTAGGGGCATTACTGTTATACTGCTGTTGCGCAGGGTTTGTATTGCCATGCTGCTGATTATTAAAGTTCTGGTTATTCTGGGAGAATGGTCTATTGTTACCAGATCTGTTTGAGTTAGCAAATCCATTGGCTGAAAGATTCCTGTTCGAGTTACCGAACCTATTAGGAAAGGGTCTGCTAGGTCGATTATACCGTTGAGTGAAGGCATTGTTTGTAGAATTGTCACGATTGTATGAACGTCCGGCAGACTGATAATCAGAAGATGTTGGTAGACTATATTGCTGGTTGGGAATGAATCTGCGACAATGAGTAGCTATATGACCTCGGAGTCCACAACGGAAGCAAGTAAGACCAGAAAAAGAAGATTGACCATAAGGCATTTGCTGAGAGACATATTGGGGTTGAGTGTCATCCATGGAAACATCTCGAGGTGCGAGTATCTGAGGCAATTGCTGCAGAGATTGATTAAGAGCGCCCATAGATTCCTGTAAAGTGAGCAAAGTTGACTGCGAATTACCTGTATCGAATTTTGAACTAGGGATTTTAGTAACATCAACGTGCTGAGCGATAACTTCGCGCTCCATAATGCTTTGCACTATTGGAATTAATTCATCAAGAGGTTTGTTATCATCAATTAACTGGAGAGAATGCTGTAAGGTCAGGGGCAATCCCTTACGAAAGTATAAAGCCACAACTGATTCAGGTAGGCCCAAACGTGACACCAATTCCTTAATCTCATCCAAGTATTTGCCAACGTTATCACCATAGGTGATACGTTTCTGAGACAAAGCATCGAGGATAGATGCTCGACTCCTTAGCAATGAAAATTTATCTAAGAACAACTTCTCAAGTTTAGCCAAAGTCATAGGTTTCAGAGCATTACACCAATTGCGAGCGTGTCCTTCAGTGAACAGCTGCAGGCGATGCAATATCTGCTGGTCATTTAAATTATGTAATTGGACATGATCCTTAAATTTAGTGATCCATGCCTGTGGTGTCAAACTATCGGACTCTCCATTAAATACTGGAGGTTTCATCTCTGAAAAATTAAGAGGCTTAGTTCTAGGCTGTGTTTCAGGCATTTGGGTATTAAATGCTGCTGCAGAAAAGGAAGAAGGCAGGGAACCTGAACGAGACACAGGAAAGGAAGAAGAAATTGGACCGTGAATAGATTGAGTAGCTCGATAAGACGCATCTCTGGTGTCCTGATAGGAAGGTGGGTAGGGCACAGATGTGCGCAAGCCAGCAAGGTCTTGTGGCTGAGATTGAGCCTGGGAATTAAGATTATTAAAAGTGGGATCAAACTCATGGAGGTCCTGGAAAGTCTGGTTAGTTGAAACGGCTTGAGACTGTGTAACCTGTTGGGAAAAATGTGAGGGTTGATTAGCATGTTCAAATAATAATTCATCACCAGTACGAGTTGCAGGTGCATGAGAAAAGGCGCCCGATGTGGCACTGTAATTGTAAGGAGTGGAAACACCCAAGTTTTGGTTGTTTGAAGCCATATTGGAACCAGAAGGAGACTGAGCAGATAGACGATGTAAAAGTGTCTGATGGCTGGGATCGGTGTAACCTATAACTGGTTTACGACTAGAATGAGGAGTATGAGAAGGGAACAGTACTTGGGTGGTGGTATTAGCTGTACGTGGTCTGGTGATAGTATTTACAGTATATGAGACTGTAGCAAACTGAACTGTATTTGTAAGAGAAGTCTGTGCAGAAGTTAAGGATGCAGGCTGGCTTCCCTGAGTAGAAGTATTAAATGGGGCGGGGGGTACAGTGAAGGAAGAAGGTCCTGGTGCAGGCCGGGTGGTCCTGGGCGACGTGTCAGTCCGCGGGGGAGGTTGTTGTGCGTGGCCCGGGGGAGACGATGGGGGGTGTTGTTGAGATGAAGGATCCTGATGAGAGTGATTAAATTGAAGGTTATTAAGAGACTGGTCGAATTCGTGGTTTTGATAGGCGTTATTAGAAACTTTATCAAATAGAAAAGGGTCCTCAGGAGGAGGGACTTGATGCTGTTGACGGAGGCCTCCCAATGAAGGAATTTGGTCGTCGCTCAATTCTGATCCAGGCACACGTGAAGGGGTATGATGTCGAGGGGAAGATCGTGGACTGTCGTCTGGGGTGTGATGGTGATGAGTATCAGAGCCGTGTAGAGAATGACCAGGAGAAACAGGAGGTGATTGGGGGTGTTCACTGTTGTCCACAGTAGACGTAACAGGAGGGGTTTGTGCAGCAGCACCAGGTTGTCCGTCAATATCAAATGAATGTGAAACAGGCGTTTGTTGATTAGTATTAGCAAACGATGATGCACCAGGTTGTTGAGAGTCTAATTGATGTATAAGAGAGGCGTCAGATTGACCAGCCTGAGAGGCAGAGTTATCCTCACCTGCTTCAGCCCTATGAGAATTTGCGGGATTGTCAGCAATATTAGAATGATGCTCCTGACGTTCAGAATCAGAGAGAGCTGGGGATCTATCCTTATGAAAATGCTGTTTATCAGAGTTATCACTATCAAAGGTATAGCCAGCAGAATTATTTTTATCGGAATTATCAGCTTTATCCCCAGCGATCTTAAGAGCAAGATGTGAATTTTCCTCGTCGGAATCAGAATCGTGTCGGCCAGGTGATTCTTCACGAGATTTTAAATTATCATGAGAGGGTGAAGAAACACGGGACCCGTCAGCAATATCCCCAACTTCTACATGTAAAGGAACAGTCAATGAGGATTTATCTGGTTGTTGGGCAATGTGTTGGCCCGAGATATTAGGCTGTTCACCTGAAAGTGCTGTGTCAGTGTAAATGTCAGTCGCATCAAGATGTCCCTTATCGCCCTGACTTGTACTAGCAGAGGATGAGTCAGTTTCTGACATCATGAGGGTAAGAGGGTAAAGCCATACATTGGTAGGTTTTCTCAAATACGTATTATAACGAGCAAAAGAAGCCTCACGAAACAGAGCAAGTTCTGGTAAGGGAAGAGTCAAATAGCCAAGTTGGTCTAGTATCGACTCGTAGACATGCCATTGAGTGTTCTTATTAGTGGCAGCCAACAATAACCATTTATGAAAGAGAAGAGTAGGAGTGTGATGTTTGATATAACGAGAAGCACGAGCAGACAAATATCCCTCATCAACCGCTGTCTGAGCTTCCAAACGGAATTTAAGTAACCACTGCTGAAGTGTCAGCTGTGTCAACGGGACAGACATTCAGAGCGAAAATAGAAGTAAGAAGAGTAAGCGTACCGTGCATACTAGCACTTACTAGAGCAAAAATATAACTAATTTGAGGGAGAGTACGTATGAAAAGAGAGCCCAAAATCAAAATAAGAGTAAAGGCTACAAAATGTGCCACAGCGATTCCCTGCAATAAGCGTGGGTGTAACTCATAACACATGTTAACTAATGACCCGAAAAATAAGGAAATTAACTTATAACTTGAAAGCCATATGGGATAAGAAATATCGGCGATAGTGAAATAAGTAATTACTTGTCTCGCTTTGAATATATATATATAGAATCCAGGAATAACTGGACATGGAGGAATAAAGAAGAAATGCCTAACACACAATTCAATAAGAAAGAACACTCACTAGATAGCCTGATTGAAAGAAAACGGAAATAACTGGCATTGGCTAGATAAAAGTAGAGCAGTAGACCCGAGATAACAAAATACAACACTATACACTATCAATAGTCAATGCGCACAACGTCAATAAATGAATGGGAGCGTGCATAAATGAAGAAGGGCATGCTGTTATTCAAGAAAACAATAATGGAATGACAATCAGAATGTGATAATCAAATTCTCTAGAATGTTCGCCGGACGGGCAATAGCGATTTTAAATTTTAAAAGAAAATGAAGTGTTACATATTTAAGTTGCAAAATGAGGGAAGAAGAAGGCAGAATAGCGTGGCCATGAGACCAGGCTATTAGACCTTAAGTGCCGTGTATAGAAAATCTAAATAGTATGCTATGTGATTGGAAATAGACAGACATATTGTTAATGTAATGTTAAAATATAAGAGTAAAGTACAGATAGCCTAAGAAAACATGATAAATTAAGGAAGTAAGAATCAAGTGCCTTTCCTATTAATGTTTGCAAAATGAGCTCCTACCGTATTGGAAGATGTGCTGTGTTGCAAGGAAGGCCTAATGATGCGAGAGATGCCCCAGAGACTTGAGTGCGTTGTCTGGTCCGGGTCTGGATGAGGTGTGTAGGTAAAGTTGTGAGAAGTGTGGAAGATGAGAGGCAGGCATATCGAAGCTGAACATGAGCTAATAGGTAACCAAATAAAGATATGGGCGAAGCCCCTGAGCTACCTGGTAGGAATATTGCGCCCCCTATACTAGTAGGTGAATTAAGGCGGGATAACATGGCTAGCGTACTAAAACTTGAATTTTTGTATGCGTACGAAGGAAAAATCAACTATCATTGACGACATGGCAGAACAATAGCTAATTAGGAGACCAAAACAGCTATTGATGGCATGGCGTTGAACCGATGCTCTCTAGCCATAGCTGGCGAACCCGCTATGCATGATATGAAGTTGTGACATAATCGAATTTCCACATCAAGGCAGTGGATTTCCTTCATGCGAAGAAACCGTAGGCCCATAGCATTGCAAGGCTAGTGTTTCGGAAGGAAACGTCACTAAATGTGAATCTTGTCACCGCACAAACATCAAACATTGGGTTGCTGTGTATTATCATTTATAGATATGAATAATTGTTCCTGTTCTATTTCATAGAGTTTTGATTTTACAGTTCTACATATGCTGTCAATGCCTAAGTTAGCATTGTTAATTCTTTACATTCAATGTTACAAGAGCTTAATATGTTTGCTATTTTACTAATTAAGTAGGAAGGAAGTAAGTCTCCATGACAGTCACACCAGTGATCTCTCTAAGACCAAGCCATGCATCCTTTACACAATTTTTACTGAAAAGATCTTTTCCTTAAATCTGAATAAACATAGTAAATCAAGAGACAGTGTGACATAGCAGACAAGCGCCAAGAAGCCGCAGACCGGACTCTCCTCCATGCCATCTATGGGTCATTTCTCTCTCTCTCAGAGGTAGCTAATTGATGTTACTGAGTAGATGGACTCATTACCGGGGATCCTGCGGGAGACACCTTGGCACTTGCCACCACGAAACACCTACTCAAGAAATACCAGAGGCTCGACAGTTTAGGTTCACTTATTCATTTAATACTCGATTTATACACAGTTACATCAAGAGTCATTCAAAGAACAGAAGGTATTCAACTTATCAATACATTAAACAACGATCTTAACGAATTACATATACCATTAACTAAATGCCATCTCAATCAACCATGACCTGGGGTTCCTTTAAGAGAAACCTTTGATCATACCTCTAACAACAATACCCTTACCTGACGAATCGTCACCGCGTCAGGGAGACAGGAAGCCCCCCTGCTGCCTCAGCGGGAGCGGGCTCTCCTCTGGCTGGGCAAACGAGCTTGCCCCCAGAGATTGCTATTAGGGTGTTCTGCGGCTGCGCAGAAACACGAGGGTAACTGTTGCCATGGAAACATGGGGTGAGTTCTACCCCGTTGCTATCATTATAACTCATTACACAATAATATAATATATTACATTACTTTTATACAATAATAATATAAATGACATTACAGAATTAAGGTCTTGAGGTTCATGGTGATTTGAGGAAACTTCCTATAAGAGGAAAGAATGAAGACACCTCTGAAGCTAAAAGCTCAGCGGTGACAACACACCATTGTTATGAAAAATATAATTTTAAATTGTATTTTTCATCAAGTTCACTTACTTTTGGCACTTATGAGGACTTCCTTTTTTTCTAAGTCTGGTAAACGTGACTTTAGTTTTGGGCCAAAGAGGGGGGGGGGGGTTCTGACCCCTATATCCCCCCTTGGCTACGCCCCTGCGGTTTGTCCTTTGCAAACTGCAATCCAACTTGAAATAAAGCTTCTTTGTCTTTTAATAAAATTTAAAATCAAATTCTACACCATAATTTAGCTCGTTTCAATTTTGATTGAGCCAAAGCCTATTCGGTGGGAGGTTGGGGCGGGGGCTAGCAGGGGCATCAGTTTCATTTTAGGGTAGGTGGGACAAACAGTCGCACCTTCGCGGAAGATGTCAGGGGAAAAATTATAATTTTTTTAATTCAGAAACATATACTTTTGGCAAAAAGTGGTTAGGCAATTGCCCCACTAGCCCCACCTACACTGACGCCACTGGGGGACACTTTATGCCCTTAGGATGTACCAGATTTTATGCTGCTGGATATTACTTAGCTTTAATTCTGAGCAGTTTTGCGGTTATTTTTCATGGAAGGTCTAGTAAATGTTAAGAAATGTTAAGAAATTAACTGAATGCAGGTTAATGGACCTCTATGTTCAGATCGAAGCATGGTATCGGGGATTCCGTAGAGGGGTGGTATTTGCTATTCTAAAGAAGCTGCTCGCCTGGTAAAATACATGCAATTAGGTCTACTCTAAAAATACCTGGAATTTATGTTAAGAAAAGGTCAGATCTAAAAGGAACGAATTAAAGAAATTTTTCAAATTCAAGATGGTAAAATCCGCGAATAAAATCTGTGAATATGGTCAGGGCCGTATCAGCACATTTTTGGGCCCGTGGCCAGGGGTGCCGGAACAGGGGTGGCAGGGGGGGGGGGCAATTGCCCCTCCTGCCCTTGTCTAAAGGGGGCAGGGGGGGGGAAGGGTGCCCTTCAGATCATTAAGAAAAAAAAAACATTATAAAGCCTTATTTTACTAGTTATAGGCACAAATTTGTTAGTACAAGTAAGTATATTTTCAAAATTAATAGTGACTCTCTCTTTAAATTTTGTCATGCGAAATCGGAGCGAATATCATTTGCCCTTTTTTATCTGACCGCTCCTGCCGCCCGCGATTCCCTCCGGCACCCCTGCCCGTGGCAAACTGTTTCTAATGGCCCCCCCGCCCAGGGGCGGACTGGCAGGGGCGTTTCTAGGGGGGGGTCATTTCATGGGGTAAATACAGGGCGCTCCGCGGCTTTTCCTATCTCTTCTAGGTTAATTTTGGGCCTGAGGGGGGAGGCCATGGTCCAATGGCCCCCCAAATACGCCACTCTGGACTGGCCCACAGTGGGTCCTTGTGCAAAATCATTGGTCACTCCTATTATCGCAATAGCAGATAGTATAACATAAAATTTCAGAATTTTTTTTATTTGCATGATATTATATGAAATCATGAATAGTAGGGGGTCCGGTCCCTTGGCCTCTTGCTTTTCTCATATCACTAATTTGAAAATTAACATGATTAATTAACAATCTATGCAAAACTGTGAAAAGTCAGAAAACTCTTCTTCATTTCTGCTTTAGACCTCTATACAGTTAAATGAAGGAGCAGATATTGTGGACTCACGAGAGGGTGTAGGCCGCAGGGGCCCATGCCCTTTTAGGTCCCGAAACGAAAAATGACATTTTGAAGCAAAATTAAAGTACTGATGAGGGCCCCCGAATTTCAAAACACATCTGGGCCCTTGCCAGTTCGCCAAACTGGAAATGCAACTGGACGAGGGGCCCCTTAAAGTTTTTTACTAGCTTGTCAAGCGAAAACTGATGATTGTTTGATATTCTTAAAAGGTATGACATTCAATTTTGACCTCTTTTACATGATTTTGATAATTCTTTTTTAAAGTTGCTGGTGGGCCCTCTCAAGTGGTGAGGCCGAGGCCATTGCCCTCATGCCCATAAGGCCAGTCCAACCCTGGGCCCCCCTCGTGTCGCAAAGCTCTCTAAATCGTTAAAGTATTCGATGGTAAAAGCTCAAAACCTCTTAACTCAAATTTGGGCAAAAGTGTATTTTAACACCAGATGGCATTCACTGTATGCCCTCTACATAATAATTGAAGAACACAGGTTTGACAATGGTTTATACCCTCTTGTGGATGAATGTTAAAACCTCTCAACTCGCATTGGCCAAAACTTTGAAAGCTGAAACCTCTTAACTCAAAATTACCTTTTCTCGGGAAGTTTGCAGTAGGATGGACAAGAGAGGAAGTAATTATAAGTATAATTATAATAATTTGATACATTTTAAGGTAGGTATTATATTGAAATAGAAGGCTCCAATTTGGATGGGAAGCTGCCCATATTTGCCAAATAAAATTCAGTTTGGACTCTGGAGCTGAGCTCTTCAAAATGCCCAAAAAGTGCACAATTTTCGGTACTCTCAGAACTTATGGAGAGGAGTGGTAGCTTCTGTTCGTGGGTAGGTATATGACCTTATGTGAAGGATTTTGAAAGTTATCATAAAAGCATGAAATTTGGCACAATTGCATGTAGACCTGTGAATATAGAATACATCTTGATAGGGAAACGCTTTCAAATAACTCCTTAATTAGGGTAATTACCGCAATTTTCAATCTGTCCGTCATTATAGGATTCAGTTCAGTGGATTGAAATCATGAGCTCAACCTAATCATTAGGACTTTGTAAAAACAGAATAAAGAATTCAAACAAGTGCTAATTTTAGTTTCTTTAATCATTGTTATTGACCAATTGGTTAAAATTTTTGAATTAAGTTAAATGCCTTATGACGTCTATTTTGCACAAATTGATTCCGGCATTATCGAAAAGTCTTATATTTTCCACATCTGTACAAATTCCATTTAGTGCAACCAGTGTGGTGTGTATCCTATTTTTTGAGTGTCAAGGAAGATGTCCAGCTAAACCAATCCAAATTTGCTGAAGTGACTTGTAATTGTGTGTAGCCTATCTTACACCTTTGAAGTTGACGACTTTGTGAAATTGTGTCACAAGTGTGTTCTAATGATTGAAAATTACATCACTTGTACACATAATGCTTGAATAATTGTAATGTTTTTTGCAAATGACAAAGTGAGATGAAGTTTGAATTGTTTGTCCTATTTTTCAAAAGTTTGCAATTATTTACTTTGGTTGAGGCCATGATTTCATTCAATTAAACTGTGTTTGGCAATCTCAGTGTCGGCCATTTTGAAAAATGGATGTCATTTCCCTCTTTGGGTTATCGTGAAGTGCCACTCTATTCAGATATAATTCACTGTTCATCTCAATACCATGGTCCATTACCTGATTGGTTAACAGCCCACTCGTGCAATGACACAGGACCCATTCCGCGTATGCACAAACCTCTCAACTCAAATTTTTGAAAGCTGAAAACCTCTTATGTCATGCAAATACAAGGCACCTGACCTTTGTTGCCATGGAGACCAATTTCACATTAAGAACCAAAATAATGTATTTTATTTGCCAAAATATAAAATGGGTTGTCCTAAAAGTAATCCTGTGATTTCCAGACATTGGTTTTCTTCTTTTGCTCAAAAATTTTGTCTTTAATTTGCCATAATTGTGTATTTCTGAGTTAAGAGGTTTTGAGCTTTCACCATCGGATACTATGTTTTTGCGTAAGTTACCCGACATACTTTCTTTACTGTCGCAACTCTTTTCAGCTTCATTATGGGCCCCCCTGAGGTAATGGGCCCGGGACAAGTGCCCCGTTTGCCCAATGGTTAATACAGCCCTGAATATGATCCTGATGTTGAGCAAAACCCTAGCTGGAACAAACTAAAAAAAAAAGAATTGAGCTTACATGCTTTTGTATTTTTTAAAGTATGGTACCCCTTGCAGAGATGGATATCCCGTTGCGAGGTCTTCAATACAGATACAGATACATAGGTACATTCGTTTCGCTGCTCCAAAGTGCTCTTGGAGTGGAGTAGTTCACTCCAGATCATTCGTTTTGCATTTCCGGGAGTAGATCAGAGCAGTTTGGAGTGGTGACACCCTATGAGTCCGAGGGCCCGCCAAATCGCGGGCCCGCGAGTACGAGGGCCCGCGAGTCCGAAGGCCCGCCCCTCCGAGGGCCCGTCATTCCGAGGTGCCCTCAGGGCATCTTGAGTCTGAGGTGCCCCCAGGGCACCGCTTACGATCATCGCTAAAGGCCCGCTATTCCGAGGGCCCGCCAGTCCGAATCCGGAGTGCCCTGAGGGCATATCTATCCATCTATCTATCTATCTATCTATCTATCTATCTATCTATCTGTCTGTCTGTCTGTCTGTCTGTCTAGCTATCTTTATCTATGTCTCTGTCTCCATCTATGTCTCTGTCTGACTTCCTCTGAATATTAAGGCGTTTATTTGAAAAGTGGGGCCAAAACTAAAATGGTCATTAGACCTGTTCAAAAAAGACTTTCTATTTTATTTTGATGTGGATTGCAGTGATTCCTATTCTCCAAGCTCTAGAATGGCCAAATATGACATTTTTTTCTATTTTGGACTTTGGGAATGCTTCATGAGCCATGAAGTTTTAATGTTTAATTTAGTCAAAAACGCCTAAAATATCAGAGGGGGGTGTCATATTTTGCCTCATAACTTCACCAGTTTTAATTGTATAGCAACATGGGTAGTATCAAATAAAATAAAAAGTCTTTTTTGAACAGGTCTAATGGTCATTGTATAAAAGTGAATCATCCAATTTCCATGGGTTTTGACTTTTCTGAAAGAACTGTGATAGGGCTATCAGAACAAGAAAATCTTTTTGAAAAAAAAGATATATGCTGGCTGTAGTGATTACGATTTCAAAATTTACAATAAGAGTATGTTTTGCCAAAAGAATTTTAAAATATGGTATAAGAGAAACTACAGATGAACCCATGATATAGGGTAAAAGTGGGTAATATCACGCACCTAGTGCGTGATATTACACTGCAGTGTTTCTGTACAGCTGTCACCTCCATGCTGTTGTAACTGCCATGACCAAAAGTGAAGCTTTTGAATGGCATGGAACTCAGGTGTCATAAAAATGTCAAATTCCATTGGTCGGCAGCTTCTAGAGCCCTTTGCACTATAGCTAAAGTAACTATAGTCATTTCAGCATTTTTAAGGGTAATATCACGCACTTCTGTTTAATATCACGCAGCAGTAGGTGTAATATGACGCATTTTTTATTATGGGATAAAGATGGGCTGCATGGTTCGACTAGGAGAGCTGATGGGATGACGTTTTTGTTTTTTTAATTAAGCGTTCTGACAGAAACAATGCAGCATTCCACAAGATTATTCATGGTTTGCTAAAGTTGATTTTGGTCATAGAAATTAATCAGGCCTAACTCACCAAGTGCTTAATCTGAAAAAGACGATTGCCTGCTGTTCAAAGTCAGTTTCTCTATAAACATTGGCAATTTATGAGTGCAAGTGTTGTATGTCAGTGTTTTTCGTTGAATCTGAATCAGTTAACCCTGGTAATGTCAAAATACCCTTTGTAATATAGCTGTATTTAGGATAAGTTTATTACAACCATTTTGAAGGACTCAGGTTTGATTTCAGGTGTGAGCAAAGAATTCATTGCAGAATCTGCAGACTTAAAAAAAATCGAATGACGTCTGCATGACATGATAAAAAAATAATCTTGTAGGGCCTAATATAGAAAAACCTTACATGTAAAATAAGCTACAGCACGTTTATACAAATGACAACTATGCTTATCTATTATATCATTTCGTCTTCCTGTCTGCTGTCTCTCTATCTCTCTGTCTGTCCATGTATCTCTATGTCTATCTGTCAGTCTGCACATGTCTATCTATCTATCCATCTATTATTTACCTATCTTTCTAACATCTATTAATCTAGCTATCTTTTCTGCTATCGATCTAACTATTAGATATATATCTTCTATTATCTATTATACTAAAATGATAGCGTACGGGATTTATCTCAAGTTATACTGAATACCTGACTTCTAATTCACCCTGTGTCTTCCTTAACATACTAAGGCAGAACTCTCCCCTATGCAGCTCAATCCAACTCTTCTGTAGACATGTCCTAATTGATCTCAATTATTACTTTTTTTTTGCGCAGCAGACAATAACCAACCGTCAGGTGCACAAAAATGCCACACCCCCTAGCTTTTAGAGAATACCTCTCAACACTCCTCGAGATTAGTGCCTGCACCTTTTGGGGCAAATATACTCGATTCCAATTAATCACACTCCCTTCGATTTAACAAAATATATATGCATTATTGAAGTATAGATATAATGTGGCTTTCATAATAAACCTATATCAGTTTCAGAAAACACAATTTCTGAGGTCCTTTTTATGCATTATTGAATATTCAATAAATATGCAACAAAATTAATGTATCATAAAACTTTTGCCCATTTTTTTGTGTTACATTCCAACTTCGGGTATTTTAAACAATTCATTAATCTATGGGAAACATTACAGATCATAACTATCATACAAATGTCCATCTGTCTACTATTTCATTCTCTCACTCTGTCTCGGCCCTACATCTATCTATCTATCTCTACTATTTCATCCTCTCACTCTGTCTCGGCCCTACATCTATCTATCTATCTATCTATCTATCTATCTATCTATCTATCTATCTATCTATCTATCTATCTATCTATCTGTCTATCTATCTATCTGTCTATCTGTCTATCTATCTTTCTATCTATCCATCTGTCTCTCCATCTACCTATCTGCGACTATCTATTTTATTATGTTCTATTTTCTTCCTTCCAATCTACGAGCGACTTACTATGTAAAGTGGCTTCAGCATTTAAAGTCAGGGGGTTTTGCCAAATACAATCACATGCCTATCAGAACCTCCACAAACCACCAAAAATTGCAAAAGACTAGACTTAAGTGGAGATTTGACATAGTCAAAAAGTATTCAGATCGAGCACCCCAACACTGCCAACAGAGCTCAATAAGGACCGTTGCATTGTATGGGGTTTGCCGGAATTAAATACATTATTAAGAAGAGGGTGCATGCATTGTATGATCGTACAAGTAACTGTATTAGACGAAATTTGTTTTCTCTGAAGTTGAGGGACAATTGTAAAACTTACTGCAGGGCTCATCAGAAAGATGCTGCTAACTCACAAAAAGAGTATTATCAGGTGCGTGATAATACCCAAATGTGCGTGATATTACCCCTAAAACATGCGTGATACAACCCCTGAAACATGAGTGATATTACCCCTGATCAGTGCCCAGTACATATACATGAATAACAGTGACTTCCTTAATGCCAACATTGTTCGTAATAAATGTTTGAATTCTCAATTCATACCTTTCTCACATCATGATTATCCACTCAATGCATTTCCTAAATAGCAGCTTCAAAACCTTACAGTTTTCTTTATGAATTTTGTCTAAAAATGAACAAAAATTGGTAAAAATTGCACAAAATTCTTAAAATCGTCCTGCAAGCTTGTCAGTGGCAATGTCAAGCACAATATACCATCAGGTAGTGTCAAAAAGATCTAATGCACATTTTTAATTTCTAACATGGAAGATCTCACATATAGCTTGAGCTTGCAATAGCAATTATGTTTGGTGCGTGATATTACCCACATGCGTCATATTACCCACTTTTACCCTATGGTATAAGAAGCTATAAGAGGAATTATAGATGAACCCATGATAGATCTATCTATCTATCTATCTATCTGTCTATCTCTCACCCTCTCTATCTCTTCATTCCAAGGGGGGCATGCGATACTCCGGAGACACCAACTTTACTTTTTCTATATCTCACTAACTAGGTCTTGAACACACACACACACACATCATGGGTTCATCTATAAATCTTCTTATAGCTTCTTATACCTGCTCTGCTGATCTACACTAACTGGTGTATTGTATTGACTGTTATTTTTATTCCTATGACAGTTTAGCTGGAGTTGGCAAGTTCATATGGGGGAGCATAGGTTCAATATGACTCACTATTAATTAGTAAGTCACTATATATGACTGTCAATCCTTAACTGTTAATCAGGCATCCCTTACTGTTGTTCATCAGTTAGTCACTACCTGTTAGTCATTAAGTCTGTTGTTTTGATAGTAACTATTTGTTAGCCACTAAATATGTTATTTAGTCACAAACTGTTAGTTAGTCAAAAACTGTTAGTCAGTCAAAAACTGTTAGTTAGTCAAAAACTGTTAGCTAGTAAAAAAAAGTGTTAGTGAAAAAGTGTGAGTTAGTACTGTTAGTCAGTCAAAAACTGTTAGTTAGTCAAAAACTGTTTGTAGCAAAAAAACTGTTATTCTGTCAAAAACTGTCAGTTAGTCAAAAACTATTTGTAGTCAAAACTGTTAGTAGTCAAAAATGGTTAGTTAGTCAAAACTGTTAGTCAGTAAAAACTGTTAGTTAGTCAAAAACTGTTAGTTAGTGAAAAGGGGGAGTTAGTCAAAACTGTTAGTAGTCAAAACTGTTAGTCAGTCAAAACTGTTAATTTGTCAAAAACTGTTAGTCAGTCAAAAACTGTTAGTTAGTCAAAAACTGTTTGTAGTAAAAAAAACTGTTATTCAGTCAAAACTGTTAGTAGTCAAAACTGTTAGTAGTTAAACTTTTAGTCAAAACTGTTAATTTGTCAAAAACTGTTAGTCAGTCAAAAACTGTTAGTTAGTCAAAAACTGTTTGTAGTAAAAAAAACTGTTAGTTAGTCAAAAACTGTTAGTAGTCAAAAATGGTTAGTTGGTCAAACTGTTAGTTAGTCAAAAACTGTTAGTTAGTCAAAAACTGTTAGTTTGTGAAAGGGGGAGTTAGTCAAAACTGTTAGTAGTCAAAACTGTTAGTCAGTCAAAACTGTTAGTCAGTCAAAAACTGTTAGTTAGTCAAAAACTGTTAGTTAGTCAAAAACTGTTTGTAGTAAAAAAAACTGTTATTCAGTCAAAACTGTTAGTAGTCAAAACTGTTAGTCAGTCAAAACTGTTAATTTGTCAAAAACTGTAATTCAGTCAAAAACTGTTAGTTAGTCAAAAACTTTTAGTTAGTCAAAAACTGTTAGTTAGTCAAAAACTGTTAGTTAGTCAAAAACTGTTAGTTAGTCAAAAACTATTTGTAGTCAAAACTGTTTGTAGTCAAAAACTGTAAGGCAAAAATGGTTAGTTAGTCAAAACTGTTGGTTAGTCAAAAACTGTCAGTTAGTGACAAACTGTTAATTAGTCACTTGTTGTCACTAACTGTTAGTCAGTCACCAACTGTTAGTCAGTCACTAACTTTTAGTCAGTCACTAACTGTTAGTCAGTCACTAACTGTTAGTTAGTCATGTAAGTCAACTAGTCCTTAACTGTTAGGAAACTGTAAGTTACTAACTGCTAGTCCCTGACTGTTAGTCATTTTGTCCCTAACTGTTGTTCATCAGTTGGTCACTACTGTTAGTAAGTCACAGTTGTTAGTCACTTACTGTTAGTAAGCACTAACTGTTGTTGATTCACTAACTGTTAGTCTTTAACTGCCAGTTAGTCACTAACTGTAAGTCACTAACAGTCTGTTAATCACCCCAAGAATGTGCCACCCAGAAATTTGACCTATAAACAGAACAAACTGCTCTCATTACTATTCACCCCCAATTGTTACAACTCACCCCCAATTATATCAGGTCCTGCAACAATTGTATCTGCACCAATTGGTCGATTAATGAGTGGCAGGTGTACTTTTACATCAATGCAACAATATTAAGTATTTGTGATCATAAGATATTTTGTAATGCTCTAGCTGACATTACTAAATGGTGGGGACCAAACTGGTTGACACTTTTCCGTATGGGGCAACCAGTATAGTATGCTGGCTGCATAGCCAATACTGTACTATAACAAATCTTGTCCTAAAGTTCAAGAAGCCAGCATAAAAAAATATATAATGACGTTTTCAATCACAGTATATGCCTACACTGAAAGAGGCTTTAAAAAACCCCAAAAATAGAATTTTAAAAGGTCCCCGGTTTTTAGACCCTATTTGGGTATGGCATTTTTATCCAGAATACCCCACAGCAAGAATTAATATTTGACACCATCTCTTATGCCGTGAGGTACAATAAAAATATCCAAGTGATTTTGAAAAATACTCCACTATCGGTTTTGAGGGGGCAAATATCTGAAAGCTGACTGTCACACCTTGCTATGACTATTGGAAAATAGACAAAGTTAGAACTGCATTTTGTCACCACTAAAACCACATTCAGACATGCAAATATATTTATTTTTTGTAGAACTAGGTCTCATCTTTCTTATAAAACTTAAATTACAGTGCTACTGTCATTACTCCTGAACAGTGAGGCTTCAAGGTAGTGAAAAAACCGGGATAGTTCGTGAAACGTAGAGTAGGTCGGGGCAAGAAGCCCAGGTTAGGTGAGAGGCCCCCCCCCCAGGGTTATATCTAAACTTACATTTTTGGTGCGTTTTATTATTGATAGGATTGAAGCTAGAGGCTTTTTAGGTGACGTCACGAATTTTCCGAGCAAACAGCACCAAACCATAGTAGAAATTAAAGAAACAAAAAAATGTGCATGGTTTTTGTAACTTTGACTAATTCTTTGCAAGGGGTTGTCAGAAATAACTTTGGAAATGTTTTAAAGTATAAAGGATATCTGCATTGCTTCACTTTATGACCATCACATAAATATGAATTGGATAATTTCTTTTTTGCATTTTATTTCAAATTATAGAGGTTAAATTAAAATATGTGGGTTTGGGGCGAGAGGCCCCACATGATATGGGGCATGAGGCCCCCTTCACTGGGGGGTCGAAGCTGCTTCAGGAACCATTTAATAATGTGTACTTTACCTTAAATCTTGATAGAATAGCTAATTAAAATAGCTACGTTTCCAAGTGGTTTATGTTGTTGGTGATCTTAATATTTAAATAAGGCACATTTTTCAATAAAATTTCAGAATTTCATATTTTAGATTTGCCTAGATACTCAGTAGAGAGCAAGAACACTTAGAAATTTTGATGTAAAAGTTGCTAATGTAACAGCAGTCTCTCTTATTTTTCCTTTTTAAAAATAGTTTATAGTTATGAAGAAAATTACAAATGGTTCCAAACCAGTATTTTTAATTAATTTTATCAATAATATATCTTTATACTTTGCTAAAGTGTTTTCTGTTGATTTTACAAAGTGCCAAAGTTGGCATGTCAGATGACCAGTAAGTTTTGCCGTCCATTATTGTCCTTACGAGAGACAAACAAAATATTTTTGAAGAGCAAAAAGCTGCATATTGGTGGATTCTTTTAGTGATATTTATTCTTTAGCTCGCTGATTTACTTGGTAATGGGTTCAAGTGCTTCAGGAAACCATGAACACCAGATAGATAATAAAAACGGTGGGACAGTTCAGGATAAGTATGTGAGCAGATCTTCGTGAAATCTGCCTATCTAGTGCAAAAATACAGGATGTAAAGCCATTGAACCCACATGCCAAGGACCCACCCCAGCCAAACGGCTATTCATAAATAAGGTGTTATTTGACTCATCAGGTCTTGCATTTTCTGAGAGAGGGGGGTCTATATAAATATGTGAGTAAGGGGGGTTATTTTTTATTTGGGGGGGGGTGGGTGGTTGTTTGATTTTGTTTTTGCCTTGAGATCTGAAAAGAGAAAAAAAGATAATTTGTGACAGCGAAAAAGATGTTTATCACAGAGTGGTGAATGATGATTAAGAAATGCGGCGAGAGAGAGATAGAGAAAGTTCAGCTATCCACCAAGAAGGCATTTGAGATGGCTCTAAAAATTGGTACACTTTTCTTCCTTGTTTTACCAAGCAGTGTACAGTCCATTAAGTCACTCCATTTACAGACTACTAGTACTAAGATAATAAAGGGTTCAACAAAAATAAGTCCCCCTTTACGAAAACTTGAATATCTGAAAGACCTCTTTTCCGATTTCTGTTAAAGTTCTCGTATTTGTAGGCCTGCATACTGATATTATGCCTGTGTAATTGTAGCTCGATTTCTTTATTTTTGTCTGAGCCATCCGAGCCTGAGTGCACATACCCCTCTTTTCAAAAATTTGAAGTTTTGACTTTTCCAAACAAAAAATTTCCAAAATGTGCTCAAACTCCCCTCAAATTATTTCTAATGTCTCCAAGGGAATCTAAACTGTGAAAAGTTTACAAAAGAAGTCCACATTTTTCCACTAAATATCATTGAGAAACAAATTTTCTCCATTATCATGATGAGGCATGCCCCAGCTGGTGGCTTCCCCGCTTGGTCAAGTTGTTCATATCCATTGGAAAAGCCACAGATTTTTGAAAAGAGGGGTAGGCTCACTCGAAGGATGCTGGGTCAGCCAGGAATAATGCCTCTAAACTACAAATACACACATTTAGGGTCGATATACAGGCCTATAATCCGATCCAACTTTCATAAAAATTGGAGAAAGAATCTTTGAGATATTCAAGTTTATTTAATGGGGGACTTACTTTTGTTGTTCTGTTTAGAATACACTTACCTTGCATAGAAAATGTCACTGCAATGCAAAAAATTTAAATTATCGGACATTTCCCAGGGATCAAGAACTATTGTAAGTGAGTGACTGTTCAAGTTCTTGGTTAAGGTGGCACTCCGACAAAATTTTGATTCTACCTAATCTTTCACATTTTAAAAGCTATTAATTTAAAGATGTTTTGGAAACGTAACTATAATTATGCGATTCATTTATTTAATTAAGATGCCTGTGCATCCTGCAGACTATTTTGTAATTTCAAAGTAACACATTAAACTTGACTTCCGTGGATATAGATGGTGGCACTCTGCTTTCTATTGCTCACGATTCTTCTGTTATGACATGCTATGAATTCCTTTGCCAAACATGAGCTGTAATCTTATTTTAATATTACACAACTTTGGAATTGTTGAATTGAGTTTGTAGAATACCATAGAGTAGGTCAAGACGAAACCTATTTTTAATTCAGCTGTAATGTGTAAACTAGGATCATGGCATAAACTATGAGGGTATACACTGTCTGTTTGTTGTTACAATTCTCCTATGCTTTAATTGTCTATTTGTTCAATGACTTCTTGCTGATCTTTGATTCACTGGTTCATTGTCCAATTTAAACTTCTGTGTACCACATTTTACTTGAAAAGCGCCCCTCCCGCCTCCTTTCTCAATTTTAAGGTTATGTACCTTTGTTTCGAGGGTTTCGAGCGGCTTTCATTTATGGCTTAACGTGTAGGGGGAACGGGGGCACATTGGGACCAGGGGCACTGTGGGACGGTGGGGTTTTCTTGGATCCTGGCAAGGTATATGATATGGTAGTGCCATCATATCTTGTAATTTCACATCCTGATGTTTCCATGGTTTTATAGACAAATTACAGCCACATGCAGAAGTATGGCGAGCAAAAGTTTGTTTTCCTACTACTAAAGTAAATATGGACAGGTTCAATTCGAACCATTTTGTGGACAAACCATGAACAATGAGGCTTTCTCAGGGCTTGTATGAATTTTATATATCGTAACGAACAGTGAATTGCTATCGTGATAAACACACTTACTGGTGTCCGGGAAATTAGCATTTTGGTGTAAAAGTCATATCGGAGCTCATTGGGACAGTGAATTCGGAGCACATTGGGACGCACTTAATATGGCAGAATTTAAGTGTCCAAGGCAACTGAATGACCTTGGACAGCACACAACAGGTATTCAGGCCACAGTGAATAGAGGTATAGTGGATTACCATGCTCTGTGAACAAATTTGTCGCAAAGCACTGTGTGTTACTTACATAGATGTCCGCACCCAGGACAGTTTTTGTTAAATGTTTCAAACTGTTTAAAGTTATGAACTATTGGCACTACAAGGTGTTAATGCACTGTATATTGCACTGTAAATTTTGAATTTTGAGATAGCTTAATTGATTGAGTGAGATGGTTGCACAATTCCTTTGAGCCAAGATAGCTTGTTGTTTGCAAGTTATAACAACATAAAGATTATCATAACTCAAAACGGCAAGCTATCATAGCTCAAACAAATTGTGCAACCATCTCACTCAATCATTTGAGCTAACTCAAAATTTCAAATTTTACAGTGTGTCTTACGCACTACTTATATGTGATATCTATTGCACATGGAGTGTTAAAATGATTTTTTAATTGATGTCCCAATGTTCCCCGGCTGTGCCACACGGGGCACATTGGGACAGTCATTTTTACGACTCTCTGGCTGCAAAAGGGTAGGTGCAGTCTAGTTTATTATACCTTGCATTTAAGCTCAATAGTATTGGTGATATTCATGCATACTTCTGAGTTCTTCAGTGCTTTCATCATTGAGCAAAATTAGTAGACGGTAAAAGCGTCCCAATGTGCCCCAGTTCCCCCTACACTATTTCAACTTTTCCTAGCTGTATTGAGGACAGCATTTATTTGAGGGGGCTTCTATTCTGCTGGGTGGAGGAGAAATATTTTATTCAAATTCATACGGCATAACCATTTTTCTGACCATTGGAGTAGGTTGGACAGTTTTCAACTAATTCTAGTGGGTTGCACTCAACCAGTCAAAATGGTAGTTTCAACCAAAATAATTGATTGATTTTGCCTCAACTTATTGAATGGTTGGTCTTTTCCCATACGAGTGCTCTGGCTTTCCCCTGGTCACTTTTGTGGTTCCTCAGGGCACTTTTGTTGTTCCTCAGGGCACTTTTGTATTCCTTGGGGCACTTTTTTGTTTCTCATTGCTTTCTTGATTGCCCCTTGTCCCTCTGTGTTCCTCAGGGCACCCTTTTTGTCCTCAGGGCACCTTTTTTGTTCCTCGGGACACCTTGTGTTCGTCAGAGCACCCTTTCTGTTTTTCAGAGCACCCTTTCTGTTCCTCAGGGCACCTTTTCTATTCCCATGGGCATCCTTGTGTTCCTCAGTGCATCCTTGTGTTTCTCAGGGCATCTTTGTGTTCCTCAGTGCATCCTTGTGTTTCTCAGGGCATCTTTGTGTTCCTCAGTGCATCCCTGCGTTCCTCAGTGCATCCTTGTGTTCCTCGGGGCACCATTGCATTCCTCATGGTATACTCGTGTTCCCTGTGGTACTCTAGTGTTCCCTGTAGTACTCTTGTGTGCTAATCTATAGACACCTGTGTTTGCTCTATGTACATATGGCAAGGTCTCTGGAGGTGCTAGGACTTGGCTGTTTCTGCCTGTCAAAAATGAACTTGCAGTGATCACCAATATTTTGCTTTTTCTCAAACACATGAAACCTAGTCCTATCCCATAGTATAGTGCTTTGGGGGGTTATCTCATATATTAGATTAAAAAATCGAGATAATTTAAACCCCCGTAAATGGTAACACATTTCTTTTTCCTTTCCTTAAAATAAACCGAACTCTTTGTAATGAAACAAACTATACAGGAGGAACATCATGTCACCTGGGACCACCTTTGAAATGTTGGATCGTAGTTATGACACCTTAAAAATTGATAATCAATAAAAGGCAAAATTTTGAATGGTAACAGGACATTCAGATGTATGGTTCTGTAATTCAGCGAAATAGTGGATAAACAAGTCAATGTTTTACAATATGGAATAACTGAATGAGTGAAAGATTTCTGAATATGAATAATGGCCAGATAAGTGACAGGAAACTAAGAAAACACCACCCAAAGGATGGTAACATGGACACAATTTCAATAATCAGAGTTTAAAATCGTGCAATGCGTTGGTAAGTGCGGTAAACCAACATTATCTTCGCCCTCTTTGGTCACCTAAGCCAGACTAATTCCAATAAAGATGAGATAATGTCATTGATAATAATAATACTTAGTTTATTATGTACCATGAATGGTAACAGGACATATCCAACTGGATTTCTCACTAAAACGAAATGGTAGGACTAATAAATTGAAGGTAATACTAATTTTAAGTTTTGTTTTTTAACTTATTTTCAAGTTTTTAAAGTCTGCACAAAAAAAGATGCAAAATAATGGTCTTGCTTGAAAATGGTAATGTCGACATGCAGGACATTTGCTGATATTCCTGCTCAAATGATCTTTGTAAAAGCTGGTAATAGGTCTAATATTGTTGGATTATATTATCCTAACACAGCGAATGCCAAAAAAGTATTAAAGTGGGCTATCAATTTAAATAGAAGTGTTTCGTAACAGGACAAAACAGTGCAGCGTGTAACCAAGACATGTCCTGTTACCTTTCAAATTTTCGTGGACTATAAAATAGCAAAATAACTTTAACTGCACATGTGTTGCAACTATAAATTAGTAAGGTAAATACAAATAAAATATGTCAGTAAAAACACTTCACTTACATAATACCATTGAGGATTTTTTTAGTGCAAACTATCAATGTCCTGTTACTATGATGCTATTAAATGTCTCAAAATACAAAATAAATTAATGCTCTTGGCAATTAAACATAAAAGGCTCTATAAATCTGTAAGTATACTGATCAGACAGTTCATTTCTAAATAATTTCACTGCCTAGTCATAGGTCTAAAAGGACTAAACTGCATTTATGCATTTGAGACATGTCCTAGTTACCATTGTTGGATTTAGAATAAATGTTTCATTATTTTAATATGTCTCTTTCGCATAAGTGTAGTTGTAAATCTGTGTTTGTAAATATCCATTTTGATATGTGTATTTATGTTGATGCGATATTGTTTATTATAGGTTTGGGGTTTATTTTTATATAAAATCAATGTATGTAGATTATAATTACAATTAATGTTCTTAATTACTTTATGTATTCTTGTGTTCGTTAACTCCTGTGGCTGGAACCTGTGAATATAATAATATTATGTGATTTTGTATTTTTTATGACAATTATATCAAATATGATATTTGCCGTCAATAAAAAAAAAAAAAAAAAAAAAAAAAAAAACCATTAGATATTTTTTCAACTTTGGACAATACAGAAAAATTCCTTTACCCAAATCACTACAAATAACAACTAAATAAATGCTGGTTAGGGAAATTTTTAGAATACAATTGAAAATTTTGACAACGAGAACCTAACTACTAATACTACGCAATATTATAAGTTGGACAAAATAGTAATGTCCTGTTACCATACCAAAATTATCTCACAACTAAACAACCGCTGTTTGCCAATACCAAAAACTTTAATAAATTTCCTTCAACTTTTAAATTCAATTGCAGAGATCCAAACAGAAGATATTGAAAGTAACCATGACATGACCGTGTTACTGTACATTTATGCTTTTTTGTTCGATAAGTAACAGGACAATGATTAAATGTCCTGTTACGTTTGACAAAAATTAGGGACATCTTCGAAGAGAATATTTTCTCACCAGATTGTCATGACATGTGAAAATGTGCATGTGGGTGTAAAAAAGGACACCAAATTAACAAAACACTGCCAGGAAAAAATCTGTCAATATTATTGAAGGTTTTTCAGTTATCCAAAGTATGTCCTGTTACATCCGAGTTTTTCATTAAATTCCAAAAATCTGGCTATGAGTTTATTTTTAATTGTCAACACAAAGTAGTGTGCATTTTCTTAGTTAAAAAATTTGCCATATTATCTACTACCACTTTATTGGTATGAAAATGGTAAAATAGTAACACAAACTTCTTGAGGACACATAGGACAAATGAAAATTCAACTTAGCATTGTCGCCCAATCGGCCCTCTGGTAAAATTGAAATTTTACATCAAGGTCAAAGTCACTCCATGCATTTAATTTTCACAGAAATAGTCAACCCCTTAACGTTTTTTCATCCTGAAAGACATGGTGGAATTTTGAGAAAGGTAACGCATAAAAAAGTAGGACATTTATTTAATGTCTATTCAGAAAAATATCATAAATTTCTTCCAAACTTTTCAACTTTAAATTTATACCCAACTATATTTTGGATAGAAATTTGAGTGCTAAACATTCCGGATGCGCCACCAGCTTAGTTGGTGGGTGGATGCAGATGGTAACAGGGACAATTTTGAAGTTGTTACCATCCTCAATACATTTTCTGTTACACCTTGTAGGAGGTGCTGAGGATTGAGTGCACACTCACAAAATAAATAAGTTCAGGTAATTTGCAATGTTGCTGATGTGTCTTGCAAGCTTCTAACTGATTTTCCTAAATGAGACCATGCCTCAAAGTTGGGGTTGTCAGATTGTGTGCACTTTTTATAGGACTTTGGCCTATTCAGGATGCTGGTGAACTGCTACAATGCGAATTTCAGGCATGTCTTGGAGCACAAACTGATGTGTGGGTCCTAGTAATGCCATTTAATAAGCATTGAGGTGTGAATGGCCTCATAATAATTTGTGATTCGTGCTCAAGCAAAAAGACTTTTTTTTTTGGTCAAATCTGAGCACCTCCAGAGACCTTGCCATATGCTGTTTCGTTTGCTTATTTACTATGTTTGTGTGCAACATCAAAGGCACTTCCCTCTGTCTCCACCAGAGCTCCACTTATGCAAATCAGCTACTGCGTCAGAAATGTTTCCCCCCAAAAATGTTATGCCAGATGGCAGTACCGTCAAACACAACTGTTTTCCATGCCAATAGGCATGCTTTGACTGTCTCATTTCTAATATAATACCATCTCAATCTAATAGAATTTAGAAATTCAGTACTTGACTGACAACTTTTCATCAACACGCCATCAAAATGTCCATTCACCTGTTTATTCCCTTATCAATTTCTGTACTTTCAATGGGCTTTACTAGTTAGATACAATACAATATCGAGGGTTCCATTTGGTCAAGGTGTGAACTTCTTCAAGTGCAATGGGCTATGAGTCTATATGACCAGATCTGTCAAATACTGATATCGATCTCTTGATTGTTTCAATTGGTTTATAGACTGTAGGATGACAAATTTCCTGAATGTTTGCAAGGCAACGCAAACGTTTGAGACCCCAGTATATTTGATACCATTGGACTTGCCTTGAAAAGACGATTCCAATGGTGCCAATATTGTCAAAATTGGATGACTCTGGCCCGAACTAGACCATGTTGTTTGCAGAATATTTCTGTAATTTGCGAGTTCACTCGCATTTGTGAGCAAACAGGGTTAAATAAGGGTAGTCAGAAATTTTGGATCGTTTGTGAGAGACAAGGGAGCACTTTTTAAAGTTTCTTTTTCATGAAATTAATGAAGAATTGGCTAACTTGAGGCGCCTTGCTCACATTTGTGTCTTTGGTGTCTTGTTTAATTACAATTTAAGTTTTTAGTTTCAACAAAATCACGGCAAAACAGGAAATAGAAATACTGTTGTTATTGTTTTACTGCCCTCTGATTGGCCGAAACAGTTGCGATCGTTTTTTGGACACTTCTAATGGGGCTAAAATTATAATTTTAGGCTCTTTAGAATCCCAAATCCTTGAACCATATGAATTCGTTTTTTTATGGAGATATCTTTATTCATTGCCGAGAATTCGTTGAAAAAAAATTTAAAAAAAAGCAAAGTGTTGATGCAGGTGTGAATCTTTATAGGCTCATTTCAGCCGCTTAGAATCATCAGATTTTCACCAAATTTTCACACAACGCAGTTTAGAACCTCCCTGAAGAAACAAAACCATCATTTCCTGTCCGACTATTCATTAAAACCCCTTATTTTCGCTCGTACGATAGCGTCTTTTTACCGCAAATCACTTCCTTCTTTTATCAAAATTTCAGATTTTTCACTCTCAACTTCTCTTCAACTTTTAAACCACTTGTAATCATCGTAGAAATCTCTAAGTAGGCTCATTGTCTTCGCAATTTAATTCTCTACAAGCTGGTGTTTTTATTTTTCAAAACAATCCATAATAACTTCTATAAAACGTCCGTTTCACAACGTTGTTTCACCGCTACACTTAGTGTAGTATAGGCCTACATTCCAACAACCAATCAGATCTCTCAATTTCTAATTCCCCTTTACTCATCAACCTATTCCTCTCACGACCTCATCTATCCCCTCATAACATCCCTCTATCCTTCCTCTCTTCCCCAGTTCTTCCCTTTCTTCCTAGAATTACTGTATACTTCAATTTTTCACTTCCTTCTCATACTGTCAGCCCATTGGCTGTCAATATAAACAGTGTATCCCGATGATAGTGTCATTTTGGGCCGAAGGCCCAAGGCCAATATGGGCACGAAGCCCCTGTGGCCTTGAATTGTCATTATTTTGTACCCAGGTGGCCTTAAACAGTGTATCCCATTTTCATAATCTAGCTCTTTGTAAACATTGTATCTCATTTTCACCATCCAGCATCACATCTTCATTTGTAAACATTGTATGCCATTTTCACCATCTAGGACCCAAACGTAAACATTGTATATGGTTTTCACCATCTAGAACCAAACTCTATTTTGTAAACAGTGTATAGCATTTTCACCATCTACATCACAACTCCCTTTTTCGTATAAATCCCTCACTTCCACTTCTCTCTCATCACCCCTTTCCCCTCACTTACCCCTCCCTTCCTATACATAACCCCACCCATCTCTACTTTATCCCCTCCTACCCCCACTTACCCCCACCTTCACTTTCACCCAAAACTTCACTTTTTCACTTTTCTCCCTATACTTAAATTACTTCATTCACCCTCACTTACCCCCACTTACCCCCATTTACCCCCACCACCTTTACTCTCTCAACCTCTCTCTCTTTCTCCCCTTACATCCCATACTTAAATTTCTCATTTACCCTCATTTTACCCTCACTTACCCCCACTTACCCCCACTTACCCCCACTTACCCCCACTTACCCCCACCACTTTTTCCACCCAAATCCAACTCTTTCTCCCTCTACACCTCCAACACTTAAATCACTCCACTTACCCTCACTTAGCCCCACTTACCCCCATTTACCCCCACCACCTTTTTCACTCTAAACTTCTTTTTTCTTACCTACACACTTCCCTTACCTAAATTACCTCAATTACCCCCATTTACCCCCACCACCTTTTTCACTCTAAACTTCTCTCTTCTTACCTACTCACTTCCTTTACCTAAATTACCTCAATTACCCCACTTAACCCCACTTACCCCCAATTACCCCATTTACCCCCGCCACCTTTTTCACTCTTAACTTCTCTCTTCTTACCTACTCACTTCCTTTACCTAAATTACCTCACTTACCCCCATTTACCCCCACTTACCCCCATCACCTTCCCCACATAACATATATCTTTCATCATTTCTCACCTCATCATCACTAGTTCTCAATATGAGCACCGACCCCAAAAAGTCTAATGTTTCCACACGATCGCGTAGCCGCTCCGAAACTCGAAAAGAATCAGGGTGTGCAGATTACTCTTTTTATGACGCTGTCAATGGTCCTTTTTAGGTTTTTGCGTTCCTTCTTCGTAGTGGTTACTGCTTCCTATGCATATGTGGCAATTGGTATTATGCAGGCCTTTACCACCTGCCACACCATTCTCATCTTAATACCTTTAAGGTCTGGGCTTCTTGCTATAGCCATAATTGTGTTGCGCTTGTACTTTCTTCTTTACTTCATTAAGTTGTTTATTCCATTTTTCCACTTTTTGCACTGCCCCCCCTGGTCATACCACTGCTAAGTTTATTGTCTGATATATTTCTTCGATCATGTATGGAAATCTAGGCCCCAAATTCGACACCATTTTCCCAAGAATCAACACATCAAAGCAAAACAACATAAGCATGGTGAACTCGCATGTGTTCCGCTTGCGACACAAATTCTAGTTCTTTTTTATAAATTGGTCACACTCGTTAATCAATCAATCAATCAATCAATCAATCAATCAGTCAGTCAGTCAAACAGTCAGTCAATCAATCAGTCAGTCAGTCAGTCAGTCAGTCTGTCAATCGATCGATAATAATGTGTAAACTGACAATTTCTCAAACATTTTTGTAGGCCACTGTATGTTAACGATGTTGAAAGCTAAATAAATCAAATAGATCTATCTATCTATCTATCTATCTATCTATCTATCTATCCATCTATCTATCTATCTATCCATCTATCTATCCATCTATCTATCCATCTATCTATCCATCTATCTATCCATCTATCTATCCATCTATCTATCCATCTATCTGTGGCATACTTTGGGTGGGGAGTATCCACTGGAGTTGCGGTGGTAATTTCTAGACATGTTTAGGCCTACTACCCCAAAATGTGCCATAAGGCACTCTTGTATTTCTTAGGGCACTCTTGTGTTCCTCCGGGCACTCTTGTGTTTATCAGGACACTTTTGCGTTCCTCAGAGCACCTTCTTTCCTTCGGGCACTCTTATGTTCCTCAGGGTTCTCTTATGTTCCCCAGGGCACTCTTATGTTCCTCAGGGCACTCTTATGTTCCTCAGGGCACTCTTACGTTCCTCATGGCACTCTTATGTTCCTCAGGGCACTGTTATGTTCCTCAGGGCACTCTTATGTTCCTCAGGGCACTTTTACATTCCTCAGGGCACTCTTATGTTCCTCAGGGCACTCTTATGTTCCTCAGGGCACTCTTATGTTCCTCAGGGCACTCTTGTGTTCCTCAGGGCACTCTTGTGTTCATCAGGGCACTTTTGCATTCCTTAGAGCACCCTCTATTTCCTTCGGGTACTCTTGTGTTCCTCAGGGCACTATTTTGTTCCTCAGGGCAATTTCTTGTTCTTCATTTCTTGTCACTTTTTGTTTCTCAGGGCACTCTCTTGTTCCTCAGGGCACATATGTGTTCCTTTGAGCACTTTTTAATTCCTTGGGCACCTTTGTGTTCCTCAGGGCACATTTGTTTCTCCCCAGGGCCTCCTGGTTTTCCTTATAGGGCAGTTTTTGATTCCTCGGGACACTTTTAGGTTCTCATGGCATTTTTTCCCTTTGGAGCACACTAGAGATTTTTCCCGAATGGACTCAAAATTTTAGGGAGGGTCCCTTAAGAGACACTAAACTTAGGGAAGGCATTTTTACTGCATTTCGTTGGATTTGGGGTGAATTTTAGCCAAAAGTGCTGTTTTTCACATTTTGTTTGTCACATCCTCTTCAGAAATGTTGTGTCAATAAGCTTTGATAATTAGCCCAATGTGACAATATTTTGCAATGCAATCTTGTTGGACTTCTTTATTGACAACTTGAAATCATTAGGCCTAACATGTGAATGTGGTGGGTATTCTTCACATTACAGCCTCATTCAATTTTGTGAATGCCAAATTTGACCAAGCAAAATTGTGTCTGGCTCCTTGAAAAACCAACAGATTTTCTTCAAACTTTCAAAAATTTTGGCCAAGCAGTTATAGGCGGCTTGGAATGTTACAAGAATTATCTTGAATATAGTTTACAAGTTCTGCCTCTTGTAAGAGGTGTGAGCAGGTTACAATAGCAGTCAGGCAATGTAATAGCAATCAGTCAAGTCAATAGCAATCATGCAATTCAGTAGCAATCAGGCAATTCAGTAGCAATCATGCAATTCAGTAGCAATCAGGCAATTCACTAGCAATCAGGCAATTCACTAGCAATCAGGCAATTCACTAGCAATCAGTCTGCTTCATAATTAGGGTTCCGAAGATAATGGTGCCCTGAGGGCATTTCGGACTGACGGACCTTCGGACTGTCGGGCCTTGCCTCTCTTCCAGGTAGGACCCCTGCTGTAGGAGTGGTGGGCCCTCGGACTTGCGGGCCTTCGAACTGGCGGCCCCTATAACGATGCCCTGAGGGCACCATGGACAGGCGATGCCCTGAGGGCATCATGGTGCCCTCAGGGCATCAAAAAGTCGGACTAGCGGCCCCTCGGAGTTCCGGGCCTTCGGATTGGCGGGCCCTCGGACTGGCGGGCCTTCGGACTGGCGGGCGGACACCGTTTGGAGTAGATAGGGGTGACACCCTATGAGTCCGAGGGCCCGCCAAATCGCGGGCCCGCGAGTACGAGGGCCCGCGAGTCCGAAGGCCCGCCCCTCCGAGGGCCCGTCATTCCGAGGTGCCCTCAGGGCATCTTGAGTCTGAGGTGCCCCCAGGGCACCGCTTACGATCATCGCTAAAGGCCCGCTATTCCGAGGGCCCGCCAGTCCGAATCCGGAGTGCCCTGAGGGCATATCTATCCATCTATCTATCTATCTATCTATCTATCTATCTATCTATCTGTCTGTCTGTCTGTCTGTCTGTCTAGCTATCTTTATCTATGTCTCTGTCTCCATCTATGTCTCTGTCTGACTTCCTCTGAATATTAAGGCGTTTATTTGAAAAGTGGGGCCAAAACTAAAATGGTCATTAGACCTGTTCAAAAAAGACTTTCTATTTTATTTTGATGTGGATTGCAGTGATTCCTATTCTCCAAGCTCTAGAATGGCCAAATATGACATTTTTTTCTATTTTGGACTTTGGGAATGCTTCATGAGCCATGAAGTTTTAATGTTTAATTTAGTCAAAAACGCCTAAAATATCAGAGGGGGGTGTCATATTTTGCCTCATAACTTCACCAGTTTTAATTGTATAGCAACATGGGTAGTATCAAATAAAATAAAAAGTCTTTTTTGAACAGGTCTAATGGTCATTGTATAAAAGTGAATCATCCAATTTCCATGGGTTTTGACTTTTCTGAAAGAACTGTGATAGGGCTATCAGAACAAGAAAATCTTTTTGAAAAAAAAGATATATGCTGGCTGTAGTGATTACGATTTCAAAATTTACAATAAGAGTATGTTTTGCCAAAAGAATTTTAAAATATGGTATAAGAGAAACTACAGATGAACCCATGATATAGGGTAAAAGTGGGTAATATCACGCACCTAGTGCGTGATATTACACTGCAGTGTTTCTGTACAGCTGTCACCTCCATGCTGTTGTAACTGCCATGACCAAAAGTGAAGCTTTTGAATGGCATGGAACTCAGGTGTCATAAAAATGTCAAATTCCATTGGTCGGCAGCTTCTAGAGCCCTTTGCACTATAGCTAAAGTAACTATAGTTATTTTAGCATTTTTAAGGGTAATATCACGCACTTCTGTTTAATATCACGCAGCAGTAGGTGTAATATGACGCATTTTTTATTATGGGATAAAGATGGGCTGCATGGTTCGACTAGGAGAGCTGATGGGATGACGTTTTTGTTTTTTTAATTAAGCGTTCTGACAGAAACAATGCAGCATTCCACAAGATTATTGATGGTTTGCTAAAGTTGATTTTGGTCATAGAAATTAATCAGGCCTAACTCACCAAGTGCTTAATCTGAAAAAGACGATTGCCTGCTGTTCAAAGTCAGTTTCTCTATAAACATTGGCAATTTATGAGTGCAAGTGTTGTATGTCAGTGTTTTTCGTTGAATCTGAATCAGTTAACCCTGGTAATGTCAAAATACCCTTTGTAATATAGCTGTATTTAGGATAAGTTTATTACAACCATTTTGAAGGACTCAGGTTTGATTTCAGGTGTGAGCAAAGAATTCATTGCAGAATCTGCAGACTTAAAAAAAATCGAATGACGTCTGCATGACATGATAAAAAAATAATCTTGTAGGGCCTAATATAGAAAAACCTTACATGTAAAATAAGCTACAGCACGTTTATACAAATGACAACTATGCTTATCTATTATATCATTTCGTCTTCCTGTCTGCTGTCTCTCTATCTCTCTGTCTATCCATGTATCTCTATGTCTATCTGTCAGTCTGCACATGTCTATCTATCTATCCATCTATTATTTACCTATCTTTCTAACATCTATTAATCTAGCTATCTTTTCTGCTATCGATCTAACTATTAGATATATATCTTCTATTATCTATTATACTAAAATGATAGCGTACGGGATTTATCTCAAGTTATACTGAATACCTGACTTCTAATTCACCCTGTGTCTTCCTTAACATACTAAGGCAGAACTCTCCCCTATGCAGCTCAATCCAACTCTTCTGTAGACATGTCCTAATTGATCTCAATTATTACTTTTTTTTTGCGCAGCAGACAATAACCAACCGTCAGGTGCACAAAAATGCCACACCCCCTAGCTTTTAGAGAATACCTCTCAACACTCCTCGAGATTAGTGCCTGCACCTTTTGGGGCAAATATACTCGATTCCAATTAATCACACTCCCTTCGATTTAACAAAATATATATGCATTATTGAAGTATAGATATAATGTGGCTTTCATAATAAACCTATATCAGTTTCAGAAAACACAATTTCTGAGGTCCTTTTTATGCATTATTGAATATTCAATAAATATGCAACAAAATTAATGTATCATAAAACTTTTGCCCATTTTTTTGTGTTACATTCCAACTTCGGGTATTTTAAACAATTCATTAATCTATGGGAAACATTACAGATCATAACTATCATACAAATGTCCATCTGTCTACTATTTCATTCTCTCACTCTGTCTCGGCCCTACATCTATCTATCTATCTCTACTATTTCATTCTCTCACTCTGTCTCGGCCCTACGTCTATCTATCTATCTATCTATCTATCTATCTATCTATCTATCTATCTATCTATCTATCTATCTATCTATCTATCTGTCTATCTATCTATCTGTCTATCTGTCTATCTATCTTTCTATCTATCCATCTGTCTCTCCATCTACCTATCTGCGACTATCTATTTTATTATGTTCTATTTTCTTCCTTCCAATCTACGAGCGACTTACTATGTAAAGTGGCTTCAGCATTTAAAGTCAGGGGGTTTTGCCAAATACAATCACATGCCTATCAGAACCTCCACAAACCACCAAAAATTGCAAAAGACTAGACTTAAGTGGAGATTTGACATAGTCAAAAAGTATTCAGATCGAGCACCCCAACACTGCCAACAGAGCTCAATAAGGACCGTTGCATTGTATGGGGTTTGCCGGAATTAAATACATTATTAAGAAGAGGGTGCATGCATTGTATGATCGTACAAGTAACTGTATTAGACGAAATTTGTTTTCTCTGAAGTTGAGGGACAATTGTAAAACTTACTGCAGGGCTCATCAGAAAGATGCTGCTAACTCACAAAAAGAGTATTATCAGGTGCGTGATAATACCCAAATGTGCGTGATATTACCCCTAAAACATGCGTGATACAACCCCTGAAACATGAGTGATATTACCCCTGATCAGTGCCCATTACATATACATGAATAACAGTGACTTCCTTAATGCCAACATTGTTTGTAATAAATGTTTGAATTCTCAATTCATACCTTTCTCACATCATGATTATCCACTCAATGCATTTCCTAAATAGCAGCTTCAAAACCTTACAGTTTTCTTTATGAATTTTGTTTAAAAATGAACAAAAATTGGTAAAAATTGCACAAAATTCTTAAAATCGTCCTGCAAGCTTGTCAGTGGCAATGTCAAGCACAATATACCATCAGGTAGTGTCAAAAAGATCTAATGCACATTTTTAATTTCTAACATGGAAGATCTCACATATAGCTTGAGCTTGCAATAGCAATTATGTTTGGTGCGTGATATTACCCACATGCGTCATATTACCCACTTTTACCCTATGGTATAAGAAGCTATAAGAGGAATTATAGATGAACCCATAACAGATCTATCTATCTATCTATCTATCTGTCTATCTCTCACCCTCTCTATCTCTTCATTCCAAGGGGGGGGGGCATGCGATACTCCGGAGAGACCAACTAGGCCTATACTTTTTCTATATCTCACTAACTAGGTCTTGAACACACACACATCATGGGTTCATCTATAAATCTTCTTATAGCTTCTTATACCTGCTCTGCTGATCTACACTAACTGGTGTATTGTATTGACTGTTATTTTTATTCCTATGACAGTTTAGCTGGAGTTGGCAAGTTCATATGGGGGAGCATAGGTTCAATATGACTCACTATTAATTAGTAAGTCACTATATATGACTGTCAATCCTTAACTGTTAATCAGGCATCCCTTACTGTTGTTCATCAGTTAGTCACTACCTGTTAGTCATTAAGTCTGTTGTTTTGATAGTAACTATTTGTTAGCCACTAAATATGTTATTTAGTCACAAACTGTTAGTTAGTCAAAAACTGTTAGTCAGTCAAAAACTGTTAGTTAGTCAAAAAGTGTTAGTGAAAAAGTGTGAGTTAGTACTGTTAGTCAGTCAAAAACTGTTAGTTAGTCAAAAACTGTTTGTAGCAAAAAAACTGTTATTCTGTCAAAAACTGTCAGTTAGTCAAAAACTATTTGTAGTCAAAACTGTTAGTAGTCAAAAATGGTTAGTTAGTCAAAACTGTTAGTCAGTAAAAACTGTTAGTTAGTCAAAAACTGTTAGTTAGTGAAAAGGGGGAGTTAGTCAAAACTGTTAGTAGTCAAAACTGTTAGTCAGTCAAAACTGTTAATTTGTCAAAAACTGTTAGTCAGTCAAAAACTGTTAGTTAGTCAAAAACTGTTTGTAGTAAAAAAAACTGTTATTCAGTCAAAACTGTTAGTAGTCAAAACTGTTAGTAGTCAAACTTTTAGTCAAAACTGTTAATTTGTCAAAAACTGTTAGTCAGTCAAAAACTGTTAGTTAGTCAAAAACTGTTTGTAGTAAAAAAAACTGTTAGTTAGTCAAAAACTGTTAGTAGTCAAAAATGGTTAGTTGGTCAAACTGATAGTTAGTCAAAAACTGTTAGTTAGTCAAAACTGTTAGTTTGTGAAAGGGGGAGTTAGTCAAAACTGTTAGTAGTCAAAACTGTTAGTCAGTCAAAACTGTTAGTTGGTCAAAAACTGTTAGTTAGTCAAAAACTGTTAGTTAGTCAAAAACTGTTTGTAGTAAAAAAGAAACTGTTATTCAGTCAAAACTGTTAGTAGTCAAAACTGTTAGTCAGTCAAAACTGTTAATTTGTCAAAAACTGTAATTCAGTCAAAAACTGTTAGTTAGTCAAAAACTTTTAGTTAGTCAAAAACTGTTAGTTAGTCAAAAACTGTTAGTTAGTCAAAAACTGTTAGTTAGTCAAAAACTATTTGTAGTCAAAACTGTTTGTAGTCAAAAACTGTAAGGCAAAAATGGTTAGTTAGTCAAAACTGTTGGTTAGTCAAAAACTGTCAGTTAGTGACAAACTGTTAATTAGTCACTTATTGTCACTAACTGTTAGTCAGTCACCAACTGTTAGTCAGTCACTAACTTTTAGTCAGTCACTAACTGTTAGTCAGTCACTAACTGTTAGTTAGTCATGTAAGTCAACTAGTCCTTAACTGTTAGGAAACTGTAAGTTACTAACTGCTAGTCCCTGACTGTTAGTCATTTTGTCCCTAACTGTTGTTCATCAGTTGGTCACTACTGTTAGTAAGTCACATTTGTTAGTCACTTACTGTTAGTAAGCACTAACTGTTGTTGATTCACTAACTGTTAGTCTTTAACTGCCAGTTAGTCACTAACTGTAAGTCACTAACAGTCTGTTAATCACCCCAAGAATGTGCCACCCAGAAATTTGACCTATAAACAGTACAAACTGCTCTCATTACTATTCACCCCCAATTGTTACAACTCACCCCCAATTATATCAGGTCCTGCAACAATTGTATCTGCACCAATTGGTCGATTAATGAGTGGCAGGTGTACTTTTACATCAATGCAACAATATTAAGTATTTGTGATCATAAGATATTTTGTAATGCTCTAGCTGACATTACTAAATGGTGGGGACCAAACTGGTTGACACTTTTCCGTATGGGGCAACCAGTATAGTATGCTGGCTGCATAGCCAATACTGTACTATAACAAATCTTGTCCTAAAGTTCAAGAAGCCAGCATAAAAAAATATATAATGACGTTTTCAATCACAGTATATGCCTACACTGAAAGGGCTTTAAAAAACCCCAAAAATAGAATTTTAAAAGGTCCCCGGTTTTTAGACCCTATTTGGGTATGGCATTTTTATCCAGAATACCCCACAGCAAGAATTAATATTTCACACCACCTCTTATGCCGTGAGGTACAATAAAAATATCCAAGTGATTTTGAAAAATACTCCACTATCGGTTTTGAGGGGGCAAATATCTGAAAGCTGACTGTCACACCTTGCTATGACTATTGGAAAATAGACAAAGTTAGAACTGCATTTTGTCACCACTAAAACCACATTCAGACATGCAAATATATTTATTTTTTGTAGAACTAGGTCTCATCTTTCTTATAAAACTTAAATTACAGTGCTACTGTCATTACTCCTGAACAGTGAGGCTTCAAGGTAGTGAAAAAACCGGGATAGTTCGTGAAACGTAGAGTAGGTCGGGGCAAGAAGCCCAGGTTAGGTGAGAGGCCCCCCCCCAGGGTTATATCTAAACTTACATTTTTGGTGCGTTTTATTATTGATAGGATTGAAGCTAGAGGCTTTTTAGGTGACGTCACGAATTTTCAGGTCAAACAGCACCAAACCATGATAGAAATTAAAGAAACAAAAAAAATGTGCATGGTTTTTGTAACTTTGACTAATTCTTTGCAAGGGGTTGTCAGAAATAACTTTGGAAATGTTTTAAAGTATAAAGGATATCTGCATTGCTTCACTTTATGACCATCACATAAATATGAATTGGATAATTTCTTTTTTGCATTTTATTTCAAATTATAGAGGTTAAATTAAAATATGTGGGTTTGGGGCGAGAGGCCCCACATGATATGGGGCATGAGGCCCCCTTCACTGGGGGGTCGAAGCTGCTTCAGGAACCATTTAATAATGTGTACTTTACCTTAAATCTTGATAGAATAGCTAATTAAAATAGCTACGTTTCCAAGTGGTTTATGTTGTTGGTGATCTTAATATTTAAATAAGGCACATTTTTCAATAAAATTTCAGAATTTCATATTTTAGATTTGCCTAGATACTCAGTAGAGAGCAAGAACACTTAGAAATTTTGATGTAAAAGTTGCTAATGTAACAGCAGTCTCTCTTATTTTTCCTTTTTAAAAATAGTTTATAGTTATGAAGAAAATTACAAATGGTTCCAAACCAGTATTTTTAATTAATTTTATCAATAATATATCTTTATACTTTGCTAAAGTGTTTTCTGTTGATTTTACAAAGTGCCAAAGTTGGCATGTCAGATGACCAGTAAGTTTTGCCGTCCATTATTGTCCTTACGAGAGACAAACAAAATATTTTTGAAGAGCAAAAAGCTGCATATTGGTGGATTCTTTTAGTGATATTTATTCTTTAGCTCGCTGATTTACTTGGTAATGGGTTCAAGTGCTTCAGGAAACCATGAACACCAGATAGATAATAAAAACGGTGGGACAGTTCAGGATAAGTATGTGAGCAGATCTTCGTGAAATCTGCCTATCTAGTGCAAAAATACAGGATGTAAAGCCATTGAACCCACATGCCAAGGACCCACCCCAGCCAAACGGCTATTCATAAATAAGGTGTTATTTGACTCATCAGGTCTTGCATTTTCTGAGAGAGGGGGGTCTATATAAATATGTGAGTAAGGGGGGTTATTTTTTATTTGGGGGGGGGTGGGTGGTTGTTTGATTTTTTTTTTGCCTTGAGATCTGAAAAGAGAAAAAAAGATAATTTGTGACAGCGAAAAAGATGTTTATCACAGAGTGGTGAATGATGATTAAGAAATGCGGCGAGAGAGAGATAGAGAAAGTTCAGCTATCCACCAAGAAGGCATTTGAGATGGCTCTAAAAATTGGTACACTTTTCTTCCTTGTTTTACCAAGCAGTGTACAGTCCATTAAGTCACTCCATTTACAGACTACTAGTACTAAGATAATAAAGGGTTCAACAAAAATAAGTCCCCCTTTACGAAAACTTGAATATCTGAAAGACCTCTTTTCCGATTTCTGTTAAAGTTCTCGTATTTGTAGGCCTGCATACTGATATTATGCCTGTGTAATTGTAGCTCGATTTCTTTATTTTTGTCTGAGCCATCCGAGCCTGAGTGCACATACCCCTCTTTTCAAAAATTTGAAGTTTTGACTTTTCCAAACAAAAAATTTCCAAAATGTGCTCAAACTCCCCTCAAATTATTTCTAATGTCTCCAAGGGAATCTAAACTGTGAAAAGTTTACAAAAGAAGTCCACATTTTTCCACTAAATATCATTGAGAAACAAATTTTCTCCATTATCATGATGAGGCATGCCCCAGCTGGTGGCTTCCCCGCTTGGTCAAGTTGTTCATATCCATTGGAAAAGCCACAGATTTTTGAAAAGAGGGGTAGGCTCACTCGAAGGATGCTGGGTCAGCCAGGAATAATGCCTCTAAACTACAAATACACACATTTAGGGTCGATATACAGGCCTATAATCCGATCCAACTTTCATAAAAATTGGAGAAAGAATCTTTGAGATATTCAAGTTTATTTAATGGGGGACTTACTTTTGTTGTTCTGTTTAGAATACACTTACCTTGCATAGAAAATGTCACTGCAATGCAAAAAATTTAAATTATCGGACATTTCCCAGGGATCAAGAACTATTGTAAGTGAGTGACTGTTCAAGTTCTTGGTTAAGGTGGCACTCCGACAAAATTTTGATTCTACCTAATCTTTCACATTTTAAAAGCTATTAATTTAAAGATGTTTTGGAAACGTAACTATAATTATGCGATTCATTTATTTAATTAAGATGCCTGTGCATCCTGCAGACTATTTTGTAATTTCAAAGTAACACATTAAACTTGACTTCCGTGGATATAGATGGTGGCACTCTGCTTTCTATTGCTCACGATTCTTCTGTTATGACATGCTATGAATTCCTTTGCCAAACATGAGCTGTAATCTTATTTTAATATTACACAACTTTGGAATTGTTGAATTGAGTTTGTAGAATACCATAGAGTAGGTCAAGACGAAACCTATTTTTAATTCAGCTGTAATGTGTAAACTAGGATCATGGCATAAACTATGAGGGTATACACTGTCTGTTTGTTGTTACAATTCTCCTATGCTTTAATTGTCTATTTGTTCAATGACTTCTTGCTGATCTTTGATTCACTGGTTCATTGTCCAATTTAAACTTCTGTGTACCACATTTTACTTGAAAAGCGCCCCTCCCGCCTCCTTTCTCAATTTTAAGGTTATGTACCTTTGTTTCGAGGGTTTCGAGCGGCTTTCATTTATGGCTTAACGTGTAGGGGGAACGGGGGCACATTGGGACCAGGGGCACTGTGGGACGGTGGGGTTTTCTTGGATCCTGGCAAGGTATATGATATGGTAGTGCCATCATATCTTGTAATTTCACATCCTGATGTTTCCATGGTTTTATAGACAAATTACAGCCACATGCAGAAGTATGGCGAGCAAAAGTTTGTTTTCCTACTACTAAAGTAAATATGGACAGGTTCAATTCGAACCATTTTGTGGACAAACCATGAACAATGAGGCTTTCTCAGGGCTTGTATGAATTTTATATATCGTAACGAACAGTGAATTGCTATCGTGATAAACACACTTACTGGTGTCCGGGAAATTAGCATTTTGGTGTAAAAGTCATATCGGAGCTCATTGGGACAGTGAATTCGGAGCACATTGGGACGCACTTAATATGGCAGAATTTAAGTGTCCAAGGCAACTGAATGACCTTGGACAGCACACAACAGGTATTCAGGCCACAGTGAATAGAGGTATAGTGGATTACCATGCTCTGTGAACAAATTTGTCGCAAAGCACTGTGTGTTACTTACATAGATGTCCGCACCCAGGACAGTTTATGTTAAATGTTTCAAACTGTTTAAAGTTATGAACTATTGGCACTACAAGGTGTTAATGCACTGTATATTGCACTGTAAATTTTGAATTTTGAGATAGCTTAATTGATTGAGTGAGATGGTTGCACAATTCCTTTGAGCCAAGATAGCTTGTTGTTTGCAAGTTATAACAACATAAAGATTATCATAACTCAAAACGGCAAGCTATCATAGCTCAAACAAATTGTGCAACCATCTCACTCAATCATTTGAGCTAACTCAAAATTTCAAATTTTACAGTGTGTCTTACGCACTACTTATATGTGATATCTATTGCACATGGAGTGTTAAAATGATTTTTTAATTGATGTCCCAATGTGCCCCGGCTGTGCCACACGGGGCACATTGGGACAGTCATTTTTACGACTCTCTGGCTGCAAAAGGGTAGGTGCAGTCTAGTTTATTATACCTTGCATTTAAGCTCAATAGTATTGGTGATATTCATGCATACTTCTGAGTTCTTCAGTGCTTTCATCATTGAGCAAAATTAGTAGACGGTAAAAGCGTCCCAATGTGCCCCAGTTCCCCTACACTATTTCAACTTTTCCTAGCTGTATTGAGGACAGCATTTATTTGAGGGGGCTTCTATTCTGCTGGGTGGAGGAGAAATATTTTATTCAAATTCATACGGCATAACCATTTTTCTGACCATTGGAGTAGGTTGGACAGTTTTCAACTAATTCTAGTGGGTTGCACTCAACCAGTCAAAATGGTAGTTTCAACCAAAATAATTGATTGATTTTGCCTCAACTTATTGAATGGTTGGTCTTTTCCCATACGAGTGCTCTGGCTTTCCCCTGGTCACTTTTGTGGTTCCTCAGGGCACTTTTGTTGTTCCTCAGGGCACTTTTGTATTCCTTGGGGCACTTTTTTGTTTCTCATTGCTTTCTTGATTGCCCCTTGTCCCTCTGTGTTCCTCAGGGCACCCTTTTTGTCCTCAGGGCACCTTTTTTGTTCCTCGGGACACCTTGTGTTCGTCAGAGCACCCTTTCTGTTTTTCAGAGCACCCTTTCTGTTCCTCAGGGCACCTTTTCTATTCCCATGGGCATCCTTGTGTTCCTCAGTGCATCCTTGTGTTTCTCAGGGCATCTTTGTGTTCCTCAGTGCATCCTTGTGTTTCTCAGGGCATCTTTGTGTTCCTCAGTGCATCCTTGTGTTTCTCAGGGCATCTTTGTGTTCCTCAGTGCATCCTTGTGTTTCTCAGGGCATCTTTGTGTTCCTCAGTGCATCCCTGCGTTCCTCAGTGCATCCTTGTGTTCCTCGGGGCACCATTGCATTCCTCATGGTATACTCGTGTTCCCTGTGGTACTCTAGTGTTCCCTGTAGTACTCTTGTGTGCTAATCTATAGACACCTGTGTTTGCTCTATGTACATATGGCAAGGTCTCTGGAGGTGCTAGGACTTGGCTGTTTCTGCCTGTCAAAAATGAACTTGCAGTGATCACCAATATTTTGCTTTTTCTCAAACACATGAAACCTAGTCCTATCCCATAGTATAGTGCTTTGGGGCTATATTAGATTAAAACATTGAGATAATTGTACCCCCCTGTAAATGGTAACACATTTCTTTTTCCTTTCCTTAAAATAAACCGAACTCTTTGTAATGAAACAAACTATACAGGAGGAACATCATGTCACCTGGGACCACCTTTGAAATGTTGGATCGTAGTTATGACACCTTAAAAATTGATAATCAATAAAAGGCAAAATTTTGAATGGTAACAGGACATTCAGATGTATGGTTCTGTAATTCAGCGAAATAGTGGATAAACAAGTCAATGTTTTACAATATGGAATAACTGAATGAGTGAAAGATTTCTGAATATGAATAATGGCCAGATAAGTGACAGGAAACTAAGAAAACACCACCCAAAGGATGGTAACATGGACACAATTTCAATAATCAGAGTTTAAAATCGTGCAATGCGTTGGTAAGTGCGGTAAACCAACATTATCTTCGCCCTCTTTGGTCACCTAAGCCAGACTAATTCCAATAAAGATGAGATAATGTCATTGATAATAATAATACTTAGTTTATTATGTACCATGAATGGTAACAGGACATATCCAACTGGATTTCTCACTAAAACGAAATGGTAGGACTAATAAATTGAAGGTAATACTAATTTTAAGTTTTGTTTTTTAACTTATTTTCAAGTTTTTAAAGTCTGCACAAAAAAAGATGCAAAATAATGGTCTTGCTTGAAAATGGTAATGTCGACATGCAGGACATTTGCTGATATTCCTGCTCAAATGATCTTTGTAAAAGCTGGTAATAGGTCTAATATTGTTGGATTATATTATCCTAACACAGCGAATGCCAAAAAAGTATTAAAGTGGGCTATCAATTTAAATAGAAGTGTTTCGTAACAGGACAAAACAGTGCAGCGTGTAACCAAGACATGTCCTGTTACCTTTCAAATTTTCGTGGACTATAAAATAGCAAAATAACTTTAACTGCACATGTGTTGCAACTATAAATTAGTAAGGTAAATACAAATAAAATATGTCAGTAAAAACACTTCACTTACATAATACCATTGAGGATTTTTTTAGTGCAAACTATCAATGTCCTGTTACTATGATGCTATTAAATGTCTCAAAATACAAAATAAATTAATGCTCTTGGCAATTAAACATAAAAGGCTCTATAAATCTGTAAGTATACTGATCAGACAGTTCATTTCTAAATAATTTCACTGCCTAGTCATAGGTCTAAAAGGACTAAACTGCATTTATGCATTTGAGACATGTCCCAGTTACCATTGTTGGATTTAGAATAAATGTTTCATTATTTTAATATGTCTCTTTCGCATAAGTGTAGTTGTAAATCTGTGTTTGTAAATATCCATTTTGATATGTGTATTTATGTTGATGCGATATTGTTTATTATAGGTTTGGGGTTTATTTTTATATAAAATCAATGTATGTAGATTATAATTACAATTAATGTTCTTAATTACTTTATGTATTCTTGTGTTCGTTAACTCCTGTGGCTGGAACCTGTGAATATAATAATATTATGTGATTTTGTATTTTTTATGACAATTATATCAAATATGATATTTGCCGTCAATAAAAAAAAAAAAAAAAAAAAAAAAAAAAACCATTAGATATTTTTTCAACTTTGGACAATACAGAAAAATTCCTTTACCCAAATCACTACAAATAACAACTAAATAAATGCTGGTTAGGGAAATTTTTAGAATACAATTGAAAATTTTGACAACGAGAACCTAACTACTAATACTACGCAATATTATAAGTTGGACAAAATAGTAATGTCCTGTTACCATACCAAAATTATCTCACAACTAAACAACCGCTGTTTGCCAATACCAAAAACTTTAATAAATTTCCTTCAACTTTTAAATTCAATTGCAGAGATCCAAACAGAAGATATTGAAAGTAACCATGACATGACCGTGTTACTGTACATTTATGCTTTTTTGTTCGATAAGTAACAGGACAATGATTAAATGTCCTGTTACGTTTGACAAAAATTAGGGACATCTTCGAAGAGAATATTTTCTCACCAGATTGTCATGACATGTGAAAATGTGCATGTGGGTGTAAAAAAGGACACCAAATTAACAAAACACTGCCAGGAAAAAATCTGTCAATATTATTGAAGGTTTTTCAGTTATCCAAAGTATGTCCTGTTACATCCGAGTTTTTCATTAAATTCCAAAAATCTGGCTATGAGTTTATTTTTAATTGTCAACACAAAGTAGTGTGCATTTTCTTAGTTAAAAAATTTGCCATATTATCTACTACCACTTTATTGGTATGAAAATGGTAAAATAGTAACACAAACTTCTTGAGGACACATAGGACAAATGAAAATTCAACTTAGCATTGTCGCCCAATCGGCCCTCTGGTAAAATTGAAATTTTACATCAAGGTCAAAGTCACTCCATGCATTTAATTTTCACAGAAATAGTCAACCCCTTAACGTTTTTTCATCCTGAAAGACATGGTGGAATTTTGAGAAAGGTAACGCATAAAAAAGTAGGACATTTATTTAATGTCTATTCAGAAAAATATCATAAATTTCTTCCAAACTTTTCAACTTTAAATTTATACCCAACTATATTTTGGATAGAAATTTGAGTGCTAAACATTCCGGATGCGCCACCAGCTTAGTTGGTGGGTGGATGCAGATGGTAACAGGGACAATTTTGAAGTTGTTACCATCCTCAATACATTTTCTGTTACACCTTGTAGGAGGTGCTGAGGATTGAGTGCACACTCACAAAATAAATAAGTTCAGGTAATTTGCAATGTTGCTGATGTGTCTTGCAAGCTTCTAACTGATTTTCCTAAATGAGACCATGCCTCAAAGTTGGGGTTGTCAGATTGTGTGCACTTTTTATAGGACTTTGGCCTATTCAGGATGCTGGTGAACTGCTACAATGCGAATTTCAGGCATGTCTTGGAGCACAAACTGATGTGTGGGTCCTAGTAATGCCATTTAATAAGCATTGAGGTGTGAATGGCCTCATAATAATTTGTGATTCGTGCTCAAGCAAAAAGACTTTTTTTTTTGGTCAAATCTGAGCACCTCCAGAGACCTTGCCATATGCTGTTTCGTTTGCTTATTTACTATGTTTGTGTGCAACATCAAAGGCACTTCCCTCTGTCTCCACCAGAGCTCCACTTATGCAAATCAGCTACTGCGTCAGAAATGTTTCCCCCCAAAAATGTTATGCCAGATGGCAGTACCGTCAAACACAACTGTTTTCCATGCCAATAGGCATGCTTTGACTGTCTCATTTCTAATATAATACCATCTCAATCTAATAGAATTTAGAAATTCAGTACTTGACTGACAACTTTTCATCAACACGCCATCAAAATGTCCATTCACCTGTTTATTCCCTTATCAATTTCTGTACTTTCAATGGGCTTTACTAGTTAGATACAATACAATATCGAGGGTTCCATTTGGTCAAGGTGTGAACTTCTTCAAGTGCAATGGGCTATGAGTCTATATGACCAGATCTGTCAAATACTGATATCGATCTCTTGATTGTTTCAATTGGTTTATAGACTGTAGGATGACAAATTTCCTGAATGTTTGCAAGGCAACGCAAACGTTTGAGACCCCAGTATATTTGATACCATTGGACTTGCCTTGAAAAGACGATTCCAATGGTGCCAATATTGTCAAAATTGGATGACTCTGGCCCGAACTAGACCATGTTGTTTGCAGAATATTTCTGTAATTTGCGAGTTCACTCGCATTTGTGAGCAAACAGGGTTAAATAAGGGTAGTCAGAAATTTTGGATCGTTTGTGAGAGACAAGGGAGCACTTTTTAAAGTTTCTTTTTCATGAAATTAATGAAGAATTGGCTAACTTGAGGCGCCTTGCTCACATTTGTGTCTTTGGTGTCTTGTTTAATTACAATTTAAGTTTTTAGTTTCAACAAAATCACGGCAAAACAGGAAATAGAAATACTGTTGTTATTGTTTTACTGCCCTCTGATTGGCCGAAACAGTTGCGATCGTTTTTTGGACACTTCTAATGGGGCTAAAATTATAATTTTAGGCTCTTTAGAATCCCAAATCCTTGAACCATATGAATTCGTTTTTTTATGGAGATATCTTTATTCATTGCCGAGAATTCGTTGAAAAAAAATTTAAAAAAAAGCAAAGTGTTGATGCAGGTGTGAATCTTTATAGGCTCATTTCAGCCGCTTAGAATCATCAGATTTTCACCAAATTTTCACACAACGCAGTTTAGAACCTCCCTGAAGAAACAAAACCATCATTTCCTGTCCGACTATTCATTAAAACCCCTTATTTTCGCTCGTACGATAGCGTCTTTTTACCGCAAATCACTTCCTTCTTTTATCAAAATTTCAGATTTTTCACTCTCAACTTCTCTTCAACTTTTAAACCACTTGTAATCATCGTAGAAATCTCTAAGTAGGCTCATTGTCTTCGCAATTTAATTCTCTACAAGCTGGTGTTTTTTATTTTTCAAAACAATCCATAGTAACTTCTATAAAACGTCCGTTTCACAACGTTGTTTCACCGCTACACTTAGTGTAGTATAGGCCTACATTCCAACAACCAATCAGATCTCTCAATTTCTAATTCCCCTTTACTCATCAACCTATTCCTCTCACGACCTCATCTATCCCCTCATAACATCCCTCTATCCTTCCTCTCTTCCCCAGTTCTTCCCTTTCTTCCTAGAATTACTGTATACTTCAATTTTTCACTTCCTTCTCATACTGTCAGCCCATTGGCTGTCAATATAAACAGTGTATCCCGATGATAGTGTCATTTTGGGCCGAAGGCCCAAGGCCAATATGGGCACGAAGCCCCTGTGGCCTTGAATTGTCATTATTTTGTACCCAGGTGGCCTTAAACAGTGTATCCCATTTTCATAATCTAGCTCTTTGTAAACATTGTATCTCATTTTCACCATCCAGCATCACATCTTCATTTGTAAACATTGTATGCCATTTTCACCATCTAGGACCCAAACGTAAACATTGTATATGGTTTTCACCATCTAGAACCAAACTCTATTTTGTAAACAGTGTATAGCATTTTCACCATCTACATCACAACTCCCTTTTTCGTATAAATCCCTCACTTCCACTTCTCTCTCATCACCCCTTTCCCCTCACTTACCCCTCCCTTCCTATACATAACCCCACCCATCTCTACTTTATCCCCTCCTACCCCCACTTACCCCCACCTTCACTTTCACCCAAAACTTCACTTTTTCACTTTTCTCCCTATACTTAAATTACTTCATTCACCCTCACTTACCCCCACTTACCCCCATTTACCCCCACCACCTTTACTCTCTCAACCTCTCTCTCTTTCTCCCCTTACATCCCATACTTAAATTTCTCATTTACCCTCATTTTACCCTCACTTACCCCCACTTACCCCCACTTACCCCCACTTACCCCCACCACTTTTTCCACCCAAATCCAACTCTTTCTCCCTCTACACCTCCAACACTTAAATCACTCCACTTACCCTCACTTAGCCCCACTGACCCCCATTTACCCCCACCACCTTTTTCACTCTAAACTTCTTTTTTCTTGCCTACACACTTCCCTTACCTAAATTACCTCAATTACCCCCATTTACCCCCACCACCTTTTTCACTCTAAACTTCTCTCTTCTTACCTACTCACTTCCTTTACCTAAATTACCTCAATTACCCCACTTAACCCCACTTACCCCCAATTACCCCATTTACCCCCGCCACCTTTTTCACTCTTAACTTCTCTCTTCTTACCTACTCACTTCCTTTACCTAAATTACCTCACTTACCCCCATTTACCCCCACTTACCCCCATCACCTTCCCCACATAACATATATCTTTCATCATTTCTCACCTCATCATCACTAGTTCTCAATATGAGCACCGACCCCAAAAAGTCTAATGTTTCCACACGATCGCGTAGCCGCTCCGAAACTCGAAAAGAATCAGGGTGTGCAGATTACTCTTTTTATGACGCTGTCAATGGTCCTTTTTAGGTTTTTGCGTTCCTTCTTCGTAGTGGTTACTGCTTCCTATGCATATGTGGCAATTGGTATTATGCAGGCCTTTACCACCTGCCACACCATTCTCATCTTAATACCTTTAAGGTCTGGGCTTCTTGCTATAGCCATAATTGTGTTGCGCTTGTACTTTCTTCTTTACTTCATTAAGTTGTTTATTCCATTTTTCCACTTTTTGCACTGCCCCCCCTGGTCATACCACTGCTAAGTTTATTGTCTGATATATTTCTTCGATCATGTATGGAAATCTAGGCCCCAAATTCGACACCATTTTCCCAAGAATCAACACATCAAAGCAAAACAACATAAGCATGGTGAACTCGCATGTGTTCCGCTTGCGACACAAATTCTAGTTCTTTTTTATAAATTGGTCACACTCGTTAATCAATCAATCAATCAATCAATCAATCAATCAATCAATCAGTCAGTCAGTCAAACAGTCAGTCAATCAATCAGTCAGTCAGTCAGTCAGTCAGTCTGTCAATCGATCGATAATAATGTGTAAACTGACAATTTCTCAAACATTTTTGTAGGCCACTGTATGTTAACGATGTTGAAAGCTAAATAAATCAAATAGATCTATCTATCTATCTATCTATCTATCTATCTATCTATCCATCTATCTATCTATCTATCCATCTATCTATCCATCTATCTATCCATCTATCTATCCATCTATCTATCCATCTATCTATCCATCTATCTGTGGCATACTTTGGGTGGGGAGTATCCACTGGAGTTGCGGTGGTAATTTCTAGACATGTTTAGGCCTACTACCCCAAAATGTGCCATAAGGCACTCTTGTATTTCTTAGGGCACTCTTGTGTTCCTCCGGGCACTCTTGTGTTTATCAGGACACTTTTGCGTTCCTCAGAGCACCTTCTTTCCTTCGGGCACTCTTATGTTCCTCAGGGTTCTCTTATGTTCCCCAGGGCACTCTTATGTTCCTCAGGGCACTCTTATGTTCCTCAGGGCACTCTTACGTTCCTCATGGCACTGTTATGTTCCTCAGGGCACTCTTATGTTCCTCAGGGCACTCTTATGTTCCTCAGGGCACTTTTACATTCCTCAGGGCACTCTTATGTTCCTCAGGGCACTCTTATGTTCCTCAGGGCACTCTTATGTTCCTCAGGGCACTCTTGTGTTCCTCAGGGCACTCTTGTGTTCATCAGGGCACTTTTGCATTCCTTAGAGCACCCTCTATTTCCTTCGGGTACTCTTGTGTTCCTCAGGGCACTATTTTGTTCCTCAGGGCAATTTCTTGTTCTTCATTTCTTGTCACTTTTTGTTTCTCAGGGCACTCTCTTGTTCCTCAGGGCACATATGTGTTCCTTTGAGCACTTTTTAATTCCTTGGGCACCTTTGTGTTCCTCAGGGCACATTTGTTTCTCCCCAGGGCCTCCTGGTTTTCCTTATAGGGCAGTTTTTGATTCCTCGGGACACTTTTAGGTTCTCATGGCATTTTTTCCCTTTGGAGCACACTAGAGATTTTTCCCGAATGGACTCAAAATTTTAGGGAGGGTCCCTTAAGAGACACTAAACTTAGGGAAGGCATTTTTACTGCATTTCGTTGGATTTGGGGTGAATTTTAGCCAAAAGTGCTGTTTTTCACATTTTGTTTGTCACATCCTCTTCAGAAATGTTGTGTCAATAAGCTTTGATAATTAGCCCAATGTGACAATATTTTGCAATGCAATCTTGTTGGACTTCTTTATTGACAACTTGAAATCATTAGGCCTAACATGTGAATGTGGTGGGTATTCTTCACATTACAGCCTCATTCAATTTTGTGAATGCCAAATTTGACCAAGCAAAATTGTGTCTGGCTCCTTGAAAAACCAACAGATTTTCTTCAAACTTTCAAAAATTTTGGCCAAGCAGTTATAGGCGGCTTGGAATGTTACAAGAATTATCTTGAATATAGTTTACAAGTTCTGCCTCTTGTAAGAGGTGTGAGCAGGTTACAATAGCAGTCAGGCAATGTAATAGCAATCAGTCAAGTCAATAGCAATCATGCAATTCAGTAGCAATCAGGCAATTCAGTAGCAATCATGCAATTCAGTAGCAATCAGGCAATTCACTAGCAATCAGGCAATTCACTAGCAATCAGGCAATTCACTAGCAATCAGTCTGCTTCATAATTAGGGTTAGGAAGATAATGGTGCCCTGAGGGCATTTCGGACTGACGGACCTTCGGACTGTCGGGCCTTGCCTCTCTTCCAGGTAGGACCCCTGCTGTAGGAGTGGTGGGCCCTCGGACTTGCGGGCCTTCGAACTGGCGGCCCCTATAACGATGCCCTGAGGGCACCATGGACAGGCGATGCCCTGAGGGCATCATGGTGCCCTCAGGGCATCAAAAAGTCGGACTAGCGGCCCCTCGGAGTTCCGGGCCTTCGGATTGGCGGGCCCTCGGACTGGCGGGCCTTCGGACTGGCGGGCGGACACCGTAGATAGGAAGTACTCCAAGAATTTGGGATATCCCATGACAACTGATTGTTTACAAAAATACATTACACCTCAGAGCTTTGATTTTGTGCCAGATTGCTTTTTTCTGGTGTGCATTTCTGTATTTCAATTAAATCAATTAAAAGCAATCGATTGAAGGTGTCGATTCACGGCCTAATTGCCATTAACTACGGGATTCCAACAGCTGAGGAATCCTCAAGTTATGACGATTTTAACTACTCCTTCATGTTCGATTTGGACCAACCTTGGAGTAGTTCACTCCAGGAGTAGAAACGTCACTTCCTGGAGTAGATACGTAACTTCCGGAGTAGTTAGAGTAGGTCGAATCGAATGTACCCTATATACAGGGTGACTTTAGACTTTTTTAGTTTTGGTAAAAAAAGGGGGGGCCGGGTTCTAACCCCATATCCCCCCCCGTCCTAAGTTATCTACGCCCTGGCCCTTGACAAAAAAAAATACAACCTCTCTTTATGTTATATTAAGAAAATTAAGCATTGGTTGTTGAAGCCTTCATCATGCCTATCTCAGCTGTCCGGGGCGGGACCACATGCACTGCCCGGCTTAAGATTTTCCCGCCAAAAAACAAACCCGTGCGTTCCGCTGCATCCGCTGATTACAGTTTCCGAGCAGGTGGGTCAGGTGTTGGTTGAGCTCCGATTTTGGGGTCGATTTCTTGCTTTTTAAACCATTATTCATGCTAAATCCTACACCCAGAAAGTTTAACTAGATGTGACTTCTACTTTTTACCGCGAAATAGTGAGTGATAACTTTAAATTACGCGATTTGCAGTGGTTTTTAACGTCGCCGGGTGGGCGATAATGCAAGTCTGACATCGTGTCTTGCTTGTTTAGTGAACTGTGCAATGGTCAATTGCGATGTGTGTATTCAGGATGGTCGATTTTTTGGCAGGAGTCTTAGATAGTCAAACTCACAGCAGATAATAACTTCATTTTAAGTCTGCAGTTTAATCAGTTTAATCCATTCAGTCTGTCATTTTTGACTTTTGAGTTTCAACTTTTATGGGTGGTCTGGGAGAGACATTCAATACACAATTGGGGTGGCCATGCCTAAACTGAGACATGTGCTTTTCAAAAAATGTTTAATTGATTATTGAGATCCTGCGGTTTGTGGTTAATGTCCTTATTTGCTGATCAATGCTATGGATCTATGAATTTTTCAGTTACTAAATCATTGTTAGGCTGTTACCCTGTTAAATGTCCTGTTACCCTGTTAAATGTCTGTGTTGACGAACACACACAGTCACAGACCATCAAATTAAAGCATTTTCAAAAATTAAAGTATAAAATCACATAATTTCAAAGTTTAATATGCATTATGTTCATTTTTCAGTGTGGTAGGCAGGCCTGTAATTAAATTCCTCACTGCCCTCTAAGCACCTCTTCCTGTCCTAATCACGATAATTCCTCCAGAGCTGCTTGCAGCTCGGAGGACTGCATGGCAGTGCTAGCTGATCCGTCAGCCTTCATTTCCTGCTTTCGGTAAACATGACATATAGTGATTTACTCAACTCAACTCTATTTTCTCCTCCACCTCTGCACACACGCCTTCCTAATGAGTCAGAGTGATGTGGCTGATAGATAAGGGATAGATCTATCTGTAGCGTCTGTAAATAGATGCCTGCAATGCCGAGAATAGTCAGAAATTGAGATTTTTCTGATGCGTTTTGACCAAACCACAATGGCTACCCCTGCCTGTCCCTAACCCAAAATCGGAATGCAGCAATGTGATTGGTCAACACATGCTGACAGCCGAGCCTGCATATAGCTGACAGCTTCCTGCCGAAATGAAGCGATCTGATTGGTCGAAGTCGTCTGGCTGCTAAGTTATATAGACACTAGATGGCAGCACCATCCTGAAGCAGAAAATAATTCCAGGTGTGGCAGCACTAGTTGTTTACTTTTAAATGTTTGATACCATAGAAATACATAGAATGGACATGAGGTTCTACCAGACTGTGACGTCATTGTGACATCATGTCTCAGGGCAGTTCCAATATGGCGGATTTGGTGACCTCATCTGGAGGTGGCGTCATACAGCCTCACGGGAATCCCCCAACCAGCCCCATGTGGATTGTGAAGCCAAATCATTGGTGTACGGTTATGTGTCTTTTGCCGAAAAAAAACTTGGATTTAAAGCCCTCACCATACCATGAAATACCATGAGATGAATAAAACCCATCAGATTAGTTCATTTACATAACTAACTGCCTAACTATGGAATTTTATCAAAATCTATTGATGCACAATGCCCCATTTACATTGCGCAAAAATTGCTGATCAAATGGTTACATTTTGTTACATTGCCAGATATATCAACAATTTTACGTCTGTAGTGTGAAATCACTAATGCAAAAATATTTAATCTATAACAAGAATCTGTGCGTTGCAAGAATTGCACCAAAAGGCAGAATAGAAAGAGGAATGCATAAGGCATGATTATGTGTTGTTGTTTTTTGTCTGGTATCAACTGAAAATAATTATGATACTAATGCATTTAATTATGCAGTTGCCGATTGAGAAAGGTAGAGGTTGGGGAGGGGGGGGGTTAAACTAACCCCCCCCCCTGAATGAAGATTTTAATTAAAAAATATCTTGATTAATTAAGAACATTTTTATCTGTGTTAAACACGCATTTGACATTTTACAAATTCACAAATGACATATATATACATGTCTGATACTGTGATTTGGGGAAGGGGGGGGGGGGGTATTAGGAAGCAGCAGTGGAAATAAATTTGGGGAAGGGCCTACTTATTTTCTGTGATGAAAACAAGAATTTTTTATTAAACACCAACACCAAAACTTATCAACAGTAGCCCTGGGATGTACTCAATGAAGATTCATACATACATGTATGTGTATCGATTTAAAGCTCTTGATGAGTGGAGCACAATAATTGTGTTCTCTGTGCCATAATAAACATTTGAGGAGTTAAAAATCTATGAAATTTTATGCCACGCCTCAAAACTCTGCACCCATGACCCATGCTTGGTCTGTGGACCTCTGGGACAGTTGTCCAATACATATGACAATTGTACAGCTGTGATTTTGCAATGGATAATTACTTATCTCTGGTTTCCCAGTCCATAATTGGAGTGTTAAAGTTTATATGAAAATAATTCTATTTAGGCCTATTGTTATTTTTTTGCATTTAGGCCCAATTCAGACAATCAATAATATTCTTTTTGAAAGCTCGACAATCAATAATTCTGTCCCTTTTGTATTAATGCAGCAATGAAATTTTCTTGTCTCACAAGAATCCTTTCGGTCTGACAAGAGGTGCCTGTTTGTCAGACTGAATGTCTGACAGATGCCGGATGATCTTCGCAAAGCCTTTGTATGTTTCGTAACACTGGCGCAATCCATTGATTAGGTACAGAACTCGAATCATTTTGGCTAATCCCAGGCTGATTAAACAGTATTACGGACCTCGGAAAAATCCGGTCCCATCGCATTGTACAGGCCTACAAAATGTCTGAGGTTCCCGGAAAAAGTTTATTTGTGCGCTACCAGGGCCGTAACTAGGATTTTGGGAGAGAGGGAGGCACAATGAGGCAGGGGGTCTGGGCGCCGCTAAAGGCCACCAGAAGCCAACGATATCCAGAGGGCTGGAGATTCTTTCTGTGCAATATGGAACTCTGATTCCAGCATGGAAAGCAAGGCTTTGAACTTTGAACTTTTATTTGTATCAAATTAATACATACACACATTAACATAAGTCACAGCGGGGCCAATATTTTTGAGAACATGCCTTTATCATGGAATGGAATAAATTCGACTCATGACTAATTATCTGATAATCCACATCAAATTCTAAAAACCTCTAACTTATAAGTTTTTGTCTCTGTCTGCCATCGGCTACCCTGCCTCCTTCTCAACTCTTGCCTAGCCTATACATTTTTGACATTTCCCTCTTTGCGTCTTCTCCCAGACATTCCTAGCTCTTTCCTACCCTCTACTGCCCTGTCTTATTTGGTTAATTTGGTCACATCACATGTACAATTATATATGTATTTTTTTTAATATCTTGCGTGGGCCCCCCTGAGAGGATGGGCCCATGGCAGCTGCCACCTTGCCACATAGGCCAGTCCGCCCCTGGCCAGGGCCAACCCAACTATCCAGCTCTGGAGGTGCACATTCCATGTGCTTTTCTAGTTGGCCTACCAAGTGTATAAATACAGGATGTGAAGCTCCAATTGCCCGTCCCTCTGGTATAATTAGATTAGGGTGTGTGAGCTTTGACATAAAAGGGGCTAACATTTCAACGATTTATGAATAATAGCATAATGATTGTGTCGAATGGACCCTGTAGTCATAATCACAATAGACCTATAAGTACTTAATTCTTGTGCAGCACATGTTTTTCAGAATCGCGTGATATTGAAGTAACGAAATTTATTTTCCATTTCATGGATAATCTGTTCAGACTAAGACTTATTTATTGGTAATTCATGTGAGAGACCACTGAATGAAATAGTTTTGCAATTGGACATAGACTAGGGTCGACCTTACATGATTGAGGCATAACGTCCATTTCGGAATTGCATAAGATCCAGTCTATTCTGAAAGTGATATTTTTTCCGCAGACAACATGGCAGAACCTACACGTGCGTACACAGATGAGCAGCTCAATGATGATTCCGTGAGCAAGAAGGACCTGGCAACCTTTCTTCAGGCGAATGGCTCTGGAGATGTAAGTCTGTTTAAAACAGTATTATTCTGATTTTAAACCTTAATAAGTTGTAACTTGGTAATAGGGATACACCACTTTTTCACTTCCGATCTGATGCCGATGCTGTATTTTGTTGCCAATTTGCAATACCACCCCTCTACCGATACCATTGGTTAAATATGGATCAGTGCGTCCGATAGAAATACTACTTTTTGGTGCTGATACCACCGATACTGCTATCAGTATTGGACCATCCCTATTTGGTAATTTCATTATAGACATTACTTGATGTTCCAAGTTAAAATAACTTACATATGTAGCCATGTATGTTGCAACAGACAGGGTTGCCATATTTAAATCTAGAAAATGATAATGCATTAAAATCAGGATTTATTTGGTTCTAATGGTGATTTTCTTGATTTAAAAAGAAAGTACCAACTCTGTGACGTTTCAGTCTATACATTTGTACGACAGGATTGTAAGTTCATTAAGTTATGTTGAAAATATTGATGTATTGGGATTTCTTTTTAATTTTCAGTTTCTCAGGGAGAGAAAACTGAAGGGGCAGCTGAAGAACGTCACAAAAACTAAAACCAAAGACAGTTTAATCCAAGATTACAAAGACTTGTTTGAAACAAAGGTACGTGCCTGTTCTCCCTTCATCATGTCTATTCTGGATTTACACATTTTTTACTAATTGATATATACATGCATGATCAATGGATGGAAATAGACTAATTTCAAGGAAGCTTCTCAAAATTAACACTGGGAAGCAAATGGTGCTTGGGTTCAGAATATTTAAATGCTATTGGCTGATAGATTTCCCGCCCTTGCTTCTGATTGGTCCAGCCAAGTGCACCCAATCTGGAGTATTTTTAGTGCATTTTAATGTAACTTCAAGGCTTTATAACTTCATCATTCTTTTGTATTAAATTTTGAAAGTTGCTTTGCTTTATCTGAAGTGCATACATCTTTGTGCAAAAAGCAAATTAATAATCATTGAACTACATAAAATTTATGATGGGCCAAACTTTAGGCCACTCAGTGAAATGGGTCTATTTGATTGCAACATTTTGGATATGATTAAATATGAAAATACTATATATCTGTTCAGACAATTTTGGAGAAAAGGAAGTTTTGCTGGAAATATTCTTAGCCCATTGTGGTTTCGACAGATGTTTAAAAAAAAAAGTAAATTCAACTAAAAATGTGAGGAATTTCTTGACAAATTGACTTGTTAGTGTTCTCTTATCACACTACTAGATTGTGGATTAAACTCAGTAAATGTGTAGATATGTGATTATAATTATTAAAACATTGTGTTTTGTCCTAAATAATAGCTAAATTGAGTTGCATGTCATCTTACTCTGCAGTCATTTAAACAAGAAGGAGAAGATGAGGCCGAAGCTGCAAGAAAAGCTCAAATAGAGAAATCAAAAGCAGAAGAAGTCATTGAAAAGACAGAGAAGCTCACAGTAAAGGATGAGGGGGTGAGTCCAACATACAGTGTAACAACTAACCAGTGTTGTGCTCGTTACTCAGTCATAGTAACTAGTTACATATTACATATTACTTTTTAAAAATGTAATATGATCCGTTACATATTACTTAAAAAATTGATAAAAAGTAATAATATTACATATTATATATTACTTATTACTTTAGCGTATTGTGCCGCATTTAGTTTGTATTATGGGCCAAATGATGAGAACTGGGCATGGTCTAGTCCGACAAAGGCTGACTCAAAACTTGCTTGAATCCCGACAGCATTTTTGGTCCAGGCATGATCCAAGTGGATTTATAAGATAATAAAAAACACCAGCATGACCTGATAGAATTTTTAAAACTTAACTCCCTCCTCTTTTCTCTATTCCTTCCCTCCCTATTACTTCCTTCCTCCCTCCCCCTTACTTCCTCCCTCTTACCTCAGCCCCCTTTACCTCCCTGTCCCCTACCTCTCTTATTATAGGTGGAGCCACCAGTACTGAAATCAGTATGAACAACTGAGGGCAGCAGGCACTTGACTATTACTAAGTTTTTGCAATCTTTACACCTGAACATGATATCCATATTAATATGAAGACATTGTCTATGCCATGAGAGTGCAAATTACCTCAACAAAAAGCAAATATCAACAAATTTCAGATATAGGCAGTCAACTGAAGTGTGGACAAAATGTGGCTGCAAATGAACATGTGGGATATCTGTAAATAGGCAGTTTACCCGGCAATAAAGTAACGCAGAAGTAACTGCTCGTTATATTACTCAGTTACCTGCCAAAGTAATAATATTAGGTAACGCAGTCCGTTACTAACGCGTTAGTCGCATCACTGCAACTAACAAATGAGCGCATTAGCACAGACTATAAAATTTATACATTCTTCAATAAGATGTTTTACGTAACAATGAACTTAGTGCAGAGTAGGCCAAAGTATGTCATTGTGTACGTTCATAAAGTGTAACTTTTGAAGTCTTTATTTACAAAATGTATGCATCACAATGCCATGTGACTAAACTTCATCAGTCTTTATTTAATAATTTGTTGATTTATTGTGCACATTTAACATTTCTCTTTTTTGCCTTTCAGCCTCCGAAGTACCAAAAGAGAATTATAAAGAAAGGAAACAAAATTAACTTTCCCAAAAAGGGCGACACAGTAGCGTGTTTCTACGCTGGGAAGCTGCAAGACGGAACTGTGTTTGACACGAATATCCAGACAGGTAATTTATTTGTATACTATCACAAGACTATCATTTGATTAATTATTATGGGGGGAGTTGGTGGGTCTGGGGTTAGAATCCAGCTCTTGCAGAGTCACATGGGCCTATGTTGGACGGCTGTTTCAAACATCCATCGCCTCATAACCGTGTCCACCTTCTGTCCAATAGGCCTAAGAAGTGAATAAATGCAGGACATAAAGCCCCACTCGCTCATTTATGATAACTTATTACAGCAAGATGCATGAAGTCTGATTGTCAAGGGTATTTTAATTCATTTTTAACAATAAATGTGTGGCATTATACACTGCTTGGGTTCTGTCAGGATGGACCAACTGGTCTATATAATGTATAGGAGCTTAAATGTTTAAATCTGCTTTATTGCGCAGCTTGGATATTCTGTTTTGAGAGGATTGTTACTTAGATTGATTTTTTGCATGCAATTGTACGTGTACCATATGGCTAAATTGTCAATTTAGAGAAAAGTATGGTTTTGAAAAAAATAAATCTGAATGATTGATTGGTAATATAAAGTTGAAATGTATCACATTTTGCCCAAAACATATGTCATATTATTACATGACCACTATGCTAGAACGGTGCTGATTTGCCAAAATCAGACATATGACAACATCATAAAAACTCATATTGCATGGTTCGAGTGCAATATGAGATTTTTTCAAAAAAATAATTTTTTTACATTTTTTTTTTTCACATTTTTTCATATTGCATTGTAAGAGTGCAATATGAAATTTTATAAAAAAAAAAAAAATTAATTAAAATTTTTTTTTGTCAGAATGGAACATTATATTGGAATGTAATAAAACAAACACGGCACTTATTATCGTGCAATATGAAAATTTATTTGCACTCGTAAATTCATATTGAACTCAGGCAGCGCCCTCATTCAATATGAATTTCCTCGTGCAAATAAATTTTCATATTGCACTCATATCATGCCGTATTTGTATAATATATTCAAAAGCTTGTGGAGTATTTGATGTACTATTTAAGGTTGAGATACCTCAGGTCCACTGGTGATAATTAATTTCATGAATATTGCTCGGATTGTTAAAAAGTATTAGGGTGACCAAATTAACAACCTCAAAAATGACCGAAGACGACCGTCCTACAGTACCCTGCATGGTTTCGATCCTGGGTGGGGATCCCACAAATTTCGGTTGACCTTCATAAGCAAAATTTCAGCTGGATGTTTTTCGGATGAGATGTTAAATTGGCGGCCCCCTGTATGAATGTGTATGCCGCAAGTAAAAGATCCCTCACATGGGATAAATGTGCAACATGTTGAAGACTCCTGCTCTCTCAACCTTCGTGAGAGCCCAGAACTGGACTTATAGGGGCTGCACTTACCATTTCTATCTATCTATCTATCTTGGTATCTTGGACCAACAGAGCAACCGTTTGATAGATGTTTCATTCTGTGCAAGAAGAATACTTCGTCTATTACCATGGTCCCTGCCTGTCCTATTAATCCTAATCGGTGCATAAATACGGGTTGTGAAGCCCTGACACCCATCCATCTATGTCAGTAGCATGATTTTCTGGTTCAGCAGTGCCCATGGAGTGCATGTACACAGACTAAAGTGTTATTGGGGGTCAAGCATGCGTGTTTGCCTTGCTTTCATTTCTCTACATGTATATGAAATGCTTTTTACATAGGCATCAATTTCTTGATGGAGTCTGCTGTTATTACGGGCAGTTTGTGACCAATCAAAGCAAGTGCATGAATGCCGCCATGATGATTACAAGAGGTGGTGATATTTTTCTGAGAATTCTGTCTGTGTAATGTGATCGTGTAATTAATGTGATTTCGCAATTATGTACTTCAGTGCATTTTCTGTAGTGTGGGAGGACTCGGGGAGTGCTCTCTGCGCAATTTGCCAATTTCCTGTGTCCCTAATTGCCCTTGTTTTTCACTATGTTTTTGATTGTTTTCACAGTGGTATTTGCTCCTGTCACACCTGTGTTGTATACATACATACATGTATATATTTTTGTCCATGTATCATATCCACTGATCATTGCTGATTGGCACAGAAACAGTTCAATGGGCCAGTTACCACTTTTTGACCCAATTTATGGCTGTTTTGCTGAACTGTAACCAGTGTGTGTTATTACAATATTTACTGTAAATTACAGTCCAAGCCGCTATGTGGAAGTCATCTCTCTTTGGATGAACAGGGGACCGCCTTGCTCTTTGAAAGAATTAGAATTACTCTCACTGGAATGTAGGAGGAGAGTTGGTCTAGTGGTAGTATGCTGGCAATCGAAGGGTTCAAATCCAGCTCTTGCAAGCTAGATGACCTGGGCATATGTTGGACGGCTCTTTCAATCATGTTTCGCCTCATTGCCGTGTCCTCCTGTCCTAATTAGCTTGCCAAAAAGTGCATGAATACAGGACGTAAAGCCCCAATAATCCATCCATCAAACTTTTGGCACAATGCCCCTACTCCCATTCAAGTTCTTGGAATTCTTACATGTATATCTCATGATTTGTTGATGATTAGTTAAACATGTTTTTTCTGTTTATTGATTTTTAGGAAGAAATGCAAGAAAGGCTCAACCATTGAAATTCAAAGTCGGAAAAGGCCTAGTTATTAGAGGGGTAATTAATAATACTGATAACTGATTATTACTATTCTTTGTTTGTAAATTTATTGATAGGCTCCGAAAAAAAGCAGAGTATTAATTATTTTAGGATTATTACTTGAGAAATGCTGCTGGGGTAAAAGATATTATTCAATTTTCTGTAATGGCTAAGTAAAGTGAGGAATAAATGCTTATTAATGTATTTACACAATAAATATTTTCACTGACATAATTATGTTTTTTACGAAAAGTAATTTCAAAGATTTATTTAGGGCTAATATTAAGCTTCTAGACAGTTTCTGGATTTTACCATTATTTTTGTGTTTTCTTCCTTTGCTCTTCCAGATCTTAATTTAAATTTAAGATATCAATAAAATATATAGACTGTAAATTATAAATTACCAGATTCTGTTTTCTAAAATAAATGTCTTTTTTCAGTGGGATGAAGCCTTGATGACAATGAGCCTTGGAGAGAAATCCGAAATCGTCATTGAGCCTGAATGGGCCTATGGAAGACGGGGGCTTGAGGGAAAGTATCCTTTTTCAAAATGAAAACATTGAATATTTTTATTGCAATATGCCTCATGTTGAATCTGAATTTTCCCAGTAGGCCTAGGCATAGCTCCAGTTAAGCTCTGCAGTCTTCCCGGGTTGTTTGGTCCCAGTTAACCCTAATGGGTACCAGGTTAAGCAGCCCCATGCCTTGTTAAAACAATGAGAGTAATGTTGTGCCGGTTCCCGAAACTGTAACCGAAACCGAGGTGGTGCCACTGCAACCGAGTTTTTAGGTTGTCTTATTTTCTCCCATTTTATTCAGAAAACAACAAAATTATTGGCAAAATTGTGACATGTTCACTCTTCCCAAGCACGCACATCTTACAAAGTTGCCTTAATTTGAACAATTGGGCGGAAAAAAGGGTTGCAGACCATGCACTGAACCGTGGACCACAAAATTGTGTTGTTCACATTGCGCATCACAGTTTTCTTTACTGATTTGCCAAGAACTGAAACAGGAACCGAAACCGAGGTTCTGGGGACAGAAATAACTGAAAACCGAACCGAATCAAATATATCAGAACCGCCCAACACTAACTGAGGGCTATTCCATTTAAAACTCTGGGGGGGGGGGTGGTCGGGCTGCTTTATTTTTCGTATGATGTTTGTACGGGTGAGTGATAATACGATGTAGATGCTAGGAGGGTACTCGCGGAATTCACTTTAGTTGTATGGGGGGGGGGTATCGGCTCTATTCAGGCCTACGCAATGTAATAATGAAAATTTTTTTTGACATATGTACGGGGGGTGAAAAAATCGAAGTTAATGCATAGGGGGGGTAAAAAAAAAATCGTTTTAGATGCATGGGGGGGGTCAAAATCTTAAACTGACCCTTGAAAGATTCCAATTTGATTCCGGGGGAGGGTCGGTCTAGTGGTAGTGTGCCAGACTGCCAATTGCTAGGTCCCAGGTTCGAATCCAGCTCTTGCCGGGTCACCTAAGCTCATAACTGTGTGCTCCTGTCGTAATTAGCCTACTAGGTGTATAAATACAGGACTTGAAGCCCCAATCATCCATCAGTCTAAGGTGGTTAGATTTATCTGGGCCAAAAGTCACTAGCTTGCTGACACTGCTGCGCGCCCAGTTATAGAGGAGTTCCTCTTGTTGCAGTATCTGAACTGGGTCGATCTATGATGTTATGTAACACTTTATTCAGCAATGATTGCTCTTTGATATCTATAGGGCCTATACATAGGGCGTATAGGCCTTGGAAAATTATTGAGATTTCAGCTTTATACATTTTCAACCCCTTTCCAATGTTTTTCCTTAACCATTCACAGAATCCCTGGAAACGCCACTTTAACGTTTGAAGTGGAACTTGTCACTGTTGAATAGTAGCACGCCGGTTGACATCCTACAAATCTTTTTCATTTCACATTTTTTCATCATCCCCTGCTGTTTCATATTTTCTGCATTTTCCGCATTTATATTTCCAAGTGCAATCATCTGACTTGTTTTATCAGTGACTGTTGATCGTAGATTTCAAATGAACTCTCTCAATTTTAATTATCTTTTGCCAGGTGGTTGCCGTTTTGTGTATTGAAAACTTTGTTGCGATGATTAAAAAAACTTTAAAACAAATCTCAAAATATTTGTGTTTATTTACAGGATACAAGTTCAATATTTACAAACAATATCAAATTGCAAATGCAAAATAAAATTGCACCATATAATTTAAAGGAGACTTTCGCACATCCCATCGGTCTATGACTGAAACCATATTGCCGAAGTAGTTCGAAGTACTGCACTGCCAATAACCTGAAGTTTTTTCCTACTTCCAAGGTACTTTTTAAACCAATGGGCGTTTTCAGAAAGGTTACACTATAGTAACTCGAGTGAGACGAGTCACGAGGGTTTGTTTCCGAGCAAAACTCGACCCTCGCGTTTCCAGGAGGTGCCAATGTCAGTTCTCGAGTGTAGTGTTTCCAGCTACTCCCCGATATCGGAGGAGAGTACTGGGGTCTCGAGAGTTTGTACCGCGTGACAAACTGGTTCCTGCTCGAGTGAACTCCCCTCTTCTGGTTTCGGGCTACCCTCGTGCATGTCCAGGGTGTCTGCAGCTTTATTGAAACCAAATTCCAGGCTTTTTCCAGGCCAAGTTTTCCCAAATTCCAGGCCAATTTGTTGATGAACTTACCAATTAACGAACCAATACACACATTTGTTTCTGAACACGACATTTGTCCTTTGGTCCTATTATCGCTAAAAATTGCCAAAAATTTAGCAGTGGACTATTTTTATTTTCATACAAACTAAATTCCAGGCTTTTCCAGGCCTTTTTTTCAAAATGCTGGTTTTTCCAGGCTTTTCAAGGCCTGGAAATTGAGAAACCAAATTCCAGGCTTTTCCAGGATTGGCAGACACCCTGATGTCACTCCAGAGTCACCTGAGTCACCCGTGTCACTGGTGCAAGACTTTCTGAAAACGCCCATTGAGATGGTTCACTTAGTATGTAGGATTCATGGACATATCACTGTAAGCTAGCCAGCAAAGATGTGGTCACTTGAAATTTTTTCTCAATTGACAGACGATTAACCTAATTTTAAACTATTACTGTAAGTTTGGCGTTATTTGACTGTAAAATAATGCCTGTAAAAATGTGGTCACTTGAAATTTTACTAAAGTGGCCATTTCAAGTCGCCTCTTTACGTCAAAATTAATAAAAAACTTTAAACTGGATCACAAGTCAACATTTGCCGTGGCAACTTTCATATAAATGGATATGCAAATGTACAGTGTAGGCCTACATTTCTTATCCGTACAACTATTCTCATACATGTTCAAACTTTTCAAATACACTCAATATAATGCAACTTCAATCAACAGTTTCTGAAGTCTGCTATGTTGACACTCAATTTGACACGAGATCTTCACATGTTACAAAATGTCATTCTTTCTTGTGTCAATCATCCAAACTACTCTCACATTTTCACTCATATCCAAATGACACCATACAGGATATACACACATATTGTAAAAGAATACTAATTGTAGTCGTATTGTCATTATCTCTTTTTCACGGAGGGTTTTTCAAAATTACCCTTGCTTGTGCCGGGTTTTGAGGTTAAGCGACCCCCTACCAAAGGGTCGGCCCAAGGAGAGTCCGTTTGAGTTGTGTCTTGATCGACCAAATGTGTGTACTTAGTCCTTCCTGAGCGACCAAAGTTCTTGACCTGGAATCATAGAAGAAAAACATTTGAAAAAGAAATCACAGCATTGCATTAATAAAATAATGTCTGAATCTATCATGACCCATTTATTATAGAATTACGATACAATTTTGACCAAAAGTAGGCCTATACTTGACGCTATACTAACTAGAATGGTGCACAGAGGCCAAAATAGTCGTTGTAGTGCCGAAAATTTATGACACAGTAAAAGAGAACCGTCAATAAAGGCATCGTGCGAAGTTTACAGCCAAGAGGAATCTGAGGACGCTTGATAGGCAAGATCTTGTCGTCAATAGGCCAGATATGCATCATTTTGACCACACCGGGAGACACCACTTTTCTTACTGTCAGCAAACATGGCTCGCCTTGCGGCAGCCATTAATTAAATACACTTGCATGCATTGCATTTTATTCATAATGGATCGCCATTTAATCTGCTCAAAAGTTTTCAGCTATTTAGAGCTAAATCACTATCATAAGTTCATAACAACTCTAATAATTTCCACAATGTCTGACTTCAGTCTCTCGACTAATACCCTCAGAATGCAGGAGCTTGCAAGGAGACAATGAAAAAGTATTCAAATGTTTCATTTATAGTGGGATGAAGCCTAGAGCAGTAGGACATGTCTTATTTCTTTAAGTTTGTAAAATCGGGAGTCAAACAAAAAGATAGGCCTTGCTGCCTTGGTGATAGTATTGTCAAAATGCCCGAGGGAAGACCCAATATCTGCTTCAGATTCCTTTCAGAGTGCCTGCTTAATAGTAGCGCTCTGAATGTTCTTACCTGCATGACTTTTGGCAAAATAGTCTTGTTGAAATGATCCTCCAAAGTAGCGGCTGAGAAGTCTCGTTTGTACACATTTTCCTCCTCGTCCTGGAAAATAATATTGATCACAATTTATTTCGGACAGAATTTGTTTCCCAAATATTTCATTGACTTGAAATTACATATAAATAATGCACTCTGGACCCAGCCTCAATTGCGTATTTTTCTATTGCTGAGTATTTCATTAATAGTTGAAATTCCATGCATCTGAACTTCTGATGGCTTTTCTAATTGCTGGGAATGACAGAGCATTCAAATAAGAATGAAATATAGGTACACAAGACAATTTCAGTTTTGACAGCTGAACCAATATTGCAAAATTATTTATTTTCCATATTGCTTCAACATCCATGTTTAGCAATGTTCAGTCTTCGTAGCAACATTATTGTCATCATACATACCATGAAGAAGGCACCCCTGTGGTAATACTTCTGCAAGAACTTGTAGCGGCCCTTGACGGCCTTGTTTGTGACTTCTTTTGGATTTGATTTGATTTCTTGTCTTCTTTCTTCTTCAGTCATATTTCGCAACCTGTCTATCTCCAGTTTCTCCTTTTCGATTCTGGAAACGAAACAATATACATTTGAATCTAAAGAATGCAGTTACCATGGCTGGAAAAAGTAGAAAATTCAGGCATGTCATTGGATGGAAATTTTGAAATTGCACAGATAATTTTTGAAGAAAGGACCAATTTTGGAAGTAGTCACGTCATTTGTGACCATTTGTGGGAACCCTAGCTGGCTGCCAGTTACACTTAGAACAATTTGTATGTTTGTGGTTATATGAGAACAATTGTCTTGGCCTATCAAATCATGAGATGGCACAAAATTAATGTTAATTCTTGTGCATCTAAGATGCCCAGAAGCTGAGAATGATGTTGTAGCTACCAGATTTTGGGTGTTTTAAAAGCTGGGCATCTTCTGCGCATATAGAATCTGAGGACGAACTTGAAACACAAGAGTCTAAATGGATGATTATGTCCATCAAAATTAATAATCATTTATCAGTTGTGCTTTTAAAAATTAACTTACGCCTCTCTCTCTTCTCTGTCCCTCTTGAGTCGTTTCAATTCACGGATCTTCCATGCCTCATATTCCTCTTCATCGTTGTCATCATCTGTGTCCACTGCGTCACATGGGTCAAGCTCTTTCTGCAGAGACTCGTATTCCTTCCTCGCTTCTTCTTCCACTATCTGCAAATATGCAAATGAATTCAATATGCAAATATTTCTGTAAAGTTATTACTTTACTTTTCCCACCTAGTCTTAGCATCTGTGCACATCAGCAAAGCCCTCTTATCACGTCAAACACAAGAAGACGCATGAGTTTCGGGTTCAAAGCAATCCTTATCATGATGGGCGTTTTTGGAACAGTTGCACGAGAAACTCGGCACAGCGAGCTTGAACAAACTTTGGCATTAAAAAAATTGACCAAGAAAGCGATTAATGCAGTGATGTAGAGGAAGGTCAGATGAACATTTTGATGTATCAAACGAAAAAATCTGTTGGGAATTTTTTGAGATATTTGAGTTTTAATTTTTTTTTTTATCACACCCTATTCTTAGCATGAAATCTCCATCTCAAAATGATCAAAACTGCCCATTTTTCCTGTTTGGCAATTTCTAAGATAAAAGTCATTATTCAGAAGTAAAAATATGCAGTCATTGTCACAAGAGCAAGTACATACCACTTCATCCAGACTGACAGAGTTTGATAAACCTAAAAAAGTAAACATTTTGCAGAAAAATTTATAAAACATGTTTATTTGCCAGCTTGTCCTCAGTTTCATCATTCTGGTGTATAATTGTAGTAGAATCTACCTCACTTTCAAACTCTATGGTGTATTATTGAGGTTTTTAAGGGCTATTCCATTTAAAAACCTGGGGGGGGGGGTGGTCAGGTTACATTTTTGACCCCCCCCATGCATCTAAAGTGAATTAAGTTCGACCCCTCCATGCGTCAACTTCGATATTTTTGGAGACCCTACATGCACTAAATGCGAATTTTTTACCCACCCTACATGCATCAAATCCGAATTTTTTTCGTCCCCCCCCCCACGACAAACATTTTTTGACCCCCTCCCCCCCAAAAAAAAATCTCAACCCTACATGCATATAATTTTTTTTAAATTTTCACCATTAAAATTAAAATTTGCTGGTTCGATTGCAGACGCCAAACTTTCCATTTCGCAATCCAATAAATGTGGTCTTTGGCTGCACTTTATTACCTTTTAACTTCTAAGTTGGAATTGCCTTCATGAACTGCAAGAAATTTCCGCCTATCTCAGACAATTTTCATTGGAAAACTTGCTTCATATTTCTGACAAAGAGTTCTTTGTCTAGGCCTGATATCAGGGCCGTTGCCTGCAGAGGGGCAAGGGGGCGGCTGCCCCCCCCCCCCTAGAATTTGGCCAATAAAGGTGCATTACAATGATTACATGTAAAAATGTCAGATATTCAAGGGTTTTCCAGGGTGCGCATGCCTCCAGACCAGTCTCTGTCCCCCCCCCCCCCCCACTCAGGATTCGGCCCTGGATATTCTCTTAACTTGGACAGAATAGTGCAATCTATTTTAGTCTGACTTCCGCAAGGTTGACTGTTCTCCGTAATATGATGGAGGTGAAGCCGGACTTTCCAAAATTCTTGAATTTATTTCTTATTTTCCAACCAGCTCTCAGTGATATGATGGAGGTGGAGGCAGTTCTCCGTGACATGATGCAGGAGGAAGTCAAATCCTCCTCAAAATCCTTGAAATTAACATTTATTTTTAGAAGGGACTTAATTATTCCATTTTTCTTGGCCAATATTTTCTAGTGTCTTGATGACTCCATACTGAGGCAGAGGTCTCTACGTGCAGAGAAGGAGGCCTCTCCGTGATAGGACAGGGGCCTCTCCCTGATATGATAGAGGCATCTCCCTGATAATGACGGAGGCATCAAGAGAAGACTGTTAAATTTCACAAGATAGTCAAAATTTCCAATTTTGTTTCCAGTCAAATGATTCCAGGGAGCTCCCTTGATCCAACTGCTGATTTTCTCAAGAAAAAGTCATTTTATTCAATTTTTAGCATTTTCTGTATTGCAGTAACTTGTCTGGAGGCAGAATTCAGATGTGAAACATCCATTAAATTATAATTATATATTGCCTCCTAAGATCTGGCTCAAGCTTCAGAGCTGACCCCACCAGAACTGTCAGATATATTATTAAATTTTATTTAATTAAGTACTGTCAATGAACTTTCTGGAGACTCCAATCAAAAGGACCACAATGGAAATAAGAGTAATCTTTATTGTGTAATCCTACTGTTTCATTTTTATGTACCTGGTACAGTGAATAAATTTAAATCACTCCTAACATACTGAAGAGGTTGTATACCATTACTCTTCAAGGGAGGTTCGCCCTAGACAGAGGCGGAAATTAATCTCAAGAAGAAGAAGAAGAAGGGTCATGTGACCGAACATGGCCATCGTATGAATGTTTGGTTTTTTTTTATGAAGACTTTTATAGCTGAAATTATGGAATAATAAGCTTGAGGATGCCTGACAGGTACCCAAACTTTTATTAAAGTTGTTTATGCACATGTCTGAACAGTTTCTTGGTGGTTTCCCGTCCACAGAAGCGCCCGAAGTGTGACCAATTTCGGCGCAAACGAATTTTGACAATGGCGACCTGTCAAATTTCGTCTGAAATGATGGTTTATTTAATTTCTTGTAGCTTGTATGTAGCAATTATTTATTTATTAGATGTAGGAGGGGGTAGGAGGCCCCCCTACATGCATCTAAATCGATTTTTTCGAGCACCCCCCCTGCATCTATATCGATTTCTTTGTCAACCCACCATACATCTAAAGTGAATTTTCGCCGACCCCCCCATCCATCTTACGAAAAAAAAATCAACCCGACCACCCCCCCCAGAGTTTTAAATGGAATAGCCCTAAGCGTTTTTTAAGAAATTTCACAACTGTTAAAGAAGTACTTTCGCAACCATGTAAAGTGTAGCCAATGTTGAGTGAATCATCAGAAAACACATAGATAGAATGTTTGGAAGCATTTAGTTAAGTATGGAGTAAAATACTTTGACATTACAGTCTTAATGTGCAATAGTTGTACATGTTTGTATTAACTACATTTTCACCTAATTTACTGAAATTTATGTTATTTTTGTTGTTCTATAAATTAAAGATTGGTTGATTTTGGATGCCAGATAAACTACATCAACATTAGACACCAAACATCCATTTTAAGTGCTCAAAATACATTAAGCGTGAATATTGCTGTTTATTTATAGCGTTTAATCTTATATTGTCTTTTTGTCCAATTGCGAAGACTTTTCATGTAATATCAGGGGATTCAACATCATAGTGAAGCAGATACTTACAAACATGCTATGCATGCATTGTCTGATAATTTACTCAACTTTGTCTATCCTATTACATTGTTATGAAATGCTTGTTTCACGGTGGCAAAATTTGTGATAAAACGCACAAAAAATTCAACAAAGCCTGTTACAATGAGATGATGAGACCAAATTTGCTAAAATTATTTACCAGAATTATGTAACTAACACAACCTGGTATTGCAAACATTTTCTCAAGCCTCTAGCCAGAAATGTTAGCTGTTATAGGTTTATCACACCCTGTCAGTCTGGATGAAGTGGTACATACTTTCTGCAGAGATGATGACTGCATATTTTTACTTCTGAATAATGACTTTTATCTTAGATATTACCTAACAGGAAAAATGGATAGTTTTGATCACTTTTTCATGGAGATTACATGCTAAGAATAGGGTGTGATAAATAAAAAATCTAAAATTCAAATATCTCAAAAAATTCCCAACAGACTTTTTTGTTTGATACATCAAAATGTTCGTCTGACCTTCCTCTACATCATTGCGCTAATCATTTTCTTGGTCAATTTTTTTAACCCCAAAGTTTGTTCAAGCTTGCTGTGTCGGGTCAAACGGGTTGCGAAGATTTGTTACAAGGATCGCAGCCCCACGGGTTTTGTACCACATGATGGACAGGTTCCTGCTTGAGTAAAGCTCTCCAGTTCTGGTTTGGTGCAGCCTTTGTGCATGTTATAAAACAAACGTGTGTCACCCATGTTTCCTGTGTTACGGGTGCAAATTTTTCGGAAAACGTCCTTTGTGTTATCCACAAAAAATAATTTCCACTAGGTGGCAGCACTTACCCTGAGCGTTTGTCTTCTTCTTTCTTCGGCTGCCCGTTGCTCTTCTCTCTCTGCTAGAGCCAGTTTCTGTTCTTCTTTCTCCTTTTCTTGGATCGTAATTCTGTCTTTTCTGAAATATCCAAAATTACAGTTGTAACAGTGACACTAACCTTCAATGACTCATTTCAATGGAATTAATAATTTCTTGAAAAGTCCTTTTTTCATAAATATAGAGCCTTTTATAGGTAAGGGCTATTCCATTTAAAAACCTGGGGGTGGGGTGGTCGGGCTACGATTTTGACCCCCCCCATGCATCTAAAACGATTTTTTTTTACCCCCCCCATGCATTAACTTCGATTTTTTCACCCCCCGTACATACATCACAAAAAATTTTCGTTATTACAATGCGTAGGCCTGAATAGAACGATAGTCCCCCCCATACATCTACAGTGAATTCCGCGAGTGCCCCCCAAGCATCTACATCGTATTATCGCTCACCCGTACATACATCATACGAAAAATAAACCAGCCCGACCACCCCCCCCCCCAGGTTTTTAAATGGAATAGCCCTAAAACATTGGGAATGCAATACATACTTTCTGACAAAGACAGGTTTTAATCTCGGACCAGTTTCTTCTTCTTCAGAATCAGAATATTCTTCATATTCTGATGATTCTTCTTCACTTCCTTCCTCAGATTTTTCTTCTTCTTTGTCCATTAACTCCTGAATAGTGAAAATAATTTAAGTACTTAAATTTCATATTGGCTGATGAAACGGTCTTTTAGATCCATTGCTTCATCTACAGGTCAAGCCAAAGAATAACTCTAATCACTCGCCCCAAGTGCTTCTCATGAACAAGAATCCGAGGATTCAAACCCTGGGTTCTGTTGGGAATTAGGAAAATTTTAAGCATAAGATCCATGGATACAAGATCAAAGTAGCACTGCACTGCAGAATGCAATCAGCTTTGACACCTGTCAGATTGACTTCAAGTGCTCTTTCTCAATGGCAATTTAGTAAACTGAGGGTGAAGAAAGGCTTTAGAACTTGCAGAATTGCAATTTGCATTGTTAGACTGCTTCTGAGAATAGATGCACTGCAAAAAGCAATTGCCAAATGCATTATTGGCCTTCCTTGAAACGCATGGAAGATCGTCGTGTGGGCGATATTATAATGCAAGGTCAACTTGAAAACAGCCCCTCAAGACTCAAATGATCCATTACACCAACAAACTATTAAAATTAAAAAAAAAATTAAAAAAAAAAAAAAAAATTTTATAGGCCCTATTTAATGAAAAAAAAAAATTTGAAAAAAAAATCACAACAAACTGTCCCGAATTCCACAACGCATTTTAGTTCAGTTGTATATGAACCCAAAATGGCCCACTTGATCACTTCCACACCTGTATTAAGGCCGGGAAAAGTTTTTTCCAAAAATCTCTCAGACTGGTTTTTTAGATAAAATTACCCTGGGGGAACCCAGGGTAAAAAAGGCCTATTTATGAGATGGAATAATTTTAAATGCGAGACCTCTGATAGTTGTTTCTTATTCTAATCACTAAATCTGATTGATACTTTGATGACATAACACGGTGGACTTGGTAGTCCAACCTGCAATTGAGAACTATTATTTTGGTACTAAAACTGACTTCTAGCAAATAAAGAACATGAATAGCATTCAGCACTCATTAGGATAAAGCACCCTAAGTCCCTAACAGACTTCGCTATCAGGGAAAACATCATACCTCTTCCCTGGCTGCTGTCATTTTGGCCTTCTCACGCAAGAAAATTCTTCGACGTTCAATTTCCTGTAATAAAAATAAACATGATTATAACATTTTAAAAATTTATTTTGTCTGAAATCTTCATGCTTTGAAGATTCACCCTGCGGTCCAAAATACAACTATAATTCTTCATACTGCAATGACACATTTATCCAAATCTTTGAATTATCGAAATGAAATGAAACTTACTTCTTCGTCAAGTTCCTCTTCTTCCCCTGAACTTTCTTCCAGGTCCATTTGTCGTTCTTCCTCCTCGTCTGAACTTCTGTCCAACACTTCAGGTTCATGGAGACGTCTGTGCCTTGCTCGTCTAAAATAAAAGAAACACATTGTCAAAATTGGAAGGTAAAAGAGGTAGACAGTTTGATGGAAAGAGTAATAAGACTGTCATATAGATAGACAGCTAGCTGGCCTACAATTAACTAGATCATGTAGATTTATAACCTAGATTAGTATCTTTACATAGACAGAAATACAAGTAGTTAATAAATAAATACAAGAATCCGCGGATTCAAAGCCTGGCTCAAGTGGCAGTGATGACGGCAAAATATGTGGCAGTGATGACGGCAAAATATGTAGCAATGCTGGTGAAACAGTTAAGTCTACTTTTTTGGAAATGGCAGAGAAAGGTGGTTCTGAATTGCGGCAAGTGAAGTGCTGTTATTGTGGTTGTTCCAAGAACAAAATAATATCCAAATAACCACGAGAAGAATGTGTACGATTTTTTTAAATCTTGAAGTCGCCCAATTTCCTCCTTTGAAAATATTGGCGAAAGTGGAAAAAATGAACAAAAAAAAGTTTTTTTGAATCTAAGCAAACAATTTTTTTTTTTTTTTTAATTTAGGAGAAAAAATTATAATCTTGGAGCAAAAAATGTTTAAATTTTGAAAAACAGAAGTTGCCTGATTTCCTTTTTGAAAAAAAAATTAGTGTAATTGAAAAAAAGTTGAATTTTTTATTTTTTTTTTTTTCAAATCTTGAAAAAAAAAATTTTGAGAAAAAAAAATTTTTTGAAATTGAAAAAAAAAAGTAATTTCCATACATCTAGCTTCCCTAACAAACCAATAAAACACAAAAACAGATATATTGAACCTGTAGTTATTGAACAGTAGAGTTGACAGACAATATTTTCAGACCATTACTCCTGAATTAGCCTGGCGAGCCAGGCTAAAAATTGGTTACCCAAAGTGCAATCCTCACCCTCAAACTTGAGGAATCACAATGACCTTTATAACTCTATAGCCAAAACGACTACTTAGTTGACATGCATGAATGTTTGAGACATCAAAAATTTTAAATAATACACCCAAGATCAATTGATGATTTATTCACACCATTATTACAAATAAACTGTTGTATGCTACGGCATGGGAACCTTGGACAATATTCCCCTTGCCTCTGCCCATGGGTGCCGTTCTATGGCTGCCCTCAGCTGTATCATCGTGGGAGGCCTACCATTGCGGTGCATGATTGACAGTGATAGTAATTACAATTACATTAGAGAACAATAAATGTTGAAAGAACAGCCCTCAAAGACAATTACTTGCCACTCAATATTACCTCTCTTCAATGTCTTCCTCTTCTTCCTCATCTTCCATGTGTCTTTCTTTTAAACGCTGAAGACGTCTGTCTGCCCGTTCTGCTTCCGCGGAGATTTCTTGGGGCAGAGAACGTGCTTCTTCTGCCGCCTTTTTCAAGAATCCCAAATCAAGATCCTCTTCTTCTCCGCTCGAGTCGTCTGGTGCATAGTCAGGCCTGTAATATAAAATAAATATAACTATATGTCACAAGGCACGAATATGTTGACCGCTTCTTCAGCACTTTAGTGTACATGGCTAATTAGAGGCAGTGGAGATTGTTATTAATTTATGCTATAAAATTTAAGACTGGACTAATAATGCGCAGCTTAGAACTTTAAATAATGTTAGAACATAGATTTCTTAACATTGGTGTGATTTAGATGTGAGAAAGGATTCAACAAATTATGATAAACCTTTAAAACTCACCTTTTGCCAGTAACATATCTGGCAACCTTGACCTTTTCCATAGTAATTTCACCTGAAAATTTATGAGATACATGTTAAACATTGGTAAGCAAGTATAATATTATGTTTATTTCCCGAGTCAGTTTCAAAAGTCTCCTAAAATATGACACTCAGGTCAATCTACTTACCCTTTTCATTTTTGACGGGGATGGCTCCTGCCGTCGACTGAATGGGTACTTTGGCAGAAAAGGAAGACATTTTGACTTCCTTTTACTTCCTGTTAATGACCTGTAAAGAGAAGGGTAAAAATCATTGCAAAAGTACTTGTAGGCGTAGCTCCCAGGAGTAGAACAATTGAGTATATCCATGAAAGCAGTAGTGACAAGAAAAGCTTACAAAATTACAGCAGTGTCATACAAACAGATTATGACAACTTAAATCTAATTTGGAACATCCCTTGTCGTTATCATTTTTGAAGACTAATAAAAATTCTTCAGAGCTGCTTCCATAGCCTTTGAAGTTTGAGAAGTGCAGTTGTGCTATATGCAGTGTACATTAAAGACAACAAACATCCCTTTTTTGACAAGGCCTATTGTTGATCAAACAATTATTGAATGATTTCAACTCAGATTATGGCTACAAAATCATTGGTGGTTTTGTAATTAAATCTGACAGAATTAGTACAGATGGCAAAAGTGATGACTGACTTAATTTATCGACAAATGCTAATTTATTGATTAGTTTTCATGACACAAAGGTCTGTACAATTAAGACTCACCAGCTCATGGATCTCCAAAGATCAGGATTAAGTCTACATAGTTAAATGCTAATTGTTTCTTGAACCAACAGACACAATAAAACACAAATATACAAACAGGAATTGATACCACACATTTAGATGATACAACACTGATGGTTGTGGTAGCTACAACACATACTTCAATCATGGTCACTGACTATGTCAATGAAGTTATCAAAACAATAGATCAATAGCATGTGATCATAGGACACCACAGGAGGTGTCAATGACGGTATAACCACCTGTGTATAACTGGACCTGTGCTACCAGACTACGAGAGAGAGGGGTTATTAGGGAAGGCTCAACCAAACAGGTATCATCATACACACAAACGTTTCTGGGCGATAATGAAGAGATTCCATTTTAGGGGCTTCAAACTTCAATAATTTCCTTGTAGACGACAGTATTTTCACTGTAAATGAATGTACCGGTGCAAAACTACCTGGATATAGCAAATTTACTGATTTTAGTGGGATACTCACAACAATATTTGGTGTTTTTGATTGAACACCTCCAAAAAAATCACCGATTTCCCGAAGTCTCGCACTGACGAGGTTGGTCAATTTTTTCAATTAAATTATTTTTATCGTCCTAATTAAGCTTGTTTAATTATAAAATAGGCTTTTGGGAGAAATAAAAGTGGAAAACTTATTTTATTTAAGTTTAAATCAAAAAGTTAATTAACACGTAAGCCCCACAATGCATTTGGAACATGGCGGGTAAAATGAGTTCCTGCTGATGGCTGACGAGTTGGCGTTTATTTACTTGCTTTGTATATCTGTCTTTGTGATATTTTTTGCTTTTTCAATGTGTTTTGTCAGAATTTAACGTTCCGAGATGCACAGGCCGTCTATACAAAACCTCAATTCAAGTTTTACATGGAGTAATCCTTCTGATGTTTCGCTCAACGGATCTTTGAACATGGCTTCCCAAGTTAGCACCCCGATCCCCAAACCAAAATTCATTTTGGAGAGGCAAACTTTTTCAACTAAAAAGGTAGGACTCAGTTCTTTTTGCTCATACAAAAATGTAGTTATCATTTTTCAGTACAATTTGGGAGTCTCCTGCAACATTGTGCAAGGTCTTGGAGAAAGTTGACAGGCACTTTTTTTTCTTAAAAGTTAAATTTTCCAACTTAAATTTTTGAAGTTTTGATCTGTTTATAATATTGTTCTTTGAGTATTCCCTTGTCCTTCAAGTTATTAACGTTTTAATGACTTTATTGCAGTCAAAAGGTGACACACCGGTTGAAAGGAGACCGCCGAAACCTCCAGTGAAAAGTGCCCCGCCCATCAGTCGAATATTTGCGCACCGTGAGAGTACCAAGCCTCAAGCTGTGTCATTCAAATGCTCCGATGCATGTATCCTTTTCACAAAACACTTGACTTTACTATGCCGATAGACATGACAGCCTTTTCACAGTGCCCGTCTCTGCCAATAGACAGCTCGGCCTATTCGTTGAGCCGGCTAGCTCTGCCATTATATTGACGGCCGCTATTCACAGAACTTGGCTCTGTATACATCCTTGGTCTCAATTTAAACTGTGGTTTGACGATCTGAGCATTTATTATAGTTCTTGCAACCTGCAGAACTATAACTATGATCTTTGTTTTTCCTTAACAAGCCACAGCCCTCACTAGCCAGTTCTACAATGAAGGCATTCGTGATCTTTACTTTGATCAATGTTTTCAAATTGAAGGCAAACTAGGAGCAGGATCTTTTGGTGAAGTAAGTGATGCCATTATTTTCTAAATTCATAAATATTAGAATTTTCAGGCTTTAGACTAAGTCTAGTGCGAATCAAGTAAAAAGATCAGGAAAAAAATTAACCCACGGTCAGTTGATAACTGAAAAAAAGCTGTGTAGAAAAAACAATTTTAGCACCAAATACTGTACTTTATTCATTCAGTTATTGTAATTTTAATTTTTTGACTGAATAAGAAATAATTAGCACTTCTCTAAAATTGAAACATTAGTTATGATTGATCATGATTAAAATACGCATTTATAATACACAGACACATTTAAAGTAACCTTAGCAGTGGACCACAAACATGTTATCTACTCATGAGTATGAGCAGGGTCCCAGATTCCCGGTCGTCCTATCGCCCGAGGCGCCAAGGTTTTGGGAAGGTCGAACAAGATTTGCCAGTATTTTACAGTGAAATGACAAGCTGGGCACCCTGCAAGTGGTGAAGGACGCCCAAAATCTGACAACGAATCTGGGACCCTGAGTATGAGAACACATACACAGGACTACACATCCATCATCTTATTTTTTAAATCATGATTTTCAGGTTTTCAAGGTGAGAAGTAAGGAAGATGGACAACTGTACGCTGTTAAAAGATCAAGGGAAAGATTCAGAGGAGAGTGCGACAGGTATGGTTCAATCCAGGGTTATATTAGGGCTATTCCATTTAAAAACCTGGGGGTGGGGTGGTCAGGTTACATTTTTGACCCCCCCCCATGCATCTAAAGTGAATATTTTCGACCCCCCCATGCATTAAATGCAAATTTTTTATCCTCCCCACATGCATCAAGTAAAAATTTTATTATTACTATGCGTAAGCCTTCATGGAGTGATAATGCCCCCCCATACTCTAAAGCGATTTCTTTTGCATCCCACCATACATCTGAAGCGAATTTCCGCCCATCCCTACATCCATCTTACGAAAAATAAATCAACCTGACCAGCAGGTTTTTAAATGGAATGGCCCTTAATTATATTTGGCTCAAGTAGTTTATAAAATCCACACAGCTCTAGTTCTCTCCCGCGTCTGAATGAATGACAGGATTGGCTGAAAAGTGTGAAAAACTGGATAAGCCAATCCTGCTGTTTATTCAGTCAAGGGAGGGCACTTTTTGGGCCGTAGTTGCCAGGTTGTTTAACAATTGAATATACACTCTTTCAGATTCAGGATTGGCAATGACGCTTGTTATTTTAGATGTAACATATTTGATCATTAAAGTTTGGTACAATAAATTTTAGTAAAAATTCATTATTTATATACTTGAATAATCTTCATACACATTTATTACAGGCGCAGAAAACTGGAAGAGGTGGCAAAGCACGAGAAATTGCCGAAACATCCGAATTGCGTGCAGTTTATTCGAGCTTGGGAGGAGAGAAAACATCTTTACATGCAAACGGAGCTATGCAAAACATCTTTGAATGTCTTGGCTGAACAAAACCACAACATCCCAGAGACTCTAATTTGGAAGTATTTAGTGGACCTTCTGATGGCCGTCAAGCACCTGCATGACAATGATTTAATTCACATGGACATCAAGCCGGAAAATGTCTTCATTTCCGACCCAAACACCTGCAAGCTGGGAGATTTCGGCCTTGTTATTGATGTTTCAAAGGTAGGAATTTGCCTTGATTGGGTAGTTTGAAGTGAACTGTTCTTAGAATAGATGTATTCCACTTTTTGGCTGAGAGAGAGAGTTCTCTCGCTCTATGATAGCTTGAAAGTTTGTCAAAATGATAACCATTCCAGTCTTTGCGATGATCCAAAATCCCTTGCCAGACCCAAATAGATATTTAAGCTAATTCACAAATATTAAATTGCATCTAATTACAATTTTTTGGCCTGGCCTGCCGCACCATAGGAAATCTGCTGGACATGTCCTCAGGACTGGCAATATTCGCAACGATTGCCATTCATTACCATTCCTTCTCTAAAAATACTGATGTTTGAATTTGCAGGGAGATCCACAGGAATACCAAGAGGGCGACCCAAGATACCTGGCCCCGGAGTTGATGCTCAGCCAATTTGGGAAGCCGGCTGACATCTTCAGTCTGGGAATCACCATCCTGGAACTGGCCAGTGACCTGGATTTACCAAAAGGAGGGGACTTGTGGCATGAACTGAGGAGCAGACATTTACCCGAGGATTTTCTTATTGGTAAGTATGACATATAACTTCCATCTTCTTGTGTACCAGGGTCAATTTTGCATGTTTTTCCCCAGGGTACCAACCTGCAAGGAAAAACAGGAAATCCGAAATTTTGCATATTATGAAAACTGGACTTTTTATTTTTCTAGGGATATCAGAAGAATTGAAATGTGTAATCCGATGGATGATGGACCCTGATCCAGCCTCCCGACCAACTGCAGCTGAAGTCCTCAAGAGTGAATACGTCAAACGGGTAAGACAAATAAAATCATGTTTAAGTTTATCTTTTCAAATATTTTAAAATTAAAAAAAACTCAGACATGAGCAGAATGTGTCAAATTTTGGATGTCTTTTTAATAGCTGTTGGAACCAAATTTTTGCGAAAGACGTTTTCTTGAAATATTTAAAAACAATTTTTTCATGAAATTATTTTTACTAGTAACTAAAGTATACTTCATTCAAAAATTTTTTGTTTGTTCTGGAAACATTTGAAGTTATAAATTTGAAGGCAGTTAAGATTTTTCATTAAAAAAACAACATTGGATGTTCCAAAGAATCTTGATCAAATAACAACATCCATAATTTATCATTGCGAAATGCCATCTTACATCAAAAATATTTTTCTCCTTTTGACAGATATGGCGCCAGAGGAGACAGGAGCAGTTAATGCAGTCCATGTGGAATAAAATGAACAGAATGTTCTTTGTTGTTTACAATTTACTCGTCACGATGCTTCTTGCCATAACCTATCCCTTGCACAGTGCTCTTCACATTCACCCCAACACTTCTCCGTTGAGGTTACCCCCTACGCCTACTATTAGTCCCTGCAGCATGGATATGGATCGCAGTTTTTCAGACGGTAAGTGATACTAAGTGCAATTCCTGAGGCCTATTTAGATAATGAGTGGCTGTCTCGTTTTGACCATTGACTGTCAAGTTAAACAACTGCCAGCAAATTTTGAGCAAAAGTTGTGAGGATATCTCGCCATTGACTTTGACCTTCAGAGTGGCTGATCCAGAAAGTGTCCCGTCCCCCCCTGGATTCTCCACTGACTTTCACTGTCAAATGCATAAACTGAGATATATATCAAATTAAAGTGTTTTACTCTGAACTTCGGTGCTTGAAGCATCTCCTGGTAAACAAGTTGAAGTATCATAACAGTAAAAATGAATATGAACTCATGAAGAAATGATTGCTACAATTTTTAGCATGTGTCATAACTAGTGATGCACGGATAGTGAAAACAGCCGGATACCGGATACCGGATAATCCGGCAACACCAACTGCCGGATACCGGATAGCAACCGGATAGTTGGAACCGGATAGTAAACATGCGAAAAAAAAAGTTTTTCAGCATTTGTGGTTGATTATGAATATTTTTTATGAGAGCTGAGACATATTTTGGTCTGGCAGGAAGACTGTTCCTCTGATGGAATGTTTTTCGTTTTGTTCTGTGACTGAATTCTGATTTTGAAGATGGTGAAATAATGTTGTTGACGCTGTCGTGGTAACGTTCCTTTGGTTATTATCAAAATTTTAGCCTTTCATTAAGTTTTGAACATAACAAATATCCGGTTCTGATATCCGGTTGTCATACCCTCATTTTGCCGGATACCGGATATCCTGCAAATTCCACTATCCGGCCGGATACCGGATACTGTGCCGGATATCCGTGCATCCCTAGTCATAACTGACAAAAAATACATACATGTATAAAGAAAATTAGATAAATTAAGAGAGCACATGTTATTACTGACTATATTAACATTCTATTGTCTTTTGTCTTGCAGACGATTCATATGACGATGAAATCAACATCTCAAACAATTCTATGGGAGTGCCATTAAACTTCTCTTCCTCAAGTGACGATTCTGTTGCCCAGGATTTATTTGGTATTAAGTGAGTAACATTTGGACTGATAAGAAAGTTCTTGTGCTATTCTGTGTCCCAATTTAAAATATGCTTAAAAGAAGATTAGAGTCATAATCAACTTATTTTAACTGATAAATTCATATAATTTTCATTCTAAGCCCAATATACAAAGGTTAATTGATATATTTTTGCTCATCCTTTATCAAATAAATCTGTTGATTTCACTTCTAAGGATTTTCAGTAATTGTGTATTTTCATAATTTTAGGAACATGCAAAGAAGAGAAGTAAAAACAACACCAGGTTTGAGACATAAGCCAAGAATCCACACTCCCCAGTCAAACGGGTCCCCTGTATTACATGGGTTTGGATCCAGATATAGGTAGGTGGTACAGTATTCACTCCTCTTAACTTTTGGTGTATTTAATTGCTTTATATATCCTCTGTTAAATGATGTCTCTATGCCATGACCTCATCCTGTCGTAGTTAGCCTACCAAGTGCATAATTCAGTAGGTAAAGCCCCAATCATCCATCCATCTTCTGTTAAATAAAGTTGCTAATGTCTTGAATCAATTTTATCTGCTCTTGGTCATGATATATTGATAATATGATAGTTACTTAAAATAGAGCACTAATTCCATTAAATTGCTCACAACACTTAGGTGTGTTTGAATGGGATGCCGTCGTAAAAAATTTCTAAAAATCAGGAAAAAATGGCTTCAAAAATCACGAAAAAGTGATTTATAGATTACAAATATGGGAATCGACCTTCGAGTGTTCATATTTCTACTGTGTCACTTCGAGGCCTAGATGCTCTGCAATCAGGCCAAACATCAGTTTGCATGTAGAAAGGACAAAATGTAGCACTTACATCTTACAATGAAATAACTAGCTTTGCTCCCTCTATGTGCGCTATGTGACGAGGGACACCAAAACCTGACAACGAACTCTGCAACACTATATTTCTGCAAGTGCTAAATTGATCTTCACTTGTATTTCAGTTCATCACCTTTAACAAGTCCCTTCCGAAAGGAGCTCAGTCACATCAGCCTCAGCAGAAGTCTCTCGGGAACGCCAAGTCACAGTTTCTTGAACAAGAGCCTTCAGGAGGAGGAGCTGCTGCCTGGAAAGATAAACCTTGAGCCAAAAAATTTACTTGAAGTGAGTGTTTGCTGCAGTTTGTAGGTCTTTTTCATTGATCCCTTATCATATATTGGGCATAAATTTTGATCGGTGTACGAATAGTTCCAACTAGGGATGGAAAATCGGCCTAAAAACTAATTAAAAAAGAAATAATTTGAATGAGAATGAACATAAAGGAAAATTTGGGGAAAAAAGATTTAAAAGGTACGAACAAAAAATTGGTAGAAAAATAATTGGGAGAAAAAATTATTAATTTTGGAGAAGAAAAAAAATAATTCAGTCTTCTTTATTGATCCGCAATTGACGTAGATGTGATAGATATTCGATGTGTTATAACTTCCAATATCACCTCACTAAGAAGTGAATCAAAATAGATCACATGTCTACACCATAAAATTAAGAAAATGTAATTTTACGAAAGTCGCATGCTGAACTATTTTATAAAGCCTGAATTTAGATTTTTAACATCATTATCATGGCCTGTTTATCTATTCTAACACAAAATGTCTTCTTTGCAGGTTTTTAAAAATGCATCATTTGACGAGGACTACCGAGCGTAATTCTCCGGATCAAAAAGGTCTCCGTCTTCATGGTGCAGGATTTTGTTATTATTTGTTATTACGATTTACTACGTGATGTATTATGTGATGTCGCGCTGTATTACTTTGTATTTACAAACTTGAACATGAATTTTTGAAATACCTGTCAAACTTCCAAGAACTGTGCATTTATAATGCTCTATGCAGTACCTAATAACTGTCACATGAACCAATCTTATTATTGAAAGAAAAGGCACCAGAGGGCAGCACCGGCTTAATTTATCTTTAGTTGTGAGAATTGGTCAACTTGAAATGATGTTGTATCCATAGGGGAGGAAAAAATCCATAATATTATAACTAAAGCATTACAATGGAACAGTAAAAGGTTAAGGTAGTAGGTGGAAATTAATTTTAAAAGTGTCAATTTTAAACTACCACTTAAATAAATTACACAAATCTGAATAAATTTTTATCTGGATTTAAATATACATAATGCCCTGAAATATGTTGCTGATACTGCTAAATTTATGTGATATTGTATTTTAATAATTACCAGTTATAGACAATCAAATTGTGGTCACAATTCATTGATATTTGTATGCTATTTGGTTTATGCATTTAAGTTATTGCTTTTGCAGTTATATAATCGTTAAGCTTCCGCAACCTTTACATGTAAGCCTATATTATTGCATTTCGCGTTCTAGAAATTTATTTTGTATATTTTGAAAGTATTTAGAAAATTTCTGCAGTAAGACTTAACCGTGTTTATATTACACAGTCAGTATTGAAGGCTTAAGTTTCATTTACCGTAATGTGTTCATAAAAACCAAAATGAGGTACAGTGCATATATATCCAATATTATTGCAACTCTATTCTATAGTTATACAGCATGCTTTTCTAACTCTCTGATCAAACATGGCATTCTAACAATGTTATGTTGAATGTGCCATGTGCTTTCTCTGCTTGAATGTTTTGCGATATATATTCAACTTATATTCAGATTCAGACTTTCCAACTAAACTTCCAGTCTTCCGCTATTACAATATCAATACTCCGCCAGTTCTTCTTTTGTCTATCCATATATGTATGTGTAATTCTATAGAATATTATCGGGGTTCCAACTGTGATGACTCCTGGAAAACTATTTTTGCTCAATTTAATGCTGTCTTCCAATGAATTGCCATACTGAATACCCAACATTTAAATGTTACTTGTAAATAATTGAGATGTAAATAATTGAGATTTAAAGAATTGCTGAAGATTCATTCTTACCTTTTCCACTTGTGACCATCTTTTGTGCACAACAATTGAGCACACAGAGTTTTAAGAATAATTAGAACATTCATTTGTCTTATATATTTCTATACGAATAGATTTACAATATTAAATTTGTACAATATAAATTTGCATTTAATAACTACAAAAAAAAATTAAAAACAGTTTATAAACCATACTTTCCACATTATGCATTATATGAAATTATTAATTTAAGTCTTGTATCTGCACCTATTATTTTTTGGCATTTATTCATAATTCGGACCTGTATTGTAAGTATAATGAAATTAATGTGTTTTGTTTTCATGAGCTTATGTAGACATAAGTTTTTCTATTTTAATAAATTCAACTTGTTAATCCAATTTATCATTGTTTGCGTTATAATAATAGCATAGCAATAATGATAGAATATTTGACATCTCTTCTTTTTTTTTTAAAGTTTTCCAACGTAAGTTGTGAGGACAAAATATTGTTCTAATGATTACTAAGAACAGTTAAATTAATTTGTTAGTCACAGTTGGTCATTTGGGCAACATAGCCTATTTGAATGGTTTTCCATAGGCCTGTCGCCTATTTTTCAACTCGGGGTATGAAAAAAAGTGATTTGGGCCATTGATTGAATACAATATTTATTTTATTATCAATGGTTACCAATCTGTATTATGTTAGTCTGTATAGTTTGTAACTGGTGGTCTATATTTGGCCAACCAACCTTGGTCCCAAAAAAGATCACAAGTCGAAATTCAGGACACTTGAGTACAGCTGGGTCATAGAGTTTCACTTTCAAAAGAAAAATTTAGGATGGCTCTTAAATAACCCCAAAATTAGGACAAGTCGCCAGAACTTATTAAGGATGGGGTCATCATTATGTCACCCCAGACCCGGGACTGGACAGATAGATTCTGCAATGATTAATGACTATATATGAGTCTTTAAAAGTAATAAAGTTATAATCACATACTGTTTTATAGCTTCAGCAGTTTACTGGCACCTTATAAAAAAAGGCCTTATCACATTTGTTGAGAATGGCCATGTCCTAGACCAATCAGATGCAAGTAAGTTGCTGAGTATGGTAATTAGAAAACAGAAGAGGCTGGTCTTTGAGACATGACTGCCCATTTGTTTCCCCCCAAGCCAGTAGGTTCTTTTGTTCAAGATAACTCCTCCCGTTGGAACTCAAAAATGACTGATTACAGGCTATTCAATCAAAATGTGTTGACTTCAAATTTTCCCATGGATTACATGTATGAAAATATGTTATTCTTTACAGTCTTGCCTGAGTCTATTTCCCTGAGTGTTTACTGGCCGCTACATCGGATTATTACATCAAGTCTTAATTGAAAATGTTTAAAAGGGAGTTGCAGAGACAGAGCATAAACATTTTATTTTTTTAAGCCCATGGTCCCATGCCTATTTAATATTATAGCTATGGTTCCAAATTCTGTACTAATTCTTTCAATTTTGTTTTAGTTTTCCTGGTGTCACTTGCTCTACAAGAGGTAGTACAAGAATTACAACAGTCCTATAATAAATTTCCTTAGTACCCAGACTACAGACTGGCACAGCAAACAGTGCTCAGGGCAAAAATATTTTATTTGTCCCATTTATTGCCCTGAGCCAGGTGGCGTGGCAGTCGATCCTAGCAAACGCAGAGGGCACTGCCGTATGATGACCTAGATCTGTGACCTATTTGTGACAAGGGTGGAGGCGGGAGGAGCATCACAACAATGGCTAGAGTTGACTGTGTGGTTCAGAAATTCTTCTGGTACTTTGTGTTACCGTTGATTTTAGTGGTTGTAATATGGACATTATTCAGGGCGCACATTGTGGCCGTTTATGGCAAATTTCTGGCTTGGATGATGGATATTATCACCAAAAAGACAGCTCACATTACCAGACCGCGAAAGTTAAAGTTGTTTTGTGAACTGCATGATGTGGCTTCAGCCAATGCCATTGCTGGCAAACCATTTAAGATTGTAGAAATCGGTTCAGGAACTGGAGTAAACTTTGACTTCTATCCGAAAGGCACCAATGTCAGGGCGTCTGTATTTAGCGGAACGGAACGGAATTGACGGAATGGAATATCTGTATTCCGCGGAACTGTAAAATGCGGAATTGTAAAGAGCGGAACTGTAAAAACCGGAACTGTAAAATGCGGAACTGCATTCCGCGGAACTGTAAAACACGGAATTAGGCCTATATTGTGGCAGCTGGGCAGTCTGGTATACCAATTAGGCCTATTTGTATCAATTGGTATTGAAGTGCATTGTACAAGCACTCTTGTCTAATTGGTATTGAAGTGTCAGGATATGATAATCTGACTGAAGTGTCAGTTTGATGATCACTCTTGAAGTGCAATTAAGTTAAATTGGGGTTTGCTTTGAAGAATTTCTTATAAATCAGTTCTTTTTTTTAATGAAATGTAGGCCTAGAACTTACATTGTTTTAACTTAGGTTGTTTCATATCTGAGTCTTATATTTCAATTCATGTAAAATAGTTCAGTACAAGTACAAAAGTTATGCTTTTTTTTTTTGGCAAATTCAATTTATCTTTCTGTTGGTTGTTACACATATCTAATCAAGCATTACTTGGCCACAATGCTTGCTGTAGAATAGAAAATCGTCAACAAATGTAGTGCTTTTCATTCATTGAGTTTATCATTTATAATTCTTGATCCTTTGATGTGATGAATTTTTTCAAAAGGCAGATTGTTACTTTGTTGTCCATTCTGATACAAGTGAGGCGAATAATTATGTTAAAAAATAGTAGGGGTTAGCCTATGAGCATTGTTCGAAATAAGGGGGGTCAAGAGGGTCTTGACCCCCCAAATGCTATAAGGACCCCCTCAAATACATTTTTTAGAGGGACCCAGGGGGGGGGGGTCCTGAAAGAACCCCCTCAAATACTGAATGTGCATGATTTAATCCAGAAATGGGGTTTTCAAAAGTAATTTTCTGGGATAATACATGCCTAAAACACTCAGAATTCGTTTCAAAGTATATGTAGTCCTTTCTGAAACTGTTGATTGCTTTACTCAGAAAGCTTCGGGCCTTGCCAGTGACAGACCCCCAAAATGACATGGGCTATTTCGACCACTGCCTATGAGGCTCTTTGACTTCCCAATGGTTCTTGCTTGGTCAATGTTTTGTTCTGAGATAACTCCTCCTGTGTTAACAACTTCATCCAATAAAAATTTCTAGAATTCAAAAGTTCCCATGAATCATGTCATTGCATGTGATAATAGTTCTTTCAACTGGCTATCCTTTTAAAAAATATTTGAAAAAAGAAATCTACTGGAGTTATATTCCCCTGAGTTGTTTCCTACGGCCTTCTGGAAACTCAATGACCATCTAATTTGATCTTCCCCTGTTTCATTACAAAATTAGCCCTGGTGGATGGTGTTTTTCCCCATACAATATTGAAGTCAAATGACAAGTGTCGTATTGAATAATAACTGCAAACATATAAGTTAATCTTTCAAGAAATTTACTTAAATTCTTAAGATTAACTATTAAAGCCAACAACAGCATTTTGACTTTATTGGCCAATTTTTGTCTTCAATATGAGTAAAGCAGTCAACATCAACAGAAAAGCAATCAGAACTCAATTGAAAGTCATGAAATATATATTGCATCACAATGACTAACAAACAGCCTTCGTGATTCAAATGTTGTAAGCAAGGTGGATTTGGATATTAAATTTGCTTGACCAAAACTATGGCGAACACTATTTATAAAACAACTGAAAATGCGACTTGGATTTCAACTTTTAAGTTAAGACATCAATTACTGACTTCAACTTCAAATTTGTGTAGCTACATATAATATGGCCGTCAAAAGTTCATTGCTGCAATAGGCCTACTATGAAATTATGAAATGACAATTAATATGATCAATGCAACGAAATTATTTTGTAAAGAGGCCTATCTATATACACAATGAACAACAAGTATACCTGCATTCAGCTGTTGGTGGACATCATTGTCCTCACAACAGGCCCTATCAAACACATTGAAATAAACTGTCAATTTGTCATTGGGAAGCTTGTCACCTCATTGATGAGTGGTGTAACACCTCAAATGACTTTTCCTGATAGCATTGTAAGTATAGGATATTACCTCATAAACTGCTTATTCATCAACTGTAAAATATCAATCAGGAATATTGATAGAAGCCTTGAGTCTACATGTACTTGTGACATAATTAATCTGCTATTTTACCCCATATCCATATAACTCATGATTCCTGATGACCCAGGAGTTTCTTCAAGTGAGGGAGATTCTGAAGAGCAAAAATCACTGAGACGTTGAATACTCAAAGTAGTTTTGTTAGATAAGAGCATTTACAATATCCAGTGGATTACCCACAAAACAGGACTGTCCTGTCCTGGTCGCTCATTTGCTTTCATTATATGGATAACATTGAGAACTTTTACTTGGTCAGTGCCATTTTTAGCAAATAATCTGAATTTGCTCCGCAATATCTAGATTTAAGATAATGGACAAATAGTTTTAAAATAGCTCAAGAACAAACAGTCCCACAAAAGTGAAAAGTATATAGCTGGATTTCATTTAAAATTTCAGATACTTATGAGGCATCTGGTGAATTATGCTAAGTTAATATTCGGAGTTAAAACCTAATTCATGTAAATAAAGGAAATTCAGTGATGAAGTACCATCCATGGCATTGGCATATTGCTAACTCTCCTCTTTTAAAGGATTAATAGGAAAATTATTTAGAAAATATTGACAATTGAAGTAAGGATGAAAAGACAGTCCACAAAGCAATTGCTAATTGTAATCAACAATAGCCCATCCCCATTGATACAAATAGTGCCCTACAAATGGCAATTAAGGCTTTGAAGTGGGCACCTTGCAATCCAATGCCAATAAAAGAGCCTAGGCTCCAGGGTAGGGAGGTTTAAAGTGGTAAATAAACTGATTCCGCATTTTACAGACTTCGTTCCGCATTTTACAGATTCCGTTCCGCTTTTTACAGATTCCATTTCGCATTTGCAGATTCCGCATTTTACAATTCCGTTCCGCCAAATACAGATTCCGTTCCGTTCCGTGCCGTTCCGTCAAATACAGACGCCACCAATGTCATCTGCGTGGACCCTAACCCGGACTATGGAAAATATCTGCAAAAAAATGCTAGCAGATTTCCCGATATCCAACTCGAGGCTGTCCAGTGTGGGGCTCAAGACATGAGCCTTATCCATGACAACAGTGTGGACGCAGTCGTTGGAACCCTCGTTCTCTGTTCCATTGATGACCATGACATCCCGGATGTTCTCGACGAGATACGAAGGATACTGAAGCCCGTAAGACGCTAATTAAAAATAAAATAATTAATGTCTCGGCCTATATTGTATTGAAATGTGCGTTAATTGTGTCACATTGTGGCATTTGCAATGAGAGCACTCATATGAGCTCATTATAAGTTTCTAAAATTGTCATCAAATTAAGAAATGTGCTGTTCAAATTATAATGAATTATAAAATTATAAGAGTATATATCTGTGTTGGTGGCCCCTTAATTGTATACTCATAAGGCGACCTACACAGAGCAAATTGTAGGGGCCCGGAGTACCAGAAGTCCAGGGTCTCAAGGTGTCAAGATTAGAGAGGTTTTGCTACACATTTCCGTGTGACGTGTACGTGGGAGTTGCCATGACAAAAATGTAATTAGATAGCACTTTCACACGTATACGTCACACATGAACGTGTAGCAAAACCTCTCTATTTCTATTGTCAATTCACTAAGAATCCGAGGACAAACCTGGGACAGAAATTATGATTCCAGCCATTCAATCCACTCACGTTATTTGTTTAATATTGCAAACTCTTTTTTTTTCTTCGGGTAACAGATTGCATTTAAGTGTCAGCGAGCAAAAATTAGCCTGAGAAAGCTACCTTGTCTAGATAGTAGCTAGGCCTATATGCTATGCCTGCCCAAACATATTGTTTTGATCTTTTATATATTATTTTTCAGGGAGGCAAATACTTCTACTTGGAGCATGTAGCCGCGCAGAGAGGATCTTTCACAAAAAAATTTCAAAAATTTATGCAAAACATGCAAAAGAAATTTGTAGACAATTGTGATGTGTGCAAAGAAACAAGATCTTTCATTGAAGAAGCTGGATTTTCAGATCTGGAGCACCAACAATTATGGGTGCCTGAATTACCACGATACCTATTCTTTTTCAAAACAATTTTAATTGGCAAAGCTCAGAAATGAATATTTTATATTGAAATGTTGCAATTCTTCAAGGCTATGGGCCTTTGATTGATATAGATCTTTGCAGATACTTACTTTCACTATTCATTGATAAAAATATTAGCCTATGTTCATTTAAGTAGCTTTATATGAAAACTGTTAAAACAACTTTAATACTGCCTTTAATTATTTCATTTGCATACATTTTAAAGCACTATAATTTGCAGAGTATTTCATTTTGTACAACTTGTTCTACAATTGCAAATATTCAACCATAAATTAATATATTATATTGTATTCTGCAGTAATGCTCACCAAACTGTCATTTGGCTGCTATATCAAGCAATATTGATTTATGTTATTTTATACTGCTTAATATATTTATATTCTGCAAATGCCAATGGTGCCAGAAAATTGTACAATGTATTTATAAATATGTGTATTTTTTACATAGGTCTGTAGCTTACATGCTAATGCATAGAATTTTTACTCAAAGGAAGACATATATCTATTTATAGGACATGATAATCCTATGTGTACAAATATCTCAGAGTGCTTATGAATTTTGTTGCATTAATGGGCTTATTCATTTTGTGTAAATCTTTGCTTTGTAATTGACAATTTTTGTAAATATTTTACTATCCTGATTTTGTTTTTGTTATTTACTTATACATGCCAAACTGAACCAAACTGTATGCATCTCTGGTTTATAAAGTTTTATCTTAGCATTTTATCATCTACACATTATCATGCTTTTACCTTAAATTTATGACTTTATATACAATTGTTTCAAAATAAACTTTTTGCACAAATTGATGTCATGTAGTCTTTAATAATTGTGGAAACAGAAAAACTAGTTGAAGGTATAGAGTTTTGTTTTTCTGATATCACAAAACGGAGAAAATGTTTCAACATGTTCAATGCATTCTCAATTTTATCACAGAACAGGCAGTTCAATTATTTGGTAGCTCAGTGGTTATGGCTCTCTGCATAGACCCATACATTTGCGGGCAGCAGGTTCTGTGTTTAATTCCAGATTAGATGCTCAGGTTAATTGGTTAGCTACTGCTTTTGGAGGGTTGCGCTGATGTGCCTTCAAATACTGCTCAATTCCTATGCACTCTCCTTCCACTATTTCTGGCATTAGGCATTTCAGGAAACATGAAGAGGAAAAAAAATTGGGAAGGGGGGGGGGGTCACTAGGCCTATTGTTTGACAGTGCCAAAGGCTTATTTTTATAGCTCGAAATCAGAGAAAAAGTAATTGGTAAACGAATAACTCTTAATTTGCTGGGAAGTGGGGGTTTTAGAATGGAAAATTAGAACAGTGTCAGGCGGTATCGAAGTGAAAGCTTAAAATTAATTAAAATTTAATACCCATGAAAGATGCATTTATAGCTAGGCCTATTTGTGATTAATTGACCCCAAATTTAATGAAAAAATTAACACATCCCAGCCTGGATGAGTCAAAGGCCCATGCATAAATGAAAATTCAGTAAGGACACTTGATCTCTTGGTGCTGCAGCAATCCACAAGCTGTCACTACTGGTAAAGTAACCGTTGCAACTTCTGTTGGTTATGTTTTCTACCCTTTTACATCCATGGCTGCACAAATTTATAAATCAAGTTTCTTGCCACTGCTACATGTAAGTATCATAAGGTAAAATTATTTATAGAAGTACGTTATTTAAAACTTCACACAATATCTCATTGCTACATTGCATTGTCAAAGATTAGGGCGGTGTTTAAGTTTTTATTTTTGGGTTAATAATTTGCTTTCTTGCAGCCTCGGCGCGTATTTTGAAGGGACGTTTTTTTGTCAGAACTGAAATAGCTGGCTCAAAGAAGTTCAGTTATTGTAGATTTAACATGGATGTCACCAAAATATACGTCTAGTCTTCAGTGTATAAGGTACCGTATAGATGCAGCCTTAATTTGAAATATATTGGAGGTAATCAGTAATCGGTATGATAATTTGAATTTTGCAACCTTTCAATTAATGAGGTCAATCAACAATATTCAATTCAATCATTGACAATGTGCTCAAATTCAAAGCCTGAAACTAGGCTGAAGTGAACTGAAGGATATGCAAATTTGGTGCTTTGAAAGTGTTCAGTCTTAAGCCTAAGTTAAGGGGAAAAGTTTTAGGCCTAGTACGTAACATCAACAGATTGCATATTTTAAGTTTAACGGGTTACAACTGACTGGTGATCAGTGTCACTGAAACCAGTGAAACTGAAAGTCTGAAATAAGAGAATTAAGAGTTAAGGAACCGCTGAAACTTTCAAACTTACAATCCCGGGGGGGGGGGGGGGGGTACTTCGCGGACTTTTGCATACGGATGCGCCGAAACGGACGCCAAAACCCCAAACCATTTTAATCTTTCAGTAAAAATATCCACAACCAATTTAATCTTTATCATTTTTATACCATTGCAATCGTCTTTTCAAGCCGATTCTAACGGTACCAAACATGTTGGGGGTGCAAAAAGGGCAACCAAATTAATCTGAATTCCTACACTCATTATTGGTCGCCTCAACAACCACTATTTGCTATTATTATTCACCGCAATTTTCAAACTGCTTGGTCTAAGAAATATAAGAAAAGAGATTTGGGAAGTTTCCTTGGCTTTTTTTTTTGAGAATTTTTTTTTTTTGGAATTTCATTTTGGATAGGCCTATTTTTTTTCCGGGGGAATTTTTTTTTCGGACATTTGAAACAAAAAATAGAACTTGGATTAGAAGGCTGGATTTAGGAGGCGACCTGTTAATTTCCAGGGGTGGCTTGGAGTTTTCCTCGACAGGAAATTATTAATTTCACGGTAATGGCGGCAGTAATTATTTATTTCAAGCGTGAAGTTCCTGAATATTCATTTCTAAATCAAGCAAAGTGTTATTTAGAAATACCCCTGGCAGAAATTATTTATTTAAAGACTGCCCAAAAAGAATTTGTTTATTTCACCAAAACTGAGTGGGGGGAGGGTTGGTCTAGCGGTAGCGTGCTAAGCTGCCAATCGCTGGGTCCAGGGTTCGAATCCAGCTCTTGCCGGGTCACCTGGGCCTATGTTGGATGGCTGTTTCAATCATCCTTCACCTCATTGCCGTGTCCTACTCCTGTCCTAATTAGCCTGCCAAGTGCAAAAATACAGGACGTAAAACCCCAATCATCCATCCATCTCCAAAACTGGGTAAGAAATGTTTCCAAAAAAACTACTACCCTTCAGATTAAATGGTCTCCCCCACACAATTCAATTGATTCAGGCCTATTCTATAGATTGCTATTCTATAAAAATCATAACTATGAAATATTTTATGTAAACAACAAATTTATTATTATCGATAATTATTTCTGTATAATTATATCTATAGATAGATCTAACTAATAAATTTATAAAGACTATTGTTGCTTTGAACTAAAGCAACACCATAGAAGAAAATTTGAATCATGTTTCTAGGTCATTTAGTGTCAACACCCAGGAAGCTTAGTTCTTACTGAAGTGAGTGTCACAAGATCCAGAAGATGTAACCTACTTAGTTTCAAATTCAAATTTTGTTGCAGCTTCAACTGCAAGTGATGGAATCTAGTCAGTATTCACATGAATTTTAGCATTATACTGAGCCTAGTGTATATCTATCTGTATGGGAGTTAGGTCAACTTAGGTGTGTGAGTTTATTTGTCTTTATGCAGGTTTATCAGTTGTTTATGTTTTATTATCTGATCATTGGCTACCACTCACTGTACTATGACCTTTGCCTAATTTCTTGATCTTTGTTGTCTGGTTATACTAATTGGCTAGTAGTAATAGTACTGTTCTAGCTGTTATTGGTTGATGATGTTGCAGATTTATAAGCTGATGAAGTGCCGGATGACGGGATGTCTTAATAGATCTTGATGCTGAGACCTGAAGACACTTGCCATGGACCAAGTGAAAGGTTTCGATCTTCACCAATTTGCAGTTTTTAACTCAGAATATTGTGGTGAGGCAGAAAGATGTCACAGGGAACAATGTTACAAGTAAGTGTCTTGGTCTTCTTTCTTCTACTCTTCTTCCAAACTTCCTTCATCTTCCCTTTTTCTCTTCTTCTTCTCTGTGTCTTATTCTCCTTCTCCACTTCTTTTCTTCTCCTCTTCTTCTCACCTCTAGTCTTGGACTCATCTTAATTTTTCTTTTTGTCTCATTCTAAGGACTGTTCTTTTCTCCTCCTCTTCTTCTTCTCGTTTTCTTCCTTTCTTCCCCTTTGACTTCCATCTTCACTGACCTTTTCTTTCTCTGTTCTCAAAGATTTGATTTTGTAGAATTTTGGGTCCGAGAATCAAGCAGATATAAGATATAGCAGATATGATGCAAATTATTAATCACTTCAGTGGCAACTATTTTAAAAAAAATGTGAAAAAAAATTTCTATTTTCAGCTGCATGGGACGCAATGATGAAAAGTCGATAATTGCCTGGCAGAGGTTATTAAGTGATTGGCACCCGAAACAGATGCACAGTGGCAGGGTAAGCCAAAACTTTTACTTTCTCGTTGTTGGTTTACTTTTTAGTTGAACAATTTATCTTGTAACCTAAATTTTTACAGTTATTTGCAAATTTGAGGTAATTTTTTTTATTTTTTATTCATTTTCTGTCTTGTTCAGAAACTTTATTGATTGAACTGAGCACTCAAGATTGCTTTGCTATAATTTGCAGTTGCATAGGTTGATGAAAAAAGGTGTTCCTCACCACCTCAGGGGTACAATATGGAAACAACTTCTTCAAATTGAGGCGCTGAAGGAAAGATCACAGTTCAGCTACCAGGTGAGGCTAACTACGGAGTAGAATTCTCAATTCTGTTTACTTTAACTTCATATTAAATCAGATCTAATTGTAGATTGGAAATATAGACTCCTTTTTGTTGCACCAGGCTGACCAGTTACAGGTCCGAGACCAGTTGGTCAACATCGGAGTGAGTGAATATAGCCATAAAGGAAATTTTGGAGTTCTACATGACGAAGAATTGTTAACAGATTACAATCCAAAGGGCAGCGACTTGAATCTGAACACCATACGAGATATCATACTCGATCTAGGTAAGTTTAGGGACCCTTCTCTGTGTGCATAAGCTGGCAGTAGCTATAGCTTCAATAGGTTTTTTCCTGTTTTTTGAAGGGGGGAGGATTGGTATAGTGGTAGCGTGCTGGACTGCCAATCGCTGGGTCCAGGGTTCGAATCCAGCTCTTGTCGGGTCGCCTGGGCCTATGTTGGATGGCTGTTTCAATCATCCTTCGCCTCATTGCCGTGTCCTCCTCCTGTCCTAATTAGCCTACTAAGTGTATAAATACAGGACGTAAAGACCCAATCATCCATCCATCCTATTTTTTGAAAAAACTTTAACTTTAATAGTTTGTAACAAACAAATGTGTTTGATTGGGTCCTTAGTTATTTGTGCTTTTCTTGTAATCTAAAATTTTGCAAGCAGCATTCAACTGTTGATAGGGCCCGGACAGCATTTTATACGTGTACATTATATGTTGTTGAAATAATTCCTGACTATTCAGAATTGATTCAAAAGCTTTGTCTAAAACTAACTCAAATTTTGAGATTGCTTTTTCATTAATGTCATGTTGCATAGATTATAAAATTATATTTTCAGACCGGTCATTTCCAACACATCGCATGTTTATTGACGGGTGCCCTGATGGCATTGAAGGACGAGCTTCGTTATTCCGAATACTTGCAGGATACGCAAGATACAATGCCGATGTTGGCTATTGCCAAGGTGAATGTCTTTCCTGATTTATGGATTATAAGAGAATCTTTTTTTCTTCTCAGTTTCAACTTTTATAAGCTTGGAAAATTGTTTACATAGAATGTTTAAGAATGAGATTGAAAAAGTTAGTTGTGATCACATGGTACAGTCTAAATTAATAAATTTTCCCTTGATTTCATCAATTCAGTATTTTGTATCCTTCTGAAATTCAATTTTTCTAACCCTTATTACCTATTTTATGCTTTATGGTGAAGGTATCCTATGATTAAGACATTTTGATTTGGAGTTTTGGAGGAAAAATGCTGCTTTGGAAAAGAAATTAAAGAGTGGATAGCATGATTGTTATTACAATGATCAATGATTGAATCACACTTCAGACACCAACAGTGTGCGAAATAGTGGACGTCCGATCGTCCTGACTACCTGAAAAAAGCTTCGGACTACTGAAATTTGCCTGACAAATAGATAATGAACATGTTATTATCGTTTTCATAGCTATGTGTTTTTTTGAAAACTTCGTTTTGCAGTTAAATCGTGACATCATCGGGTATCTGTCAATGTGATTGGTCTAATCTTAAATCTGTGACATATCAGTTCAGAGTTTGACATCACAGTTAATGACAAAGGAATTTAAAACTGTCAGGCAATGTTACTATTTGTGTACAACCACAACAAACAACGCATGTCTAAGCTGAGTGTTGCACCAAATTAATTGTTTTCCATACAAAATGTATTACTGTTTTTCACAGGACACCAGTCATCACAATTTCAAACAACATTTTTTGTCAATAATTGCAACTCTCCTTTGAGGCTAAATAGTCTGTTTGGTTCAGTTACAGAGCATAGTGAAACATACATCATCCATGTGTCACTGCACTTTGTCAGTTTGCTGAAATCGATGCTTGTAATAAACGAGATTATTCAAATTAATCTCTGACATCACAGTTTTGGAATGAAGCAAATTGCAAACTTGAAAAACATGTAGCTATGAAAACGATAATAATTACTCTGCCGTCCAAGTTCGGACTAGGGCCTTCTGAAAGCCATTTCTCACACTGGACACCAATGATGTAAATTTTAATTATGATTGCTATTTTCTCCATTTGTTTTTGCCTCTAAATAGTCCACACTGGTGCTGATGGGGCAGGACGCAAAACACAAACTAAATCCCTCACTAACTTCTCCATTTTTTTAATGCGTTTAATGCATTTAAATTTTTTATTTGCAGGCATGTCGTACGTTGCTGGAATGTTGCTCATGAACCTGGTGGAAGCGGACGCCTTCTGGTGTTTTGTTGCCTTGATGGAACGACAGAAGTTTCTTCGAGGATATTATGACGAACATTTGAAGAAGATTCGAAGACATTCTGATGTCTTCAAGAAACTTTTCAACAACAAGTTACCAGCTTTGTCCAATCATCTGGTAATTGGAGTATTGAAAATTAGCTCTCAAAAGCAATTTAACGTACCGACTTGGTGAGCTGTATTGAGAACTTCAGATTAGCCCAGGAATAAGTATAAGAATTTCAAAATTGAAAACATTGCTCAAGATCATCGATTAATAATTAATTGCATGCTTTCATCTGGAGCTACAAAAGCATACTTGCGCTGATTCAGCTGATTTAACTGATTTATGGTGTATGATGAAAGCGCTTTGAAATAGGCCCATATTGGAATTTTTTGTTTATTTGTCTAATTTCTTGTTGGAAATACTGTCAGACCAAGTTAACTAAATATCTTCTCTTTTGATTCTTACTAAACTGATCAGATCATTTGTATATGTGTGAAGTGTTTACTTTTGCTGGCTCCTTGTCGTATGACCTATTTTAAAAAATGAGCACTTCTAAGTATTTCATAGTCCTTTTACTTTCAATTTCTTTTCAGACTGAAAAGGGCGTGGTGCCAGACATGTACATCATCCCGTGGTTTCTTTCCCTCTTCACTAACATCCAGTGTTGGGACAGTGTATTGGCAATTTGGGACCTCTTTATCTTAGACGGTAAAAATTACTGATACTAATGATTTTGCAAGATTCAGACTTTTCTGTAATTCTTTGCAAAATTGTTTCTCAGTCTACTATTGAAATTTGATCATACCGTTTGGCAGGATAAGTTTGATACGTATTAATGACCTGTTTTAATTTGGAACATTAAGAGAAAGTTATATACTATCTATAAATCTATCATATCTTTGACTCCATTAACTTGAAGTATCAGGATAAAAATATAATTACATTTTGCTTAATCTTTCTTTTTAGGTATGCTGGCGTTATTCCGGGCATCATTGGCTCTTCTCAGTGTTCTCGAAACGGAACTTCTGCAATGTGACGACTTGTCCCACATTCTTCCCTGTCTGTTGCATCCAAGCTTAGAAAAGTGAGTTTTCACAAAATTAAAATTTTTTGCTATGTTAATGTTTAAGCAAAATATGCCATGGTAGTATTCTGTTTGTGTGAAATTAAACACATAAACAACTAAAACTTCTGAAAAGGCTGACTAAATTAATGATTGGAGCTTTTGAAATTATTAAACAAAATTGATCGTTTCCAAAATAACCTCAACATTGATTATTTAAAACAGGAATAGTTTAGGCCTAGGTAATTCATTGGTATCCAGGGGGTTTAGTTTATTCTGACCCACATGACATGAGTTGTCTTTGACTTTTTAGGGTTCACTTTGAAATTTTGGTTCCAATCCTCTGGGCACTGACCCTGGAAGACTGGGAAGTCAAGTATATGGAGGCAGTCATTCAGGTAACTAAAGTTATTGATTTCATTATCAAATTTGATTATAATTCTTAAGAAAGTCACTGATTGCTTTTTCTAAAATTGCCCAACTCTGGGAGTCTGAATTCTGAACTCTGAAAGAACATCAGTTTCTTAAAGCGATATGTTTGAATGGTAATATTTAATCCTGAGCTACGTAAATCAGTTCAGGACAAAACAAAATTTGACTTTTTAATGTCCCAAGTTTCAGCAGGTGCTGTAGAACTGGGTAAAGTTGGCAATCTGGGGGAAAGTTGGCCGACTATTTTACCCACTTAATGGAACAAATGCCTACTTTTCTCACTGACACAGGTTTCTTCGGAAAATTTGCCACCTGTGAAAGTCGAGGAAAGTAGGCATTTCCGCCATTAAGTGAGTTAAAATAGCTGGCCAACTTTCCCTCGAATTGCCAACTTTACCCTGTTTTACGGTAACTTTTTGTTGAAACCAGCAGCTATGAACCTGTAGATCTATATGCGTGTTTAGTGTAGATTGAAACATAGGCTGCGCGGCAGCATACCCTCGGCTATTCAGCAGGCTATTCTGAAGCCGGATAAATCAATTGACATACTGGCGATAGATTATGACCCTCAACCACAGCTTTACCAACCCAGTCATATTTAGATGGCCCAGTCTCCCTTTGTATGGCCCAAGTCTCCCACTTGATGGGGAGAGCTGGGCCAACATTTTTACAAGTATCAAGCATGTTTGTATATAATCATAATGGTCATCTGGAGGTGCAAGAACGTAAAAAGTGGCTCAACTCTGTCAAGCTTCCTCACTCTTTCTGGCTGACGGAAAGAGTTTTTAGATGAATGAAATTTCCATTTCTCTATTTTATTTGATGTTTTATTGTATCTAATTTTGACAAATTCCCAGCCTTAGCATTCAACAGATTCAAGGTACTGAAAAGAGATGTTGCAATGAAATAAAAGGGTCACCTCTTTGCTATGTCCTCCTCCTGTCCTAATTAGCCTACCAAGTGCATACATACAGGAGGTAAAGTCCCAATCATCCATCCATCCATGATTCTCTGGATGTATTAGATTACATAATTATAGATGATCAAACAATCAATCAATCAATCAACCAATCAATCAACCAATCAACCAATCAACCAATCAATCAATCAATCAATCAATCTATCTATCTATCTATCTATCTATCTATCTATCTAACAACTAATCAATAGTGCCACCGATATATTATTTAGTCTCTATTAATTGGCTATTGATGGTGCAGCCGTTGAATAATCTTCTCTTCTTTGCTTGGCTGTGGAGGTGGCCGGGATCGTAGGGCCCTCTTATCCAACCCGGTTCTTACCCGCTGTGCAATCACAACTCAACATATGTGTTTTAGTCCGTACATTTTAATATGCAATTAGAATCATGATAATAATTACAATAATCCAATGAATTATCGGAGGCCAGTCTTCATAAAGCAGAAGACTGGCCCCACCGTGCACACAGATTCAGCAGCCTCCCAGTCTGCCTGCTTCTGCCCTTCTGCTCTGAGCGGGGGTAACATAGATGGGGTGATGTGGCCACCTGCAATCAGCCAATCGTAGTAGGCCACGACTGCAGATGACCACGTGCTAGGAGTGTGGAGGAGCTGAATCCCAACACGTTAGGGTGCTTTGCGGCTGCGCAAAGACACCAGGGTAACTGTTGCCATGGAAACATGGGGTGAGTTCTACCCCATTGCTATTATTCTAGTTCTCTTAACAATTTACACAATAATACTTTATATAATGATACAATGAATGATAGTTAGCAAACAATATTACATATTAAATCATATTACTTAACTTAAATGAGACTATTTGAGGCAGGCAAATGGGCAACTATATGATCCAAACTGGATAACAGATAGGACACCTCTGAGGTGAAAACCTCAGCGGTGGCATCCCGGCCAATCAAGGATTTTTTTATAAGATCGGTTGTCTCCGCTTTGAAGACAATGGGCAAACTTATTCTAGTTCTTTACACAATAATATAATATATTACGATGCTTTTATACAATAATAAAGTTGGAACGCACTTGAAACAGTATCTTACAGATAAAGAGATAAAAGAGATAATAAATTATATGGGATTAATTGAAGTTAACACTGGATAAAAGTTGTGGTGGCATCGATGTGATGGTGAGATGCGACCACTACCACCGGTCAGGCGGAAGGGGAGGAAAAAAAAAAAAATGTTTCCGGGAAAAAAAATTATGTTTCCGGGAAATGGTAAAGTCAGTCTGGTAACAATAACAGTTTGAAAGCCATATATAAGGTTGTCAACGTTGGAGTCCGATACGCACAGCACAGTTGCAGGGGCTTTCCCTAGCACATAACATACAATAATCAAAACAAAGTAGCAAACAACACAAAAAAAAAAAATAAGCAAGTAAGCAATATCAGCAAAGTCAAATCATCATCAAAATCATCATCTCATCATAGTCCATCAAATATAAAAGGTACAGGTATGTATAAGTGCTACTTCATAGGTTGAGAAACATATGTCGTGTGACAAGGAGAGCAAAGGTATAAAGGTGCTGCACATAGTCCTGTAGGACTAACTCAAAATATGTAAGGCCGCAAACTGTCATTAAAGAGCACTGACTCAGAGTTAGACGATGACCGAGGTAGGTTGGGCGGTGTTAATGATCCAGTGTGATAGTCCAAAAATCAAAGCGTAATTCAGTCCCGAAAAGAGAAATCAATCCGATGGTTCGACATATCCATATGCAAACGGTGGTTTGCATTGCTGCCCAAACGACCGAGAGGCTCATGGGGTCGGTGCCCTTTGACCCGGGAGTGATGCAGGTGCTGCGCGAGGGGTGCAGCCAGTGTGTAGGTAGGCTGCTGCTGCTGCTAGCGAATCCAGGCTGCTGCTGATGCGAGGGGGCAGCCAGTGTGTAGTTGGGCTGCTGCTGCTGCTAGTGGAATCCGAGCTGCTGCTGATGTCATCGCAGGCTGACTGGGTGGAAGGGTGGTGCCCAGCACAAAATGTATAGCAGGAGTTAGTTGGAATAGTTCAGGAAGTATGATGTAAAATAATCCTGATTGACTGATGTGTCTGTATTATCACAAGTTGAAATACAGTGATAGTCCAAATTTAAGAAGTTGATGTTGTAACAGTTCTGAATGATGATCCAACCAGTTGATTTAATGCACAGCAGGAAGGCCAGGTGTGGAGGAGACCCGATTGTCCACCATGCCACCGATATATTATTTAGTCTCTATTAATTGGCTATTGATGGTGCAGCCGTTGAATAATCTTCTCTTCTTTGCTTGGCTGTGGAGGTGGCCGGGATCGTAGGACCCTCTTATCCAACCTGGTTCTTACCCGCTGTGCAATCACAACTCAACATATGTGTTTTAGTCCGTACATTTTAATATGCAATTAGAATCATGATAATAATTACAATAATCCAATGAATTATCGGAGGCCAGTCTTCATAAAGCAGAAGACTGGCCCCACCGTGCACACAGGTTCAGCAGCCTCCCAGTCTGCCTGCTTCTGCCCTTCTGCTCTGAGCGGGGGCAACATAGATGGGGTGATGTGGCCACCTGCAATCAGCCAATCGTAGTAGGCCACGACTGCAGATGACCACGTGCTAGGAGTGTGGAGGAGCTGAATCCCAACACGTTAGGGTGCTTTGCGGCTGCGCAAAGACACCAGGGTAACTGTTGCCATGGAAACATGGGGTGAGTTCTACCCCATTGCTATTATTCTAGTTCTCTTAACAATTTACACAATAATACTTTATATAATGATACAATGAATGATAGTTAGCAAACAATATTACATATTAAATCATATTACTTAACTTAAATGAGACTATTTGAGGCAGGCAAATGGGCAACTATATGATCCAAACTGGATAACAGATAGGACACCTCTGAGGTGAAAACCTCAGCGGTGGCAATAGTGCAACATGAAAATCTATTTGCTGGGATAAATTAACAGTGGATCTATCAGTCAAACAATTAATTAATATTCTTTCATTCAATCGGTCCAATCAGTCCAATCAGTCAAGCGATCTTCAGTCATTTAAACACCTAATCTAAAACACCTAATCCATCTATCTGGCTTTTTATTTGGCTATATATCTGGCTATCTATCTATGTGACTATCTATCTTTCTATCTATCTATCTATCTATCTATCTATCTATCTATCTATCTATCTATTTATCTATCTGTCTATCTGTCTATCTATCTGTCTATCTATCCACCAATCCTACCTTTATCATCTTATCATAAATTATGAATAGAATAAAGGCCTGCCTAAAAACAGAAATATTAGATAGGTTGTCTATCTATCCAATCTATCTATTTTAAAGTTGAATCCCACACTTGGCAAGAAATCTGAAATCCATGAGATATTCATGAAACTTTGCCAAAAAGTTCTTCAAAACCAAAGCTTTCCAACGTAAAAAAAAATAGACGGGCTATCCAACATTATTTTTGAACTATGATCTTTTCAAAATCTTATGTCATTACATTAAAACATACAGCAAAATACTAAAAAAGTGTGGCATTTATAATGAAAAGCAGCGTCACTCGAATAATATCCATGAGATATTTATGAAAAATTAAAGGAATATAGCTGAAAATACGCTTTATTAAAAAACAAGTTTTTGAAGGGGGGTTACCAATGTTTTTTGAGAGTTACGTGGTGTACAATATGATAAAATTATGAAAAACAATTCAACAAAAATAAGTCCCTCGTGAAATAAACTTGAATATCTCAAAGATTCCTTCTCCGATTTTTATGAAAGTTGAATTGAATTATAGGCCTGTATATCGACCCAAAATGTGTGTATTTATAGTTTAGTGCCATTATTGCTGGCTGACCCAGCAGTCTTAGAGTGAGCCTACCCCTGTTTTCAAAAATCTGTGGCTTTTCCAATACATATGAGCAATTTAGCCAAGTGGGGGAGCCACCAGCTGGGGTATTTTAGTTGAACAGTTTAGTTACATGGAGTACAATAGGTGGAGAAGCTGTACTCTGTGGGATTCAACTTTAAATATTAAACTGAAAACAATGTGTGGCCTGCAGATACTTTTTAATAAGACTAATACATTTACTACTTAACAACAAAAAGGTTAAATGATGTCGTAACTTGGCTGTAGTATAACAACTTCTGCTCTGCCTATATTTCTGATTTAAATTGGAAATTTCATTATAATGTTTAAGATAAAAAAACTAAGGCTATCAATGCAGTTTGAACATATTTCTAAGAAAAAAGGGAATTTTGTAAGAAATATAGGGGTGCTATTTAACTGCTTCTGTACTCTCCCCTTTGTTCTTGGGTTTGGTCATTGCAGAGGATTAGTGACATCATGTTACATAATGTCCATTCAACAAAAGCTGCACCCTGTTCCCCAACAAAGCAGTGACACTTATTGTCTTCAAGGTGCTAAAATATGCTTGGGATGAGTTTTGTCATTAATTAAAATTCAGATTTATCCAACATTAAATATCTTTGGATATAAATGAAATATTGAAATTCATAGAATTAAGGTTTTGTTGCATGCCAAGTAAATTTCTAAATAACCCTGTATTTAGTGGAATCATTTCTGCAATCATGACTTGAACACATTTAGTTTTCATGCAATATTATAAATAAAGGCAGGCTGACATTAATTTAATTTCTTTCCTTTTTAAATTCACATCACTGAGGTTAGATTTGAGCAAAAGGGGGTTTTGAGATTTCTTTGTCAAAAGTTTAGAATGGTAAGGCCCCCTGAGTCAGAACTACATAGTATGTGCATAAAGCATAGGCATATTTGTATATATAATATATATAATTTATCATATTTAACCACATAAATTCTGAGGAGGAATGTGATGAGAAAATTATACTTTGGGCACATTGTATGGCACTTTGAGTAACCAAGATCCAAAATTGACTGAAATGTGACAATTCAAAGGTCTACAGTTGTTTGCCTATTTTTAGCAATTTCTGTCTTTTCATGTTCAAAAATAATGATATAACAGATATATGCATGAAAATTGTGTGTTTCTTTCATGTTTATTCATTTTGTTCATATTCAAGAGCATTGCATGACTTTATTAGAAATGAAAAGGTTAGGAAGTTGATATTTTCACATTTTGTGAATTTGAAACTTATTCTGTTGGCCTAAAAATTGTATAAACTACATGCACATAAAAAATTTAAAAATATACTTGGGGCACATTGTATGGCACTTTGAGTAACCAAGAACCAAAATTGAATGAAATGCCATAATTGAAAGGTCTATCGTTTTTGCCTATTTTTAGCAATTTCTGTCTTTTTATGTTCAAATATATGATGATATAACAGATATATGCATGAAAACCATGTATTTCATTCATGTTTATTCATTTTGTTCATATTCAAGAGCATGGCATGACTTTATTAGAGACGAAATGGCCAGGAAGTTGATATTTTCACATTTTTGTGAATTTTAAACTTGTTTTGTCGGCCTAAAATATTGCATCAACTACATAATGGCAATAAAAGTTCCTTCTTAATAGGTTTAACTATAATACCTTTTGGTTTTTACCAATATAGTTATCACTGTTTTGGTGTGAGAGACCAAAATTTAAGAAAAATGTAAAAAATTACACATTTTTCCAGTATTTTGGTTTTTATGCAAAATTCATTAGATGGACCCTCTAAACGATTCAAGCAAGTAAAAGAGCTATATTTTAGACAACTAAATTCTAAATTTCAAACGTCTAACTCCAAAATTGAGGAAATTACAGAAGGTTGAAAAAAACCTATTTTTTTACATTTTTGGTTCATTCTTTAAAATCTATTTTAGTTAGAGCATTCAGACCCTCAAAAGGCACAACTAGGGTATTTAATACATATTATGGTAGATTTTCATGCCCATAGGTATAACTGTTTCCGAGTTCTGGTCCGGAAACGAAAAAAAATAATTTTTCCGAATTTTCTATATTTTACAAAAACTGTAATCATTACATAAATATGAACTCCAGAAGGCACATTAACACTATAAGACCCATTCATGTGTCAAATTTCATACATATGGATGTAATAGTTTTGGCACAGAGGCCAATACACATTGTGTGACGCCGCCCGCCCGCCCACCCGCCCGCCCGCCCGGCCGCCCGCCGGACGGACAAAAATTTGCCATACTAACTACAATACCCGACGGCAATATACATTGCCGAGGGTAAAAATTATTTATGTTCTTATTTCATTATTTCACAGTGCTATGTTTTCTTTTAACAAGGAAGAAACGGTGAACCCACAACTGTCAATGTCGACAAGAAAGAGAGCGATAGAAGAAGCAGAGGTGACCATGTCCCCCAAGAGACCAAGAAGATCCCTCAACAACAATTCTAACAACAATACTACTCTGCCTGATAATGATGGTAAGTTGGGACTTCATTGGTTCTTAAAATAATTTATGGAGGGAGGGTGATATGGGTTAAGTCTCTTGGAGGTCTTCTGAATTGTGATTTGCTAAATTTGCAATTTGTCTTGTATGTGTGAACTTTTAAGTATCAAATTAGTGAAGTTGCTGTTGATATTTATTTTGCATATTTATAGGAATTGAGCTAAGAAGTACATTTGTCAAAGTTATTTATAAAAGAATTAAAATTTGAAATTGTTGCAGGGAAAGAGTCCCACCCTAATTAATATAAATTTTAGGATTGGTGCCAGCAATACTAGGCATATTCAACAATTGATAATAAGTTTCTGGCTTTGTTGAATTTCTTCTGTGAATTAAAAGTTATGAAAAAATTATTAAAATAACCACTTGTCTTTTTAGCGGAGAACCTGTCGATATTCCAACGTTTCAAGCAAGTCTTCTTCCGGCGAAACAGCCAGCCGACTCCGGGATCAGTCCAGAGCAACCATAGAGCCGCGGTCTACCGCAGGAGAGGTAGCGCCACCTCCAGGAAGATAGTTCCGCAGATCAACACCCCTAACAGGTCGCTAGAAGATTCCGTTGATGGGTCGGGAGGAGATATTTGGAGTGGAGATAGTTTCGAAAATAAATCTTGCGCAGACGTCTCAATGGAAGATATTTTAGTCGTGTAAGAAATTAACCGGAGTAGGTAGTTATTAGTGCTGTAGTTTAGTGCTTTTATGAAATGTATGTACGATTGTACGAATGTACGTGTTAAAGGGTACCAGATTAGTTTTCTTATATTTAGGCCACACATAATTGATCTTTAGCTTCTCGGATCCTCTCAAGGCACTTTTTCTAGGGTCGGTCGGCAGGACAAAAAAAAAAGTGAACAATTTTTTTTTATATAATGTCAAAATTTTTTTTTCAGTTTTTTTTTTGCATCGGCAGGAAATCTATTGTGTCGGCAGGTCCGTGAAGCTAAGAATCAATTATGTGAGGCCTTATGGTTCTGGGCAGGCTTGCTTAGGGCGACCAGTTTGTTAAAAGGTTCACATGCAGTCTCATTTCCAAAATGCAGGCGTCTTGGGCACATTGAGATGGCTGGGATCTGGATATTACATAAATCGTTTACTTGCTTACATTGTGACGTTTAGGCCAAACGTAATTGAGCTTTAGCTTCTCAGATCTTTTCGTGGCACTTTTTCTATGGTTGTTCTGCAGGACAAAAAAAGAAACTGTAATCTCAATATATTATACATGTCAATTTAACTGGGTATTGGGTTAACTTGATTTTTATCCTCTGGACTAGAAATCTTTTGTATTTAATCTTTCCGAGAAGCTAAAAATTAAATATGTTGGGCCTTGCTTTCGAAGTAGTGTACTCTTGTGTACTGTAGTGCTTTGGGTGAGCTCTATAATGCTTTAGTGTTAAGAATCTGATCAGGAATTGAGGTTGCTGTTTCAGAATCATTATACTGTTAAGTTTTTCACTTCGCATTTGGTGGCTATAGAGGAGGCTTATCATAACGTATATCTCGTCAGAGGTTTGTTAAAAATTTTCTCTCATTTCTCATCCTTTTGATCAGTCCTTTGCTTTGTAAATTGCCTTGGGACGTCAATGATCTGTATCCTGCACTAGTTTCTGAACTGCTTCTGTCAAAATAATTTTCAATAGGCGTATGTTATTTTCATTTCTTTTCTATAGCCTGTGCGTGCTTCTGTCCTATAGAAAAATTTCTGTATTTTTAATGCTACAACTTGAGCATTTTTATGATTTTGAATGTTTCCAAATATTTCAGACTGACTTCGCCGCCAAAATCGGTGGATACTCCAATCAGAAGCAGTCCTAGGTTCCGAAGCAGCCCCAGGCTTAACAACAATTTTTTTATGAAGAGAAACCTGAACACTCCTACCCACCAGAATGTGCCTAAGTAAGATATCAAATTTGCTCTATTTTGAGGATCACTTCATTGTTTTATTGTTGGCTTATCTTTCTGAATTCCCCATTAAATATTGTGTTCCATTCACTATGTAATGGTGGAGAAAATTGGCCAACAAACTAATGATTGTCATCCTTGTATAAGTTGCTATTTATTATCTGGACGGAGTCCAGATACTGTTTGGCTACACTACTACTTCTGTCAGCCTTGACTTCCTGTCAACTTTGCCAGCATTAAACATGACATATAGTGGTTTACTCCACTCAGCTCCTATTTCACCCTCCACCTCTGCACACATGCCATCCTAATGCGTCAGAGTGATGTACAGGGTCCCCACCGGACAGGGAAAACGGGGAAAACAGGGAAAGTGGTGAAGAAATTCCGTGCGGGGAAAACACAGGGAATTTGAGATTTGACCTGAAATTCAGAGAAAATGCAGGGAATTTGGTTTTACACGTGGTAATGCGTCAAAAAGCCATAAAAGTCATTGTATTTGGTTTCCGATTAGCGGCGATATTGCCGCGATAACACAACGCTAAGCCTGAATGAGGTCAGGGAAAATGTCCGGTGAAACAGGGAAAATTCAGGGAAAATACAGGGAATTAGCTCGCTAAATTTCAGTGGGTACCCTGGATGTAGCAGATAGATAAGGGCTAGATCTATCTGTAACAACTGTAGATAGATGCATACAGTGAGGAGAATAGGCAGAAATCACTAAATCTGATGCATTTCACTGCTATCTGACCCACCTGTCAGTGTCTGTAGCTTAGGGGGGACCAGTCCATTGATACATAGTCATAGCCTATACATCAGCTCTGATAGAGTAGCTGGTTGCCATTGGAATGAAGCGATGTGATTGGTTGAGGTCGTCTGGCTGGTTCCCACAGTTTTTGCTGCTGTAAACAAGTAGTTCTTGGGTTTCCTGCTAGGGGGACGCTCTCCGTAGCCATTTAACGTGCAAAATGCGTACTAGCGCCAGTGGATTTGTATTCTGTGCTAACAAAATACAGTTAATGAATTATGATTATCTCATTATTGTCATAAATGTATGACAAGGTCCGATAGGCACCTCGGGGGCGCACCTCGAGGGCGCACCTCGGGGGCGCACCTCGGGGGGCACCTCGGGGGCTCACCTCGGGGGCGCACCTCGGGGGCGCACCTCGGGGGCGCACCTCGGGGGCGCACCTCGGGGGCGCACCTCGGGGGCGCACCTCGGGGGCGCACCTCGGGGGCGCACCTCGGGGGCGCACCTCGGGGGCGCACCTCGGGGGCGCACCTCGGGGGCGCACCTCGGGGGCGCACCTCGGGGGCGCACCTCGGGGGCGCACCTCGGGGCGCACCTCGGGGGCGCACCTCGGGGGCGCACCTCGGGGGCGCACCTCGGGGGCGCACCTCGGGGGCGCACCTCGGGGGCGCTTAGAGATTTCACTTGTTTTGTCAATAATATACACTCATATGCCATTGCAAAAAAATGCATCATGATATTACTCTACATAAGATACATTTCATCTCTCCCAATTCAACATAAGTATCAATCAAAACACTTTAGTGCGTTGCCTCATGACTAGCGACAATAAGTTAACAAGACTGTCTCTTATGAATGTTGTGTTTAATCCAGTTAAAGTGTCAACATGGTACAAGGTAAGATCGGAATGAGGTAAACAACCGAGATTAACACGAGGTGGCGTGGCCACTGTCTAACGACTAACTCTCTACATATAGGCATATATATATAAACATATGATAAAGGACTTAGGCCTTAGTAAATGTTTAAGACTAAACATACAGATAGATTAGACACGAAACGAGTATAACAATTAATACTGGGGTACAAACTATAATTGTAAACTAAAGATTTAACATTACAGTTTTAAGAAAATGTAGATTTATAAGACATAAAAGTTAATTTAAATGTAACCTTATTCTACAATACGGTAACCTATGCCAAACAGATTAATGAATAATACAAACAATGAAGTACACATGAATATAGATGTGACTACCTTAACCCTCTTACATATCCTCTATATTATATCCTCTATATATGTAAACCAGAAATAAAGTGGAATTGTATAGGAAATACACAAAGGTGATAAGACACCAAATACAGTAAAAAATGGACATTGTTAGGTAATTTAAATTACAATTTAGTCAGTCAGTGGTTGTGTCCCATTCACCAGAATTCAGCCATTGTGGGGCAAAGCGAGACCGAGTAGAGCGTCGAGGGGGTGTTGCAGGTGGGGAGCCAGTGGGAAGGGGTGTGACGGGAGGTAGGCCCATTGGGGGCATTGCGACAGGGGGAAGAGCATCGGCAGCTACTGGCTCAACCAAGACGATCTCAGGGGGAGGAGGAAGGTTGGGCACATCAGGGGGAAGCACGACTGGGTCAACCGGGATTTCATCAACTATGGTAGTCGAGTCCGTGAGGTCACTGGCTTCGTCATGGTCTAAACCACGAATGGGGCCGTTGTGGTGATGGTCCAGCACATCCGTCACCACGGGATAGCAATCACACATGGGTACCGTGTACAATTTGGCCCGGAACTGAGACTGGGTGAATTTACGAATCGAACAGTTGGTATCATCGGTGGCAACAACAAGGTACCTGTCGCGGGCTTTGGTCTTGTCCCGTTCCGCTTTGAGGTATATGAGATCGCCAATGGTAAAATGACGATGGTTTCGGGACACACGGCCCTTAACTTTAGACACTGCACTAGGACCATGATTTTGCGAACGTGAGAAATGCTGTTGATGAATAAGTTGCCGATCATCCATTGGTAACTGTTCTCCTGTGATTTGGTCGCGTTGAGTCCATATCTCACGGGACGATAAACCGCATTCTCTGAGGCGGCCATTCATGTTGGCAGTTGCAAGAGCTAAAGTTACTCCTGACAAAGGACCACCATCAGGGCACAGACGAAGACACTCTAAACCCAACTCACGAATGCATCTTTCAGCAACAGGGTTTTTATTGACGTTCTTGGCCTGGCCAAGAATTATTTGAATGCCAAGAGATTTTAAGAGGGGGTCATTAGTCAGGGGGGATAGACCTGGGGCACAATCAACACGAATGGTAATAAGGTGGTCTCCAAGGGAACGAAACTCAGCACTGAGTGACACAATGGCATCTCGCAGAGTGACCCGCTGTTCATTGGGGACAAGTGCAAAGTAATGACGGGTGAGAACCTTCTTCATCTGGTGAGGGCTAGGGTGATTTAAGCGCAGATGAACCGCGGTAATTAGACCATCCAACACTGAACGGGGCACAACAATACGGTCTCGAACTGGCTGAAAGGGCTGTCTGTCAGGAACAACCAGGAGGCTGTCAGTGGCAATTTGGGCAACCTGGAGGTATCGTCTGACGTCGGGGATATTCGGCACCTTTTTGGAAGGTCGAGTGCCTTGAGTTAAGTGCGAGTGGGTACGACGAAGGTCACTGCATTCCAATTGGGTAGCTTGCCAGGCACTGCGATTGGTGAACGGCATACGGACCGACCCGGTGAGAACATCATAGACAGTAGTAGATCGCAAAACTGAGTCCGCCGCTTCTTGAATGAACCGGCACAACTGGCACTGGTGGTTTTCACAGTTCAAGGGGTGCCTACTGGAATAGTCAGAGGGGAGATTGGCAACACCGGCAATATGCCGCACATGAATTTTGTAACGACTGACCACAGATAAGAAAGTAGTGACTCTGGCACTATTGGAGAACTCACCACGTAGAAGTTTTTCAACGGCTTGAACACATGGGCGACTGTCAGTGAGCACTTGGGTCTGATGAGTGGATTGTGTGATGAAGGGTGAAAAATGCTTAATGGCAGATCCAATACAGACAGACAGACAGACAGACAGACAGAAATGTTTATTTGACATGAATCCACACAGTTACAATGAATACAAAAAACATGGTTTTATAATTTAAATGTCAGGAGACATTCACTTTGCCATGAATATGGCGCTAGCATGAATGCCACCTATTAGAACAGAAAATATCAATTTAAATTTTAAATGAATTACCAGAAATTTTCAAATTATGACAAATAAACTGAAAATCACAATTTAAAAAAAATAATAAATGATGATAGGTGAAATGATAAATGAAAGGTGAAGGGGGATAAATGAAAATGAGATGAGGGTCGATGGGATGAAATGAAATGAAATGAAATGGTCAGCAAAGGAAAAAGGATGAAATAATATTACCTATAGTTGGAGGATTGACATATAAAACAATTTTGTATGGAACACTGTTCCTGATACTGGTGGATCAAAGAATTTTTAATATACAAGGAGAAGCCAAACTCACTATGAGTTGTGGCCTTTCCCAGGATGGAATTTGAAGTAATATTTAATAACTTGGGTAACTGGTATCTGACACTATTTTCGGCATATGCATGATATAGGCGAGGTAATCTAAAATTTTTATTTCGTGTATTGTATGGGTAATCATTTTGGGGTTTTATTAGAATATTTGTCACTGAAAAATATTTCGGAATTTGATTATTTTCTAATCTGTAAAAAAACTTATATAATTTTACTTTCAAAATATCATGAACAGTAAGCAAACACAATTTTTTGAATAAGGGCTGTGTATGGGCATTATATCTAGTATTGGCTACAGCTCAAATGCCCTTTTTTGTAATTTAAGTATGGAGTTTGCTTTGTAGCCCCAGCATAGAATTCCATAATTAAGGTGAGAATTAATAAGGGCACAATAAATAGTTTTCAAAGTATCCTGAGGAAGGAATTTCTTCAATCTATTTAAAATACAAGTACACTTAGCTATTTTTTTACTTATTTTATCAAGGTGATCATTCCACTTGAGATGCTCATTAATAGCTATACCTAGAAAATTAAAGGTACCAATGTATTCCAAGATTTTGGAATCTATAAATAACGCTGGGCGATTGACAACTTTACCAGGAGTGTGGAAAATCATACATTTTGTTTTATCTATATTCAAAGATAGCTTGTTAGCTTTAAGCCAAGACAAAACATTTGCTAATTCAGTATTCAAAATCTGAACATTGTCTTGAGAAGAATCAAGAGAAACAAATAAAGTGGTATCGTCTGCGTATACAATGAATTTGAAAAAACTGCTTGATCTGAAAACATCATTTACATAGATGAGGAACAACAATGGACCCAAGATTGAACCCTGTGGGACACCAGTAGAAATATTTAAGTGAGAGGAAGAACAATTTTGATATTCGACATATTGTACGCGATTACTGAGGTAACTGGACAGGAGGGCCCATGCGGTGCCACTAAAACCATAGTAATGAAGTTTTTCAAGGAGAATTTCATGATTAATAGTATCAAATGCCTTTGATAAATCCATAAAAACTGTTAGTGGTACATTTCCTGAATCCATTTCATTCACAATACGATCAGTTAATTCTAAGGCAGCAAGTTCTGTGGAATGAAGTTCTCGGAAGCCATATTGACTAACATAATAGAGATTTTTACTTTTAAAGTAATTATGCATTTGAACAAACAAAGCCTTTTCAAAAATTTTAGAAATGGTAGGTAACACAGAAATTGGCCTGTAATTTTTTATATCTGATTCAGGACCCTTTTTATAAACTGGAGTTATTTTGGCTATTTTTAATTTGTCTGGAAATATACCACTGTTAAGTGTCTGATTAATTATTATCAGTAGAGGTTCAATAATAAAAATTGCAGACGACCTACATAATGCTTCCACTTCACACGGTAACCATGTTACTTGATTCTGGCGGAGCTTAGCGTTAAAGAATCCTGCAAGCAAGAGCTTATCGTTGCGGGACACATACAGAGTAGCAGCTAAGCCGTGGGCTTTAACAGAAGCGTCAGTTACAATCCACAAAAAGTCATCTGGACGCGGCAACGTGATAGAGCGAGCATTACGTAAGTTTTGTTTGGCTTGAGAGAAGGAAGCCAGAAGTTCATCAGTCCACTTAATTTTGTCTTTAGATGGCCGACCAGCACAAGCCATGTCTAGGGGGTGAAGCAAATCGGCGTAACCAGGAAGCACTCGGGAAAGGACCTTGTACGCTCCAATGAAGGAACGCAAGTTGTGAACAGTCGTGGGTGGCTCAACAGCAGAAAGGGCAGAGAGCCTGTGAGGGCTCGCACAGAGGGTGCCGCTAGACCAGATCCATCCAAGTACGACTGTGGATTTTGGGCACACGATGGTTTTGGAAGCATTTAGAACTAGGTTATTTTGTTTAAGTGCACTTAAAACTTTTATCCAATTTGAGAGAATAGCGTCAGGAGTGTCACCTCCCACATATAGGTCGTCTGCAATTTTTGCGACCCAACCTTCCTGAATGAATTCGCCCAATACTCTGCTCATGAGTTCTTCAAGACTGGTCTCCGAGCCAGGCATGCCCATAGCAGATCTTGTGTAGACTCTAATGCCTTTGAAAGGTGTACTTACACCACAGTATTTCATTGAAGCGGGCGAAAGCGGAATTTGATAGAATGATTGCTTCAAATCAGTCACCATGATGTACTTCCAGTGGGCAATGTCTCTCAGGACACTATCGACATTAGGCATGAGTGAAGGCTGGGGTTTGCTATATTTGGCGACCTCGCCAAAGGAAGTGACTAACCGGGAGCCACCATTTGGTTTCTTAACCAAAAAGGACAAGTTGAGGTATTCAACGGTGCAGTTTACTTGTTCGGGTTTAGCGAATACTCCAACGGCTTCGAGATCGTCAAATTTTTGTTGAAGGGCCATCATGTCCTGTCTGTTGTAGTGAGGCAAACGACCTTTGCGCTGAGGGGGTAATGTAGGGCCAATGTTCACGACAGCCTGTATTTTACCAGAAGCACCATTGTACTTGGGAATGGAAGGGTTAAACACACCATCGAAGTCGAGATTAGTGTCAAGGAAACGCTGGCGCATAGCAGGTGTCAAACACTGGTCCGGGTCTATGGCAATGCCAGAGCTGTGAGGTACACGAGGCGGGTCGGGTACCGTAGTTGGTGCAGGCGGGACAACGCAGGGAGGGGTCGGGTCTGTTCGTACGGTAGCATGATCATCAAGGTCAACAGTTGTAATTGGGCGAATCTGACACAATTGTTCATAACGTTGAACTTTGATTGGTGTTTCGGAGGAATTGGCAATCCGAAGGCTGTGATTAATGGCAGTGATTGCCTGAGGTGGAGGCCAGGCATGAGAGGGATCTTTGCCAATGTTAGAGGGGGCATCCATTCGTGGTTCTAGGGCCCAGCATGTATCGGGAGTAAGGTCAGATGGGGTAGTAAGTTCCAAAAAGTCTCCCGGCAGGATAACAGACTGCTTGCCAGGGGCACGCAACAGAGTCGCAGCTTGTGCGCGGCGAATGCAGGCAGTGGAAGCAGTCTGGGGGCCATAATACACAATGTCTTTTCCCCGAATCACAATTTGGTTTTTGGCGGGTCTAGTTGCTATGTCATTGGTGACCAAAAACGGGTTGCCTGCCAGAATGTCCACATCCAACTGCTTAACTACCAACGCATCTAACTGGAATTCCATGCTATCACGGGTCAGGGTACAATGAACTTCACCGACGACATCTAACAAGGTAACACCGTCGGCCTGACGGGCCATCTGGCTGGCCGGTTTGACATGCAAACCCACATCTGTTGCCAAGCGATGACAAATTAAGTTAGTAGTGGCGCCTGTGTCAAGGGTCAGACGCACTGGGTGTTGACCCGAAAAACAGTGAAGAAATGGGGACTGCACAATATTAACACGTCGAGCTGCGGGAGCATCAAGTAGCACGGACTGTTCAGGCTCAAGCTCTATAGTGTCTTGGAGCCCTTCCGGGTAATCTTCCTCTGATAGCTCTGCGACGAGACGAGATCGAGCCATGAATTGACGGTCAGATTCAGGCAGGAATCGGCAACCACTCAGGTTGTGTGTATTAAATGGTCGACCAGCAGTTTTGCACAGAACACAGGATTTGACACTGGGACGCCGTTTGGAGAACTTGCTTGTGTAAGCGGGTGCCGCAGCGCGCATCACCTTGGCATCATCCTGACTGCGGAGCTCATCAAGCAGGGAGGGGATAGCCATAGATATGTCAGGTTTGAGCGAGGCCAAAGTTTTGTTTCGTAGTTCGGGGCCGTATCTCTGCTTGACAAGCTGAGGAAGGCCAGGATTAATGGCCTGAAGCCAAAGTAGGACCACAGTATTTTCCAGGGATGGGGAAAGATCTTCATCCGCAGTGACGGCGGCACCATGATGTGTTAATCCGCAGGTGGTGGTCAGTAAATTGTCTTCAAAGAAGGCCATGAAACGTTGATAGAGGTCTTCGTGTCTTTCATCAGGTAACAGGGAGATGTTAACCATGTCAATGAAATGCCCACCTGTGGACTGGTGGCTATAGTGTGCCCGAATTCTCTGCCAAATGTCACTCAAAGAGGTAGAGTTCTTCACAATTGAGTTGCGACTAATAACTGCACAATAATTGGCAATCTGGCCCAGCATCAAATCAAGATGAATCACCTTCTGGGCTGCTGTCTTGCGAATATTTGCAGGTATGGGTTCACCATCAGCTTCTAGTCCCCGGTTACGACCGGCAGCATCAGCAGTTTTCTTTGTCCACACAACACCCTCAAGGAGAAAGGGGGCAAAATTGGGGTCAAGTGAAAGTATGTAAAGCAAATTTTGCCTCCAATTTTCGAGGGAGGTTACAGTTTCATGTTTTGTGAGAGGCCACTGCTTTGGGGCTCTCTGTGCTGCCATAATGATGGAATTAACAAGGAAACACGTGGTGAGCGATAATACGTGAATTAGAGTCTTGTACACAAAAAAGTCACTGACATGAAGACAAACACAAATCCAGCTGTAGAGGGTAAGTCAAGTTGAAGATCCTCGTTTTGTTGAGGCTATGAGTCGATACCGCTGCCGCCACGACAATAAGTTAACAAGACTGTCTCTTATGAATGTTGTGTTTAATCCAGTTAAAGTGTCAACATGGTACAAGGTAAGATCGGAATGAGGTAAACAACCGAGATTAACACGAGGTGGCGTAGCAAAAAATGAATTTCTCCCTCTAAGGCCACTTAGTGCTAACGTCCTCATAAAATGGGACCCCTGCTACTAAAATTCAGCATACCAAACGACTAGCCCTTGCTTGTTTTACAATAGTCAGGTCGATTATCACCGTCCAGATATGCAAATTCCAATTTGCCTTCTAGTTTTTGACTGAAAGAGAGAGGTCTTTCAGTCATTGTTAGAGAATGGATCAAATCGGTTTTTCTCAAGAAGACTCTTGCCACAGCGAGACAACTTGCCACATCAAAAAGGCCTAAGTACAATTAAGCTGTGGCAAACTCGTCACGCTGTGTCAAGAGTCTGTCTTAGGAGACACCTTAAGAGGTCTAATGTGTTGCTTCATGGCATTGAGGCCCAGCTTTAATGTGGGGGGAGGGTTCGTCCAGTGGTAGCGTGCTGGGCTGCCAATCGCTGGGTCCAGGGTTCGAATCCAGCTCTTGCCGGGTCACCTGGGCCTATGTTGGACGGCTGTTTCAATCATCCTTCGCCTCATTGCCATGTCCTCCCCCTGTCCTAATTAGCCTACCAAGTGTATAAATACAGGATGTAAAGCCCCAATCATCCATCCATCCATCCCTGCTGTAATGTCGTGTTCAATGCTAACCTGGACTTGGCTGTGTCAGTTCTTCTGACAGCATGGCGTGGTCATTTGTCCATACTGTGCATTTATATATCCATTTGTTATTTCAGACAAGCCTCCACCCTGTACACATTCAAGGCATTCTCTTCATTGAAACCTCTGCGAATGAGCGACCAAGAAATGGGATGCCCCAGTCCCATGGAAATGACAGAATTGCGTAAATCCAAAATTCTCAAAGAGAAAGATCTGAACACTGGCGTAGCTATTCAAACGAAAGAGTAATTGGAAAAATCGACAACTGCTCTGTTAGAATGGTTTGCAATTGTTGGAATTAAAGACTGAATTGAAAAATTTTCAACAGCTCTGTTCAAATGGTGTAACTGTTCAAGAATGATTGGGAAAAAAACAGGTTACAGAGAACAAAGAGACTTCATTGCAGACATTGTTGCTGGACTCATGTAATTGTAATATTCGACATTTTAAGGCTAATTTATAATTTTTAATTGATGGCTGCCCTGAATTAATTTAAATGATATACTCAATTCACTGATAATTGTATTGTAACGCTAGTTTCAATTAAACTGGGGTGTACACTTAGTTTAAAATGAAATCCATTCATTGCGAAACGCATCATATTGCCAGCGTTAATGAAATAGCGATATAAATTTATAAACTGCCTTGCGATGCCAACTGTAAATTTTAGCGATTACTTTGCCTTGCCAGATCGCAGCATTTGTTATAATTCTGTTCCATTTTTTTACACAAATTTAACTATTTACACTTTATTTTATAGTTAATTATATTTACATTTTATATAAATTTACATTACAAATTTTTTCCTGGTGTGCACCCGCAATAATACACAATTCTTATTTCATGGTTTACATATTTGATTATTTTAAAATCTGAATCTGAAATGATGTACTCTGTGTATTTTCAAGTTCACTATGTTTCAGTTATTTCTGAAATATATTTAATGTATTTATTTTAATTCTATAAAGGTAGATTTACTGTCACTGTTGGTACGGTACTTGTGATATTACTGCTCCGGTGTACATATTTCTGTGAATTTAAATTTCTTTCTGGTGTCAGTGGTGTGCATTGGCGTAACTATGTAAGGTTGAGGGGTGAAATGCATGCCCTGGGGCCCTAGTTACGCCACTGCTGGTGCGATATGTCTCGCACAATTTATGTCCTTTGTCCTTTAAAAGGACTCCATGTATAAAGTCAAATTGCGTTTGCTTTTAAGATGCACAAGAATTTCTGTTCAGACCAGTGGGGTACAATACCATGGCCTCCTGCAATTATGCTAATGAATTAACAATTTGTTTTTCGTATTGGTACGAGCTGGTCAATGAACTTATTCGATCAAATTTTAGGCCAGACATAATTGATCTTTAGCTTCTCGGATCTTCTCAAGGCACTTTTTTGTAGGGTCAGTCAGTAAGACAAAAAAAAAAGTTGAAACCTCGATTTTTTATAATGTCAATTTGATAAACATTGTGGGCATGTCCTTTTTTTTCATCGGCAGAAAATCTAGTGTGTTGGCCTGTCCGCGAAGCTAAGGATCAATGATTTAATTATCTCTTACACTTGTCAAGTGTGCACAAATATCAACTGATGATGCACCAGATCATATGGACTCAATTGAATGTAATTATTTATAAGGTCCATAAATTTGCAGCATGAATGGTAGAGCATGGAGTCTGAATTTTTTTAAATAATAAAATTTATGCCAGATGTAGGCATTCTATGAAATTGTTAACAATTATATAAAACGCACAAAACCAATGTTACAAACATCAACAGTTTTATTCATAATGTATGTAATACTATGTATATATGTATCAAGTGAAAATGTATCTAAAGTACGATAGATATACATGTGTAATAATTTGAAGGTTATTCAAAATTTCAAATCATAATGCACTTTACCGTAAGATACAATGCACTAGGCAACTTACAAATACAAGCAATCTATTATTGTAACATGATTCTTACTGAATACAGCTTCAATATTTAGCACGTCATCACTACATCTATTTTAATAAAAGTTGAAGCACAAGGGTACGTTTTTATGGCTCTTTTTGGCAATTGAAGGCAATTCTAAATGAATTGTGCAGTTGCAATGTAAAAATAGAATGCTCTCAGTAGAGTCTCACTTCAGAAAGTGATCTTAACAATATGTAAGGGCTATTCCATTTAAAAATCTGGAGGGGGGTGGTCGGGTTGATTAATTTTTCGTATGATGTATGTACGGGTGAGCGATAATACGAAGTAGATGCTTGGGGGGCACTCGCAGAATTCACTTTAGATGTATGGGGGGGGGACTGCCGTTCTATTCAGGCCTACGCAATGTAATAACGAAAATTTAATTTGATGTATGTACGGGGGGTGAAAAAATCGAAGTTAATGCATGGGGGGGTAAAAAAAAAAGGTTTTAGATGCATGGGGGGGGGGGTCAAAATCGTAGCCCGACCAGGTTTTTAAATGGAATAGCCCTAACGGAACTTCAACCAACATATAAAGTAAATTTGACAACTGGTGTAAATAAATGAAATGGATTTTCTCAAGTACCAAGTGTTTAATGCGTAGGGGTGACCATTAGATTGAGGGACTCAGGAGCAGGTTAAAAATTTGGCAAGCGAGATGAAATAACAGGAATCATTCTGAACAGTTAGGAATACAAATTTTGAAAAAAAAAAGAAAATAACTACAAATGTATTTTTGATCACACGCAAAATAAATAAATTTCTCCCCCCAGCCTATATTTTGTAGGCCTGAGCTGATACGAAAATGTCAAAATTGAATGCAATCATTTAGTCAATGAACTGTACAGCTACAGGAATGTGATTGAAAAATTGTAGCCGGAAACTGACGCTCACTCATGAATAATAGCCTGTAGTGTTGGGTATCGTGAGGATTTTGCGATACAATAGTTTAAACGATACTTAGTTAGCGATACAATACCTGAACGATACATACTATCAAGTGAGGAAACGATTCAATATATTGCCAACTATTGAGGTGCTCGATACAATACTATTGCGATAGGTAAATTACCCGAAAAAGCTTGAAAAACATTATTTATAATGGTGTCAATTCAACATCATTGCTGTATGAAGTTAGTGTTAGGAAAGTTAAGCAAAAAAATATTCTCTATTTCACAAAACTTAAGCCAAAAAACTGAAAAAAAGTTCCGATTTTCTTGGGTTTCTCACAAGATAGAGGTGTGATGCGCATTAAAGCGCACATCAGAAATTAGCGGAACTATGCTTTTAAGCAGACAATTACTATCGCGATAATCGTGATACTTGCTGCCTTTGGCAATAGTGTATCGTGATATATCATGCCTAATTTTTCCTCACGATAGTTGTATTGTGACTGCATTGGCGATTAAGTATCGCGATAGTAATAGTATCGTCCCAACAATAATAATAGGAATAAAATGGTCTAATTCTGAATTGGAATGTTCAGATAGATCTATACTAATTTAGAAAACCATGAATAAATCCATGATTAGGCCAATATGTATAAAGTCATATGAATAGCAAATGCAAAAATATAAATCTATTCTCATGACAATAAGATACTTAATTGAGCGTCTGTAAATCCCATCTCTCCTATGCTATAGATAGTATTATCTTATGGTCACCTCTCATGAATGTATATGCAATGATCAATGTAATGAAGGATAAATCTCGTCTCCGTGTAAAAATATGAACGTCAGTTAATCGAGGATGCTTCGTGATTTTCCGATGATCATGCCGGCTTGGCTCGCTCCTTGGTTTGTTCCCATCTGAAGGCCAATAATCCCTTGTCCTTCTTTCGTTCCTTCTCCAACTTTCATGTCGTTAATGTGTCTCGTTGTTCCGAAGCTCATCCCGCTCTGAGAGGCCAGTTTGTTCGTACCCATCTGGAATGAATGTGATAGCGGTGAAGTTTATTATGTTCAAATGTAAATGATGTAGCTGTCCATTCATTAGCACAAAAAAAAGTCTCTGAATTAAGTTGTGTTTGTGTGTTTTACGCCTCTGCAGCACCTTAATGGGCTATATCGACTCTGAATTAAGTTTATTGGACGCAAAATGTATGTTAAAGATCTATTAGACTTCAAACTAGTTTCTATTATCTCAATATCATAATATGTTGACATTTTTCACTTTCATAAATTGTTCTATTAAAATATCAATTATTATCTAATTTTTTGTATTTCATAATTTTGTATTTAATGAATACTCTCTATGCAATGCCTACCTGCAGACCAATAACGGCTTTTCCTTGGTTTAAAGTTTCTTCGTCAAAATGTCTGACATTTTTCTGGGCTTCTTTTGGTCCTAGGACGGGTCCATCATAACCATTTGACTGAGCCTATGAAGCAAATACAACATTATTTATAGTTTGTACATCAATTCATATGGAAATTGAAGTTATTAACAGTAATCAAGTTGACTTCTTCATATTACAACCGGGAAAATCTTTTTTGGACAAATTTGGACAACCTGGACTGCCAGTTGAGTTGTCTTCATTACAAAAATAATTAATGCATTTTCTTCATATCAAAATACAATTTCCAGGTTTATCAGTGATTGTATATTATAATGTATAAGACATATTTCACAATTTTGATTGGAAAACAATTATCATTTTCAGATTTTATAGGACTGCCAAAGGTCATAAAAATTCCTTGAAAAGTCTAGGAACTACATTGATTGGGACTCATGTGAACCACCATTCAACCATGTAAAGAAAACATGCAAAAAAACCAATTGCTCTCAGTGACAAACTTACCTTTCTCCCAAGTGCATGGATGGTGCTGACGACTTGGACCATATTTTGATTTTCGTAGAGATCCACTGTTTGGAACAAGTCAGTTTTGTTAACTCCGTATTTTTCGCAAGCCGTCAAGAAATTGCTAATGTTTTCCATTTGTTTGAAAGCCACCTTCATCTTGTTGGACTTGCACTTTCCAGGGCCCATGATAGCTTCTGCTAACCTGGATAAGGCAAAAGTTGAAAATTATGTTTTGGCCTTTACCGAAAGCACAAACCAAAGCCTAATAGTCTTTTCTTTATTTGTCACTCGTATTATATAGATAGTGGATGGTGAGGAGACCAATAATGAGAGTTACTAGCCAAAGCAGTAATATTGCAGTGATCGAAACATAATTGCAAACAAATTTAACAATTTTTTCATCAAAACTGGTCCGTCTTTAGCAGATAAAATTGCTCAACCGCAGGGATTAGATTTTAAAAATTTCCTTGAAAATGATAACAATAACATGTTCCACTTCCAAAACGTGAATGAGGAATGTGTTCTTAAAATTATAAACACCTTGAAACCTAAATCTAGCTGTGGCATTGATGGAATCTCAAATAAGCTGCTTAAAGAAATTAAACTTTATATTCTTAAACCCCTTACCCTAATAATTAATCAATGTCTTGAAACAGGAATCTTTCCAGACAAATTGAAAATTGCGAAAGTGCTCCCAATCCATAAAAAAGGAGAAAAATTTATATTCGACAACTATCGACCTATCTCAATTTTACCGAGCTTGTCAAAGGTCTTTGAGAGAATCATGCATGATCAAATTTATGACTACTTTAGAAGCAATCAACTATTTTATGATAACCAGTATGGCTTTAGAAGTGGTCACTCTACAGAGCTTGCTGCCTTGGAATTAATAGACAGGATAATACTCTCCATGGATAAAAAAGAAATCCCAGTGACGGTATTTATTGATCTCTCAAAGGCCTTTGACACTCTTGATCATGAAATACTCTTATGTAAACTACAAAGCTATGGATTTGCAGGGAACTCTCTGTTGCTCTTACGAAGCTATCTCTCAAATAGAAAACAGACCCTTGAAATATTTGATGTCCAATCTGATTACCGAACTATTCAAACAGGAGTGCCACAAGGATCCATTCTGGGTCCCTTATTATTTATAATATATCTAAATGATCTGAAACAAGCTTGCAACATCTTTCAACCCATAATCTACGCTGATGATACAGCACTTTACACTGTATTAAAAAGCCGCCTAAATCAAACCAATACCATTAATGATGAATTAAATGTCATTAATAACTGGTTTAAACTTAACAAATTATCTATAAATGAAGCAAAGACAAAAATGATGAGGTTCCACACTAAACAAAGAAAATTAAATCCTATAAATATTTTCATAAATGACAAAAAAATTGAAATTGTAAATGAATTTAAATACCTTGGTATTATCCTGGATTCCCATCTCACATGGAAACCTCATTTAAACATGATTTCCCAAAAAATTGCAAAAACAAATGGCGTGATGAATAGAATGAAGAACATTCTCCCATGTAATATTCTTAAAACTATTTATAATTCTCTTATTTTGCCTTTCTTAAATTATGCATTACTTGTATGGGGAACAAAATGTGAACAACTGTACAAATTGCAAAAAAGGTCGGTTCGTATAATTGTAAATGCCAAATACAATGCACATGCTGAACCAATTATGAAAGTCTTAAATACTCTAAAAATCAGTGATATGCTTAAACTCCAGGAGATGCGCTTTATATACAAACATCAAAACAGAACCTTGCCCAAGCACTTTCTTACAGACATGTTTGCAACAAATTCACAAGTTCACAATCATAACACTAGAGGAAGATCTAATTTAAGAATTCCTCAAAGCGAACATGCTTTTGTGAAAAACAGTATTAGATACCGTCTTCCAAATCAATATAACAATCTCCCCACTGATATCAAAAATAAAATTACAACACATAGTTTTGAGGGTTTTAGCAAATATGCAAAGCAATTCTTGCTTAATACATACAACAATACCTGTAATAGGGTTCATTGCTATATTTGCCATAGATAGTCTGGCTGACTAAGGTAAAGAAAACCTGATTGGTTGCGAATTTGCTAACTAATATTCTGTGTGTATGTTCAAATAAGCTCCTGTATTTTAATGCAATGTCTGATCTACTGGATTGATTTACTGTGCTCCATGAATTATTATTTAATTGTTCTTTTCATTCTGTTGAACGGAATGTCATAAGCAAAACACTTGAATAATCTATCATTTTTATATATCATGTCTGGCGATTGTCAAATATTTCAAAATTCCTGATGGAATGTCAATGATAATAATTTAGTATACTTTTTTTAAATATCATGACTGGATTTTCCCATACTCCCCAGGTTGGCTTGTCGCTAGCGACAAGAATCTTGTCTTAGATAGGTCATCCTGTCCACAGAATTTATTTTAATTGTACATGTTGTATTTAACTAGAGTTGCTTCTTTTACAAATCAGTGATAATAAGTTCAAAAATCAAAACTGTATAATTGTAAATTTTGTGGAGAAATAAAATTCTTGAGTCTTGAGTCTTGAGTCTTGGTCTTCATTGTCTGACATTCTGACTAAATGGAGTATTTTATGCAGGTTAATTATGTTGATCATCATTTTTTGAAGACCCTATTTTGAAGACTGTTTATTTAAAGACAGAACATTCACAATTCCACAAACCTGCATAGAATAATTCCGTCTTTCAAAACTTCTTGAAATTGGTCAGGTCCCAATGGCTGGTCTGGATCTGCTCCCTGGTGAAACAAATAAGGAAAAATAAATCATTAAATTGTAAAATAACATTAATGGGTTATCATATAGTTTGAAAAATTTCCAACCTACAGGGCCAAATTGCAGTGAATTACACGCTTGTCTATTAAACAAAACTCCATTAAAATCAAAGAACACCAGCTTAAACACAAGTTCAAAAAGACAATCTGAACTTCCAATGAAAATTTTCTTTACAAGCCAAGGTCAAGAATTTATCACATTGAAGTTGAATGAATTAACTTAAAAAGCAATAAAATAAAAAGCAAGTGTATCTCAGATGCTATAGTTTTAGAGATATGATATTACTCACTTCAGCAAGGGGTTCTCTGAGCACAGCCTCAATCCACACTCTGGCTTCTTGTTCTTGGTGAATGTCGTATTTTGATGCGATCTGAAAAGACAATGACATCGGTACAATGACTGAACAGGTATTGGGTATCGTAGGATATCAATTACCAAATGAAAATAAGATTTTCGGAGCTTAAAAGCAGTACTCTTAAGACAAGTTATGATTTAGCCCGATTAAAGCCATTTATTGGTTGCATGTAAACCATCTCTGTCAGGGTTCCCACAAAATTTTACAACGGGAATTCCATGACTTTTCCATGACCAAATTTCGGATTTTCCATGACCAATGTTTTACTCATTGAGGTCGAGATTCACCCCAAAACGAATTCACGTGATGACCATCGTTCACTGTCCGGCCATCTGATCAACCATCTGACTACCATTCTACCATAAGCTCCCAAATGTGTTAAATTTTAGCGCAAATCGTAGTCAAAATGTGAATTTTCCATGACTTTTCAAAATATTTTGATTTTCCATGACTTTTACATGACTTTCCATGACCACTATTTTTTCCATGTCTTTCCCTGACTTTCCATGACTGTGGGAACCCTGTCTGTGATCTTCCACTAACTGATTGATCAGTTAAAGACGCCCAGAGAATCTGTGCTGGAGTGGTTAAAGATGACTTTAGCACAAAAACAATTCTGAGGAAAGTAATATTAGGCCTATAGCACAAAAATTAATACCAGGTAAACAAGCTTGCCTTTTTCTGTTTCGGCTATGTTTCTGGAGCCAAGTTTTTCATTTTTAATACATAATTACAACATTAACACCATAACCAGTATTTAATTAGACACCATAATGTAACTTTAACCCTAGGTTGCAAAAATGCACTTTCTTTTTATTGAAACTGAGCCACTTTAAAAAACATTAGCCTGAGTGTCAACTGCTCATTTGAACAACCTAATGCACAACTTGAGCAACTCCTGCTTGTTTGGTTCAGATTCTTGACATTCAAGAACCACCAAAACACTTTATGTTTATCTGCTTATAATGTTATAAATACCATTTGTGCCACTTTGCAGGACAATTCCCAAGATAATTCTCCTATTATAAAGCATGAGAAAGAGAGAGTGATTCTGAGTGAGTTGGGGTCACACACAGGGTATTATACTTCACTGCACAAAGGTCTCTATTGTTCACAGTGGGGCTGGAGCTTGATATGCACTTTTTTGTCCTCAGGGTTTAGAATCTATTTCCCTATTTCATGAATTTCTATCCCCATGAGTTCACCCTGTTCTGTTGTTCATAGCAGTATGATGAGAAAGTTGGAAGTAAAATCTGGGCAGAATAGACCATCCCAGCCTGTTTGACGGTGTTTGTACTAGTCTTACTGCTGCAGACAGACCAGTCTAATTGTGAGTTAAAATACCCTATGATATTAAGAGTTGTCAACTTGAGTCAGTCACTACACAGTCAAGTGCTATATTTGTAGGGCCAATCCCCAGTCACAATATATAGCTTTTGTTGTATCTAAATTGACAAAAGTATGAGAAACCACTATATATTGTGCACACATTTTTATGTCCAATAATGACTAGTTTAACTGCAGTATTATACAGATTTTATGATGGTATAGTCATCTCAAAGAAGTTAGAACTTCACTCATGTCAAAAGAAAAACTTCACACTTGATAAAGTCGAATAAAGAAGGAAAAAGAACTATGATAGTATTAAAAGCTGCACGTATCAAATTGCAGTTAGAGTAATAAGAAACTTGGTAACTATGTTTGTTGCCATGGCAATGAATTCAATAAAAATATTATTAATCTGTACTTTAGTTAAAAGTATACACTGTTCCGTATATATTAGACACTTGATAAAGCTTTAAATAAATACATACTTGAATAAAACTACTTTCAGAAAAATTCTGCTCAAACCTCAGCAAGATTTATTCTATTACACTGACAATTTGCAGATATTTTTGGTTCATCTTTTTCTCATTAAAATGTTTTACAAACACGACCTTCAATATTTGAGTAATTTAACAAATTAAAACAACTGAGAGGCTTGTTGAGACCATGTTCTTATTCACGGATCAAATATTTTTTAAAGTTTGACAAATTAGCCACACACTTCATTGAATTAATTATGTGCATGTTGACAACTTAAATTGACGCTAATTTTGACAGCATTTTCGGACTTTGACATAAAAAAACTTCATTTTCAGAAATCTAGTCAAAAATAGAAAGCAAATCTTAAATATTTACTTGTTAGTCCTATGATGGCATAATGTAATACATTCCTCAGAATAATCATGGTACATATTTCCATGTTACAATGAATGCAACCCTCCTTTACCATGTTTATATAATTCTTTATCAAGGTAGGCCTACTTTTTAATGAAATCTCTGAAATTCACAAATCATTATAATTTGTAATGTCAGTCATTAGGATTACAGCAGCTTAGGTAGGCCCAAGGGAATTTTAATTCAGTGATAACTTGCATAAAATATCTTTAAAATATTTTTAGTCAAATAATTACTCTAAAATAAAGACAACTAATTTATTTTCTACTCACCTTGCTTCTGATTTCAGCAGTAAGTCCGTACCCTCTTGGTCTATTGGCCATTTTGAATGTGATGAGATATTAAACTGAAAAAGAAATAGGTTTATTAGTGATATTATAATTATTAACTTTCAGAGACACAGACTAAATATTAATAAGAGGAAATAAAACAAATTTATTCATACAAAATTCATATAGGCCTATATTATACATGAAGGATGTCAAATTTATATTTTTTAGATGCTCAATTCCCCAAAAGTGCAAAAAGATTTTTGATACTTTTTCCACAAAAATTACACAAGTAGGAATTTTGTTTTTTATTTATGGGAAATTTTTACATTTCGTTTCAATTGCCTGAAAAGTCACATTGTTTCTAGTCATGTCTAAGACTAAGAGCACAATCCCACGAAAGAAACCTTCATTTCTAGAACTCTAGAAGCAGAGAAGGGGGGTTATTCATATCATGTATCATAAATATATCAGGGACCACTCTAGCAATGCTACATACAAGCATGGACCATCTCCTGGCTCCTGCATACTTGAATCATGTGAATGTTGTAACAATATTGTTCATTGTCATCAGTAATTGTCATGATAGCATAATTTCTTGTCATGTTTCCAACCCGTAACTCTCTTACTCAAGGACATAGGATAATTTAGCATATTGTCTAATAACTTAATATCATTGTGTCATACAATATCACTTCATTTTTTGTCATTTATGAATGCTACTAGAAAATACCCTCAAGATATTTAACTTTAAATTTTAGATACTCAGGCAATCATTACAACATGACATTTGTTTAGCAGCCATTTAGCCTTGAACAACACCAAATCAAAAATACAATGGTAGTGTAACAGCAAATAAGTCACAATAATATAATAATATCATATATCATATATATATAACATGGTGTAATTAAGTTATAAGACTGCTAAACAACATTTTTGACAAATTATTTGTTATTTCTGTGTGGCTAGGAATTTTAAAACATTAACTTCACCATTAGCCAAACAGCCTGAAACAGGAACAAACTTGACGCCAATCGACACAATTTGTTTGACAAAAATAACATTGGTTTAGGGCGTTATATTTATATAATTATCGACCAAACCTATCAGCTAACTAAATAAAAGACCGATAAATATAAAATAAAAGGCACATTTTCTGACATTCCGACTTCCTGGAAATTGGTTTGAAACCAGAATGCTACAGAGATACACGCCTAATCAGCTGCTAATTCTAATCAATTCAAATGTAAAAAAAATGTTTTAATGTAGGTCTATATTGTTGCATTGGTCAATATAAATATATGTAAATTTCTATGATTTTATGTGATTCTATTCAAAAAATTATATCCTCCGAACTCAGAAGACCTCTATTTTAAGACAACTACCAGTAATGGCACAGGCATGGTGTATACCATAATCTTTGATAATAATATTACACCTGTTTGAATATTATCAACAATTATGGCAACTGACAATATCACAAACACATTTCAAATTGATTCCATTGACACTATTTACAAGTTACAAATAAGTTCATTTACCTTATAGCAGGTGAGATAAGTCCAGATTATAATGAAATTATACAAGTAATCCAATAAGTTATCAGTTATCGTTGAGGCAATGTTGACAAAATTTAACTTATATCTCAAAGGTCTAGTAACTATTTTTAAAAGCACACTCTTGAGTCTCTAACTCTCAAATGAGCAGCTGAGTCAAAGCAAACTTTTCCAGCAAATGGCAAGTGGGCCAGGCCCCAAACAGGACATTCCAGGATAAATGGCCCAAAGAGTGACAATTATACAATACAGTTGTTTCCAAATACTACAGCTTACAATACAAGGATCCTGTTGGATTACAAGCAATTCTGGCATTTGTGTTTATTGGCAATTTTAGTGCTGATTTAGGGAACTGTAAGCATATAGGCCTTACCCATAAATAAGTGACACATTGGCTAAACATGATCTAATCACAGGCAGTGTTCACATGCTTTGCCCTTATTCTGTTATATTCATTGCAAAAATTCATTGCACTGATGTCAGATAAAAGACCGGATGTAATACAGGCTATAGGCTCTTACCTAAACAAAGTAATGTAAGTGTTGCTAAAAAATTAATGATAACTCAATACCCTACTGTGTATTTTTAGCTGTCTAGCTGCGCCTCCCTACAGTGAGTAGTAATTTTCCGAACCCAATTTTGGACAACTGACTCTTCATTCCAAGTTAAAGTTTGCAAAATGAATCTCTGTACTAAATATATGTTTGAATGCTAGATATGTGTGGGAACTTTCTTCAGAGTATATATATTAAATTTTTACTAACAGTTGTATACCTTATTATAATGTGTGAATGATATGTAAGTTGCTAACTAGATGTAGTTTTTGTTTAGGAATATCAACAGCACTCATTTCTATGTTGGAGGGCCTTTAAGCAGTTGCTGCTGGTCCATCCGATATATTTTTGTATAATGTTTTAAGGACTTTATTATATTAAATTTATACTGACATTTTTAAAATTATCTTTTACTTGAAAATCTAAACTGATATTGGACACTCTTTAAAAACATCGGACATTTACAAGTTTAATCACTAGAACTGGGACCAGTATTGTAATAATAACATTATACTTAACCTTGTTTTTAGCTTTCTGTAGATTAGTGTAGACTTTGATTTTGCTTTGTATTGTGATATTGATGACACATGTATCTTTTTTGATATTCGGTTTGTCATAATAAAAGTTTATATATATATATTATACCAAGGTGTATTGCTCAAGCTCCCCCTATGGGAAAATGACAGTCGTTGTGTGCGGTCATATTTGCGGAAGTTGCCATAAACGGTATTCTTGGGATATCCCATGGCCACCAGGCCTGTTTTGTGGTGGCTGGGAAACAGACTATAGTATGCTCACCAAAGGGCAGACTGAGGTTCCAATTTAATCAAGAGATGGCTCTGTAGTCTCCTAAATTCTGATTGGCTGTCAAAGGGAATTCCCTTGTGATGTATGCTGATATGGGTGCACACACAGGTAAGATTGGCGAAACAAGGTTTAATGCGAGTCTAAATACAGTGCAGTGGGTGAAAATCATCTCTAAGTGTAGCTGAGAGACTATTATCTCACAGAAACAACAAGAATGCTGTGAAAGGCTGCACCTTGAGCAATTTTAATCAATTTTTCTATATTTGCACTCCACCAGGCGGCACTTGAGCCATACACCTTCCTCTCTATCTCTAGAACTGCTAAGCCATTGTGATCATTCCGCCTGTGATATAATCCTGAAAACAAGAACCCGAGGGTTACCAAACCTGGGAGTGCACCGCCTCAGATCCTTCCCACATTTGACACTGTTTAAAAGTATTATTTTGTTAATTTGAGAGAATTTTAATTGAAACCATAGGGCAAATACTAGATCTCAATTCGCAAATTTCAAATTATTGACATTCTCAAGTCATTCTATATTGCAACCCATAGTGTTTATGTTTATGCATTTTATGGTCAATCTTACCCACTAACTGATTCGCAGTAACATTTCTAGTTTCTAGTTAGTTAGTTCCAGGGCACAAAACGTTTGGCCAGAACTATACTGGAAGTATGAACTTGGTTGCCTACAAAATTGCCAATTGGCACAGTAACAGAGCATGATTCGAAGCTGGTCCCTTGCACAGGAGACAGGAACGTTATCCATTACATTACAGGAAACTTCGAAAGAGACAGTCACATTTTGGCCACTTATGGACCTGAAGGATGGATTGATGGAAGGACTGACCGATAGACAGACACACACAAATGAAAACATTATTCCCGTCCAGCAACGGGGCTTTACAAATGTTGCCTGGAAATTAGCTGAGGGGGGATAACATGGGGGCAAACATGGGGCACTCCGCGGCACTTCCTATCTCGTCCACGTTAATTTTGGGCCTGGGGGCTGGCAATGGCCCAATAGTATTCCCCTATAATATATGTACGCCACTGTCAACCAGTGAAAATGAACAAACCATTTTGTGATAAATCTTTGTACTTAAACTGACCTGAACTTCTTGAAAATATATCAAGTAGGCAGTTTGGCAACTACACGGATCAATACAACGTCATGAATATCACAAATCTGTCAGCTGGTCAGTTCAATCACCTTGCTGGCTAATAATATCAAACATTATTCAATGAGACAGTAAATTATGATCAAGAGATCAACCACTATCATGTATGGTCAAATAGATAAAATACTTCAGTTTACTTGATCAAGCTTGAGATTTCTTATCACAAGTTGCTGATGTGTTTGGACAATGATATAGGTTATACCACATTATATAATGCAAACTAATAAAGATATCTAAGCAAGGAAAAATCACAAATAGATCACATACCTATATAGATTGAACATTGAGCAGCTAGTTTAACACTTAGTTATGAGATTCAAAATAGTGAATCCGTAAAAATTATAATTTCATATTTCATGTATTTGAATAGTGTCAATTTTGTGTCATCTGTCTGCTATCTACTACAGATCTATTTAATTGTGAAGTTTGAAGTTTTTTATTTTTTCTTGATAACATCTGAATTCAATTTACAAAAGTATATAAAGATAATAAATATAAAGTTCCATTCAGTTAACAAGAAGGAAACAGAGTTAAAATTAACTATTTTAAGTTGTTCCCTTTAAATAAATAAAATACAGAATTTAAAAGGAAAAATTAATAATACAAATGAACAAAACATGCATATATATATTGGAGCAATGTATCATAGCAACTTCATTTAATATAAATCAGTTTTCAGCTTAACAACTGGCTTGGTCAACCAATTCTTCATAATTATATATCATTCTCCCTATAAATACCTGCAAACTCAACTTCCATTATACATTGTTATAATCATATTATTCTGCTATTCTGCCTTGAATCACTCAAGTATTGCAAAGTAAGACAGACTTTCACAGTCAAGAATCTGGTGCATAAAATGTGAATAAATCATGAAGAAATGTAGTGATAAATATTCTAGGTCTTTTATGAGAATGATAATGCAATTCCACAAACCTAAAAAGCAGTTCAAGTCATTCTAGATGACTTCAAGAGAGCCAAAGACTAAATTCAGAATATTCAGACATATATCATTGTGCAACCAACCTTTTGTGCAATGAGTGACTATACAGCTGATATACACAAATGTGTACTGACTACTAAGAGTGTAGACTAGCATTAGAACATTGTTGAAATTTATTGTGCTTTGAAGTCTGAAGTATATTCTAACATGGTCTGTTTGTTGCACTGGGTTTTGTTCATTAACTGTGACAATATATATGACAATATATAATGGTTTAGTATAGCAGTTACTTTCAGTTTTTACATATATTATGTAGGCCTATAGATGTTTAATGATGTGCAATTTATGATAAATCATCCATTATCAACATTTGGTAGGGATTTACCAAGTAACAAGTACACATGTGCAATAAACAGCAAATAAGAATAGCTACAACAGGTTTAAATTACATTAATCACACCCATATTTTCCATGGATTTGGTCTATCTGAAATATGATTAAACATAGGCTGCACAGCAACCAACCCTGGACATTTAGGAGACAGCATAATGCTATATTTGATGAACCGGTCATCTTCCAATCACTAGAGTAGATTCTCTGGGTGCTTCCAACCAATTCAGAATGCTTCCCAAGGTTTGATATCTACATAAATCAGTACTATTCACACACTGTAAAATGACCCAAATAAACTTGGAAGCAACTATTCCTTAAGTTTTTCTGTACAAAGTTCTGTCATTGTGCAATTGTAACCTCACAAGGCGCCGCCATAACTGCGCGTCTTCATATCACTTATTATTTCAAAATGCAATAATGGTCAAATGCCTGTATAATGTAAATGATTTTGCATTGATCAAGCCACCACAAGCCCTTAATACCATGTTTACCTGATACCATGGCCTGCTAAAATCCAGCTTCTCAATAAAATGGCAATCAGATAGTACAAAAAACCTCCTGTACCTGCTCACAAGTGAAAGCATGCACTCCCAATGAAGCTATCACCGTTCCACATTTATAAGTACTGAATTCATGCATATTTATCATGTACATGTTGAGCAGAAATCTATAAATACACACAATATCACCCACATATGCACATAAACAACCTTGCATCCATAATATACCTATAACATGATGATATATCAACTGGTATACTGAAAATAGCACATGACAAATTTGCAAGATTTTCTTGGCAAGCAAACATGGCAGATTATTGAGCTGCCAAGCTTTCCTGGGCCTTTCTCTCAAGGTCAAGAAATAGGTCATCTTAGAGGTGAATCTGGGTCACCCAAGGTCATCAAGGTCATGTTACTGAATGTCATCATCACACAAATTGTATCATGGATCCCTGAGCTTAGTGAGTTATGGCACATTATAGAATCAGCGTTTTCGTGAAATGTATGACAAATTTTTCTCTGCGGAAGACAACCACATCGCAAGATGGTTTAGTTTGAGAATGAAAACGATGAAGATCTATCTATCTATCTATCTATCTATCTATCTATCTATTTATCTATCCAAATGATTTCTTTCTGATCTCCTTTAAAATGATTTTATCTCTGACTATACAGATTTCCATGCTGTCTGCTGTCTGACAATTTAAAATGCATGAATACATATCATGACTGAGTGCTGATCCAAAATGTAAACAGCCAAATTCCCAATTTGACAGCCAAAATATCATATCATTGTGTCACTGCTGACTAAGTTCTGACTCTTTTCAAGTTGTGATGAGGCCACAAAAAAAAAACCCTTTGTTCTGACAAACATTTGGGTTTACAATGGACACACCCATTGGTCAGCAGGGATTATAGTGCTGGAAAAATATATGAGCAGCCCAATCAATAGTCAATGACCATCAAAACATGAAACTGATCATTGAAACAAGAACCTGGCGATTCAAACCTGGAGAGATTGAGGCACAGTTTTCATTCCTCTTGCCTGTCATGAAAATAGGGAGTTACCGGTACCCTTTGGAATGCTTTGAGCAGTGGCGTATTTAGGGGGGGGGCCATGGTGCCATGGCCCCCCCCCTCAGGCCCAAAATTAACATGGAGGAGATAGGAAATGCCGCGGAGCGCCCCACATTCAACCCATGTAATGGCCCCCCCCTCAGGCCATTTCTAGATACGCCCCTGGCTTTGAGGATACAAGGTCTTCAGAAGCACAAAACACCTTCACAAATTTATAAAGAGATTTACAAAATAGTATGTTTATAATAGGCCTACAATTTGTGTGCTACGGTACCCAAATCTACGATAATTTATATAAATATAAAAATATGATCATAAATTTATAATCATATTATTATAATCGAAATTAAAAGGAAAACATCACCAGTCAAGGAAATTACCGTTTGGTCAGCAAAAGCAATGTCTTCTTTTCAGCCCTACATGACACTCACCCTACAACACTGTCATCACCCTCCTCAAAATCATCTTAGACAGGCTATTTAAAAATAACTACTGCTACTATCACTTCCAAACTTAGCATGAAGTAGTATCACAGTATCATCTAACTCTTTAATTTTGGCAGACCTGTCAATTATTAGGGAACTGTCATCAGCTGCTGATGACTTTGCAGTACTCCGCGAAATTGGATAGAATAACTCCCGCTACAGTCATTGCTGCTGTGTGATGAGGATGGCTGTACAAAGATCAGACTTTCTTCTGATACTCAACTGATCAACCCCACACACTCAATCATCCTGTCAGGGCCAGGACTTAGCTGGAATTGCAATTGTCCTCATATGACAGTAATTTCCAAGACTGATAAAGATACTTCAAAATGTATATGTATATCCAGCAGAATTGTGGACTAGCCAAACCAAACAAACTAATGTACAAATAAACATGACAAAATAGACCATTTAATATTCATAACATACACTTACAATAGCTTAAAATATGTTGTCATTTCTATGCTATTACATGAATATCAGAGAGAAAAAACACATTATCATAAAGCCTGCATTTCAACCTACATTGTCCAAATACCAAAACAAAAAGCCCTTATGATAATATGCAGACAGCATGAGCATCTCATTTGTAATGCATGGGGTTTTCCAATTTTTTGTCTTCTTTTACAACAAATTGAACAATTTCCATATTGCATCAAATCACAAAGAATGAAGTAGATCGAAATATTCTGTCTCATGCAAGTGAGCCATAGGCTTCCGGGTGTTGTTGGTCAGATATTTTCGGACTACGAACAAACCCAAGAATATAAACAATAGTTTTATCAAACACAAAGTCTTTCATATTTTTGTTACATCCAATTCATTCAGAAGTTTGAGTCAACCTAATCTTTCTTACGATTTAAAGAACTTACTAAATTCGCAGAAAGCAAAACTGACAAAAAAGTCTAAAATACACAATCTAACTCTGAAAGTTTATTTGTTGTAGTTCCTTTTTAAAAACTGTTTTCTTTTTTAAACTAAAAGTCAGGCCACAATTTATTCTTTTTTTCCAGTTCTAGTATTTTCCACCACTCTATTCAAAGATGGTGACTCAGTGATTCAAGCAGTTTACACCCAAATTTCCTTAATAAGAAATCTTGTAAAGAATGGATAGATGGATCATTGATCATGTGAAATTGCACAAGGATGATGCAATGGGTCATTGTGCATGAACGGTTCCGACTTTTTTAGGGATGCACCGATACCACTTTTTCGCTTCCGATCCGATACCGATCCTGTTATTTTGTTGCTCGTGCAACCGATTTCCGATACCATTCCGATACCGATACCATTGGTTAATTGGAGAGTAGTGCTACCGATCCGATACGGTGTTTTAGGGCTGGATCGGCACCGATACCGATCTTGAGTATCGGATCGGCGCATCCCTAGATCATTTTTGAGAACTTTGGAGTCGGGGAGGGAGTGTCCAGACTCCCAACTCCTTTGGCTTTAGAACAATGACTCCCGACTCCTTAGGTTTCCAGAATTACGACTCCTCCTCCCGTATCCGCTTATCGATTTAAGGAGCCTCTTGCAATTTAATGATCATACAAAAACCAAGCCAAAAATTTAAGTATATATTTCCGCAAAGGAAGTTTTCGGAAAAGGTATCTAGCTGTTTCTTCAGTTGGATACTTTCACTTCACAGCAACATCTTATCATGAACTAGAAGGCACACAAGTGTGCAATGGGCGGTAGTTATGGCATGGAGTTCTGTGCTGAGCACAGGTGATGGTGGTATATATTTCAGTTTTAAGTGTAAGTAAACTTAACCATAATTATAATCATAAATGCAAATGATATGATGGTGATAAAGTGTACTAGAAATGAGTGCACGAGACGCACACATACCTGTGCTAGCGGCATAAACACCTACGGAGTCTGGGTTGGGTTAGTGGGGGGCGGGGGTGTTTCTATCAAAAAAAATATCCGGTGGACCCCGACTCCTGTCCGCCGCCCCCGGCGGACCCCGACTCCTGTCCGCTGCCCCGACTCCTATCCGCCACCCCCCAACTCCTATCGGTAAAGTTTTAACAAATATGGCCACCAAGGTCACAGAAATGGTTCAAGATCATCCATGTTACAACTCATTCAAGGTGTTACTGTGATACAAAATCCCTGCGAGTTTGGTGGTCCCAGGTAGAATAATAGTGGAGTTGTCGTGTATATAACCTTTTTACAAATATGGCTGCCAAGGTCACAGATATAGATCAAGGTCACTAATGTCAAAACTAATTCAAGGTCTTACAATGATACATAATCTCTGTTAGTTTGGGGATCCTAGCGTAAATACAAGGAGTTACCGTGCACACAAGATATTCACAAATATGGCTGCCAAGGTCACAGAAGTAGGTCAAGGTCAATAGGGAGGACAACTTAGACTACCAAACCTCACATTACAGCAATATGGGCGGGATGGCCTTTGGCCACCGCCCATAACTAGACCTGTCCTAATTTGTGATGAAAAATCAGATAGAACTACTGATAATTGAGATAATTAATTGTAAGTGAATATTTCAGACTACGGTAGTATAGAAATGTTTATCATAAATTTGAAATTTCTTCCAGTGGATGATGACAAAGAGCAGTGCATGGACCAATTAAAGAATTTATTACAACTCCAATAATTCTTCAAAATTTGTGATTCATGTATGCCCCTTTTTTTTTATATACTTCAGCATGTTCATAGTGATGGTCATTTTTTCTGAGAATCTGAAAATGTTGAAGTCAAGAGGAATTTGATGACTAAAACCAGAAACCCTCATTTCCAAGCATGATCATCAGAATTTTCAAAAATAATGATAAGACCCAAAATATGGAAATATAGGAAATGCATACACACTATAGGATATGAGCTACCATTCCACAAAACAACCCTATCAAAATATGGGAAATAGGAAGCATAGGATGAGATATCATTCCACAAAATCTACAAAAATTGTTGTATACAACCAACACACATGATAATTATAGGCAATGTCATATCAGGCATTATAGCATGAATCACCACTCTATTGTCATAATTGTTCTGTGATGCATCGCATTAGAATAGACCAACATCATATTTATGGCTATAACATTATATAGTATTATGCACTAGACTACACCATGATATTACATAATAACCCTGTTATCTCCTGAGCAGGATACCATGATCCTGTCCCAAACATGAGTCTCTCTTGAACTATGTCAAACTATGTTAAGTAGTACTAAAACACTTTTTCACTTCAGAAGTTTTTGTTCACTTTTTTCAGCACTTGCTATGTACAACATTTTATATCTCAGATATGAAATGACACTAACACTGATGTAACTATCTTCTAGTGCTAAATATTTCAAAGAAATTATGATATTTCCCAAACTATGACATTGTGTGATATTGTTGAAATAGTCTTCCAACAGACCTGACTAAACACTACTCTAGAGACGGTCACTTTTGGTCAAGCAGTTGCAGCCAGGAAGGACCATACGGTTATTAAATTCAGCAGTGTTCAGCTATTTGAGGACATTGACCAATGATGTCACAACAGGTTACGGGTCAAATTGTTTGATGTACATGTGGGCAATTCAGTAAAGTCCGATTTACAGATTTGACACTTTAGCAGCTTGTGCAGCCCTACCATTATACCTTAGCTATTTCATTGTTAACCAGGCATGAGGCCAAGTAATATGGGTATCAGACAAGCCATCAACCAAAGCTCCAAGTTCAACAGGAGCTGAGCTACAAGGCAAAATGTCAGGTGTCGGATGTACTCATATGGTGTACCTCCGACACAGTGACACCATAACATTTTGACGTAGCTCAGCTCCTGTTAAACTTGGCGCTTTGGTTGATGGCTTGTCTGATACCCATATTACTTGGGCCTCATGTCTGGATAACAATAAAATAGCCAAGGTATATATAATGGCAGGGCTGCACAAGCTGCTAAAGTGTCAAATCACTGAATTACCCACAGTATGATACATTAAATTTTGAATAAAATTCTAAGTCATGTAATTAACTTACTATTCAATAATTAACAAGCTGGATATTGCTACATGGTACAGCATGTACAGTAACATAGCCATGTAACAGCAATGTTGTTGCCTGGAGTATTGCATGACAGATTGAGGCCCCTCATAACTCATAGAAAATATTTAGAAAACTTTTGCCTGAAGGGTTAACTAGGGATGTAAGCCATACAAATCTTATCAATAACTTCACAATAACATGTATAGTAACACACAGCTGGGAAAACCATAAAGAAAATTTGGCATTTAAAATTTTACACACTAAGAAAGCTTCAGACACAGTTGCATGACACTTTATCATGCCAGACCAACATGTGTGAAGTTGTTATTGATTCAGGAAAAGCCTTTGACAAAGTTGATAGAGTTGGTCGGTTTTTGGGGCAAATATGGTGACAGATACGAAGAAATGAGCTGAATACTGTCTTGAAGAGTGTAATACTGTTTGGTTACAGACCATAAACATGATAAAGACAGAATATAAAAAGAACGAGGCAACATTCGCAGTAAAAATCTAAATGTTGTCGAAATTGTTACAAACGCCACATGGTTTCATCAGGATTTAGAGCCCAAAAAATAGTTTCCAAACAATGGGACTTTCCTCTCGTTTTACGTCTGTTCTTACTGATTCTGATTCATAATTCTAAAGAATTTTTTTTTCATATATACATTCATGAAAAACTGACATCAAGTGGACAACAATTTGCGACCTATTTGTACAAGTTATTATTGATTCAATGGATTTGTATTGATGTGTATTTTGGAGCAGATTAGCCAAAAAAACATCTTAGATAATTTGCAACAATTCGCCTTCAATTCGCACATCCGTTGCAATGGCGCCTCATTTCTTTGTACCATTTTGCCCATGGATCCGTTAGTCCCTCCACATGCTCCATACAGCTATAAAAGGAGTATTTGGAGTAACCTTTTTAAAAATTCTATTTTAAATGATTAAAAAAAGCTCTAGCAGCCTGTGAAGGTAGATAACGATAGCAGAACAGCGCAGAATCAGACATCGCAAACGCATTACATGGTAATTGAATATTTTTACTACGCATTCAGTAAAATTCTTGGCAGAGGGTATGTCTGGAGTCCTAAGGGCAGAATGTCAAGGATAATTACATAACATGTCAACAATATTACCTGGGTAAAGATACGATCTAAGTGGCATATATTATGAGGTTATACCATGGGTAGGTGCAGTACATCCCCGGTATACTCCCCGAGACCCCAGTATATTCCCGAGACCCGAAGGGTCGAGGGAATATACTGGGGTCGAGGGGAGTATACCGGGTATGTACTGCACCTACCCATGGTATAACCTTTTTATCCCATGTCTAGGCACATTTTTGAGATATAAAGTAAAAAACGGCCATGGAACTAAATAAAAAAACGTCGATGCAAATCTATGATTTTACAATTGAACTGAAAATTCTTGTTTCACTTATTTTTTTTTTTTTGCATTAGTTTTTGAGATATCGCCTTGAAATTTTCGATTTGTAATCTGTACAATATGTAGGAAAGTACTGGAGAATTCAGTAGGTCTGCTGCTTTCAGGTCCTGAGATATAAGATCTAACGGCCATGGAACTGAAAAAAACGTTGACTTAAATCAGTGATTTTACGCTTGAACTGAAAATTCTTGTTTCACTTATGATTTTTTTGTGGCAAGAGTTTTTAAGATATCACCTTGAAATTTTGGATTTGTAATCTATACTATATGTAGGAAAGTACTGGAGAATTTAAGCTCTGCTGCATTCAGGTCCTGAGATATAAAATAAAACGGCCATGGAACTAAAAAAAACGTTGACTCAAATAAGCGATTTTACGCTTGAAGTGAAAATTCTTGTTTCAGTTATGATTTTTTTGTGGCAAGAGTTTTTGAGATATCGTCTTCAAATTTTGGATTTGAAATCTATACTATATGTATAACAATATATGCTAACTTTTATACATCTGGGTTGATTAGATCCAGAGTAATTAAATAAAACGGCAGTGGAATGCAGAAAAATGTTTCTGAAATCAATGAACAACATAGCTGGAACTATACCAATCAGCAGAATTTAATATCATTACTTTGTCATGTGTTGCAAAATACTTTCTAAAACAATATAACAAAATAAAAAGGGGTCCACATCACGATGGATTTTTTTATAAATCAGTATTTGTACAAGAAAGTCATTTTGGAGAAACTTAACGAATTTCCCGAAAATCGCTTTGGAAAATTTTCTATGGATCTAATGCTTCAAACCGCTAGTCTCTAGCCCTAATAGATCCTTCTAAAAATGGAAAAGACTGTTCATTTTTTTGTGTCGTCAAAACTACAAGAAAAGATGCTGAGCAGCAGCACAGATTGAGACGCTATACCAGATTTGTGGGGGTGTGTCTGAATACTGCTCTCTGATTGGTTGTTTTCAGTATATTCCCTGCAAATTAGGAAGTATACTGGTCAGGTGACATATACTGCTTTTTCTCCCCGATACTGACTTTTTCCCTGCTGTATTGCCCAGGGAAAAACACAGTATCGGGGAGAAAATGTGCATAGACATGGGATAATGAAAAATATGGAGAAATCCTAATCTTCAACCTTTTACATGTATTCACATGTGCTGTTGACTGGCCATTATTATTGTGGGTGATCTCAATGTCACCAGTTCTATGACTATGAGGTCACATGCACAAGGTTAAACAAATGACAGGGGGTCACAATAAGTCACACTGGTCACCAGTAAGCTGGTAAGTCACAACACTAGAATGACAAAAACACTTCAGCATGTTCAGTGTACACATGGTAAAGCTGCTGTAGTAGAGTAGTCGATAGATGGATTGATGACTGGGGCTTTACGTCCTGTATTTATGCACTTGGTAGGTTAATTAGGACAGGAGGAGGATACAGCAATGAGGCGAAAGGGTGATTGAAACAGCAGTCTAACATAGGCCCGGGTGACCCGCCAAGACCTGGATAGATAGATAGATAGATAGATAGATAGATAGAAAGATAGAAATATACATAGACAGATAGATAGAAGAAGGTCTAAACACATGAACACAAATTGAAAGTCATGTAATATAATAACTCTTATAGAATCAAATATTTGATAATAACATGAGTCACATATTTCTTTCCAAAAACAGTTTTTTGGATTTCAAGTATTCTATGAACATAGCGATAAAATCACAGGGGGAAATCTTCCGTATAAGGCTTTATGAGATACTCTCCAAATATAAAGCATGCATGACAGAAAACGAGTTAGCAAAACAGGGAAAAAGTTTTTAGTTTTTTATTCTAAATTACATGTTACCTGTAACACGATATTCACATTATTAATATCATCCGTTGAATTCAGTCAGCGAGTTAACACGATATCATATTTCAAAGTTAGTAAAATAAAAACAAACAAATCCCATGATCATGATAAAAAAACTATGAAAACTCATGCACACTGACAAATATACAAGAAATATATACTTAAATAGACTTTCACATGTTCAAATAGCATAATACTGCAGTTAAATATGAATAAATGTCTTCAACATTTTTCTAATTAGCAATAAAGATAATCGTTTGAGGAGATTTCACTGAGAAGCGAATAATAAAAAAAAGAGTCTTAATAGAACAAAATATTTTATGACCAAAATATGCATCAGTCTATCTATTTAACAGTTATACATGATGTACATCATGTACAAAACTTAGCAATCAGTTGGAAAATATAGAAAAATGTCCAAGGTAAATTATTCTCATGCATTACCTAATTTGTGAAGATTTCAATACCTTAGTTTCCCTCAAGGTAGAGCATGTAGAGTGAACCTGTCAAAGCACTACTATGGTCCACAATATTGAACAAATGCTCCACCCTGTCAAACTGGGATAAATCTACCACTGATTGTGGAAGCCTGAAGCACCCCAGAAGGAGGGTAAAGTAGAAATAACTTTGAAAGGGTTTCATGGACAATATTTCATCAGAATCATTTAGGGCATTCAGATACTTAATCACTGTCATGATCTGAAGATCACACAACTAATAAATTATGAAATGTTGACAGCTTACACTACACAGTAGGTATGGTATGCCTATAAAGCTGATACGCAAAGGACCTAGACTAAATTGCATATTAAATTTGTAATTTGCATTGTCATGGACTAAACAACATAGTCAAATAGTAATAGGCAAATCTATGGTATCAACATTGAACAATGACTTTGTGAAAGTCTTTGTCAATGACACTTGATAAATCAGCTGATCAAAGAAGTCTCTCAATTTATTTCATCAAAGACTTTTACAATAATTCTATTTGGGTGTCAATATGTAAATTTATTTTCGATTGAAATAAAATCACAGAAATCACATAGAGCTTTACATTGTCGAAGTTTCTAGCAAAATCTATACAATATTAATATTTGGGTGGTATAGGATCATCTGGTCAAAATTCAAGTGCAGTTATCGGTTATCAGGAGATCTGCAGGATCACATAACACCGAACATTGTCAAATAACTTTTGTGAGTCTAGAAGACAATAAATTTTCTTATCTTTAAGTAGACTCTTAAACTAGTCATGGTCAATAAAGAACACATAGAAAGCAAGGTTACATACTGGATATAATTGAATACGCTACAAATTGTAGTACTATATTATTTCAGGAATGTGTCAAAATTGCAACATGATCATCATTTTCAAGTACATAGCAATCCTGCCTGGTTTGTTCAGCATATTTAAACATATTTCCAAAATTCAATTAGTAGAAAGTTACTGAACATTTGCAATAATAATTGGTCTGTATCCAGCCTTGGCTACGAACAGTACACTTTAAGCAGTCAGGGAAATTATCACCAGCTGATGACAATCAATGTCCTCAGCCCCACATGACAATCACCCTAGCACTGTCATCACCCTCCCATGACACTCTCACAGTGTCATGGCCTAGCCATGACTTTGGTAGTGCTCAAAATCATCTTTGACTGGCTATTTAAAAAGAACTACTGCAACTATCACTTCCAAACTTGGTATAAAGTTGTATCGAAGTGTCAACTGACTCTATGAATTTTGGCAGACCTTCCAAACTTGGTATAAAGTTGTATCGAAGTGTCAACTGACTCTATGAATTTTGGCAGACCTATCCATTACATAATGAGGAAAAGAACCCGAAGGCTCCAGAGAAATTAGGAAATAGTCATCAGCTGCTGAGGCAGCTGGGTGGTGTAGTGGTTAAGGCTCCCGCCTGCTCCGCTGAAGGTCTTTGCCTGCATGGGTTCGAACCCCAGGTGGGGGACCCAAAATTTTCATTGTACCTTCATGAGCAAAATTCCAGCTGGATGTCGTTCGGATGAGACGTTAAATTGGCGGCCCCTTGTATCAGTGTCTGTGCTGGGCAAGTAAAAGATCCCTCACATGGGGTAAATGTGTAACATGTTGAGGACTCCCGCTCTCTCTCTCATCTCATCAATCAACCCTCGTGAGCGCCCAGAACTGGGCTTAGAGGGCTGCACTTACCATATCTATCTATCTATCTATCTATCTATCTGATGATTTTGCAGTATTTGGTGAATTGGATAGAATTAACTTAAGTCCCGCAACTGACATGCATGCTGCTGTGTGGTGAGGATGGCCGCAAAGAGATCAGACTTTCTTCTGAGACCCAACTGATCAACCCCACACACTCAGTCATCCTGTCAGGGCCAGGACTTGGCTGGAATTGCAATTGTCCTCATATGCCAGTAATTTCCCTGACTGTTAAGATATGACTTCAACTTTAGAGAGCATTTCTATTGATTTTTCGATATTTGACATTTCCCACGATTTCTGCATTGGATATTGACCACATTTGATGTCCGATAACTGAGTAAACTGACCATTTGAACATATATGCTGTCAGGTTATTGTCATGATGATGACGTGCATTCATTTAAGATAAGTCACAGTGTTTGCCCTGTCCTTATTTCAAAGTTAAACAATTTTAACAGTCAACCTCCACATATACAGCACTAGCTCAAATTAAAAAAATTCAAATTATACTAAGTCATCAACTAGGATACCTTGTACCTGTAATCGTTCTCCGTATGATATGCTGCTAATGCTGGGCAAGTAAAAGACTCCACCCTTGATACCAGGAAGTATCTTATTGTGGACTCACAGCCTATCATCTCATCATTATATTTCATATAAAATTGCAAGAGAAAGGACAACAAATTGTCTGTCATTACTTATGCATCTGCCAGCAACTCATAAGCTTAATTCGCTTCAGAGCCAAAAGCATTGAGGTATCTTAATTTGAGTAAATACTAGTTCAGTATTTTAAAATCAACTGTTCCTGAAACTTCTAAAGACTTCTTATGTTTCAACAAACAGCAATTTTCAATTCAAAAACACTCCCAGATACACTCAACTAAAAGTAGCCTGGAGCAGAGCCTCATACTAAAATATATAGACCATGATGAATGAATGTATATATTGTATATATCTCCCAAGTTGATAGAATAAGAAATAATATTCATGATACGATGCGCAACACAGTGTGATCATTATATATGTGCTGTGACTCAGAAGTTAGTAAAATGGAAAACCAACGCTATTATAATGCAATAAATATATCTTTTATAAAAGACTGTAAAATAAAACTTGGAAGCGAAAAGTGAATAGGGCAATCTTAAATTGAATCAGACTAACAAATATTTAGACTTCGCAATATCAGACTAAGAAGTATTTGACTTTCAACGGTAGAGTGGGCACGCATGCCATGCAAGAAATCCCAGTTGTTGTAATATTATATTTGCAAAGTCACATTAAAAACATCCAACGAATATTAAAAGAAATCATTTTTATCATTTAACACGAATGTAGGAATATCTCTTTCATGCCCATGACTTCTTAGTTGTTAAGTCCTAACGATGAACAGTTGCCCCACCCATAGATGGTAAAATTTGAAAAATCAACATAATATAAAAACAGACCTAATGGAATTGTCCTTGCAAAATATTGAGGAAGAAGCCAAATTCCCCCCCCCCCCCCTCTCTCTTTCACATCATATTTCGAAGAGGGCATTTCCCTCGTCACATCATTATACCTATCTCTTCAAAAAATGTTGGCCAATCTGGGTTTTTGAAAATTAATCAAAAATTAAAAATAAATTTTTTATCATGGTTATTGTAATTACTGATAAGCAAATTTCATGACACAACAACATTAGTATGTGGCCTATTAGCCTATAGGCTTGTGATATCAATTAATTGGTCAGTAATTCAGTTATGCACTCAATAAATATCATCCCAGGCCCTGGCCCATGTCAATTTGACATCATAAGGACAAAGATTACATAATCAGTGTTGTCAGCTAATTAGCACAGACTGGCAATTGATCAATCCATGATAGTGTGAGATAATCCTTACAAATGTTATCATGGTCAAATAGGCTTAGGTGTCAGGTCATGTAGACATCACAATGTATTTCGGTTAATCAACACAATTTATTTACAAATTAAATGTCTTAAATCCAGTTAATTAACTATTCTCTAATCTATTTATCAGTTTTTGTTATTACATGTATCACTTTTCATGCCTGCATTTATAAATTGATTTCGGTCTAATTACCCGTAAGCCTAATTATAGTAATAATGATCAAATCACTCAGTAATAATTCAGATAATTACATTTAGGCAGGCCTACAAAATATAGACCTTCATTGATGAATGACCAATGTAAGGCCTTCAAGAGAATAATAGGCCTATTAAAGCAGTTTAGGCCTGAATATTATGAAGGCAACATTTTATGCAGGCAACGTTCAGCTGCAGGTGTGTAACCTGAAAAATTCAAAATCTCTGGCAGTTTCAAACTTTTCAAAATTTTGAAGCAACCACCTGTTTGAGCTGAGCTGAGCAGTTCAAGAGATGTTGAGCAGTGCGCCTCACCTGCTGCTCACCTGTGGATCTTTCACATGTGGTTTCAGTTTGGGCAATTAAATCAGTGCTACCAAACTTTTTAAGTACTTACATAAGACCTGGCAAGTTAGTAAACCTTTAATTGTTCATTATTACACTTACCTAGGAAATAGAAAATGCTAGAGTGTTCCAAACGTTCCAATCGTAAACCGCACGTCTAATTTGGAAGAGCGGAAAGTTTCGTCTGCTTTCCCTAAGTTCTAACTAGGTCACTGCTCCATATAGAGATTCGAGCGAGTCCTATTTACATGAGAATGCGCACAGCACAGGAAAAGCCTATCTATGACGTATACTATCAGTAAGTGTCCCGCATTCCTTAAATTCTTCCATTTTTACCCCCACGAAACAAGGGTCCCCTTCCCTAACTCCTTATATGGCATGCTTTAGTCTGCCGGATTCATAGACAAAAAACGCCCATGTAACTTTAATTTGATATTTTGTTACTTGAATGAAGGCCCAGAGCCATACATTACAACAATTTCATTGGGAAATTGATATATTATCTATTCTAAGCTAATATCAATTTGTAGCTATTTGTCATCAAGGCTGACCAGTGGCGTAGCCAGGATTTTTTCCAGGGGGGGCAAACCATCAAGACATTTCCCCAAAATTTTCATCGCTACCAATAGCTTTTCGCGTGTCCAAATTGTAATGCACTGTTAAAACAAATTCTTCCAGAAATCTCATTCCTTTTGTGGTTGTCCCTAAATTATTAATAATATGTTTAAAATAGCTAAAGAAATTACTTTCTTGGAAGGTAATTCAGAAAGATTTACAGAAGATATTTTATAATTGAAAAAATTAAGCATTTCTTTGCGAAAATAGGAAAATCTAGGATCTAAAATCCAGTGAAATAAAGCTGCAAGGAAATTGTGAAATGTCTAAAAAAAAGAAGCAGAGGAAGTTAATGCGTTCTCTTTTTGGTAATTGGTAACTTCTTTACAAAATTGGCAAAATCCAGGACCATGATCCATGAACGTGTGGGGGGAAGAACTCAGAATAACTGATGTTGCAGAATTCTATGCATTCTGCTGAGATGTAAACATGATAAATGAAAGCTGTTGAGAATTTTTTCTTTTCACAGACACATAACTGCAAAAACTATCGAGAAAATTTCGTTTCAGAGAACCTTTTTGTTGTGGTTAAACTTTAATTTTGGGGAAATTTGAAATAACATTTTGGTTTTTTTTTTATTGGTAACTTTAAGGGAAATAAGATGCAAATAACAAAGATTCAAATCAGAAGACCGAAAAACCTTGCAAATTTTCTTGAATACATATTTTGATAAAAAATATTTGAAAATACCTCAGGCCAGCACAATTTCCAATTCACACACATTCGAAAGCTGTCCCATATACGTTAGTTACATTTTTAAAAAAATTTGTGGAATTTTTTGCGAATGCATATCATTCAGTCCAGGCACAAAAAAGGATATCGAGAAGAAAAAATGGGGGTATTGTGAAGAAAAAATGGGGAAATTGTGAAGAAAAAATTGGAAATTGTGAAGAAAAAATTTGGAAATCTGATAAAACTCTTCGTATAAATCGCCATTTCATTTTTATTAATTTCCCCATTATTCTCTACCATTTCCCCAATTTCTGGTCATTTCCCCATTTTGCTAACCATTTCCCCATTTTGCTCATCATTTCCCCATTTTTCTTACAATTTCCCCACTTTTTTCCCTATTTTTGGCAATATATCTGTAAAAATTTCCCCAAAATCTTTTCAGGGGGGGCAACTTGCCCCCCCTGCCCCCCCGCTGGCTACGCTACTGAGGCTGACCTTCTCTCATCAATTAACAGCATTCAAGAGTCAAGACTTAATCAATTATCACTGGACCACCACCTCCCGAAAAAGACCCCAAAGGACATTTCTGGACTCTCTCAGTCCAACTAAACTCTTCCAGCAGGCACCCAGTGCCAGCAGGTCAATTAAGTTCTGAAATGAACAAAAACTGGGTAGTAGTTCAGTAGTTTATTGTTTTCCCTGGGCTCCGAGGAGGGAGGGATGGGCCCTTGTCTTCAGACTGGCCCTTGTCTGTACAAACGTCTGTAATTTCCAGATTGAGCTGTTGATGAATGAAGATATATACATGATGTATTTGCACAAATGTCATGAGTTATGAATGTGAAAGCAGATTATAGTCAGTGTTAGAAGCTCATGATAAAATATATATCAATTCTGATTGAAGTGCATGAATAAACAAGTCTGTAAAACTGTTGGAGGACGGAGTATCATTAAAAATAAAAGTTTGATGACTAGAATGATGTTGGACGGAAGATGAAATAGGATATTGGTAAAGTCTGAGATTATGTTAGATGGAGTCCTGGAGGCACTTTGAAGTCGAGGGGATGATCGGAATAATGAAGTGTCATGTTTGTAGTTTAGCGCGGAGGGGCAAAAGAAACGAGTAGGTGTGAGATTGTTCTGGGATTGTTCAGTACAAATTTAAGTCTTTGTGCCGCAACAGTTGCACTGTCATGATGCTGAGTAGACAACGGGTTACCGAATACGGGCGAGGTGACGGGGCATTCCAAAATGTAATGAAGGAGAGGTTCTGCTGTACCGAGGTGGCAGTGGATACAGTTTGTGGCTTGTGTTCGACATATTTCAAAACTGCAGCGGTAGCCGAGTCGCAATCTGGAAATTCTGGTTTGGACGGTGCGGGAGCATGTATTAGAAATTTTGAGAGGCTTGAAGCTAGTTACTGAATGGAGCCAGTGTAATGATCTTGATTGAGGTTGAGCAGTATGGATTATGTTGTTTTGGAGGAGGCGAGATTTGTGGTAGATGATATTTTTGAGCTGGGATCTGCTTCGTCTGATACTTCTGATATCGACAGTAGGGAGAGTTGTAGCAGTTTTTGCAAGGGAGTCGGCTACGTCATTGTGGACAATGTCAACGTGGCTGGGTATCCAATGGAAAGTGACCGTACCACCACTTTCAAAAATAATGTGACAGAGTTTTTTGGCAGATGTGATCAGGTTTCTGTTATCTGCAGGCCAGTGAGACTGGAGGGACTGAAGAGAGGCTAGGGAGTCTGTGTGAATGATGATGTTTTGACGGTGATAACTGATGGCAAGGGTGAGAGCGATACTGATTGCTGTGAGTTCAGTTTGGAGTGTAGAACAAGAGTCTGGGAGTCTGCGTGATTTATGAAGTGTTACTTGGGCGGGGGACATGAAGACAATGCCAGCACCGGTGCGCCCTGTATTTTGGTCGACAAATCCATCAGTAAAGATAATGGTATCTTTATCTTTGTTGAGCATAGAAATTCTATGGAGGGCATCAGTTTTAAGCTGGTGAGGATTGGCAAGCTTTTTTGTTGTAGTCGGAAGGTTGATATGAAAGGTGGCAGGGAGGAAGGTCCAGGGCGGTGGAGGGGGTTCGATGGGAATGTCTGCAGCAAGATGATAGTCAGGAATGAAGGCGGCCAGGATGTGAAGAGCTTCACGCAACCAAGAGGGTGGTAGATTTTGAAGCTGTATGTTCTGAATCTGTGTGTTCATGATATTTGATGACATGTTGTGAGCTGCAGGGTCAGTGATGATCTTGGTAAGATATGATGCTGTTATCTGTCGGATGCGTGCAGGTATGGAGATGAGATGACATTCTGTCTGCATAGTGAGAATGTTGGTCCAGGGAGGGGCACCCAGGATTGTTCGCATGGCGATGTTCTGCAGTTTGTTTAATCTTTGATGAAGGGCAGTCTTGGCAATGATGAGGGCGGGTGAGGAGTAGTCGATTAATGAGCGGACGGATGAAGTGTAGTATTTTTGTAATACTGTCGAAGTAGCACCAATGGTTGGAGAAGTCAATGAACGCATAATGTTGAGTCTCTTGAACATACGTTGTTCTAAATAGTCAATATGAGGGCGAAGGGTGAGGCACTTGTCAATAATAATTCCAAGGTAGGTATGGGAGGAGACCCACTCCAACGGACATCCAGAAAAAATAATTGAGTCAGGGGGATCAGGGGCGTGTAAGGCCATGGCCTTCGATTTTTCAGGGGAGATCTTGAGTCCGAGTTGTTGTGTCTTCTGTGAAATTATGTTCATGGTGATGTGGATGTTGTTCAGTGCATTCGGACCTGTTGCTATGAAGGCCAGGTCGTCGGCATAGCTATAAGCATTCACACAAGGAGGGAGTTGACTGGTTACAATTTTGTCCATCAGGAGGTTGAATAGGAAAGGGCTGATGACGGAGCCTTGAGGGGTGCCATTTTCAATTGGAAGGTAATCCGAGGTCTTCTGTTGGTATTTCACTCTTATGGACCTGTGTTCCATGAAGTTTCTGACCCAAGCAAGTGATGAACCAGTGATTCCCTTGTCTGCTAACAATGATAACACTAGGGAGGGGTTAGCGAGTTCAAACGCCTTTTCCAGGTCTATAAACACAATGTAGGAGGGACTACGGCCGAGTTTTGTGGCAGAGTGGAGGACGGATGTGAAGGCATCAGCAGTGCTCTTTCCGGGGCAGAATCCAAAAATATTTGGATGAAGGCTGCCAATTTCCCAGGTAATTCTGTTAAGGAGCATGCGTTCCGTCAATTTGCAGAGGCATGATGTGAGGGCAATTGGACGAAAAGCATTGTCTTTGCCAAGTTTTGGGACAGGGATGATGTCTGCCTTTTTCCAGGAGTTAGGGATGGTACGAGTTGCATGTGAATTATTTATCAGCTGGAGTATTGCTGTCTGGGTTGTGGGACCAGCATTGGATATCATACTGTGCGTAATGTTGTCTGCACCAGGGGTTGTGGACTTTGATTTTGTGGCTCTTTGTAACTCATACGGGGTGTATGGACGGTCCAATGAGGGGTGAGGGGTGGCCAGTGCGATATCAATATTGCGAAGGTGTTGGGGTTGGTCTTGGAGCAAAGTGTCCCTTGTATTTTGTGATAAATTGTTGGTGTTTCCTCGAGCTGCAAAGTCATGATTTAGGGCATTGGCTTTGGTGAGGGGGTGTGGATGTCTTGGTGTAGGGGTAAATTTTCCTGAGGCAGTACGGATCTGCTTCCACATTGCAGATACTGAGGTATGACAGTTCAAAGAGTTGCACCAGTTAAGCCATTTGGAAGTACGTTCTTGAGAGAAAACCGCCTTTGCATGATTTTTGACTTCTTGAAGTTTGGCTTTATTGGCTGGTGTCGGATGTCGTCTGACAAGTCTTGTATGTTGGTTAATGCGGTTTTTCAGTTCCTTCACTCTGTCTGTGTAATACCATGCTTCCTTTCTTGGTATTAGTTTGGAGGTGGAAGGGATAGTTCGATCTGCAGAAATGTTCATGTGATCAACTATTTTCTGATTGAGTTCATCAATATTTAAGGGCAGATGATCCAATTGAAAAGAATTTTCTAATGTTTCACTGTATAGCTTCCAGTTAGCTTTTTTATAATTCCTGTGCTGTGGTGTTGGTTCTTCTGGAAGTTGGGCTAGTTGTAGGACGATTGAAATGCCATAGTGATCTGAGACAACGGAATGGTCTACTGACCAAGCTGTGCACTGGGCTAAATCTGCGGTAACGATAGTCAGATCGAGTGAACCACCGTTAATATGAGTATTTTCACCTGAATTTAAAATCACAAGGTTATTGGTCTGTAGGGCATCAGCAATTGTCAATCCAGTGGGACATGCAGGGTGTGAAGGATCTGATCTCCAGAGAGGGTGATGTGCATTTAAGTCACCGGCAATTATGCATGAGAGATTACGAGACCAGGTGGGAAACAGAGAAAAGTCTAGGCGGGCATTTCGATGGGGTGTTGGGTTTCGGTAGACATTAACAATGCGAATTGTCTTTGAAGCTGTTGAAATGTCTATTCCCTGTGTCTCAACATTTTGACCCAGATGTAATGCAGGGGCAAGTCTGTGGGGGATACAGTTTATTTATAGCAATGGCTAAACCTCGAGGTCCTGGTTTGTTGTAGATGATATATCCCGGGATCGTGAATTGTTCCTCTGGTCGTAGATTGGTTTCTTGAATTAGTAATATATCAGGATTGTGGTTTTTGGTGGTTGCTATGACGTAATTCTGTTTTTCCCATGATCTCATACCTTGAACGTTCCACTGGAGGAGAGTTACTGAGTCTGGTGTGTCTGGTCGTATCTGTGGGTGGAGTCGTTGGCTTAGTCTTTGTATAGTGGATTGGAGATTGGTCATGTTGTGGCTTTTTTGGGTTTCTCCGAGTCAAAGGTGTCATCACTGAGATCTTGTCTGTAGGCCTTGTGTCTTTGGTCTAGGGGTGAGGACGCAGATCGTTTGTTTGAGGGCTGGTTCGTCTCGGTAATTATGGAGGATTGTGCAACTGTAGGTTCTGGAGGTTCGGTGGGTTCTGGTCGTGTGTGAGATGCGGCAACGACAGATGAATATGACGGGGATGTGGAACGATTTGAATGGCTTGATGATGTAAGACGGAAGTTTTCTACAATTTGAGTGACCTGTTCTTGGATGTCATTGTTCTGAGGTGAAGATTTTGGTACGATGGTCATAATTAACTAAGCAACAGCTTGGAGGAACGTGTTCAGAAGGTCTGGGGAAATGGGTGATGACGGTGGGTGATCGTGGTGTGACAGTTGAATCTTGGGTGGTGCAGATCGAAGTCTTGGGTAGTTGGCTAGGGTGTTCTCAGGCGGAGGGGTCGGTTGTTTCGTAGGTCGTGTTCCGAGAAATCGGTGCTTGGTCTCCAGGGCTTTTTCCCGTCTTGCAGGACAGTGAGATGCCGCTGCAGAATGTTTTCCCTCGCAGTTGGGACAGCAAAGTTTGATGGTCTGTTGGGTCTGCTTTAGGTCGGCACACTGTTTTGATGGATGCTGCCCGGCACAGAAGGCACTTCTTATCTTCCTGTGATAGTTGGCTTTAGTGTGCCCGAACTGTTGGCATCGATAGCAGCGTGTGGGATCGGGAATGAACACACGCACAGGTTTTGGTCCAAGTGATCCAAGTGGTATTGGGTCGGGCATCTTGTCGGTCCCCCAGATCTTAACATTGGCTGTTTTTGTCGGATGTTTCTTCTGGTGGTCGTATGCTGTGGGCCTTTCAACCTTGGTGACTCCCAGCGGGTTTGCATAGTCTAAGATGATGTGTCTGGAACGTCTTTAGGGACGCGACGTAAGACTGCGGTGTACTTGGTGACTGCGGACTGCAGTAGCAGTTTCAGGCCTTCATCTTTACTTTCTTTTCCAGCGATAGACCTGAGAAAGGTTTCAGAGTCGTCATCCAATGGGGTGATCAAATACTTGTCCCCAACCAATTTTGTTTTAATTTTACATTTGGTTTCTAGTTCGACTATTTCAGCATAGGCCGTGCCTCCAGGGCTCCAGCCCTCCAACTTGAAGCTTGGATACATTGGATTAGAGTTTATATATATATATCAGGAGTTATGGATAATTTGGGAGAGAAAGTTCTTTACCCTTGAGCGATGTTATAATTTGTTAAGGAATCTTGTTTGAGGGAGGGAATTGGTCTTCACTCCTTGGAGGTCTTCGTGGTGAATGGCACCCTACAGACGTCACGAGGTACGTGCTTTCGGGACGAAGAAGTGACTCCATTGGATTACAAAAATGACGAATTGGTAGCTGTGAAAACAGCTTTTGATGTCCAAGTTGTGACAAACAACACCCTACAGGCTAGGCACGTGTTGTTCAAAAACTTGGCAACTGACCACCAGACGTCTCAAGTAGAGATTTTTCTTTTCCGATTTGTATTTTAGCCCCTCCTGGTGTCGCATTATGATAACTGCATGCTAAAAGTGATCATGGACCTTTGGAGTTAAGGGGCAGACCAGATGATCTTTGGATGGGGCTATTGACTTTTGGTGAAAAAAAAGTTTGTTTCCCACTTGACACTGATGATAAAAAGTTTGTTCAGCACTTGGAAATAAAAAAATTGTTTGTTTCCACCAGTAGCTAGGTAAGGCCTACCGTCAGTTAAAATTCCAGTAAAAAAGTTTGTCGCGAGTCCATATGCGAAAAAAATTGTTCGTAGATGCGCCGCGAACGAAAAAAAAGTTCGTCCTGGGGTGTCCATAGCCCCCCCCCCCCAACTATCCTCTGCTCGGCCCCTAATATGCATGGTGTCATATCAGAATAAATTTCGGATTGTAAGCACGTGATAAATGAAGTCAGTCTGGTTTTTAAAATATTTATCCATTTTAGAATTTCCCTCACCTACTGTCAAATTCCCTCAACTAACCTCATCTACCAACCTCAGTTATCCTCAGCGTCCCTCAACTAGACTTGGTTGCCACTTCCCTCAGCTGAGCTGAGCTTCCCACAGTTGAACTAGGCTTGCCTCAAGTACCTTCAACTACCCTCAGCTTCACCCTAAAGCTGTATTCCTCAACTAACCTCAGTTACCAAAATGTGCAACTATCACATCTCCTACTGTGCTTTTTGCAAAAGTTCTATTTTACGTGCTATGTTAGAAACTTTGTCATACTTTTTAACAACTATTTCTCGTTTCTCCGTAGGCCCTAGGTACTATTCCATTGGAAGCAATTTGGTTAGACAAACGGACAAATCAAAATAACTAGTGTCCAAATAGTGTCTCATGGTGAAACACCATTTGGACACTTTTCGGATTTGAAACTTGGCAACTGACCACCAGACGTCTCAAGTAGAGATTTTTCTTTTCCGATTTGTATTTTAGCCCCTCCTGGTGTCGCATTATGATAACTGCATGCTAAAAGTGATCATGGACCTTTGGAGTTAAGGGGCAGACCAGATGATCTTTGGATGGGGGCTTTTGACTTTTGGTGAAAAAAAAGTTTGTTTCCCACTTGACACTGATGATAAAAAGTTTGTTCAGCACTTGGAAATAAAAAAATTGTTTGTTTCCACCTGTAGCTAGGTAAGGCCTACCGTCAGTTAAAATTCCAGTAAAAAAGTTTGTCGCGAGTCCATATGCGAAAAAAATTGTTCGTAGATGCGCCGCGAACGAAAAAAAAAGTTCGTCCTGGGGTGTCCATAGCCCCCCCCCCAACTATCCTCTGCTCGGCCCCTAATATGCATGGTGTCATATCAGAATAAATTTCGGATTGTAAGCACGTGATAAATGAAGTCAGTCTGGTTTTTAAAATATTTATCCATTTTAGAATTTCCCTCACCTACTGTCAAATTCCCTCAACTAACCTCATCTACCAACCTCAGTTATCCTCAGCGTCCCTCAACTAGACTTGGTTGCCACTTCCCTCAGCTGAGCTGAGCTTCCCGCAGTTGAACTAGGCTTGCCTCAACTACCTTCAACTACCCTCAGCTTCACCCTAAAGCTGTATTCCTCAACTAACCTCAGTTACCAAAATGAGCAACTATCACATCTCCTACTGTGCTTTTTGCAAAAGTTCTATTTTACGTGCTATGTTAGAAACTTTGTCATGCTTTTTAACAACTATTTCTCGTTTCTCCGTAGACCCTAGGACCTAGGTAATATTCCATTGGAAGCTATTTGGTTAGACAAACGGACAAATCAAAATAACTAGTGTCCAAATAGTGTCTCATGGTGAAACACCATTTGGACACTTTTCGGATTTGCCCGTTCGTCTACTTCACAAGAGGGTGCTCCGTGTATGGGAGCTACTGAAGTTTTTCAGGATAAGGGAACTTAGCTGGCTACTTAGAACTTATGTCCATTAAGGCTTAGTGGAGGTCACTAAGAGGGGGTAATTGAACCGTTTTATGCCAAAAAATTTCATAATCTTATTGAATATGTGTGCAAACATATGTTTCGCTTCAGCAAACCTGCAATGTGACTATTATGTAATGCATTACAGAAATCATAACATAAGCATTTAAGGGGACATTCTTAGTAGCCAGCTAAGTTCCCTTATCCTGAAAAACTTCACTAAATAAATTTACCTTCCTGCCTATGATCACATATGGATGGGAGCCATACAGCCCAGGAAGAAAGACATGGAACAAGTGAAAAAGATAATTGAAAACATGATAAAAAGGATCCTGGGAACCACTTTACATTGAAATGGGTCTTCTATAGAGGCCAGCCTAATGATGACCCGTAAAAAATTAAGGACACAGCAAAGAAAATAGATCGAGAAGCTAATGGCCTTAATTGACTGGGGCTCCCCACATAGGGTAGAGCAGGCTGGCAGATCCGGGCAAGCACACTTGTACCTGAACTGAACTGAATGTAAATTGTAAAGCAGCCAGCACTGGAACGGCTATCAGGAAGCGCCCTCTCCCAGATATTTTAGGCCCAAAACTATAGACGGTAGAACTTGTGGCAGGTGGTCAAAGCTTCCAATGAAATATCTGACAAAAGGGTCATTCCATGCCAAATAACCCAGAGCCTCCCACCTGATCGTCTCAGATTTTGTCGAAAAATTCACACATGTTCTAAAATATATATCACTGGTGGATCCCAAATTTCAGGTGCCTATCACTAGTAGTTTAAAAGTTTTATCACCTGGTTGGCTGTGAATATCACTGTTCACAGTCAAAATATCAGGGCCTATGATATTGTAAAAAATACCACCCTTCAAGGGCGATATTTTTTAACAATGGTTATGACATCACCGGCATTTCAGATGCCTGATGACGTCACAAACCAAACAAGGGCCAAAACAATGGGATTGTGATGTCATATCCATTGTTGCTCCATGGTAACGTCACATTTTTGTAATGGCAGAAAATAGTCCCTCTTTATAATTGAAAATTTGAGGTAAAACCAGGTGATAAAAACAAAACAACCGCGCGTCAGGGCACTTCGTACAATATCACTCGCAGTTGTGTGAATTAATATCACTCTCGCTCTGCGGGCTCGAGTGATATTAATTCACACAACATCTCGTGATATTGTTGCTCAGTGACCCTGACTTGGGTTGTTTTGTTATAATGACCGATAACGTAAGAGGGGGTATTTTCTGACAAATTGCAAGTCTGATAAATGACAGTTTTGAGATTGGCATTTCTCAAAAACCGTGTTATATATGGATTTGAAACTTTTTTTACAATTTAATGTCCTCCTAGACATTCCATAGCTCTTCTCGCCAGCTACAGGAGGCAATAGAATGGTTGCAATAAAATGTTGAATTTGATGTTTCTGGCTCCCTCCTATTTTATTTTCAGATTTTGGCCAACTGTGTCATCACAAGTATTTGAGTAAACTTCCAATAATCAAGTTAACAAATTCTAAGAATATGGGTTCGGAGGTCCACACCGAGAAAAATATTTAAGGTGACTCAAGCGTGGTAGTTTGATCATACAGATTTTTCTAAAATTTTGCACAGGTAGTCTATGGGACCCATACATTCCAAAAATGAAAAATAAAAAAATTTCACCGACTCGTTTGGTTGCCATGGTAACAGCATATTTGGCCTGATGACTGCTTAAAAGTTATAAATTGAGTTTTTGGTTATGTACCACAGAATAAAGCATTACATGCATTTGTCACACAAGAATGTCAGAAATGTCTTCCCGTGGATGTAAACCAATACATTTGCCACAAATTTGAAGAAAAAGGTTAAAATACTTTTTTCTGTAAGAGCTCAAAGGGCACAAACACACTAATTAATTGCAGATTTTGCATGCATCAATTTTGGCAGTAATTAAATTTTAGGAAAACGATCATACAGATTTTTTTAAAAATTTGCATGTATCATAAACAGGTTATTGTCAAACAAATGTCCAAAAATAAAAAAATGTCACCGAGTCTTTTTTTAACTACAGTACCATGACTATGCCAATGTCAATTTAAAGAAATAAAGGCAATTTTAGACACAGTTGACTGAAATTAGTTGAGAAAATTCTTTTGATAAAGACTAGAAGCTTAAACTTTGAATTAGCATAGAATAGGTGTTAGTGCATTCAATAAAAAAATAATTATGCTTCTATCTGCATTAGATCGCATTTAAATAGCAAATTACTGGCTGCCATGCTGTTAAAAAAAAGACAGCAGAAAATGGTAACGTCACAACTTTTTCAGGGCCTGCAGCAGTGGTGACGCTATGTTGCTAGGCAACCAGGCTGCTCAGAAGTATGTGCAGTGTACCACGGTTGAGTCACCTTAAGGATACCTCGGCTCATAAAAGTTTTGGACCATTTCAAACATGGTTCCAGAATGAAAATACCTGAAAATAGGGGGTATTATAAGACCTGGATGACCATGTGGGCAATGAACTACGGTTTTAAATTTTTTTCTGTGGCCTTGTAAACTTATCATCCACTTGTGTTACTAATTTGGTGGATGTGTCTTGATTCCTTCATGTCTTTTGAATTTTTTTTCTAAAGGTCAATGGTGCCATTTGCTTCCATGTTAATTCTGCATAATTATAAAAAGTAAAGAAACTAACTATATCAAATGTGCTTACAAAACATTTATTGTAAGGTGTACTTGAAATTAACTGTGGGTTACCCTTTGATCAATCAAAATACATGTGAAGACTTGCAATTTGTCAGAAAATACCCCGTTACGTTATCGGTCATAACAAACTATTAGTGATAGGCACCTGAAATTTGGGATCGACCAGTGATATAGATTTTAGAACATGTGTGATTTTTTGGCATGGAATGACCCAAAACAGCTTCCGACGAAATATTCCAATTGCATGTTGGGGGATATTTGACCTTTTTCCTAATATTCAAATAGTGGTACATAGTCCTTTTTGGAATATCCAAATAGCCCATTTATTGCTATTTGGTCAATGGAAAAGTATGTTTTGCTCTTAGATACTATGGTATGAGAGACTTCGTCACAAGCAGTAGTTATCCCATGGACATGTGGGTTTATCTTGTCAAGACTCAAGAATCCTAATGAATAGAATTCCCTCAATGAAGTCGTATTAAATCTGCATCAAAGGTATTCGTTTTGAAGCAACAAAATACTGAAAATGTGAACACATATTAGCTAGTGAGGTTTGAAAGTAAACGAGGCCCGCACTCGTTTGTCGCCAGTTTCAACACCAGGCGGGCGGAGGGCTAGTGCCCCCCTTGAAATTCACTTGGCCCCCTCTGCCCCTACCCTAAGTTTGGCTTAAACCTATTGTCCCATAGGTCATTACCAGTCACATGCCCCCCCCCAGTTTAATGCCCTAACCCCCCCCCCCTTCGCCCCTGCGAAAATAAATCCAGTTGACGCCAATGTTTGTCGCTCTTCCATGAACTGTTTCAGTTTTAAAAATACCAGTTGATCTTTTAAAATCATGTAAAGAAATTATTCTGTGTGAACTTGACATTCTTGAAAGCTAATGGACTGTAGGTCTACGCGTAACACATCCCACAATCTGTAAAACAAATTTAACTTGCTTGATTGCTAAAATGCAATAATAAAGAATGTCAAATAACGTGATTTTCTGGTTGTGTTTCGCGGAATTCATTTTTGTTGACACCTTAAATAATATGTATTAGGGGCGACCATTTAATTTTCGGGGGGTTTGGAGTTTTCCTTGGTGGGAAATAATTTATTTCGCGGTAAAGGCGGCTGTATTTATTTATTTCAAATGCACAAAGTCCCTGAATATCCATTTCTTATTAAATCAAGCAATGCCATTATTAAGAAATAATGGCTGCAGTCTACCCAACTGATCAGTGCAGTGCACATGTTGGATTCACTCAAACGGTGTTTTGGTGATATACCGTGATAATATTGACGTTCATGAATTTGTGATAAACAAAATTTCAAAAGTAAAAGAAAACTTGTTTGAGTGTCAATAAATGAGAGGTATATAGAGAGAAGTCATTTGTCAATTCTTTAGAAAACATCCATTAGCAAATGAGACAGGTCTGCATTTTAGGAATATGTGATCTTTGATAAATAAGCTGAAACGTTTTCATTTAAATAGCATGCACGATGCAACAACCAATCATTGCGTATAAAAAAGCACTTATGCGCAGGGGCAAATTAAAACCCCAGCAAGCTGTATATAAAAGCCCAGTTGAACCATTGCTGTCAGTCAAAACTTCAAGATATCCCATTAAACACACAACTAAATGGTTCACAATTGGATCATGGCTAAAATTGCACCCATCCAGATTTCTGTTGCAACAAGAACTTGGACTACTGAAGATCAATTATCCTTCAGCATCGAATATTTTCAAAACATAGGAGACACTGGAAGTACCGAGGTGGTTCCAGCTTTGCCTTTTCACAAGGCTTTAGTGGATGGCAATGTTGAATTTGTCGAGGAATTTTTGCAAAGATTAAATCAGGAAGAGAAGGTAGCTGCCTGCGCCACATTGGTTGATCTAAACAGCGGAAATGAATTTCAGTTCAAAATTGAGGATGACTTGATCGCGGAAAGTCTGAAACTGAAGTCTAAAATGATTGAGTTCTTGCCTTCGGATGGTGAAGGGACAGATAATTTCCAAAGTTCCAACTGTGGGATGTTACCTCTGCATTTGGCGTGTATCAGTGGAAAGCCAAAACTTCTAAAACATTTGATTGACAATGGCGCTGACGTGTTTGGCACAGATTCAAGAGGAGAAAATGTCATACACCACATAGTTCGTCTGTCAGAGGATAACCCAAGACAAGCTATTCATTTGTACAATGCAGTTCTTGAAATGTTGCCACCAGGATGTTGTTTCGATGTAATTCGGTTTGCGAACAATGAAGGTCTTACTCCTCTCGATGTTGCTGCAAAATTGCATCTACCAGAAATGATCTTAGAAATACTGAACACCAAAGGTGCATACAAACTTGTAGTTAAGGACAATTTGGATCATCAACATTGTCTCTATGATGTCAGTGATTATTACAAGAGTGAAAATCCATCAAAGAGCCTGTTGTCTTATTTGAGTTTTGCTTCAGATAGCCAGCTGTCCCGCTTTACCTCCAGTGAATTTTTGGAAAAGGAACCTATTAAGAGTTGGATAAATCAAATCTTCAAACTACACATCATTGCTTTTATTGCCATGCTTTCAATATATGTCTCAGTAGTTAGTTTGTTTATGCTGTCACTAAGGCACTACCTAGATGGTGGAACTGATTTGTATTATTTTTCCGTTGCTCTTATGGCCATCTCCTCATCTATATTACTTGCAATGGTTTGGTTTATTGTGAAGCATAATATTCGTTCAGGCTTATTCTCCTACATCATACCACAACTTTTCAAGAAGGGTCGACCTGTGAAGACTGCATTTTTCCACATAATGTCAACCTTTGTGTTCTACAGTAGCATGGCCCTAATTGCTTTAATGCATATTCTTCACTTCGAGGACATGAAAACCATTCTTGAATTAGCTTACATAACAGGAACCGTTAGTGCTTTTGTTTCTGGACTGGTATTTCTTCAATTTGTACCTTTCATTGGTTACTTGGTGGTGATTTTAGAGAACATGACTTTTGATCTCATGCTCTTTGCTGTACTGGGAGGAATCTTCTATATAATGTCCCCCGTGTGCTCATACATCATTGCAGTTGGAGGTCAAGATGAATTTGGTGAGAGAGGAATAAACGGCACCCTCTTCAATATGACTTCTAAAATTGGACCAGATGCTTCTCATGTGTTCTTCAAGTCATTCTTGTGGATGATGAGTTTGTCTGCACCCTCTGATGAAGACAGTGACATGGCAGGTCGCCTGGGAACTGGTTTTTACGTAGTTGCATATCTCTATTTCACTCTTTTGATTCTTAACCTCCTCATTGGTGTAGTTGGCCAAAGGGTTACTGAAATCACAGAACACAAAACTGCAATTGTCATGTTGACAAGATTGAGTATGTGTGACATCTGGAGGGCAGAGACATTACCCGTCTTTAGAAGGTTGCTGAAAAGATTCCTTAAAGTAAATAAAGGAGGGACAGTTGTTTGTGTTGAGACTGAAGAGAAGGTGACTTTGAAAAGCCCTGAACCAGATGCTGCTTGATAACTTCCCATTTCTTCAAATCTTCTGAGTAAACCCCGAAGTCAGTCAGAGTTAAAACTCTGACTTGCTTAGCAAAAACTTCAACTGACTAGTCAGCTAAGTTGTTAAACCATGACTTCAGTTGACTTCAACTAACTTCAGCTGATCGACTTATCAACTTTCATAGGGTCCTTCCATAAAATATTTTAAACAGTGCATTGTGATTGTAGAAATTTCAGAATTTTTGAACACGGGAAAACTGTGCAGTATGCAAATGTGTCTAATTTTTAGGGAGATTTGGTGTTGCATAGACATTACGAAGGTCCTAAAAGAGTGTGGTGTGTATTTTGTGCTTTTTATGCTGTTGAGAATGATACCAAAACCATTTCTGTGAGGTAAAAACTGGCAAAGTTATGCAACAGTGACTTGACTTTAGCTGTCTCAACTCTGGCTTGACTTGGAAAGCTAACTATGACTTCACTAGTCGACTTAATGTAGTTGACTTCGGGGTCTACTTCTGAGATTCTACTTCAAAGGACAGTCTTCTTCAAGGGTTGAAATGAATTTATAAGTATAATATTATTTATCGACACTGTTAAATTTTTGTCTCACATATTGATGCTGTCCTTGGATTTCTGGAATATGAGGTGTTGGCTAAAATCCGAATTTCACATTGTGTTGTCACTTTTGTGTATTTGTTGTATTCTTATGTATTGCCATGACATTGCACTGCACTTAATATTGTATTTTACTTCACATCTCAAGACTTCCTCTATATAAACTGGCCATAAAGTGTGGCTTATAGGTGCCTGTGACAAAGCCCTGTGAAATTCTTCATAGTACCAAGGCCATTCGATTGCTCCTATCAATGGTCGGGACAAAAACCGATTGTTTTTACTGTAAAAATTTGCATGGCGGTTTGTGCAGAATAGTATGATATTAATGTGCTTGTTGTCAATATTATAGATATTGTATTCTTGAATTTCATACTCATTTTTCAAATGTAGTAAACTTGTTTCTTTCACCGAATACAGTAATATCAAAGTGATGGATAGGCCTAATTCAGAAAAGCTGGGTTTTTTTTAATGAAAAAGGTAAAATTTTACTACCATAGGTATGTGTATGAGGTACAGCGTGCAAAAAAAAACTCCAGCTTTGTGGTTTTCATCTATTATATATAAATTTATATACAACTTCTTAATGTGAAAAATAAAAATGCTTATTATCAATATTTATTTGATAACTATTAATTAAATGTAAAATTGATCAGGAATGATATTTACCTTGACTGTTCCAGTTTCTTTTTCTAACATTTTTTGATATTCACAGATACTCAGACAGATATTTGTAGTTATCAACATAAAGATTCCTCTTATCACACATAATACCATAATGTTATTATTTGCACAGTAGCTGTGAATGGTTTGAAATTAAACCAACTTAATGGAATCATAATTTTCAGGCTTATAGTCAATTCTCTATTTCACTAAGATTTTTCTAAGCCTTTGCAACAAGATGGAGATGTGATCACATAGTAATATAAAGCATCCTTACAATGTACATACGTGTCCAAATAGTCCAGAGTCGTTGGGATACCACTTTCCCTGCCACTCTGCCATGGTTACAGTAATATCAATAAGTATGAGTTTCTGCAATAGTATGGGAAAACGTAGCAAATTTGGTTGTTTTGATTGGTTGAGGCACTGAATTTAGTAGATAAATCTCATTTAAATACCATAAAAGTATATATCAAGGGCAGTGACATGTATGATGGTGACAGTTATTGTAAGGGTTTACCTGCTTATCTCATCTACTGACCAAACTCAAAACTCACAGAAGCAGGAGATTACGTTTTTAATAACTTGCAGATTTGAATGACATTTTACTGCTCATTGACCAATCAAACAATCTGAAAAAGCCACACAGAAAATAACAAAACTAGCCATATTCATACTAACTGAATCTGCTGTAACAAAAGTAAAGGTAATAGCTAATTGGTGATCTCATGCTAAGAACCATGGCCATACCCTCATCTTGTGACCAACAACAACATTGAAAGAAATCGGTCTGATGAAGTCAACAAAAAGTGAAGTGTCACAAAGGGTAACTATTTTTTACGAAAGAGAATTTACCACTTTACTATAACTCAAGATTGAGGATTTGCCAAACTGTTGAACTCAGTAAAGTGATTCAAAGAGATTTTAGAGAACATGACTTTTGAGCTGATGCTTTTAAACTGGTAGGATTGTTCTATATATGGTTGCTGCCATGTGAACTTACAATTTTACCATTACCCTAGAGGATTTAAGTAAACTGAGTAAAAGAAACTTTTTTCAAGTTTGGGGCTCAACCAAGGATACTCCACAGAGCGATTTGTGGTTGTTGTAATTTTGAGCAGTGAATCCAATTGTTATCCTTGAGGATACTAAGTCAAAGCAATGGTAAAGACACTTTTTTGAATTATTCGAATAGCTCTCCGATTCAAGCAGACATTCATTCATCGAGTAAGTGAAGACCACAATATTTGACTCGAAGCAAGATGGTCTCCTTGATTTGCCGAGATCTAGTTGCATCGTGAATGGAACCTTTTCGTTGGAGATGACCTGGAGGAAGCAGGGTCGGCATGTGGCCACCTGAAAATAGTGAATGCAGTGTCTGAAAGTATCTTCAGTTGAAGTGTGTTATATAATAATCACAACATATAGTAATACGAATTTAGCCTGTTATACTTTACAGCTCAGGGGTATGGAGGTGTCGAAAGTGTACTTTTTGGAGTGCAAACAATACTTCCTTTCAAAAGGTATCAAAAGGTACCATTGATTTTCAATAATACCATTCTTCTAATACAATTTTGCCTCTGCAAATAGCGGGCATGTATTGAACAGTGACCCCCTAGGTTTATTTTGGAAATAAATGTAAACTCTTACATTATTTGGCTATGACATACCTCAAGACAAGTCTTTGGATCTTCGTCAGTTATGAAGTTCTTATTTTTGCTGTCAATCCTCACTTTTGAGAAGTTTGTCAGGGAGTCACACTGATTTTCTAGGGGTCCAAGCTCTGTTGTCATTTCTGGAGGTAAAAAAAAGAGATCTTAAAATATATTGTTTTCTTTTTGTTATTATGCCAATGATAATGCCAAAGCTGGTTCAAGATATTGTGTCACATGTCATTGGCTCAAAAGCTGTCATAGGTGATCTGGTTAGTACAGAGCCAAGACATGATAGCTTGTGCCACTTTGCATATGTTTCAATGGTAGGCAATGGATACTCCAGCTATCACAAAATAAGGTCCTCATGGAGAAAATCATTAATTCTTCAAGTCAATTGCAAGCGCTGTAAATATTTCACTCACCGGCATTGTATTTTATTGTGTCATGTTGGTATGATGCAAATCCCAAAAAGTCAATTTGATCAAGAGCAGTTTTGCTGTGGACCAGAAAGACATTTTCTCCGATTTCTGAACCTATGCCAAGCTTTATTACATTTTCAGTCCATGATATCCAGAAGGATGTGTAACCCCTGTCATCTGTGTGATTGCTCATTTCAGGCAGATCTTTTACTGCAAGACTCCCATTCTTGAAGAACGCTACAAACTTATTTTGGAGCGAAATTTTAATTTCATAGAATGGACTTGTATGGGGTGACATTGCGTTGATCTGTTTTGAAAAAAGCCCAACATAAACAGCTGAATATTCATGAACTTGGAAGCAGATTGATTTCACTTCACGAACATTATAGTTGGTGTAAATGTAGTCTGAGCCAGTTGTATAGATTTTGACTGAAAAAAAAAAACAATACACATTTATGCTTCTGAAATCTAGATGCAACATTGACGTAATTTAAAATATTGTTTGACTATACAGCCTTCAATGTAAAAAGGAGGCTTATTGAAAAAAATAATTTTATAGGAAAAGAACTATATTACTCAAAACAGACAGAAAAAAAAATTATGCACCAGAAGACATTTTATGAAATTAGACTGTTATGCACTGGCAGATAAACATATGGATGTTTTAATTTATTCATTTATATTTTTACGCTGTAAAGTTTTTTAAACTTTTTTTTATTTGTATGTCATATTCGAATTTTAATCATCTCCATAAATATTACAAATGTTTTTTTAGATTTAAATACGTTTTACTTATTACCATGAATAAAACAATATCCAGTGCACACTCTGAAACATTTCAGACAAAATTGGTTTTTTAGATTCAAAATGGTTTTTTGAAAAACCAGATTTCAATGCAAAAAACCAACAAGGATTTTTTTTTTAAATCCATGTTGGTTTTGCATTGAAATTTGGTTTTTCAAAAAACCATTTTGAATCTAAAAAACCAATTTTGTCCTGACATTTTTTAGAGTGAAAATGTGAAATAGATTTATTAGAAATCATCCACCTACCTTCATACCCACAGCACTGTATGGCAAAATGATATAAAAATCCTACCCATGCCAAAGAATGTGGTTTTATTGCTTTTAATAGCATTTTTCTTGACACAGTGTACATGTCTTCTATATGGAAACTTGTTATTATCGTTTTCATAGATATGTGTTTTTCCAGTTTGCACTTCACTTTATCTCAAAACTGTGATGTCACAGATTTAGTTGCATAACTTTGTATATTACAAGCACACATTTCAAGAAACTGACCAAATGCATTCACACATGGATTATGTATGTTTAGCTTGTTTAGCTTTAATACCTACATAGGTTGATAGATGTTTCAATGAAATGAAACTGAACGAAACAGACCACTTTATCCTCAAAGGAGAGTTACACTGCTGGCCAAAAGTTTGGAAAAAAACAATAAGCTGCCTAATTAGTGTTGCAAAATAATAAAAATAGTATTAAATCTCAAAGGTTGCTCTCAAAAACGGGGATGGATGATTGATGGGTGATTTGGGCTTTATGTCCTGTATTTATGCACTTGGTAGGATTAGGACAGGAGGAGGAAACGGCAATGAGGCAAATGATGATTGAAACAGTCGTCCAACATAGGCAAGAGTTGGAGTCAAACCCTGGACCCAGCGATTTGCAGCCCAGCATGCTACCACTTATTCTTGACCAACCCTCCCCCCTCAAAAATGGGAATTGTAAAAGTAGGCAAGCATTGGCCATTGCAATTCCATTGGCATGCCTGGCAACTTGTTTGGGGCTATCAGTATTTTTGAAAGCAGCGATCCATCCACACTCAACATACCTGCAAAGCTGACTGATATATGAATATTCATAGGCTTGACATGAACTACTGGGAGGATCTATTGGGGTTTGTCACTTGAAGTGCTAAACTTGTTCAGTCTGGTAAACTGAAACAATCAATTATGTAACACAAGAAACTATGAACCAAGTTGACTGATATTGTTTTGCAAACTACATGGGATTATAAAGATAACAACATAGTCATTAACAAGGATCATTAACAAATATAATTGGTATTAAAGTTATGCTTATTTCACCTTAAAATATAGTTTTAGCTGTTGTTGTGCTCTTTCCTGAGTGTTTGTGAATGTTAGGATGTATTAAAGCTACTTGAACAACAATTAAGGGATCAGTGAAAAGAATAGATATCACACCTATAGTCATGTGCAACCCATGCACCAATCTTGCAGACATGCTTCCACAGGAAATGAATACATCTTCTTTATAGATTTATTTCTCAGGTGGTCTGTTGATAGTTTTGCCACACAGACTTCAACACAACTAATTTAGATAACTAATAGTGGATTACACTGTGGCATTTGAAGGCTTTATGTCATGTTTGAAGCCCATGGAAATTTATCCCAGAGGGAGGCAAACCATGTTTTGGAACAGCCAGCTTCAGTGAACAGGAGACAAAATAGGATTATTACTCTCATATTAAAAGCATTTTATTTTGTCAACTGTTTAAGGTAAGTCAAGTAAGTGTAATACTATTAAGTTGTGAAGCAAGAAGTGGGTGACACCTTGTTGAATTGTCACAGAATGGCTTTTTCTTGAGGCCTTCATGCTAGCAGACAGCCAAATTCTGCATGCACAGTGGCTCCGTCTTTTGTAGATGTGACTCAAGCAAATTTCTGTAACACTGATCTGATGGCAAGCAAAATTCTGTTTCGCAACTTTTGGTCTGCAGTGTGCAATGAAACAAATGTAACAAAGTAATTTGAAGATGAGTGTCTTGTGAATAACAATAAAACAGGTTTTGTTTGGGAAACATTGAAACAGAGACTCTTCTGTTAAGGATTTATAATCAGCTTGGACAGAAGTTGTTTGTTGCGGTTGTACAAAAAGAGTAACGTTGCCTGGCAGTTTTAATTTCCTTTGTAATAAACCGTGATGTCAAACTCTGAACTGATATATGTCACAGATTGAAGATTAGACCAATCACATTGACAGATACCCTGATGATGTCACGGTTTAACTGCAAAACGAAGTTTTCAAAAAACACGTAGCTATGAAAACGATAATAATCAAAGGTGTTAATATGTCGAAGACAGTCCTGGTAGAAGAACTTCTGACTTGTATGTATGTTAGATACAATATTTATCCTCGGATCTCTTTCGTATCTGATGTTGATCCTGCTGGCTGTTTTAATAAAGCCGTTTTGTAAACCCATTTGGCTTCTAAGTTCAGACCAATTCATTATTCATTCCTTTATTCAGTGATTTTGTTATAGACTTATTAGTGATATCATTATTTCATATTACATTCTAAATTATGTAGGCCTACTCATAAAACATTACTAATTCAGAAGTTCTGAGAGCACTTTTGATACAATAGTGCCTTTGTGACTTTTTGACATTTTGTGACATCAGTGTAATGAGTTCCCCGCGGCTTAATGATTTCGAGCATTTGTTTGTGCTATACCATAGGCTGTGAGGTCGTGGGTTTGACTCCCATTCCTGGAACTCAATTTAGTCAAAGCGCACGGGACATTAAATGGAGGCCGTTTGTATCCAGCGTTATGTGCTTGGGCAGCCAAAAAACCTTCTCGTCACTGAATGAACAGGATATGTGCCAGACTCCCAGCCTTCTTGTTGGTAATCATCATATATGGTGGTCGCCAATACTGGAGAATGCCATATATGGGCTGGAAACCTTGGGCAATGTTTCTCGTGTCTGTGCCCAAATTGCGCAGTTCTATGGCTGGCCTGAGCTTTATCATTATTATCCTTCCAAAAAGTACGTAGAAAGTGATTTTTTTCATGTAAGGTGGAAGTGTGACATCATATGGCAGTTCCCATAGGTTAGCATTGGAAATCAGGCGTTCCATGTGAGGTCACAGGTTGTTCAGCCAATCATTGCTCACTCTGCATAGTATGTCATATCAAACCTGTGAGGTAGTATACCAGCATATGACTACATGCCATGTGTGTAAAAATGAAACACATTCAGTTGTGGCCTGCAGTGGCACATCTAGAAATGACATGGGAGGAGGAATGTTAATCTTTGGCCTGAGGGGGGAGGCATGCCCCTCAATGTTGAACCAAGGGCACACAAAAAAGATTGCTCATGATTTCGATATACACGTAGTGATTGATCACAGAGTTGATCCTCCCTCCCTTCCCCAGTAGAGTTAATCCAACCATAAAAACGTGCAAATGTGCATCCCCTTCATGAGACACCCTAGCTGTGCCACTGGCAGCAAACAGTAAACAACATTCAGATCAGGCAGCTAATGAGTGACAGTTGTCTATTGATTCACACAGCTTGTAATCTTCTTCTTTCACTCAAGTTATGCTTCATGGCACTCTCATACTATGTCATATACCATATATGGCAATTCTGTACACTACATCATGCGCCAACACTACATCATACTCCACACCTCAGCCAGTCATGATGCCCCATCTGTGTGAGGTCACATACCAATTTTGCTAGATTTTTCAAATTCTACATACTTTTTGGAAGGATAATAAGGAAAGCTCACCATGAATTGCATGCATGTGTTGTGGTGCATGACTTATTATAGTAAGTACTATACAACGCAATGCAATATTTCAATATTTAAAATGTTTTAGAAAGCCACCAGAATTAATTTCCCTCACAAAAGGGTCAGAAATTGGATCCTCAGCCTTTGAGTCCTCATCTATTTTCATGACCTTTAAAACAACAAAAACACTGGTCGATTCCACTCTAAACTTAGAGCTCAACAGGTTCACAAAATTGTGTATGTGCTGCCCTCTTGAATCCATGACAGAAACTACAATCGATCTGACTCTTGTCAGTGAGCTCTAAGAGATTTCAGATGCAGTAACTATCACATTTTTTAAGTGAAGTGGAGTAACGACGTGGTCTGTTGAATTAGGTCTAGAATTGAATATTCAATAACTTTTAATCGGCCAGTTTATGGTTAGAATGCTGCTATTGCTGCAAAGTGGTACTTGTTGTGGAACTTTTTTTTTGGCGGAATCATTAGTTTCCTGCCGAGGGAATTGTGAGTCGTCCCTGTTTGGCAGCCAGACAGCCAAGCATGAAGACCCTCACTTCTCAGTAGAAGCTTATTAAGCTGGCCCTGACCACAATATACATTATTTGTGAAGTTGTAACAAAAAGATTAACTCTCCTCTGGTGTGACAGACATAATTACCTGTTTCAGATCTCTCAAAGCAACTGAATGAATGCTTTAGTGTTTCATTGTTGTCTGTTTGTTGTTTCGATTAGTTTCTTTGGAGAAAACATTAAACTATGATTTAAATCATGCTGGAAAAGCTGTTAAAGGATTTGAAAACTTCAGAATTTTATGGTACTCATTGGCAGTGCATGTGCACTGATCGATTGTTTAACATTGTTGATTACAATTTCTTTATATCTTGCTGGCAGCTCCGGTGTGCGTATGAGCACAAGTGATGAGGTCCCTCCACCTGGACATGACCTGACCTACTTGCATATTGATAAATGTGTCAGCTTGAGGTCATCCGATTTCTGGCAGACTCTCCAGCTGTGCTGTTCGTTTAGAGTCTGTGAGCAGACTGGGTTGATTCTATCTTTGAATTCCTTTGTTCTGCAATTTGTATGGAACTAGTGCTGTTCTCTCTTATGAAATTATCCTTCTAAAATGTATAAAAGCATCGAATTTTACAAAGAGCATTTAGGAGCACAATAGTGGTTTAAAGTGTAAGGGTAGTCATTACTTTTATTGGAAGACAAATCCAGGCAGGTGAAACTTTAGCCACATTTTCTGCCGAGAAACGCTTCAGTTGTGTGCAATGTTGAGATCAACCTCACATTTAATGCTGGCTAACAATTAATTGGTCTGTTTCACTAAAATATTGTTGAAACAGCACTTTTCCACCTCTGTCCATTAAACGCTTTTTGACAGTAAACAGGTTTTAGATTTTTTTTTCACACAATGGATGGTAAAACAAATATTCCTAATTAGTCTGGGGGCCAAAGACCAAAACTGATGGTTTCGTGTGCACCAAGAGAGGAATGGACAATCTATACATCGTTGGAATCGCCAGGTTCCGTAGATTATGGAATGGGGGGATGCAGTAAAATCGCTAGGTGCAGTTTTTTGTAAATCGGTTACCATGGCAACCAAGTCATAATTGCAAAATACATAACTTTGCAAACTTTATCAAGATTTTCAATGACTTTGGTTTTAGTCAGGTGAAATTTAACTTCACTTTTGTATTTCCACTAAATGTGGCTTTATTTGAGTGTTTTGAATTTTTTGGTCACATGACCCTCAGAGGGCGGTTCCAGGGCTAAAGATACAAAATTCAATTTTTGATTCAAATTTTCACACAGAAGTTGTTATAACTCAGGATATATTAATGGTAGAGACTTGCTTATGGTGTTGGAAAGCAATTTTTATCTGCTTGAAATAGGTATTTGTTTTGTATTGGTATCCATGGCAACCAGACTTCAGAACAATGATATTTGGTTAAAGTACCATTTCTTTGGATTGATGAAAGACTCAATTTTCAGCAACATAGACCTAGCAAACATGCTTGATAGGTTTACTAGAAACATGATATGAGGTGAAATGTATTAAGTTGGTCATGTGACTAATGAGCACATGCCTATATAAGGTGATAACCACAAAAAAGTGGGAAATTAAGGCATTTTGTATTATACCGCTGACCCTTTTCGCTGTACTATTTGTGTTATAATTCAGGATATATTGACACTACAGACATGTCCATGGCATTGTTGGAGAGCAAATTTAATTAGCTAGAATTTTGTGTTTCATTTGTATTGGTAACCATGGTGACCAGTCACCCCAGCAACGACATTTGAATATTGTAGCGTTTAGCTGAATTTAAGCATGTTAAGGAACATTACATCTTCACTGGCATGAACATGGCAAACACATTCTTGGACTTACTCAACCTTAGTAGGTGGTTAAATGTACAATGATAGTCATGTGACTTGTGGTCATATGACATATGATAAGGTGATGATCATGGAAAAAGCTGAAATTCAATGCATTTCATATATATGCTTGCAACCTATTCCACAGTACTATTTGTGTCATAAGTTAGGATGTTTTGATGCTACAAATATGTTTGTGGTGTCATTAGAGAGAGAATTTAATCTGGATGAATACTGTGCTTGTTTTGGTATCCATGGTAACCAGTCACTACAGAAACAATATTTGAATATTGTAACATTTGATTTTATCTAATAGGGCTCTTTTTACAGTGACAAATGAAAACAAACATTTACTTGGACTTACCCTGTGTGAACTGAATTTCCAAAAAAACAATTCTGCAAGGAAGAAAGCACATTTTTGGTTAAAGCAGGCCAGTAACCAGGGGACGTGGAGGGTGTGTACACATACCTCCTCCCCCTACCCACAGCCTGACCTCCCCCTTTAACCCATAATGATATTATATGGGATAGAATAAGTCCCACTACTGTCATTCTGCTGTGAGGTGAGGATGGTTGCAGAGATCAGACTTACTTCTGATACCCAACTTAGCAACCCCACACACTAAATCATCCTGTGAGCCACAGGCATAGTAAGAAACCGGTTAAGGGGGGTTTTTGTTCAAGATGACATTGGTGAGGCCCAAAGGGCCGAAGCCTAATCGGCGAGGGTTTGGGCACCGATTTAGGCCCCCAGAAGCAATGATTTTGTTTATGGATATTGATTATGAGCAGTTTCAAGGTTATATTACTTTCATGGAAGGTCTAGTATATCATGCTAAAATGCTTGGTTTTTTGAGAATTTTCTGTGAATTAACATTATGCAAACTGCGCCAAGGTCAGGATATGACAAACATTTTACATGTAGAAGGATTATCAAAAGTGTCCAATAATGCTTTTAATTATTTTTTTAACTTGGTTTAGAATAAGTGTCAAGTCACTCAGGATTGGAAACTCTAATCGTTGGGATTTTGCATAATTTGAAGACAGTACTGGTGATTCCTGAATTTCCTGTACTGATTACATCAGTCCCTAAATACTAAATACATGACATTGTGGAATAGGCAAGGAAGCCATTTTTTTGGAATCTAAATCCATTGATTTAAAAACTTTATCATAGACTTCTGGGTTTAAAATGACCAAAATTCTCCAGTTGTCAGACATGCTACCTAATCATGGTTTGTCTTTTGGTAAAGTGTTAGAATAGAAAAATAGCCTTCTGAAGAAGAATTTACAGGCTCCGCAAGACCTAATTTTCCATTATATTTACATGGAAACATACCGATAGAAATCTCAAGTTCTTTATAGTCTTAATTGACAAATTAGAGTTGTTCCAGGGTTCACCTGGTAAAATACACAATTATACAAAAAATAGCCACAGAGGAAATTATGTTACGAACAGGTTTGATCTAGAGGAATGAATCAGAGAAATTTTTGTATAATCCACGGTCATTGTCCTCTAAATATCAGTCTAACGGCAAGGAAAACCCTGGAACAAACATTTGTGATGAAAAGTATAATTTTTTATTGTCAAATTTACATGTGAGGACTTATCTTTAAAAGTCTGGTAAAGGTGACTTTAGTTTTTGGCCAAAGGCGAGGTGTTCTGACCCCCATATCTCCCCCCCCCCCCTTGGTTTCACCCTGCAGTGTCAGCTAGGGCCAGGACTTAGCTGAAATTGCAATTGTCTTCATGACACGCTAATTTCCTTGACAGAAGATCCTAGCTTTCGTTTTAGTGAAACAAGGGGCTGAGGAGGTTTTTTTTTTTTTCATTATTTGGCATGTAGACGAATTTGTGAAACTGTAAAAACGAACATATGCACGACCAGGACAATTGTGTACATGTCAAATACTGCTTTTCACAAATTTGTGTATGTGTGATTACGAACATTGCAATAAGAAAATTGGGCAAAACCTACTCTAAACCTAATTTTAACTCTAAACCCTAATGATAGGCCCTATAGCAATTCCACGAATGTTAGTACTTGCAGATCATGAATGAATAATAAAGCACATTCACAAGTGCTAGTTATTACATGTACACGAGCACATTTGCTCGTTCTTTCATGTCCACAAATTTGTACATGCTCGTTTTTCAACCCCCACAAATTCGTGAACATGCAAAATAGTGAAAAATATATACATGGGCCGAGTTCACCAACATATATAGTTCTAACAGTTAGACCTGGTCTTAACTGTTTTAAACCTGGCTTAACTAAGTCCCTTTCACCTACTGTGTTTTTTTCTTTAGACTCGCCAAGGATCATTGATTCTCAAACATTGTTCATATAACTCTCAGTTATGCACTGCAATGTGGGCCTAAACATCAACATTTCTGGGGGCTGCCCATAAAACAGTTTGCAGAAGTCCGAAAATAAGACAAAATGCCTTAAGTTCCCACTTCTTTGTGGTTATAACCTTATATAGGCATGTGATCATTAGTCACATGACCAACTCAATACATTTCACCTCATATCATGTTTCTAGTAAACCTATCAAGCATGTTTGCTAGGTCTATGTTGCTGAAAATTGAGTCTTTCGTCAATCCAAAAAAATGGCACTTTAACCAAATATCATTGTTCTGAAGTCTGGTTGCCATGGATACCAAAACAAAACAAATACCTATTTCAAGCAGATAAAAATTGCTTTCCAACAACTCCATAAGCAAGTCTCTACCATTAATATATCCTGAGTTATAACAACTTCTGTGTGAAAATTTGAATAAAAAATTGAATTTTGTATCTTCAGCCCTGGAACCCCCCTCAGAGGGTCATGTGACCAAAAAATTCAAAACACTCAAATAAAGCCACATTTAGTGGAAGTACAAAAGTGAATTTAAATTTCACCTGACTTAAACCAAAGTCACTGAAAATCTTGATAAAGTTTGCAAAGTTATGTATTTTGCAATTATGACTTGGTTGCCATGGTAACCGATTTACAAAAAACTGCACCTAGCAATTTTACTGCATCCCCCGACTCCATAATCTACGGAACCTGGCGATTCCAACGATGTATAGATTGTCCATTCCTCTCTTGGTGCACACGAAACCATTAAATAAAGCACTTTTTGCTACTTGGCCCCCAGACTAAATGCACTGAGATGAAAGCTGGAAACTACAAATGACAAACACAACTTTTTCTTCACATTTGTTCCCTTGCTTGCAATTTGCCACTGATTTAGGCATTTAAAATGTAAATTTGACTGATGTTTTAGCAGAAGAAAAATGTATTAGATTGACCATTATTGGCCAATGATGGCTTGCAATTACCATTGGAGAAGCAAAAGGATTGACAAATAATGGAGATAAGTCACAAGGCAAAATTTAAGTTATATGACAACTCATGATTACTCTATTTTCATTTCTGGGATTGCCAAAATTATACATATATATCACAAAAACAGTACACTGATGATGTATTAAGGTTTTTATTTCTCTAGAAATTAAGCAACATTAACATGAACACAACTGTTCAATACACACTTTTGCTAGAAAAAATATATTCACTGAAACATTTTTGGGACAAAAATTGGTAATTAAAAGGTCCACAGTAAAAGACAAATTACCTCCCCTAATAACTCTCTTAATGTCTCAACTGCTATTTTAACAAGAATTTTGAATTTCTGGTTAGATACACCAAACCTTGAAGTTCATAAACCATCTGAATTACCATTTATCAACCTGTTGTAGCTCTACCCAGGGTTCATCCTTCGACGTGAGTTTTTAACAGGAAGGTCATTGGGAGCTGGAAATTGCATCGGACAATCATGTGCTCCAGCAGAAGCTGCCAAAATTATAAATTTCTGACGAGGTTGCTGAAGAATTTCATATTTATAAGCAAGGGTATCGTTATACATTCATCAATCATCACAAGATATTTCGTTGTAGATATCAGAAACATAAAAGTGGTCTTCCATGACATTGATTGAAGCAATGATGAAAAAGAGTTTTTGCGGTCTCCCTCATATTGATTAAAAGTGATTAATGGATCATAGGCGTAGGAGGGGGCTGCAGCCTCCCCTAAAATTTTGGAATATTATTTTTTCATGCACTTTTGGGCAGAAAATTTTGTAAATTTATTTTTTTGGGACTATTTGGGCATTTTTTTCGGGCACCTCCCAAAATTTATTGACCTCCTACACTTATGTACTGTAGTGGATGACCTGTTCAGGAAATGAGTATTTGTAATAATCGTCACTGGTGCCTCTGTACGACATTATCCGGTCATGCGGGGGCATCTAACTGGTCACTTTTCAAGGAAACCTTCTCTTGAACTTCTATACACACCAAGGACCTATCTCTGTTTATTTTGAAGAATCTCGGCAGCAAAATTTTGAAAACAGGAATTGTCTCAGCATTCCAGAGCTCACACATATTAATTCTTGTTAACATGATGACAGCATTTTTGTGTTCGGTCATTTCAGTAACTCTCTGGCCTACAACTCCAATGATGAGATTTAGGAGCACAAGAGTGGTATAAAGTGTAAGGGATATGTATATGGCAGTTCCAAGATGGCCAACAGAATTTATATCATCTTTTGAAGGTGCAGACAAACCCATGACATAGAGATATGTCCTAAAGAAAACGTCATAAGAAATATCAAATTTCACCTCATTGAAATCAGTACTATTTGATGATCCAGTACTGAGAGGTTCATTGAGATGTGAAGCAATCATTATGTAAGTGACCATTGCCAGTCCTGCATAGAATATACTTCCCAAAAGGGTAAAAAACACCAGGTCAACGGTCATGTGCTCCAAAATCACCACCAGGTGACCAAGGAAAGGAACAAACTGAAGAAAGATCAAACCATACATAATAACACTAAGAGTTGCAAAGATGTAAGCAAACTTCAGAAGTGTCTTCATTTCTTCATCCAATTGAAGAATATGCATTATTGCAACGAGGGCAGAACTGGTGTAGCAAATAACACAAAATGATACATGAGAAAAAGAACTCTTAACTGGTCTACCTTTCTGGCTAAACAATGGCATGATATACGAGAAAAACTGCAAACGAACGGTAAGCCTTGTTGTAGACCACAACATTGCAATCAACGGAGTTAAGGAGCTGATGAGAAGAAATACTGAATGACAAAGTGTGTCGGTTCCACCACCGAGGTAATTTCTGAGTGACAGCATAAACAAAGCAACTCCAGCGATCCATATGAGAAATTGGAAAAGAAACACTATTATGTGAAATTTATATATTTGATCAATCCAACTTTTGATTGGTTCTTTTTCGAAAAATCCAACAGATCTGAAGCGTGGCAGTTGCAAGTCAGACAATAAACTCAAATAAGACAGCGGGCTTTTTGTCGGCTTTTTGCACCTGTAATAATCACTGATATCATAGAGACAATGCCTATTATCCAAACTGTCCTTAACTACAAGCTTATAAGCACCCTCAGTGTTCAGTATCTCTAAGATCATTTCAGGTAGATGCAATCTTGAGGCAACATCAAGTGGAGTAAGACCTTCATTGTTAGCAAAACGGATCAAATCAGATCGGCATTCTTCTGGGGAAAGTTCAAGAATCAAGTTGTATAGATAAACTGCTTGTTTTGGACTTGCCTCTGAGAGACGAACTATGTGATGTATGACATTTTCTCCTCTTGAATCTTTGTCAAACATGTCTGCGCCATTTTCAATCAGAACTTCCATAAGTTTTGACTTCCCACTGATACATGCCACATGTAAAGGTAACATCCAATGGTCAGACTCTTTGCTATCTGAATCTTCTCTTTTGTTTTCATCTGAAGTCACAAATTCCGAAAGTTTAGAATTTAAGTTCAAACTTTTTGCTGGTATAGGTCTGTAGCAAATTTCATTTCTGCTGTAAAGACAAACTTTGCCTAAACAGGCAACTTTCTTCTCCTCTTGGGTCAATCTTTGCAAAACTTCCTCAACAAATCCACCATCGCCATCAACCAATGCCTTGTGGAAAGGCAGAACTGGAACCCTCTTAGGACATCCAGGAGTTCCGTTATCTCGGGAAAAGTTTTGAAAGTAAGTGATGCTGAGTGAAAGCTGATCTTCTCTTGTCATGACTTTTGTTGAAACAGAAATCTGGATGGGAGAAATTTTAGCCATTGTGCGGTGTGAAAAACACTGGTGATGTGTCTCGCTTATCTTCACAGAAGAAAATGATGTACATCAAGAGTTTCATTTGAATCGTATAGACTGAAAGGATGAGATATTTGCTCATCTTTGTGTTTGACTTCCAATAACACTGAACAACAAATTGAGAAAAGTGTTTTCAGTTTAAATGAAAATGTCAAACTTTCGCCTAATGTACCATATCGCAGCATCCATTACTTTAATGAATCTCAAACAAGGAATTCCACCACATTGTGTGAAAGTATATAATGGAGGTAAAAAAATAGTCAGTCATACTCTCTCATTTGATTTTGCATAATGGTGAGCTAATATTGTTTTTCCCATTATGGGCCATTACTACTTTTCTTCTAGAGTTGACAATCTGTCTCACAAGCAATCATGCTTTTTCATATATGGACTTGGCATGGTGGCATATTGTACATGTTTACTTGTCTTGCCAGTCACCCAGGTTACTTCACTAACATTGTCAAGGAAAAGCAAGGCTGCCCATAAAGCAGTTAACATAGAACTCTTCATCCTATGTTGGTGAGGGAAAGCTGCCAGGATTCAAGCTCAGTTCGAATCACTGAGCTGAAGATCAGTACCTCTCATACACCAAAAATGTCCTTTTCGTGGTATTGCCCCCCCCCCCTCAATTATAGATCCAAAAACTAGATCTGCAAAAATCTATCACACCGGTAATAATCTCGAACGAAGTTCTGGAACAAGAGTTTCTCTTGTGCCACTTAATTTTCCTGCTACAGTGTAGTGACATTTTGGGGACAGGTATAAGTTACAGGAATTCGCATTGAAGTTGACTTGTTGATTTCCATTGATGTGATTTTCAGCAAAATTGTAATTTTCGATATAGGACTAAAACTATCTAGATAAATCTCATAATTTTTGGCCAAATAGTAGGGCATATTACTTTAGAAAAAATACCCACTAAGCCCTGGGTTAAAGACTGGAAAATAAATGAGTAATTGCAAATAGAAATATTTATTACATGACGTATGGAAGTCTACATGACGTGTGGTAGCAATACAAACTATTCTCACTATGAATCTGAGCTGTTGTACACGTAGATCAACACATACAATAACTGTGAAATCGACAATACCAACGTGAGACAAACTATTTATAATTGTGAAATAAAGCCATTTTGTTGCTGCCAATAATTCAGTCCTCAATAACACTTACTCGAATGTTTGATTGAGTGAACACTTGAAATGTGAATTTGGATTATGAGCTTGACTGACACCTGTACTATATTTGAACATCTCAGACCGCATTTTGACGAGCCTATGAAAAAATGTTTAGTAATTGTACCAAAAGGCAGATAAAGCAAAAGTTTATGAGACAGAAGGATAAAGATTATGGGATAGATAGATAGATAGATAGATAGATAGATAGATAGATCAACGGATATATATCAGTATATATATCAGTAGATAGATCAGTAGAATTCATAACATTTACATCCAATGCATGTCTAATTGTTTTTTTAAGCATTCACATAATGCGGCCTGGCATGGTCAAATGTGGTCCAATTCACTATTGGTTAAGATATGAATGCTCACCAATGATTGGTGACCAATGCCCACCCAGGCACGCCCACTTGATAATTGGCATAGGATTACGAGACAGACTTGTTCTAAACTTGTGATATACAGGTTGTTACAGCTTCAGTATGTTCAATTTATAATTTTATGAAATAAACTGGTAAAACGATTCATATTTCACAGCTTGTTTGAGCACAGAAAAATGAATGGATATTGGTCACAAATGAGTGGCTTTCTACCATACGTCATGTACAGCCAGCTTACTTGTTTCTAGCAGCTGAGAAGTCTAATTCAACGCGAATTCCTGTAAAGACTACAAACAAAAGGCAAGAATAGGCATGATGTTGGCTATTCATTTATAAATGAACTGATTTGTGCATATAATATGTTAATTCCATTCACTGTATCAATGCATTAAGGCTATTTATTGAGCTACAAATGGTTTGTCTCAAACAATATCTAAAACCTTTAATTGTGAAACACACAATCGAAAGGCATTTAGTACTCAGATGCAGGCTTATCAAACCGCACTGCCTTTAAAGTTACCCTGAATGATAGAATCACTTGCTCTATATTTGTGATTTTATGTGTATTATGACATGATAGAGTGTTTGGGAATACTGCCAAGTGATTTTCTGAAGTATTTTCTTTGGATTTTTATACATTAAAATAATATATAATTATTTCTTTTGAATTTATTTATTGCTCCTCCCTGGATCAGCCTGCTCATTGCTGATGACGTCACAATAACCATTGTTACAGATATATAGCTACAAGTTAACTAATCCTTACAATGTTGATGACGTCACAAAGTTGATTGAACTCAAATTTGGCTTTTTTTCCGTGCGTACCCGAAATAAAATCTAGGGGCCATTTAGTGCAGTTATTGATAATTTCAATAGGAAAAAATGATTGTACATCAAAGAAACTTTTCACACTTATCAACATAAGCGGGTAGGACAGGATGATGTAAAAATTAGACAAACTTTCGTTCCAATCCCAACCTATCATTCAGAGCAACTTTAACATAACTCATGGAAGTAAAATCTATGCGTCTTGAGTATTCTGCAAATCATTTTTATTCCAGATGAGTTTCTCTGTGCCTTCTGAAGAGGAAGTGGACAGAATTAGGAACTTTTGCACAGCTCTGTATAGCTACATGTCTCTATTTTACTCTTGTACTTCTTAATCTTCTCATTGGAGTTGTCAGCCAAAGGGTGACTGACATTACTGAACACAAAACCGCTGTCATAATGTTAACAAGATTAAGCATCTGTGACTTCTGGAGGGCAGAAACAAATCCTGTCCTCAGAAAACTGGTGCCGAGATTCTTTACCGCCAACCAAGACATGTCACTGGTGTGCATAGAAACTGAAGAGAAGGTGTCCTTGAAAACCCCAAATTAAGTGACATATTCGGTTGCTTCAATGAACTGTAACTTAATCAAAAAGACTACTTATCCTTGAAGAAGTCTAAGGGTCAGACTGTTCAGAAATTATGAATGGGGGGCCCTTGAGTTTCATGTGGAATTTTAGCACCAGACCCTTAGGTTTCATGCATATTTTTAGTACTCCCCCTCTCGCCATACAAATGATAAACACTTATATTCCCTTATACTTGTGCCCTCAGACATTCACACGTACAAATTCGCGGACTTCAGGAATATCCATTGCATAACTGTTATCAACTGTTAAGCTCCTGTAAAAGACTATCAATACCTAAACAAATAACAAGCCGATATGGAAACAGTTTTGTTGCGTCAAGTATTAGAAACTACAACTATATGTCATCAAAGCATGTATATAAAGTTAACTAATGTAAATATTTTGTAATATTTAATTATTTACTCTTATTCACATGTAATTGTTTTAATGTGATGAGCCTGCTTGTACCACAGGAGTTTCCGTATGGACTAAATAAAGTATATCGTTATCGTTATCGCCATAAAAAAGCACGGATAAACTGAGTGTATGCGGGTACAAAATAAGTACCCCCTTGAAACATGTGTGAAAAGTTAGCTCACCCAATAACACAGTGTGTTCGCAAAACATTGTAACACTTTACTTGGCTAAGACAGAAGTTGTTGGTTGTGGTTGTACAAAAACAATAACATTGTCTGGCAATTTTAAATTCCTTTTTCATAATAATTTGGAAGGACAACTGCATAGGAGAAATCAGCACAAGCATGACCGTAATTGCAGAGGAAAGAAACAGAATTGCAGAATTTGCCATAGTATTTGTACCAGTGAATCTTTCACAATGGGATTTGGATGCACACTGCTGATCTTTTGTAAGGGGACAATTTCATTTGAATTCACCGGCTGTCTTAAGCCTTATTAATATTTAATAATCAACACCTTATCCAGACTACATACTGAGTAGGAACGGCCCAATGACGGCACTGTGTCAAAATTGCTCCCAGTACTTCTGAATTAGTAATATTTTACGAATACTTATTAGCCGTATGCACAAAGCCAGAACATTTTCTTGAAAACCTCATTGAATAGACAATTGAAGACAGCTATGAATGATCAGTACCAAGTCTATTACAAATCACCAAATAAGAAATGAATAATGAATTAGTCAGAACTTTAAAGCCCAATTGATTTACTAAATTCTTTAGTAATACAGTCAAGAGGAAAATTTGACACAAAAGAGATACACGGATAGTGACTGGAACCATCATGCTGAAGTCAAAAGTTGTTCAGCAAAGACGGACTAAATATTGCTCTTTTTGAAATATTATTTTACTGTCTTCAGTCTTCACATCAACATATTTCCACGCTAAAGTGAAATAAGATGCCATTTAATGCAGTAAAACCAGATATTATGGCATGGCTGGGATTTTCATGTCTTCTCGCGATGCAGTGTAGTGGATATGAAGGTAGGTGGTAGTTTTGGCGGAAGTCCGCGGAACTTTGTGTCAAAAATTGATTCCCCCCTTGAGTTTCATGCGGATTTTTAATACCCCACCTTTAGGTTTCATGCTTTTTTTTGGTACCCCCCCGGCAAACGAAACAATACGCAAACGTACCATTATACATGCGCCCTTGGACGGTCACGCATAAAGATTTGCAGACTTTTGTGCATAAAAAGTGTGTGTGTGCACATTTTATAACTCCTTTTTTTTTAAATTTCTTACTCCCCCTTGGACATGCTGTCAAAAATTAGTACCCCCCCCTTGATGACACAGATGTGAAAAGTGAGTACCCCTCAGGCCCTAATATTATAATAATAAGTTAAGTCATAGTTGATTCTAAGCCCTGTTTTCTGGAATTTTGTTCTTTTGTCTCTACCTTTTTTACAATAACCTCCTTTTTAACAGCGACAGCCATAAAAGTAAAGGTTTTCTGATTTGCATGAAGATTCCAAAACAAAATTGTGATTTTATTAAAGTATTACATAAATAAATATATATAGATATTTGCTAGAAATAAAGGATTTCATTATGATATTTAGCATGTCTGTTTTTTCCTTTCAGTCAGAATCATTACTACAGCAGATTACATTTACACCAACTATAATGTTCGTGAAGTGAAATCAATCTCCTTCCAAGTTCATGAATATTCAGCTGTTTATGTTGGGCTTTTTTCAAAACAGATCAACGCAATGTCATCTCATACGATTCAATTCTATGAAATTAAAATTTTTCTCCAAAATGAGTTTGTAGCGTTCTTCAAGAATGGGAGTCCTGTAATAAAAGATCTGCCTGATATCAGCAATTATACAGATGACAAGGGTTATGCCTCCTTTTGGATATCATGGAATGAAAATGTAATAAAGCTTGGCATAGGTTCAGAAATCGGTGAAAATGCCTTTCTGTTGTACAATGAAACTGCTGTTGATCAAATTAACCTTCTGGGATTTGTATCATACCAACAACAATTACAACATGACACAATAAAATACAAAGCCGGTGAGTGAAATGTTTATTTATTTTTTAATTTGAAGAATTAATGATTTTCTCCTTGAAGACCTTATTTTGTGATAGCTGGAGTATCCATTGCTTGGCATTGAAACATATGCAAAGTGGCACAAGCTATCATGTCTTGGCTCTGTACTAACCAGATCACCTATGACAGCTTTTGAGCCAATGACATGTGACACAATACCTTGGCAACGACGTATTTGCTTAACCAGCTTTGGTATCATCACTGGCATCATGACAAAAAAAAACAACAACATTATTTTATGATCTCTTTTTATACCTCCAGAAATGACAACAGAGCTTGGACCCCTAGAAAATCAGAGTGACTCCCTGACAAACTTCTCAAAAGTGAGGATTGACAGCAAAAATAAGAACTTCATAACTGACGAAGATCCAAAGACTTGTCTTGAGGTATATCATAGCCAAATATATGAGAGAGGCAGTGTTAATTTGTGAGATAAATCTATGATGCTGCAGTTCAATACAAATCTTTGAACCATTGATGTTCAATGATACCGTTCTTCCACTAACCACTTAAGTCACTTGACTTTGTAACACACAAATTTGTATTGATTGCAGCATCATGAACCTGCTGTACATTCTGACAGGCTAAACCCCTTGTAAATGATGATAAGTAGATTTATACTCAAGGTAGTCCATATGCACTCAGATGTTGCATTCACTGTTTTCAGGTGGCCACATGCCGACCCTGCTTCCTCCAGGTCATCTCCAACGAAAAGGTTCCATTGACGATGCAACTAGATCTCGGCAAATCAAGGAGACCATCTTGCTTTGAGTCAAATATTGTGGTCTTCACTTACTCGATGAATGAATGTCTGCTTGAATCGGAGAGCTATTCGAATAATTCAAAAAAGTGTCTTTATCATTGCTTTGACTTAGTATCCTCAAGGATAACAATTGGATTCACTGCTCAAAATTACAACATCCACAAATCGCTCTGTGGAGTATCCTTGGTTGAGCCCCAAACTTGAAAAAAGTATCTTTTATTCGGTTCACTTAAATCCTCTAGGGTAATGGTAAAATTGTAAGTTCACATGGCAGCAACCATATATAGAACAATCCTACCAGTTTAAAAGCATCAGCTCAAAAGTCATGTTCTCCACAATCTCTTTGAATCACTTTACTGGGTTCATCAGTTAGGCAATCCTCAATCTTGAGTTATAGTAAAATGGTAAATTCTCTTTCGTAAACAAAAAGTTACCCTTTGTGACACTTCACCAACTTTACTTTTTGTTGACTTCATCAGACCGATTTCTTTCAATGTTGTTGTTGGTCACAAGATGAGGGTATGGCCATGGCTCTTAGCATGAGATGACCAATTAGCTATTACCTTTACTTTTGTTACAGCAGATTCAGTAAGTATGTGTGGCTATGGCTAGTTTTGTTATTGTCTATATGGCTTTTTCAGTTTGTTTGATTGGTCAATGAGCAATATAAAATGTAATTCAAATCTGCAAGTTGAACATGTGAAGTTATTAAAAACTTAATTTCCTGCTTCAGTGAACACCTGAGTTTGGTCAGTTGATGAGATTAGCAGGTAAACCGTAACAATAACTGTCACCATCAAACATTTCACTGCCCTTGATATATACTTTCATGGTATTTAAATGAGATTGATCTACTAAATTCAGTGCCTCAACCAATCACAACAACCACATTTGCCACGTTTTATCACACTATTGCAGAAACTCATGCTTATTGATATTACTGTATAGTGACGCTGGCAGAGCGGCAGCGGGAGTGTTATCCCAATGACTCTGGACAATTTGGACATGTATGCACATTGTAAGGATGCTTTATATCAGTATGTGATCACATCTCCTTGTCGGAGAGGCTTAGAAAAATCTGAGTAAAATAGAGAATTGACCATAAGCGTGAGAATTATGATCCCATTAAGTTGGTTTAATTTAAAATCACTCGCAGCTACTGGGAAAATAATAACATAATGTTTTTTTGTGTGATAACTTTATGTTGATAACTACAAAAATCAGTCAAATATATGTGAACATCAAAAATGTTAAAAAGAGAAACTGGAACAGACAAGGCAAATGTGATTCCTGATCAATTTTACATGTAATTTTATCAAAGAAATATTGATAGATATTAGATCGATAGATATTCACATTAAGCATTTTTATTTTTCACATTAAGAAGTTGTATATAAATATATAATAGATGAAAACCACAAAGCTGGAGCTTTTTTGGCATGTTGTTCCTTATGGGTCATTTTCACGAAAACGCGCAGTAACGGTAAAGACATAACAAATTTTTTTATGTCAGGAAGCTGAGCCAATAATACTCAACTACTATTTTTTTCTGTTTACATAATGTAATATGTGGTACTACCATGCTGCATGTAACAGGATAACTAATTTGGGTGAATATTTAACACTTTCAATTATTTGGAAAAATTGTCTTTACCGTGCACAATGAAATCAAAGCAAATTTACTCAGATGTCTTTACCGTGGCCAGCCTTGTCTTTACCGTGTCACAGCATATTTGCATTGATTTGACCACGGTAAAGACAGATTTTCGCCACGGAAAAGACATGTTATGCAGCATTTCTTCCCGAGAAAGTGGACTACATAATTCAGAGTACCACAACTACTTCCGGAACTGCCTCCTGAACCAATGATGTCATTTACATCCTCATACCTTTTGAACTCCCTCCGCTGTTGAGGGTTCGGTAAAGACGCAGTTAAGTTGCGACGAAGTCAAGATAAAACCTATTTCATCGTCAGACCAACAGATGGCAGCTCTGGCTTTCCCAATGATGTGGTAAAAAAGTAGTTATATCCTGGTTCTTTACACCCTAGTGGCATCTGGAGACATCATGCCCTGTTAACTTACTCTGGTGGCAACTTAAACTCTTTGGTCACGGTAAAGACGATGGTAATTTCAAAACTGGGACACACCTTCAAAACGTCCTGAGATGTGGATAAATTAGTTATATTTCAGAAAAAAAACTTCTAGGTAGTTAATTTAACAAATATCTAGAAATACACACTTTGCATGTCACATTTTATGCAGTAATTTTCAATTTGCACACGTTTGAAATTAAGATGTTGAGTTGCGGACATGCCACGGTAAGGACATTTGGACTACTTAATGAGTGATATAGCATGTTCAGCATGGCAGCACCCACGTAAATTTTTGTTTTCTTCTAGGAAAAACGTTATTCTAAATATTTGGCCAAAAATCAATTTCAGTCCTACAAAGGCAGGCACACACGAATGCAGGACATCAAATTGCGCGTTTTCGCGAAAATGACCCTTATACATTTACACAAGCTGTCAATTCTTGTTTCGTTCCATGTGTGTCAGTTTCTTTGTCAAGGCAGGGAGAGATCCAGATTCCAGTCCATTGTGTGTATCGAAGGCGTGGACCAGGCCAGGAGTCTTCAATTGTCCATCTTTCAAGATGTCTGAGAAACTTCGAGGGTTGAAGCATTTGGAAGGTTTGAATCTCTCTGATGTTGGGTCACATGAGGTAAAATTGCTTATTGGTGCCAACGTTCCTAAAGCGCATTTACAACTTGAAACCAGAGAAGGCTGTTCTAATGAACCTGTTGCGATCCAAACACATTTAGGTTGGTGTGTTATGGGTGTTCAAGACTCTGTGGGAAGTAATGTTCAGAAAGCTCATGTAAATTTTCTGTCGTCTGCCAATGTTGGTCTTGATGGTCTTGTTTCCCAGGTTGAGAGGTTTTGGCAGACAGAGTCATTTGGTGTGAAGGTTGATGTTTCAAAGTCCTTTTCCATTCAAGATCAGAAAGCGTTTAAAGCATTAGAAACAAACACCAGATTGGTAGATGGACATTATGAGGTTCCCATGTTATGGAAGGCTGAGGATGTCAGGTTGCCTCATAACAGAGCTATGGCTGAGAAACGCTTTCAAACTCTTTCCAAACGTGTTACAAAGGATCAGGACTTTGGTAGAAAATATTGTGATGTCATGAATGATTACATTGGCAAAGGTTTTGCCCGAAAACTCACTGAGCAGGAAGTTAAAGTTACCACAGATAAAACTTCCACAAAGCAAGATGTATTTATCCAAGGCAAAACACAAGTAATTGTAAGTACTATTAATTTATTTTTGTATAAATATTTATCAATATTCTTTGTTATATGGTTCATCATAAAGATAAAGATTTCAATATGTAGCTAGTAATTTGAGGTTATTAATTCATATGGTTGTGTCATATATTTATGGAATATTTTGTATGTTAGTTCTTCTTAGAATCTAAACTATTGTCTTTGTTTCTTCCTTGTAGCTAACCACATACTCACATGTATGCACACATGCAAGCAATAAAGGATTTTGTGCGTTAGAACTGTGTTATCAAGTTATGAAGTCTAAGAAGCTCTGAATCTGATCTGCAGATTGGCTCTAGATGATGGCGGAATGCTCTTCAGGACCTCCTTGGAAGACGACATCCACTTGGTGAGATGAAAGCCCTTAGAATGAAGAATTTCACTAATGCTGGAAGACAGGGAAATAGCAGTTTGCACATCATCAACAGCAGTTAACATATCGTCAACATAAAAGTTCTTCAAAATTGTATTAACTGCTAATTTGTCACCACTTTGATCATCCAGGGCAGCTCTACGAAGGGCATAGTTGCAGCAACAAGGCGAGTCTGTAGCTCCAAAGATGTGGACTTGCATCTTATATTCGTCTTGAGGGCCTGCAATGTTGAAATCTTCTTTCCAGAGGAAACGCAGAGCGTCAGAATCACTTTCCGGAACCTTGACCTGGTAAAACATGTCAGCAATATCAGCGACCAAAGCTACTGGCTTCAACCTGAACCTAACAAGAACACCAAAAAGACTGTTGAGCAAGTCTGGACCTGTTACAAGCTGATTATTGAGAGAGATACCTCCGAGAGAAGCTGCAGCATCAAAAACAACCCTAACCTTATTGGGTTTCTTTGGGTTCAAAACACTATGATGTGGAAGATACCAAGCTTTATCTGTGGTAACCTTAACTTCCTGCTCAGTGAGTTTTCGGGCAAAACCTTTGCCAATGTAACCATTCATGACATCACAATATTTTCTACCAAAGTCCTGATCCTTTGTAACACGTTTTGAAAGAGTTTGAAAGCGTTTCTCAGCCATAGCTCTGTTATGAGGCAACCTGACATCCTCAGCCTTCCATAACATGGGAACCTCATAATGTCCATCTACCAATCTGGTGTTTGTTTCTAATGCTTTAAACGCTTTCTGATCTTGAATGGAAAAGGACTTTGAAACATCAACCTTCACACCAAATGACTCTGTCTGCCAAAACCTCTCAACCTGGGAAACAAGACCATCAAGACCAACATTGGCAGACGACAGAAAATTTACATGAGCTTTCTGAACATTACTTCCCACAGAGTCTTGAACACCCATAACACACCAACCTAAATGTGTTTGGATCGCAACAGGTTCATTAGAACAACCTTCTCTGGTTTCAAGTTGTAAATGCGCTTTAGGAACGTTGGCACCAATAAGCAATTTTACCTCATGTGACCCTACATCAGAGAGATTCAAACCTTCCAAATGCTTCAACCCTCGAAGTTTCTCAGACATCTTGAAAGATGGACAATTGAAGACTCCTGGCCTGGTCCACGCCTTCGATTCACACAATGGACTGGAATCTGGATCTCTCCCTGCCTTGACAAAGAAACTGACACACATGGAACGAAAATTAAACGATGGCCCCATAGTATCAACCACAAGATCTTGTTGTTGTCCCTTAAGACCCAAGTCGTGAGCTAATTCAGAGTTGATCAATGTGATATCACTAGCCGAATCTAACAATGCATAAGTATTCACAACTCTGCCATTTTGACCTTGTACAGTTACAGGCAACACTTGAAAATACACAGTTTGGGCAACATTTGAACAGGCTTCACGAACATTTTCCTGGACTTGTGTGTTAACATGAGCTTCAACTTTACTGGGAGCATTACGATGCAAAGTGGAATGATGCTTTTTACTGCAACTTCTGCATGAAATTGTAGAGGTACAGTCTGCTACTCTATGTCTAGGATACATGCAATTCAAACATAGCTGATTTGACATTACAAGAGCATACCTTTCTTCAGGCGACTTACTCAAATAGTCTCTGCATTTCGCCATATGATGTGAACCTGAACAAAGACAGCACGTGACAGTCTTTTCCTTCGAAATGTCTTTGTCAGCAGCTGAAGTTGAGTTCACTGTCGAATAATGAACTGGAGTAGTGCGATGTTGATTTCTTGAGTTCTGGTGTTGACTTGAATCATGAGTCTTCTGGGTACGAGAAGGGAGTGCATAAGGACAGAACTCAGACTCAACATTGTCTTTAAGCCATTTCAGCAGATCCATCAGAGTAGGTTCCCGAAGACGGCAAACATTCCGGATGAAGTCATTCCACTTGCTTCGCTTGTCATTTGGAATACGCCTAGAAGCTCGCTCAAGAACATCACTGCTATTCAACTCTCCTGTGTAATGCATTTGCTGTAGAGTTGAAATACAATCACGGACGGCGATGTAGAATGCACGAAGAGCTGATGCATCACCATTGGGAATAATTCCACCTAATATCACAGAGTTAATATACGCCCGAGCCACAGCAACTTTATGGCCGAAAGCAAATTTAAGTTCTTGAAGACATTGGGCATAATTACGACCACTAAATCCCAAACCTTGGATCAACTTCTTAGCTTCACCTGTGACATGTGATTGGAGAATTTCGATCCTCCTGGCATCATTCAAGCCACATCGGGTATGGACATGAATATAGAATTGCTCCACGAATCTAGGCCACATAATTGGAGATCCATCAAAACGAGGAAGTTCCACTTTCGGCAGATCCCGGTCCGGTTCAAGCCTTGCAACTGTAAGAGAGAGGTCATTCGGAGAACTAGGAGAGGACAGGGTAGTTGTCTCTATTCCGGGCACCAAATCATCAATCCAGGCATCCACAGGACGGGGAACTTCGAAATAACTTGATGCAGGAGGTGACGACACTCTTGCAACAAATTGTGGAGCGGAAGGATTAAGTGAAGTAGACGGACTCACCGAAGTCATAAGCATTGGAGTTGACACAGAATTTATGTATGTCAGTGTGGTGTTGGATGGCCCACTTTCTCTTGAGGATGACACAGTATAATTAGACAGGAGATCTGAAGAACTTGAAGACTGGGAAACTGAAACTTCACTGCTTGCAATTACATCAGTCGACTTGGTTGTGGCAGGAACTGTACTTTCAGATGCGACATGATTTGAAGTTCCAGAAGACCCAGCAACTGGTTCATCAGGAGGAGTGTGTACAATCACTTGAGGAGGCTGGCTTGGAGAATGAATTTTAACTGAGCTGGAAAGCGACACAATTCTATCTTCAAGTAGACTCAACTTCTCAGTTGCCCTGTCAAGATATTCATCCATCCACTTCTCGGCATCATTTAAGTCTTCATCATCAGTCAGAACAGAAATGTAGGCCTCATGGGCTGACTGTAACTTCTTAAGTTGTCCGGTAATCCTGTCCCTTACAGGTAGAATCAATGACAAGTGAGGACTTTTTAGACATTTATCAACTTGATTCAAAGTTCTTGTGACCCATCCAGCATAATTAGACCGGCTCTTCTGTAGTTTTGCAATTTCTACATCAGTTTCTTCTTCAAATGAACCATGAAGTTCATCAGTAACAGAACCCTTTTCAGACATCATGGAGAACTTTTAACTTCAGGCCTTTGAAGTAATTCTAACTGTTGATTCAGAGCTTCTTAGACTTCATAACTTGATAACACAGTTCTAACGCACAAAATCCTTTATTGCTTGCATGTGTGCATACATGTGTGTGTGGTTAGCTACAATGAAGAAACAAAGACAATAGTTTAGATTCTAAGAAGAACTAACATACAAAATATTCCATAAATATATGACACAACCATATGAATTAATAACCTCAAATTACTAGCTACATATTGAAATCTTTATCTTTATGATGAACCATATAACAAAGAATATTGATAAATATTTATACAAAAATAAATTAATAGTACTTACAATTACTTGTGTTTTGCCTTGGATAAATACATCTTGCTTTGTGGAAAGTTAGCTTCTGAATGAACAATATTATTGAAAGAGGAAATCTATTGAATTTAACCTGTGAATAACTGTGAAGGCGTTGAAAGAAGACAATAAAGCTATGATATGAACACAACACATGGGAGAAATGACATTTACTGAAACTGTGAAAATCTAACAAATTGTGAAGTTTTCATACAAGAGTCTTTTCATTAGAATTACAGAAAGCAATGAAGAAACAACTTTAATAATCAAAAAGAGACATTTGAGAGAATCATAAAGTTTATACAATTACAATATACATATGTACAATACCATATTCAACAAGCTGTTTCTTTTTCTTTAAAAAAGGACCAGCCTGCAATAACGTTTTGTTTCATTTTTATTTATCCATTAAGACACATAATCGTGATGTCGTCACAATAGCATTGCGTCACCTATGACTCATCAGGTGATCATTGCTAGGCTAAAAATAAACTACTACACCACTGCACATTACATATGGTAGTAAAATTTTACCTTTACCATTTAAAACACCTGATTTCTGAATTACGCCTAGATGTACCACTTTAATATTTCTGTATGTGGTGAAAAAAAACAAGTTTACGACATTTGAAAAAAATGTGTATGAAAATTCAGAATACAATATCTATAATATTGACAACAACTTCATTAATATCAGATTATTCTGCACAAACTGTTATGTAAATTTTTACAGTAATTGGTTTTGGTTCCAACCATTGATGGGCGACAGTCAAATGGCCTTGGTAGAATTTCACAGGGCTTTTTCACTGGCACCTATACGCCTTTATGGCCAGTTTATATAGAGGACGTCTTGAGATGTGAAGTAAAATACAATATTGACAGCAGTGCAATGTCCTGGTAATACAGAAGAATACAACAAATACACAACAGTGACAACACAATGTGAAATTTGGATTTTAGCCAAAACACCTCGAGTACCATATTCCATAACTTCAAGGACAGCATCAATTCGTGAGACAAAAATTTAACAGTGTCGATATATGATATTATATACTCGTAAATTCAATTCAACCCGTGAAGAAGACTCTCCTAATCTTGTTTTCTAAAGGTACGAAGGACAAACCACAAGGCAGGAGGGGCACCCCCCATGTTTTACCACCTTTCATCTGAGAAGAAGTGCAATCTCAGAAGATTTAAGAAATGGGAAGTTATCAAGCAGCATCCAGTTCTGGGCTTTTCAAAGTCACATTCTCTTCAGTTTCAACACAAACAACTGTCCCTCCTTTATTTACTTTGAGAAATCTTGGCAGCAACCTTCTAAAGACGGGTAATGTCTCTGCCCTCCAGATGTCACACATACTCAATCTGGTCAACATGACAATTGCGGTTTTGTGCTCTGTGATTTCAGTAACTCTTTGGCCAACTACTCCAATGAGGAGATTAAGAATCACAAGAGTAAAATAGAGATATGCATGTGATGTATGACAAATTTTGCATATATCATTGTAAATGCAGTATGGATATTTTATATCATTCCTACTGTACATGGTTATTATCATATAAATATTACTATTGTAATGGTATGTGTATTTTATATCAATCATACTGTATATTTCATGTAGTTCTGTATATTATCATTGTTTACAATGGTTTGCTATTATGTATGATTGTTTACAATAACATTGCATGGTTGTTATGCAACACCAATTAGCACTGAATTGCTATCCTATTAGGATTACATAATCAGTTGATAAACAATTGTGTTGACATTGTGACCCAGTTAAGTTGTTTATTTGGTTCTAGAAAGATCTATTTATGACTAATGAAACTAGGTCATTGTAGATTAGTCAAGAAAGTGTGAGAATTTTCTGGAAACTTGTCTCCTGTATAAATACACCCCCAACTTCTGCCAGTCAGTCACTTTCTACCAAATCGCTGAACGGTGCATATCATAGACTGGACATTGAGGATCACCCTGTTGGACATTACTACACTGGATATTATACTGGATTTGCTGGATTACACCATACAAGGACTCAGGACTCTGGATTATTTTTACACGGACGCTATTTTCAGTGGATTATAGTTCACACGGACTTTATTGGACATCTCGAAACACCAACGGACCTCTGGCATCCGGAATATTCTCTATGGACATTCAGCCATAGGATAACACAGATAAGTGGTTAAAATTACTCTGGTACACAATTAGTTAATTTTTGAGTAAATGTAAAACTTGTGAATATTGTAACTGTAAATATTTTTATTGTTTTATTAAAATTATAAACTTTAACTATCTGTGTTTGTTGTTCATTGCTGCTGACCCGTAACATAAATTGGGGGCTCGTCCGGGATAAACCAAACTTTTGGCATTTACATTATTATTGTGAAATTTCGCAAAATTCTGAAATTTTGTAACATTTTCTGGAAATTTCCATCATGACTTCAGCAGCAGTGAAAAACTTTGTGGACACACCAAGTGTTGAAGGTTTGAAGGCTTTAAAGAAGCCTGAGTTATTAGAATTGGCTGACCATTTGAAATTAGATGAAGTCAAAGGTTCCTGGAGAAAACCAGTTATTGCTAGGAAAATAGCTGTGTTCTATGCAGACGAAGATGTATTTACTGAAGATGATTTGGATCTATTTCCGGATCCTTCTGAGAGGAAACCTTTGTCAGAGGGTGAACTTAAACTCAAAATGTTAGAACTAGAATTGCAAAGGCAAAATGCAGAATTAGAGCGTCAAAGAGAAGAAAGAGATGCAAAGTTAGAGCAGGAAAGGTTAAGATTGCAACATGAGGCAGAAGAGAAGGATAAAGAAAGACAGGAGAAGGAAAGAGAAAGAGATTTAGAGAGATTAAGAATTCAGGAAAGAGAAAAGGAAAGAGAAGCTCAGGAAAGGGAAAGAGAAAATCAAAGAAGACATGAGTTAGAGAAAATAGAAAGAGGAGTAGTAAAGAGGGAAAATCCCAATATGGGTGACACATTTGTTGCTAGTAGGGAAGTGAGATTAGTTCCTCCATTCCATGAAGTTGAGGTAGATAAATACTTTCAACATTTTGAGAAGGTAGCTGAGAGTTTGTCATGGCCTCAAAAGTACTGGCCATTGATGCTTCAAAGTGTTATTAAGGGTAAGGCTCAGCAAGCCTACTCCGCTCTTTCAGTTACTGATGCTGCTAATTATGAAACTGTTAAGAATGCTATTCTCACTGCCTATGAATTAGTTCCAGAGGCTTATAGACAGAGATTTAGAAATCTTAAGAAAACTGATAGCCAGACTTATGTAGAATTTGCTCATAAGAAGGAGGAATATTTTGAAAGATGGCGCACTTCTCGGTCCGTTGAAAATGATTTTAAGAAATTGAAGGATCTTGTTCTTGTGGAGGAGTTCAAGAGATGTGTCAAAGATGATTTGAAGTCTTATCTTGATGAGAGAGATGCATCTACTCTACAGAGTGCTGCTCGCTTGGCGGATGAATACGCTTTGACTCACAAGTCTAGATTTGGTTCGAGTGCTAAGGGTCCATTCCCTAGGAATAATGGTGGTAAATTCAATAGTTCCCAACAGTCTCAGTCCAGTGATGGTAAAGATAAGAATAATGCAGGCAAGAGCTTTGGCAAAAGCCAACCTAAAGACCAGGCAGCTGGTCCCACATGTGCATATTGTAAGAAACCAGGTCACTTAGTGTCTGATTGTTATTCCTTGAAGAAAAAGAAGGAAAAGGAAGCCTTGCCTAATGCACTTGTTAAATCCTTTCAAGAGACACCTGTTGTCAAGTCAACTGATCCAAGCGGATCTTCTTGTCCTTTGTTTGCCAAAGAGGCCCTTTTGTCTGATGGTTTGAGGGAAGAGTTCCTTCCTTTTGTGTCAGAGGGATTTGTTTCTCTAAATAAGAGTTCTTCTCCTGTACCCATTCGTATTCTGCGTGATACTGGGGCATCTCAGTCACTTTTACTAGCTGGTGTGTTGCCATTTACGGATGAGTCGGCCACTGGTGAATTTATTCTTGTTCAGGGTATTGAAGAGAGGATTGTTTCTGTACCTCTGCACTCTTTGTTCTTGAAGTCAGATTTAGTTACAGGACAAGTTAAAGTGGGACTTAGGTCAAGTCTCCCTGTTAAAGGTGTTTCTTTGTTGCTAGGCAATGACTTAGCTGGTGGAAAGGTTGTCCCCTCTGTTGAAATGTCAGTAAAACCTGTGTCTGAGGAAGTCCCTCTTGATGCTGACATCTTTCCTTCTTGCGCCGTGACAAGAGGAATGGCTAGAAAAGCTAAAGAACAGGAGGACCGCGTGCAAAATAGCACTTCGTCTCACGTGCAAAATAGCACTTCGTCTCAACGAGACCATGACTCGGAAGAGAGTCTCGATTCTGATGATTTGTCAGATTCTTTTATCAAACAATTGTTTGATCAGGACCAAGGAAGTTCCCAGAAGTCAGTGAACCTTGGATCCAGCGGAAGTCCGCCCATGTCTACGGATGTGTCTTCACCGACACCCAAGTCTACGAATGTGTCTTTGTCAAGACAACAATTGATCCAGGAGCAGGTCAATGACCCAACTTTGTCGGATTTGAGAGAGAAAGCTCTCCCTCCTGATGAGATAGCCAAAGTGCCTGTTGGTTATTTCCTGGAAGATGGGGTACTTATGAGGAAATGGAGACCCCCAGATGTTCCTGCAAATGAAGAATGGACCGTCCTCAATCAAGTTGTGGTTCCTGAGATCTACAGAGATGAGATTCTATCTATGGCACATAGCCAACCCCTTGGAGGTCATCTCGGTGTGAACAAGACTGTTCACAGAATTTTAAAGCAGTTCTTCTGGCCCGGCATTCGCAAGGATGTCTCTAACTTCTGTCGGACTTGTCACACTTGTCAAGTCATTGGTAAAAGCCAGTTAGATCCTGCCAAAGCACCATTACAGCCCATTCCAGCCATTGGTGAACCTTTCTCAAAGGTGATCATTGATTGTGTGGGACCTTTACCCAAGTCAAGGACAGGTAACCAGTACTTGTTGACCATCATGTGTGCTGCTACCAGATTTCCTGAAGCCGTGCCTCTACGCAACATCAAGGCAACTACCATCACCAAGGCCCTAATCAAGTTCTTCACAGTGTTTGGACTGCCGAAAGAGCTTCAGTCAGATCAAGGCAGTAACTTCATGTCTGGAGTGTTTCAGCAAGTTGTGTATGAGCTTGGCATCAAGCAGATTGCATCCAGTGCTTACCATCCGGAGAGTCAAGGAGCATTAGAGAGGTTCCATGCAACACTGAAGACCATGCTTCGATCTTATTGCCAGGACAATGAGAAAGACTGGGATGAAGGTGTCCATTTGGTGTTGTTTGCTGCAAGGGAAGCAGTTCAGGAGTCCACTGGATTCAGCCCGTTTGAACTTGTGTTTGGACATCAGGTTCGTGGTCCTTTGTCTTTGCTTAGTGAGCAGTGGTTGGACAAGGATTCGGATGTTAGTCTTTTGGATTATGTGTCAAGGTTCAAGGAAAGACTTTACAGGGCCTGTGAACTGGCTAGAGAGAATCTTGAGTCTTCTCAGAAGAAAATGAAAACTTGGTATGATCGCAAGGCTAGAGCTAGAAAGTTTAAGCCAGGAGAAAAAGTTCTTGTGTTGTTTCCAATGCAACAAAACCCTTTGCATGCTAGATTTCATGGTCCTTATGAGATCCATTCCAAAGTTAGTGATCTTAATTATGTTGTGCGGACTCCAGACCGGAGAAAACCGACACAACTTTGTCACATCAACATGTTGAAGCCTTATCATGATAGGTCTGTAGGGATTGTGGCAGCTGTAGATGCTGATGTATCTGAGGATACTTCTGAAGGTGAAGGTCAAGACAATGAACCCACCATTAGGACAGATATTGTTCCTTGTAAACTGACAAATTCTGAGGTTCTCCAGAATTTAGATACTAAGTTGACACACTTAGACCCTACACAGCAGGCTCAGATGAGGGATTTGATATTCAAGTATCAAGATTTGTTTCCTGATGTACCTAGAAGGACATCAGCAGCTATTCATGATGTTGATGTAGGTGAAGCTAGTCCCATTAAACAACATCCATACCGCATGAATCCTGATAAGTGCAAGCTTTCTCAGCAGGAGATTGAGTATATGTTGGATCATGATATTATTCAGCCTTCCACTTCTAATTGGAGTTCACCATGTGTGTTAGTTCCAAAACCAAATGGTACTATCAGGTTCTGTACAGATTACCGTAAGGTTAATGCAGTTACCAAGACAGATGCATTTCCTATACCTAGAGTGGATGATTGTATAGATAAGGTAGGACAGGCCAAGTTTGTTACAAAGATTGATTTGTTAAAAGGGTACTGGTGTGTTCCACTAACAGATCGGGCAAGAGAAATCTCTGCTTTTGTCACACCTTCTGGTTTGTACGAATACAAAGTTTTAGCTTTTGGAATGAAAAACGCTCCTGCAACATTCCAAAGGATGATTCATGGCGTGATCAAAGATCTGCCTAACACTAATGCGTACATTGATGACTTGGTGACAGGAAGTGACACCTGGAAAGCTCACCTGGAGGCAGTTGAGAAATTGTTTCAGTGTCTGTCTGAAGCTAAGCTGACAGTCAATTTGGCAAAGAGTGAGTTTGGCCAAGCACACGTTGTCTATCTCGGATACGTGATTGGTCAAGGTGAAGTGGCCCCAGTTGATGCTAAAGTTCAGACCATTTTGGCATTTCCTACGCCCACAGGCAAGAAAGCATTGAGACGATTTTTGGGCATGGTAGGATACTATCGGAAGTTCTGCAAGAATTTTGCAGACTGTACTTTGCCTTTGACAAATTTACTCAAGAAGAGTGTGAAATTTGTTTGGGATGAACCTTGTCAAAAGGCTTTTGATAAGTTAAAGAACATATTATGTCACTACCCTGTTCTCCAGTCACCAAACTTTGACACTCCATTCTCAATAGCTGTGGATGCTAGCGAAGATGCTGCTGGTGCGGTACTTCTGCAGCGGGACAGTGATGATCTCATTGAACATCCTGTTGCCTACTTTTCTAAGAAGTTCAATAAACATCAAAAGAACTATTCCACTATTGAGAAGGAATTGTTGGCATTAATTCTAGCACTTCAGCATTTTGAAGTCTATGTTAGTACAGGCCAGAAGCCCCTCATTGTGTATACTGATCATAATCCTTTGGTGTTCTTGCATAAGATGAAGAATAACAATAGGAGATTGTTGAACTGGAGTTTGATACTTCAAGAGTATGACATTGTTATTAAACATATCAAGGGCAAAGATAATGTAATTGCTGATTGTTTGTCTAGATGTTAAGCTTTTGTGGTTGATGTTAATGAACTTTCATGTTAAGACACTAGTATAAAATTTTGCTCTTCGATCAAAATTTTCCTTTTTAGAGGGGAGGTGTGATGTATGACAAATTTTGCATATATCATTGTAAATGCAGTATGGATATTTTATATCATTCCTACTGTACATGGTTATTATCATATAAATATTACTATTGTAATGGTATGTGTATTTTATATCAATCATACTGTATATTTCATGTAGTTCTGTATATTATCATTGTTTACAATGGTTTGCTATTATGTATGATTGTTTACAATAACATTGCATGGTTGTTATGCAACACCAATTAGCACTGAATTGCTATCCTATTAGGATTACATAATCAGTTGATAAACAATTGTGTTGACATTGTGACCCAGTTAAGTTGTTTATTTGGTTCTAGAAAGATCTATTTATGACTAATGAAACTAGGTCATTGTAGATTAGTCAAGAAAGTGTGAGAATTTTCTGGAAACTTGTCTCCTGTATAAATACACCCCCAACTTCTGCCAGTCAGTCACTTTCTACCAAATCGCTGAACGGTGCATATCATAGACTGGACATTGAGGATCACCCTGTTGGACATTACTACACTGGATATTATACTGGATTTGCTGGATTACACCATACAAGGACTCAGGACTCTGGATTATTTTTACACGGACGCTATTTTCAGTGGATTATAGTTCACACGGACTTTATTGGACATCTCGAAACACCAACGGACCTCTGGCATCCGGAATATTCTCTATGGACATTCAGCCATAGGATAACACAGATAAGTGGTTAAAATTACTCTGGTACACAATTAGTTAATTTTTGAGTAAATGTAAAACTTGTGAATATTGTAACTGTAAATATTTTTATTGTTTTATTAAAATTATAAACTTTAACTATCTGTGTTTGTTGTTCATTGCTGCTGACCCGTAACATGCAACTATGTAAAAACCAGTTCCCAGGCGTCCTGCCATGTCACTGTCTTCATCAGAGGGTGCAGACAAACTCATCATCCATAAGAATGACTTGAGGAACATGTGAGAAGCATCTGTTCCTATTTTAGAAGTCGTATTGAAAAGGGTGTCGTTTTTTCCTCTCTCACCAAATTCATCTTTACCTCCAACTGCAATGATGTATAAGCACACGGGGGACATTATATAGAAGATTCCTCCCAGTAGAGCAAAGAGCATGAGATCAAAAGTCATGTTCTCTAAAATCACTACCAAGTAACCAATGAAAGGTACAAATTGAAGAAATACCAGTCCAGAAACAAAAGCACCAACAGTGCCTGTTATGTAAGCTAATTCAAGAATGGTTTTCATGTCATCTTTGAAGTGAAGAATATGCATTAAAGCAATTAGGGCCATGCTACTGTAGAACACAAAGGTTGACATTATGTGGAAAAATGCAGTCTTCACAGGTCGACCCTTCTTGAAAAGTTGTGGTATGATGTAGGAGAATAAGCCTGAACGAATATTATGCTTCAAAATAAACCAAACCATTGCAAGTAATATAGATGAGGAGATGGCCATAAGAGCAATGGAAAAATAATACAAATCAGTTCCACCATCTAGGTAGTGCCTTAGTGACAGCATGAACAAACTAACTACTGAGACATATATGAAAAACATGGCAATGAAAACAATGATGTGTAGTTTGAAGATTTGATTTATCCAACTCTATATAGGTTCCTTTTCCAAAAATTCACTGGAGGTAAAGCGGGACAGCTGGCTATCTGAAGCAAAGCTCAGATAAGACAACAGGCTTTTTGACGGATTTGCACACTTGTAATAATCACTGACATCATAGAGACAATGTTGATGATCCAAATTGTCCTTAACTACAAGTTTGTATGCACCTTTGGTGTTCAGTATTTCTAAGATCATTTCTGGTAGATGCAATTTTGCAGCAACATCGAGAGGAGTAAGACCTTCATTGTTTACAAACCGAATTACATTGAAACGACATCCTTCTGGCAACATTTCAAGAACTGCATTATACAAATGAATAGCTTGTCTTGGGTTATCCTCTGACAGACGAACTATGTGGTGAATGACATTTTCTCCTCTTGAATCTGTGCCAAACACGTCAGCGCCATTGTCAAGCAAAAGTTTTAGAAGTTTAGGCTTTCCACTGATACACGCCAAATGCAGAGGTAACATCCCACAGTTGGAACTTTTGAAATTAGCTTTCCCTTCACCATCCGAAGGCAAGAACTCAATCATTTTAGACTTCAGTTTCAGACTATCCGCGATCAAGTCATCCTCAATTTTGAACTGAAATTCATCTCCGCTGTCGAGATCAACCAATGTGGTGCAGGCAGCTACCTTCTCTTCCTGATTTAATCTTTGCAAAAATTCCTCGACAAATCCAACATTGCCATCCACTAAAGCCTTGTGAAAAGGCAAAGCTGGAACCACCTTGGTACTTCCAGTGTCTCCTATGTTTTGAAAATATGCGATGCTGAAGGATAATAATCGATCTTCAGCACTCCAAGTTCTTGATGCAACAGCAATCTGGATGGGTGCAATTTTAGCCATGATCCACTGATGACCATTAAGTTGTGTGCTTCATGGGATATCTCAACTTTTTGACTGACAGCAATTGTTCCACTGGGCTTTTGTATGCTGCTTGCTGGGGTTTTAATTTGCCACAGCCCATAAGTGCTTTTTTATACGCAATGATTGGTTGTTGCATCGTGCATGCTATTTAAATGAAAACGTTTCAGCTTATTTATCAAAGATCACATATTCCTAAAATGCAGACCTGTCTCATTTGCTAATGGATGTTTTTTAAAGAATTGACAAATGACTTCTCTCCATATATGTCTCATTTATTGACACTCAAACAAGTTTTCTTTTACTTTTCAAATGTAGTTTATCACAAATTCATGAACGTCAATATTATCACCAAAACACCGTTTGAGTAAATACAACATGTGCACTGCACTGATCAGTTGGGTAGACTGCAGCCATTATTTCTTTAATAATGGCCATTGGCAATGGCATTGCTTGATTTAATTAGAAATGAATATTCAGGGACTTTGTGCATTTGAAATAAATAAATACAGCCGCCATTACCGCGAAATAAATTATTTCCCGCCAAGAGTAGTTTGACACCATATAACATTTGCACTGGGTGAATCATGCCAGTCTGCCAGTCAGCAGTAGCAGTAATATAGGCCTAAGAGAAACCTAGTTAGCATAGGGGGTTTTAAGTAAACAATCTCAACTCGTAAAATACATATACTTAAGTTATCATGATCAAACCCAATACTTTAAAAATAATAATATTTTCCTTGTTTCTGAAGACAATGAGCATGCTTTAAGAGGGTCCCCACAAATTTCCATGATAATAATCCCTCTGCTTGTTCACAAAATATATGGATCTTCGGTGTTTTCTTAGCTTTTTAGAGTTTGCAATCTTCAAATGAGATCAGCCACCCCTAGACAACCTTCAAAATGGATGAAATTTGGCAGAATTACTCCTTTCTATGAACCTCACCACCAAAAAAAAAGTCAGAAGGGATGTGACAAAATTTTGATTTTGAGGGGGATCAGATACACCCAACCTTACAGCACCCGGAGGGTGTGGTTTATTTGTTGACTTTTAAAGTGTCTGAAAATCTGCCAATCTAAGTAAATAGGACAACTTGCAATTGATCACAGTAAATGCTTTAAACATGGACCAATGCCACAAGTTGGTAAAATTTGGAATTTCTGGTGAAATTGGCCAAAAAATCAATAATCACTGATACGCTTACTATGTGTTATTTCAAAACGAAACTTTGTATCTTCACCTACCTCTGCAGCAAAGACTTTTTAAGATATCACTATGAAACTTGCACATGTTTTGTTGAATAATATTCTTAAAACAAACAAAAAACTGATTTTTCATTATTTTCCTTCTCATACCTTCTATGGTGTAATTAGCAGGTAATGCCGAAAGCAAGCTTTGCACTTTTTGTCAGCCATAAACATAGGGCCATTATACCATGAATGGTTTGACTAAAAACCATATTGTATATACCAATGGAAAGCTAAGCTCAAGTGTAACAACACAATGTCAAACAAGTGAATATTCCAGCAAAGAGTCTTTGTCGCAAAGCATTTGAACAAGACATGTCTGAACATACATTTTTTTCAAAGTGTAAGAGTGCCACATTTGTTGTCAGTGACAAAGACAGGCCACTAATACCATGATAGGTTACATTTACAACCACGTTCTATAGACCAATAGAAACCTGGGCTCATGAGCAACAAAATCATATCAGAAAATGTGACTTTCCTTCCACTAGCCTTCATCAAGAAGCGTGTAAAGAAGAAAGGTCCTCATAAATATTGCAAAATGTGAGAGCGTCGCATTTTTTGTCAGTCTCAAAGATAGGGCTCTAATGCCATTATGGGTTGGACTTTCTACCCTATTCTACACACTAATACAAAGCCAGGCTCATGAGCATGACAATGATACCAGGAATGCACGAATTCCAGCAACAAGCCTTCATCAGGAAGTACCCGAACTAGAGAAGTCCCACATAATGAATGTTTACAGAATATAAGAGCGTCGCGCTGTTGTCAGTCTTACTCAAGCCATCACAGCTTCTGGCACAACAGCCTTAGCCACTTTAAGCGATATATTCCTGACAAACAAGGTCATGAGCAATGAATTGGTATATCAAATTTCCCTAAAATGTTTCGATCAGTGGTTTATCTGTGGCATCAAAAATCACATTGCACTTTTAAGCTTCAAAGCCAAAGGTGTATTAAAAAAGTATATAAACATCCAATTGTCATTTTTCTGGATTCACAAGATGCCCAGTGAATCAGGGAACAGTAATGCATTGCAATTTTGATCCTAAATCCATTCCTTTTTCTGTATTTGAAAGTTGTATGCAAAAATTTTACATGCAGTGTCCAGGCGGGACACCAAAAATTTCACTAACTGCAGTCATGTATCACTCATTATCTCAAGACCAGTGACATATGGATGCAATTGCTACTATTTACATCAAAGAAGATATTTTTGCCTATCATTCAATCCATAATACCGGCACAAATTCCGTTTTGGGGCTGAGATATGACCTAAAATGTAAGTGCATATTGGCCCAAAACTGAAATTTTACTAAATCTCGGCACTGGACCTCATGCAAGTTTTCAAGTTTAAAGTTTTTTATTAACACTCAATAATTTTAATAAAAAAACGATAATATTTAAATGTAAAAATGATACAGGTACGTATTAGTACATCAAAAATTCAAGAAATCTAGCCTACAATTTGCCTGTTTTAAATTTCAAGCAGGTGCTGGGTGGTGTCAAGAAATAGGGTTCGATCATCAATGACAAAATCATGCATTTCTCTGTAATTCACAATGATTATAGCACAAAAACAAAACACAAATTAATAAATAATATATATATATATATATATATATAATGTACAAGACAAGCAACATAACCAGTTTCTTAAATTCAACTTGTGAAGCCTGGCATGCTTTTGGACTGAATTGGATTTGATATGGTTGTATAACTATGTTTTTCTGTACCATTTGAAAAAGGAAATTCCAGATTTCTTTTATTTCTCACACAGGGAAAAAATCAATTAGAGTTAAACGGGAAATTCCAAGAGATTACAAGGCTGTGTTGTATTGAATGTCAATCCTGAAACATTCAGTCAGCTTTAATTAAACTTTTCGGTCATAATTATAGAGAGACATGCATATTGGTGACTGACAACGTCACTTAATTTGGGGTTTTCAAGGCCACCTTCTCTTCAGTTTCTATGCACACAAGTGACAAGTGTTGGTTGACGGTAAAGAATCTGGGCACCAGTTTTCTGAGGACAGGATTTGTTTCTGCCCTCCAGAAGTCACAGATGCTTAATCTTGTTAACATTATGACAGCAGTTTTATGTTCAGTAATGTCAGTCACCCTTTGGCTGACAACTCCAATGAGGAGATTAAGAAGTACAAGAGTAAAATGGAGATATGTAATTATATACAGAGCTGTGCCAAAGTTCCCGATTCTGTCCAGCTCCTCATCAGAAGGCACAGACAAACTCATCTGGAACAAAAATGATTTGAGAAACACTTGAGATGCATAGATTTCACTTCCATGTTAAGTTAAAGTCAGTGCGGTTTGATGAGCCTCCGTCATGAAATTGATCATGACCTCCTGCTACAATGATGTAAGAAGACACAGCTGAAATAGTGTAGAATATGCCTCCAAGTAGAGCAAAAAGGATCATGTCAAAAGTCATGTTCTCAATAATCACCACCAGGTGACCAAGAAAAGGAATAAACTGGAAAAAAACAAGTCCAGAAAAAAAGGCAGCAACAGTTCCTACGGTGAAAGTCAACTTCAGAACCATTTTCATGTCTTCTTGTAACTGAAGAATATGCATTAGAGCAATAACGGCCATGCTACTGTAGAACACCAAGGCCGAAAGTATGTGGAAAAAGGCAGTCTTAACAGGTTGGCCATTCTGGTGAAGCTTAGGCATTACATAGGAGAATAGGCCTGAACGAATATTATGCTTCACAATGAACCAGAACGATGCATGGACACATTTCAAGAACTGCATTGTACAAATGAATAGCTTGTCTCGGATTATCTTCCGAGAGACGTACGAGGCAGTGAATGATATTCTCACCTCTTGAATCCGTGCAGAATAGGTCAGCACCATTATCGATTAGAACGTGGAGAAGATTTGGATTTCCACTGATACATGCCAAATGAAGGGGTGACATCCAATTGTTAGTGTTTTTACAATTATGCTTCATTGGTATTTGAAGTAACGAATTCCATCATTCTGAACTTTGGAGAGAAATTTGCTGCTTGTAAGTCCTCAATTTTGTACCCAATTACATTGCCGGCAGTCATATCAATTTTTGCAGTGCAGGCAACTATCCTCTCTTCTTGATTTAATCTTTGTAAGACTTCTTCTACAAATCCAGCATTGCCATCCACTAAAGCCTTATGGAAAGGCAAGACTGGAACCAGCTTACAAATTACATTGTCCCGTGAAAAGTTTTGAAAATAAGTGACACAGGTAGATAACTGTTCTTCTGCGGTTATGACCTTCTTTGCAACAAACATGCTGACTGGTGAAATTTTAGCCATGATCCAATGAGGAACAGTCTAGTTTTGAGCAATAAAATTATTAGCCCCTTCTTTTGGTAGCCTTCAATATATATACATGTGTGCTTGTTGGGACTCAAATGGCCTGTACCGGTGTTAAATGCCTATCGATTGTGTGTTTCACAATAAAAGGGTTTTAGATTTTGTTTGAGACAAACAATCTGTTCCTCAACAAATAGCCTTAATGCATTGATGCACTGAACAGAATTAACAAATTATATGCACAAATCAGTTTATAAATGAATAGCCTACAACATTATGACTATTGTTGCCTTTTGTTTGTAGTCTATCTCAAATCCATGCCCATCAACACACTACCTGTTCCCAAAAATATAAGTACTCTGTAGCAGGAAAATTATGTTGCATAAAAGAAAAACTTGTCCCAGTACTTTGTTCGAGACTATTACCGGTTTGATAGAGTTTTTAGACATCTCATTATTATCCAATCCATAGCTGGAGTGGATGTAGTTTACAATGGAAAAAATGTACACACTTTGTAAGATTTCTTGACAGTGAGCCAGCACTGTTTCATCCTACCTTCACTTCCAATGTTCCTCTTTAAATATAATAATATGTAAATGGCACTGCCATGAAATTCGCGCAGCATTGTCATGGAACTACTGCATTATCTTCAACTTTCCATGCAGAAGGCCAATTTATCTTTTTAAAGGACTGCGCAAATGGGTAGATAGATAGAATATATATATTAGATAAGATCAGATCTATCGATAGATAAGAATAGATAGATAGATAGATAGATAGATAGATAGATAGATAGATAGATAGATAGATAGATAGATAGACAGATAGATAGACAGATAGATAGATAGACAGCACTGACAGCTCTGTAATTCAAATCTTTGTTAAATTTGGATCTATAAATTTGGATCTATTGTGTTAAATTGTTGATGTTACATAACTGAGATAAAAAAAACCATAGCCATTCAGAGATGACTGTTTACTATTAGACTGTTACATAATTTGTTGTTATGTAACCTTAAGTGTTGTTGTAAATGATCTCTTACTTGGTGAGCCATTTAAGTCATTAACTTTTTAGTTGACTTTTAATTTTCAGTCACTTCTTACAATCAGAGTTATGGAAACAATTATCTCCAATGTTGATACACATATTGATTTAAATCCCTGAAATATGTCATTGGAGGTTGTTATACGACAAGACTGAAATTTTAAAGCTATTTTGGAAGATATTTGAGGTATTTTAATTATTTACCAAACTAAACTCTGACTTAACTACTAGCTCCACTTTTATGGAAACTACAGGCACTTCCTGTTCAGGCAGTCACTGAAGACAGGAGCACCACACAGAATGAGCTGTCCTTGTGCTAAGTGAGCTTTGCTCATGGCTGCCTTTGGCAGCCATGAGCTGCGCTCATATTATTATGTGTCAAAAGATACCTTTTCCTAATGTGTAAGTCTGTAAGACCTTAAAATATATTATTAGTGACCTCAATTTTCCATAACAAAAAGTGTGATTTTGCTGCCTTTTTCTCCGCTGTCCACACTCCTAATTCTGCACCCTCCTTTTGGAACACTCTTGTCCTCTTGAAGCAATAACTGGGGGGGGGGGGGTTACTACAAAAAGGACACACTTTGCAAGATTTCTTGACTGTGCTGCTTCGTACTGCCTGCAATGCTCAATTTTCCATAATAAACATAGGCTGCGCAGCAGCAAACCTTCAGCGAATAACACCACTAGAAGATTACAATAATATCATGAAATGGGTGCATTGACGAAATTGCTTACAGGTATGCAATAGCGGTCGAGTAGTGGCCTTCAATTATCTCTATTTGCCCACTGCCCTGCCATCTTCCCATCTACTTGCCAGGATTTGTAAAATCAGGGAAAGGCCTTATTAGACAAATTTACGCATATTATGGTATAGTTTAATGCATGTACAAAGTACAGGTTATGAGGTGTCGGTTGAAAACCAAAAAATATAACACTGTTATAATTTTCTGAAGTTTTTCCAATGAGCACTGCTACATTGCATAGGTGATTTGTTTAGAAAGTTGCATTACTGTATATGCAATAGCGGGCAAGTTTTGGCTCCGATATAAAAAAATTCTTTTAAATTTTTTTTTTTCAATATTACAAAAACTATAGAATAGCCATCTGTCAGACCATGAAAAGGCACAACTAGACCATATAAGCCATATGTGTACCAAACTTCATCCATGTATACGGAATGGTGACCGGATGTTGGGCCAGAAACAAAAAATTAATTAAAATTTGTTTTCAATATTTCAAAAAGTATATAATATTTTCCATCAGACCTTTCAAAAGGCACAACTAGACCATATTGACCATATGTGTACCAAACTTTATCCATATACATGCAATAGAGACCGAGTCTTAGCCCAAAAAACAAAAATAATATGTTTTTATATTTTTTCTCATTTTTTCAGAAAGTATAGAATATCTGTCAATGAGACTATCAAAAGGCACAACTAGACCATATAGGCCACATGTGTACCAAATTTCATCCATGCACATGCAATAATGACCGAGCCTTGGCCCGGAAACGAAAAAAAAAAATTTTATATTTTGTTAATTATTTCAAGAAGTATTTGAGATCTATTCATCTGACCATCAAAAGGCACAACTAGACCATACAGGCTAGATGTGTACCAAATTTCATCCACGTACATTCAATAGAGGCCGAGTGCTGGGCCGGAAACGATCTATCCGCCCGCCGCCCGACCGCCCGCCCGGCGGACGGACAGCATTTTTACCCAAGTGATTACAATACCTTCTTCGAACTTCGTTCGCTGAAGGTAAAAAGTGTGATTTTGCTGCCTGTTTATCCAATGTCCACACTCCTAATCCTGCCCTCTCCTTTTGGTACACCAACTCTTGGCCTCTTGGAGCTACAACTAAGGGGGGGGGAGGGCTACTACAAAAGGACATTTTTGGTGAATGAGGGGGACTGATCTTCAGTGATTCCTACTGAATGTGAATCGTGGCAGCTTTCCTCCACCAACAGTGTATAGGATTAGAGTTCTATGTTAACTGTATTATGGGCAGCCTTGTCTTTCCTTGACAATATTAGTGAAGTAACCTGGGTGACTGGCAAGACAAGTAAACATGCATGATATGCCACCATGCCAAGTCCATATGAAAAAACGTGATCGCTTACAATACAGATTGTCCACTCTCGAAGAAACAAGGTAATGGCACGTAATGGGAGCAACAATATTAACTCACCATTAGGCAAAAATCAATGAGAGTCTATCAGTGACTGTTTTCTTATCTCCATTATATATTTCACACAGTGTGGTGAAATTTGTTGTTTGAGATTCATTCGAGTAATGGATACTGCAACATGGTACATTAGGCAAAAGTTTGACATTTCCATTTAAACTGAACACACGTCTCTCAATTTGTTGTTCAGTGTTATTGGAAGTCAAACACAAAAATGAGCAAATATCTCATCATTTCAGTCTGTACGATTCAAATGAAACTCTTGATGTACATCATTTTCTTCTGTGAAGATAAGCGAGACACATCACCAGTGTTTTTCACACCGCACAATGGCTAAAATTTCTCCCATCCAGATTTCTGTTTCAACAAAAGTCATGACAAGAGAAGATCAGCTTTCACTCAGCATCACTTACTTTCAAAACTTTTCCCGAGATAACGGAACTCCTGGATGTCCTAAGAGGATTCCAGTTCTGCCTTTCCACAAGGCATTGGTTGATGGTGATTGTGGATTTGTTGAGGAAGTTTTGCAAAGATTGACCCAAGAAGAGAAGAAGTTTGCCTGTTTAGGCAAAGTTTATCTTTACAGCAGAAATGAAATTTGCTACAGACCTATACCAGCAAAAAGTTTGAACTTAAATTCTAAACTTTTGGAATTTATGACTTCAGATGAAAACAAAAGAGAAGATTTCAAAAAGTCTGACGATTGGATGTTACCTCTACATTTGGCAAGTATCAGTGGAAAGTCAAAACTTCTGGAAGTTCTGATTGAAAATGGCGCATACATGTTTGGCACAGATTCAAGAGGAGAAAATGTCATACATCACATAGTTCGTCTTTCAGAGGCAAATCCAAAACAAGCAGTTTATTTGTACAACTTGATTCTTGAACTTTCCCCAGAAGAATGCCAATTTGATTTGATTCGGTCTGCTAACAATGAAGCTCATACTCCACTTGATGTTGCCTCAAGATTGCATCTACCTGAAATGATCTTGGAGATACTGAACACTGAGGGAGCTTATAAGCTTGTAGTTAAGGACAATTTGGATCGTCAGCATTGTCTCTATGACATCAGTGATTATTACAGGTGTAAAAAGCCGTCAAAAAGCCCGCTGTCTTATTTGAATTTTCTGTCAGACTGGCAACTGCCACGCTTCAAATCTGTAGGATTTTTCGAAGAAGAACCGATCAAAAGTTGGATAAATCAAATGTACAAATTCCACATGATAATGTTTGTTTTCCAATTTCTCATATGGATCGCTGGAGTTGCTTTGTTCATGCTGTCACTCACGAATTACCTAACAGGTGGAACTGACTCATATTATCATTCTATTATTCTTCTAATCAGTTCCATTACTCCGTTGATTGCAATGTTATGGTTTACAACAAGGCTTACCGTTCGTTTGCAGTTTTTCTCGTATATCATGCCATTGTTTAGCCAGAAAGGAAGACCAGTTAAGAGTTCTTTTCTTCATGTATCATTTTGTGTCACATTCTACACAAGTACTGCCCTCATTGCAATAATGCATATTCTTCAATTGGATGAAGAAATGAAGACACTTCTGAAGTTTGCTTACATCTTTGCAACTCTTAGTGTTTTAATGTATGGTTTGATCTTTCTTCAGTTTGTTCCTTTCCTTGGTCACCTGGTGGTGATTTTGGAGCACATGACCTTTGACCTGGTGTTTTTTACCCTTTTGGGAAGTTTATTCTATGCAGGACTGGCAATGGTCATTTACATAATGATTGCTTCGTATATCAACAAACTCAATGAACCTCTCAATAGTGAATCATTAAATAGTACTGATGTCAATGGTGTGAATTTTGACATTTCTTATGACGTTTTCTTTAGAACATATCTCTATGTCATGGGTTTGTCTGCACCTTCAAAAGACGATGTAAATTCAGTTGGCAATCTTGGAACAGCTGTTTACATATCACTTACACTTTATACCACTCTTGTGCTCCTAAATCTCATCATCGGAGTTGTTGGCCAGAGAGTTACTGAAATGACCGAACACAAAACTGCTGTCATCATGTTAACAAGAATTAATATGTGTGAGCTCTGGAATGCTGAGACGATTCCTGTTTTCAAAATGTTGCTGCCGAGATTCTTCAAAATAAACAGAGATAGGTCCTTGGTGTGTATAGAAGTTCAAGAGAAGGTCTCTTTGAAAAGTGACCAGTTAGATGCGCCTGCATGACCGGATAATGTCGTGCAGAGGGACTCTTCATCCCAGTTATGATTTTTGCGATTAATCTTTTTTCAGAACAGATAATCTATCATTATACAAAAACACTATTTCAACATTGCTTAAATCAATGTCATGGAAGACCACTTACTTTATGTTTTACTGTGACGTTTCTGATATCTATAATGAAATATCATGCAACTATTGATGAATATATAATTATGCCCTTACTCATAGATACATGTATGAATTCTTCAGCAACCTTGACAGAAATTGATACGCTTAAGCTCTGTTGGATTTCTTGAAGAAGAGCCGATCAAAACGTGGATTATTCAGATTTAAAAATTTCACATGATAGTGCCTGTTTCCCCTTTCTCATATGGACCTACTGTAACTTGTGGGATTGAAAAATGGGAAGTGATGCACTGAAACTCAATGGTGATGGCATGGCAAGGCAGCATTAGCGGCCCAGCCAAGAATATAAGAAGGAAAACCAAATTGGCACGCATGGAGCCAAAGAGACGGGGTAAGAAGAAGCTGAAAAGATGGAGTAAGAAGAAGCTCAACCGGGAAGGCCAGGAGTGACCGCATTGTAGGTCAGTAATTTTAATGGCCTAGCCTTAACAGAGGAGGAGGTCCGGTAAATCCAGCAAACTGTAAATCCAAGAAGAAAAGTGAACATGAATTCAAATTTGAAATGTATCAAGTGAATCATGACTACTAAGAAGTACCACATGATTGTACTTCAATATACCCGGATTACTGTATAAATTATACATTACTGTATGGATATTACATTATGCTGCCTAATTATAGCAGATATTAACTGAAAATAAACTGTACATAATGCACGGGACTGGAACTTGACACTGTATACATAGTCACACTGTGGACAAGCACTCGCACCGGAAGTTGCACGCACCATCCTGTGTGTTATAGAGTAGGGCGGGCAAGAAGCCCGGGTTAGGTGAGAGGCCCCCCAGGGTTATATATCTAAACTTACATTTTTGGTTTGTTTTCTTATTGATAGGATTGAAGCTAGAGGCTGTTTAGGTGACATCAAAAATTTTCAGGGCAAACAGCGTCAAATATGGTACACGGTTTTTGTAACTTTGATTAATTGTTTGAAAGGGGTTGTCAGCATGAGCAGATGTACCAGTCATTGATAGATATGGTATATCAGGGCTTGTAGATACTAGCATATGACCAAGTCCAAGAAATTCCCTGGAGATTTGTGTTTTGATATATTTGTCACAGGTTCTATCAAATTTGACAATTGACTATGAAAAACGTTTTCTCAAAATTCACAGTTATTGTTGGGTGTTGTTAGTTCTATAAGTTGCAGATTCTTATATATTTTTATTTCATGTCTAACTGCTAAAAGCACACATAGTAACAAACAATGTATAACATTTGTGGTCACTGCCATGGTTGTATTGTAATTGGAATTTGTCATGTGACTTTGACACAGGCTCCCACTAGTTTTTTATTTCTTCAAAATATGCAAATACTATAAAAGAGAAAATATTTTGCATGGCAGAACATTGTCAAAATAAGTGAGATGTACAATGTCAACTGTTGCATTTGCACCATATCTGTGTGTTATTTTCAAAATGGCTCTTCTTCTGCAATCCCCCAATTCGATTTTCATACGCTGGTATTGCCTTATAGAGTATTATTGGTATACATGCGTGTGGTTGTCAGAAATAACTTTGGAAAGTTTTCGAAGTATAATGGATATCTGCATTGCTTCACTTTATGACCATCACATAAATATGATTTGGATCATGTTCTTTGCATTTTAGCTCAAAATATAGAGGTCAAATTAAAATATGGGCTTTGGAGTGAGAGGCCCCACATGGTATGGGGCATGAGGTCCCCTTCACTGGGGCCTCGAAGCTGCTTCAGGAACCATTTAATAATGTGTACTTTAAATTTTGATAGGATATCTAATCAAAATAGAAAAAATTTGGCCGCAATTGAAACAGGGCAAAAAATATTAAAAAATAAAAGTATGAACAGAAAAAATTCTGAAATCCAGAAAAACTTAAGTGAATAGAATTTCTTAAAAATGATGGAAGAACCTCAATAAATAACTTTCCAGCTGAATGCGCTTGCAAAAAAAAATTGCAATAGGATTATGATAGGGGGGCTTCTGCCCGATGGGTGGTAAGAAGGCCGTTTTCAATTTTTTTTTACAAAAATGGCCGTTACTCCTTTGTAAAAATTGGTAGACATTTGTTTGACTAGTTATAAGTAGAGTCAAGCCATCCCTTCCTGAGAGCATATGCATTCAAATAATCAACAATAAAAAGTAGGTCAAATTGTACCTCGAAGTTAAGCTGCTATCTCTGCCCTACTCTACTGTAATCTCGGTCTACACACAATCCACGTATGAGTATAGGTAGAAGTAGAACTGACTGGATTTTGTCTTACTGAGAGTATCTCCATAACAGCGATGATTATTAATTTTACTTTGAACTTTTTTCAGAACGGATAATCAACCACAGAAAACTTGTTTTTCATGTTGCTTAATTCATTTTCATGGAAGACCATTTACTTTTTATTTTCTTGTTTCTTATACAATTAAATACCATGTGTTGATTGAAAAGTACTTGTAAGACCCTTGCTCTTTAATATGGAATAATTCAAGAACCTCCCCAGAAATTGACAATTTTGGCAACTTCTGCAGGAGCACATGATTGGCCAATTCAAATGTAACTTCTTCCGATTCCGATTGCACCATAGCCTAGAGATTTTTTTTTTGTATCGATGTCTTAACCTATAAAAAAACTTATATGTAAGTTATAAATCTTAACAGTGAATCGATTCATCAAGGTAAGGAAAATCTACTGTGAAACCTTTTGCGTGTGAAACGTCATCAAAGATTGTGTACAGTGTACATCATTTTCAATGTGAAACTTGCCCTAAAAACCTTAATAAACATCCGATTTTCAAAATTTAAAAACCTGTATATATCAAGTAAACTCCTCAGCATTAAATGCACTTACTCATTTTGCTGTATTTGCAATATTAACTTCGCAAAAGGCATTTCGGCGCATAACGGTCTGAGGATGCAAACTTTCTAAAACCCAGTGAGAATTACAGTGAGAACAACAGACCAGTGGCAAATCCAGGATTATTTTTGGAGGGGGGGACTTGCTAATTTTTTTTAGATAAATGAAGTTTGCATTTTTTTAAGTTGCAGAAATAACTGGAGTTTACTTTTATTTCACACATCCTTATACGTAGTTGTGTCAGATATTCATGAAACAAAGGGAGGGGGCTTGGAATTTTTTCTATTGGCAACAGTTCACAGAAATGCCTGATTTTAGATATTAAAACTTTTTATTATATGCCTTATGTCCTCAGGTTCATGGTAAGATCGATACAGTACCCTTTTTTAAGGGTACTTTTCTTGTTAAATATCATGTTGCAACATAAACATCAGGCAGTGCTATAACAGCCTGAAATAGGGAAATCCAAAACCAAAAATTCGAAATTCGGGCTTAAACATCAGTTGAGAAGGTTATGGATGGTAACTTGACCTTTTCATCAGATATTCCTAACATCAAAACTTTTTTTCTCCTTTCTTTTGGCCAATTTTTCTCCCAAGAGGTATTCCATATTTATAAGCAAGAGTGTATACTGAAAAGTATAGCATATGCAAATGTTGCTGACTTTCAGGTATAATAAAACATATAAATACGTCATCTGTTATGCTCTTTTTGTTATATATTAGATATATTGACAATCTCAGAAATGAAATTAGAGCAGTCATATGTGTAAAGTAAAAGATTGGCAGATATTTTGATCATGAAATTTTTATTTGTCCTTTATAGCATTACTAATTTATTTTATTTCTACAATGGTAATTGCAAGCCATCATTTGCAAATATGGATAAACAAAGTGAGTTTGTGACAGACGGGTCAATGATTGTATATCAAATAATTATTCTGCTGCTAAAACACCAGTCAAATATCCCGGGACTGGGTGGCATGTTGACGGCCATCAAATTAGTGGTAAATTGTTAGCAAAGGAGCAAACATTTGCACGACGTGTAAATTATTCATTTGAGAATAAGTTGTGTTTGTCGACTGTCACTTTTATCCATCTTCTCAGTGCATTAAGAAAATTGGTGTAGCCAAAGATTGTTTGTCTCAAACAAAAATCTGACACCTGTTTACATAACAGAGCAATGTACAGTCATAACAGTGTTTAGTGCACGGAGGCAGGCAAGCATAGGTCCAACAATATTTGAGTGAAACAGACCATTGTTGGCCAGCAAAAGTTAAGGTTAATCTGAGCACAGCATAAGATCAAAGTGTTCGTCTGCAGAACAGATGGCTAAAATTTCACCTGCTGGGCCTTCGGTCACAATGAGAGTCCTGACTACAGAAGATCAGTTGTCTGTCAGTATCAAATACTTTGAAAACTTTACAACGGATAACGCAAGTCTTAAGGCAGTTCCAGTCTTGCCTTTCCATAAGGCTTTGGTTGATGGTAATTCTGGATTTGTTGAGGAATTTTTACATAATTTAGATTCAGAACAGAGGATATATGCCTGCACCACAAAAATAGATCTGTGCTGGAGAGATAATGTCTACAAAATTGACGGCTTACTTTCAAGATGTTACAATTTAAAAATGAGAATGACAGAATTCCTTACTTCATATTCAAACGGAAGAAATAACGATGAGCGGAGAAGCTATTGGATGTTACCTCTGCATTTGGCGTGTATCAGTGGAAAGCCAAAACTTCTCAAACTTCTGATTGACAGTGGTGCTGATGTGTTTGGCACAGATTCAAGAGGAGAAAATGTCATTCACCAAATAGTTTGTCTGTCAGTGGATAACCCAAGACAAGCTATTTATATGTACAATCAAGTCATAGACATGTCGCCATCTGGGTATCTATATGATTTGGTTCGTTGTGTTAACAATGACGGTCTCACTCCCCTTGATGTTGCTTCAAAATTGCATTTACCAGAGATCATCTTAGAGATATTGAACACAGAAGGAGTATACAAGCTAGTAGTTCAGGATAATTTAGATAACAAACATTGTCTCTATGACATCAGTGATTATTACAGGCATAAAAATCCATCAAAAAGCCTGTTGTCTTACTTGAGTTTGGTTGCGGACAGCCAACTGCCCCGCTTCACTTCTTCTCGATTTTTTGAAAAGGAGCCCATCTGCAGCTGGATAAATCAAATTTTCAAATTACACATCATAGTTTATATATTTACGCTTCTTGCATGGATATTAGGAATGACATTATTCATGGTTTCAATGAAGAATTACCTTGGGAGTGGAAGTAATTCAAATCAATTGTCAATTACTCTTCTCGTAAGCTCCATAATTCCATTACTTGGATTGCTGTGGTTCATTGTGAAGCAATATCTTCGTTTAGGCTTGTTCAATTATGCAATACCACTGCTTTTGAAGAACGGTCGACCTGTAAAGACTTCTTTTTTCCACATACTTTCTGCCTTGGTCTTCTACAGTAGCTTGATAGTGATTGCTTTAATGCACATTCTTCAGTTGGAAGACATGAAAATGGCTCTTGAGTTTACCTACGCTCTGGGAACTCTTGGTGCTTTTATTTCTGGGCTGATTTTCCTTCAATTTATTCCTTTAATAGGTCACTTAGTTGTGATTTTAGAGAACATGACCTTTGATATGATGCTTTTTACTATATTGGGAAGCATATTCTATGCAATTGCAGCTATAACATATTACATTGTTACAGTAGGAGTCCATGGGCAATACCTTTCCGGAAGCTCGAACAGCACGGACTCCAACGTGACTAATGGAAGTGAAATCTATGCTTCTCGAGTGTTCTTCAAATCATTTCTATTCCAGATGAGTCTGTCTGTGCCTTCTGACGAGGAGCTTGACCATGTTGGGAACTTAGGTACAGCTGTGTACATAATCACATTTCTCTATTTTACACTTGTAGTTCTAAACCTCCTTATTGGAGTTGTTGGCCAGAGAGTTACTGAAATCACACAACACAAAGCAGCTGTCATAACGTTAACTCGAATAGGTCTCTGTGAATTTTGGAGGGCTGAGACTCTTCCTGTCTTCAGAATGTTGCTGCCAAGATTCTTCACAGTAAACAATGACAGGTCGCTTGTGTGGATTAAAACTGAAGAGAAGGTCACATTGAAAAACCCAGAGTCAGACTCACATTATTAATCAATATTCATAATTGTCTCTCCGCCGAAGGCAAAATTGACTAATTGTGACTGGACTAATGGTCAAACAATGAAATTCTGGACCCCACATTTAAGTTTGAGTAAATCACATATTCAATGTTATATAGACTTAACATTTTGTGTTCTGGATTTGTGATGTTTTGGGCCCACTTTTGCGACTTGAAGGTCTCATTTGCAGGGCAGTGTTTTCTGCAGGTACTAATTGTGAAACAAAAAGTAATTTAAGTATATAAAGATCACATTTTACCATAATGATACACCTCATTCAATTCATGCAATCAAAATTGAATATGAATAAATGAACTAAAGATCTTTATTTGGAAGGTCCTGAACCTACATGGAAACTGATGACGCTCTTTTACATTTGTTGGATGACCTTTTTACCATTTTGGGCAGCATTTTCTACATACTGGTTCTCTACATACTGGTAGTTGTATATATCTCAGTGCATCTGTGAATATAGGATCTCTGAATGGCACTGATTTCAATGAAACTCGTGCTAAAAGTGTAGTATTATCTAACGATGTAATCTTCAAAACATGTTTATATCTCATGTGTGTTCGTCTGCTCCTTCAAAGCAGAATATGAATGTGGTCGGCCATCTTGGAATAGCTATATACATATCATGCACACTCTATACTTCTCTTGTGCTCCTTGATCTCCTCATCGGAGTTGTTGGCCAGAGAGTTACTGAAACGACCAAACACAAACTGCAGTCATCGACTCATCATGCTAACAAGAATTAGTATCTGTGAACTCTAGAGTGTTACTGAAATGACCGAACACAAAACTGCAGTCATCATGCTAACAAGAATTAGTATCTTCGAACTCTAGAGTGTTACTGAAATGACCGAACACAAAACTGCAGTCATCATGCTAACAAGAATTAGTATCTTCGAACTCTAGAGTGTTACTGAAATGACCGAACACAAAACTGCAGTCATCATGCTAACAAGAATTAGTATCTTCGAACTCTAGAGTGTTACTGAAATGACCGAACACAAAACTGCAGTCATCATGCTAACAAGAATTAGTATCTTCGAACTCTAGAGTGTTACTGAAATGACCGAACACAAAACTGCAGTCATCATGCTAACAAGAATTAGTATCTGTGAACTCTAGAGTGTTACTGAAATGACCGAACACAAAACTGCAGTCATCATGCTAACAAGAATTAGTATCTTCGAACTCTAGAGTGTTACTGAAATGACCGAACACAAAACTGCAGTCATCATGCTAACAAGAATTAGTATCTGTGAACTCTAGAGTGTTACTGAAATGACCGAACACAAAACTGCAGTCATCATGCTAACAAGAATTAGTATCTTCGAACTCTAGAGTGTTACTGAAATGACCGAACACAAAACTGCAGTCATCATGCTAACAAGAATTAGTATCTGTGAACTCTAGAGTGTTACTGAAATGACCGAACACAAAACTGCAGTCATCATGCTAACAAGAATTAGTATCTGTGAACTCTAGAGTGTTACTGAAATGACCGAACACAAAACTGCAGTCATCATGCTGACAAGAATTAGTATCTTCGAACTCTAGAGTGTTACTGAAATGACCGAACACAAAACTGCAGTCATCATGCTAACAAGAATTAGTATCTGTGAACTCTAGAGTGTTACTGAAATGACCGAACACAAAACTGCAGTCATCATGCTAAAAAAAAACAAAAAAAACTGGAAGGCATCATAAACCAATAATTCCTGCAGCAAATAGAATATGTGAAAAATGTACATTAAATGTAGTGGAGGATGAAATTCATTGCCTTATAGTGTGCCCTGCTAATGAGTTGCTTCGTGTTAACCTTTTTTCGACAGCAACAACCTTAATAAATGATTTTCTGATTTTGAATGATAATGATAAATTTACATCAATAATGAAAAACAAAGAACCCGAAATGTTAAGTTGTCTAGGAAAATTTCTCCTTGGAGCTGATGTTTGAAACAAACTATATCCTACATCGACACATGGTTTTGTGGAAGTTTATGATTACATGCATGTACCCACATACATATATATATATATCTTAAAATTTTATGAATATCTCATGCCTGTATATATTGACTGCAGCCACGGTTTTCTTATTATTTTCTATTTTAACTGCACACACACAAATGTGTGTTTATTGATAGGCTTATATTACTAGAACAGGAATATGATAATTTGATAATATACACATGGTGATACCACAGCTATTGTGTCTTTTAAACCAAATGTTTCATTATTTTAATATGTCTCTTTCGCATAAGTGTAGTTGTAAATCTGTGTTTGTAAATATCCATTTTGATATATGTGTATTTATGTTGATGCGATATTGTTTATTATAGGTTTGGGGTTTATTTTTATATAAAATCAATGTATGTAGATTATAATTACAATTAATGTTCTTAATTGCTTTATGTATTCTTGTGTTCGTTAACTCCTGTGGCTGGAACCTGTGAAAATAATAATATTATGTGATTTTGTATTTTTTATGACAATTATATCAAATATGATATTTGCCGTCAATAAAAAAAAAAAAAAAAAAAAAAAAAAAAAGCTAACAAGAATTAGTATCTGTGAACTCTAGAGAGCGATGATGATTCCTGTTTTCAGAAAGTTACTGCCACGATGATTTTTTCAAAGTAAACAGAGACAGGTCCCTGATGTGCACAGAAATTGAAAAACCAGGAGCTGAATGCTTCTGAATAGCTTAATCATCTCTTATTCGGAGGTTCTCTCCGTCTTAGTGATTATCACAATTAGTATAGCCCATTATTAGGTTGCATTACATAGAGACCTAACCATATCTTTATATATGCATATACACAGAAATCTGTTTTCGACATTGCTTCATTCAGCATCATACGGAGGCATCTTTGCTAATGTTTTTTTGCCAGATATTCCTCATCTTCAACTATACGATAAGATATGTCTTGACAAATGAATATTGTAAATGTGATTAACTTTTAGAGTAATAAAAATCTGAACAAATTATTATGCATTTTTATGATATCCTCAAAGAGGTTCATCAGGTTGTAAATCCATAATGTTAAAATGCAATTTTTTCACAACCAGTCCATGAATTACCTTGACAGTTTCGTCTTCTCCGTCTGAAGACTTCCTCAGAAATGACTTGAGTGTTAGCTGATCACAGAGGTGTTGTTGTGGTCAGTTTTTAACACTGGAAGATTTGGTAAAAGTCATGAAGGACATCAAGCTAAACAAGGACACAATTTTCTGTTCAAATTATGTTGTTTCACTGTTCACAAACACGCCAATTAAAGAAGCAGTGGACATTGTGAAAGACCGACTATCTAAGGACAAAGATCTGAAGAAGAGGACATTGCTTGCAGTAGATGACATCACAAAATTGCTTGAATTTGTCCTCAACACCACATAATTATTTCAAATTCAGATGCGGATTATTTCAGCAGAAATTTTGTGCAGCAATGGGCAGCCCAGTATCACCTATTATAGCAAATTTCTTCATGGAAGATTTGGAACAAAGAGCAATAGCCACAGCACCGTCATCATGCAAACCAATACTGTGGAAATGCTACGTGGATGACATACTTGCAGTAGTTAAGAAAGGTACTGTTACAGTAGCAGACCTAAATGAACATCTGAACAGCATAGATTCAACAGGCAACATAAAGTTCACCAGTGAAGAAGAAAAAGATCTAGCAATTCCGTTCCTGGATGTCCTACTGATACGACAGGAAGATGGAAGAATTGTGGATATCCAACTTGGTCTGTGAAAACTGTGAGCGAACGTATGGAAGTAAAAAAAAAGCATCAAAGACCAAGAAAGAACTGCAATGAGGCCGGTTTTGAAGCTGAGAGACATCCTAGTGCACCCCAAAGACAAGGTCAACGATGAAGAAATGGGTGAAGTGGTGTGCCAAATCCCATGTGCCAGCTGTGATGCCCAGTATATTAGAGAGACAGGAAGACGCTTTATCATCAGATTAGAAGAACACAAGAAAGACACAGAGACAGCAACTAAAGCGAAATTTACTAGAATACAGACACAGTAACTAAAGCGAAATTGACTAGAACAGCCAGAAAAAATACGATCTGTGAAAGAAGCCATCTGGATCAGAAAAGCATCACCATCTTATGAATCGAGACGAGGGGGCCTACCATCTGTCAATCTTTATACAACACAGTGTTAAAAACTGATCACAACAACACCTTTTTCATTTCTGAGGAAGTCTTCAGACTGAGAAGACGAAACTGTCAAGATAATTCATGGACTGGTTGTGAAAAAATTGCATTTAAACATTATTTTTGTGATAGGTAGAAAAAGTTTTCATAGTGAATTGAATTTTATTTTGTGCCATACAATGGCATACATTCATGTATATAATAATTAATAATAGTTCCATGAGTCACATAAAATTGACTGCAAGCTTGACGGTGCAGAGCTGCAATTTAAGCTAAATATTCTTATAGCTGAAATTCAAAAGTGTGTGAACCTTGGCCAGCCTACATGAGCAACATATTTCATGTTTGAAACCGGCAAATAGGAAAAGACTGACTTCAGAGGTGATACGACCCGTCATATGTATGCGGAGCAGCAAATGTGGGACACATTTAATCATTTATCGAGGGCCAATTGCCCGAACTGTGGAAAACTTATCCTCTGGGATAAAATCGAGCAAATACGTTGACATCCTATCTTATATTTTTGTTGTTTGCTCAGATTTTCTTTTTGTATACAAATTGCCAATTCTTGATGAATCTGGCCATGCTATACATCAATCTTCATCTTTTCAAAAGCTCTACAGATTTTTATCTTTACAGAACTATCTGTTACTTCTAACACCCTATCCACACATGTATGCTATCCACACAGCTCTATTCACGTGCCTGCCATGGTAGTAGTTGGTTGTTCTCCCTGGGCTCAGAAGAGGGAGGCATCAAATAAACAATACAAAACAGGTTCTTTGTTACAAATCAGGACACTAAAAACCAACTTAACAAAACTACACAATTTCAATCCTTTCTACTTTCCCCTATCGACTGGCTAATTCTATATATCCTAATCCATCCTATATTACATTTGAAGGTTTTGCCCACACCTCATTTCTTTATGCACATCGCCAGTTCTCCATGGATTTCGCCATGCTATACATCAATCTTCATGTTTTCATACACTCTACAAATTTTTATCTTTACACAACTTTCTGTTACCTCTAACAACCTATCCACACTGGTATGCTATCCACACATCTCTATTCACGTGCCTGCAGGACACTTGTAGTGGTAGTGCATTGTTCTCCCTGGGCTCCAAAGACGGACACATCACTACATGCACCACACTTTCAAACTTTTCAGAGGCTCTTGCTATTTTATCTCACATTTTTACGTCATACAAATGCATGTCACCCCGCTACTACATTTGCCCTCATTTGCCATTTCCTCTGAAATATACATGTCTAATGGGAAGTTCTAGTTCTGTATATTTGTGTATTTTTTAAAGCAGCATCTAGCAAATGTTTTCAATGTGAATAAGTGTCTTTATTCTTTTTAATTTCTATTCGCTTTAAAAAATTGTTAATGACACCTGGGGTGACACTGGGGGCACTTGCCCTTAACCCCCCCCCCCCACATAAGGAGGGCGTATTTATGCTATGTCATTTGAATCATGCATCTGTTTCATGACGTCCAAATCAAGATTTTTCTCATTTTGTTAATGCTTAAAATAAATAATATACAAAAAGGTTCAGTAGTTAATGATTGTAATCTTGATGTATCACGACAAAAAAAGTCTTTCTTAACTTCGTAAATTTATTGAAAGACAGTTATCATTGATCTTGTTTTGCTTGGTAACTGCCTGTTGAAACGCCAGGGGGCAGTAGTTACATGGTTCAGTGAGTTCACCAGGTGATAGTTGGACTGCTCTTCACTTGCTGTCAGGGCTTGGTCTTACATGCACATGATAGACACACAGCATTTGTGAACTCAGGTATGTTAACAATTTATATCATTATTATGATTCCAGAACATTTTTTGGCCGCAGCCAAAATGTGTTTATCCTATTGCATTTGTACCTTGCACCCTGCATTGCACAAGTCACCCTATTTTTTGGAAATGTGGTATAGGCCTACTACTAATATATAACTTAAATGCATGCCTTATTTACTTTGTTAATGAACTTATTTATAGCAACAGGGGCATAATACATGGCCTGGTACCTGTAGAACAGATTACTTACAAAAAGTATCCAATAACATATATGGCCTGTAGACCCCATTTTAGGCGGTGCCATGATGGCATATTGAAATTCTGAGACCATTAATTGTCACTCAAAGATACAATACTTTGTTGTCCAATTGAAGTTTCAAGAAAAATTACCTTTGAATGGGTACCATAAAGGGATGAACACTATGTTTTTTGGGCAAGTAGTTTCAAAGTTTGTTATCAAAAAGCTGAAATGCTTCTGAATATCAACTGGTCAGTGGTATTCAGCTTTGGCGTGCTACAAATGGCTAAAATGGTTATGATTATATATACATGTATATCATATGGCTAGCGGAAATACTCGCTTCTTATTGGCCGACAGCCGTGCAATATTCTACGATATTGCACTGCATTATATTGCACAGTCATTTTAACATGTAAGAGATTGGACGGACCTGAGAGGAAGCACCACGTTTCAGTGCTGCTGCAGCCACAGGCTGGCAAACAATTTGTGTTTTCCGATTTTAGTAAAAAGTGCACTGTACAACAACGGAGGCAGTTAGAAAGCTCGTTTTTGCGGCAAAAGATGCGTCTTTTTAAGGGCTATCAGGATATCTATTTTTTGTACTGATTATATTATTTTTATTTCCAGAATAAAGCAATAAGTGACCGAAAAATAGCATTTTTGCCGATTTTTTTGTGTTTAGAGGTGTAAAGTCTGCTATAAAGTTTCAGAAAAAAATCTGAAATAAAATCTATCATCAAGTAAATCATTTTTCCATTCCAAAAGTGTGAAAATTTTTTTTGTGAGTGAAATATTTATTGCCTTTTGACGAGATACATTATAAAAAGGCGAATCAAAAGAAACACAAAAAAGTTTGGACAAGGAATTCCAGCCCTTTTCTTGGCATTTGACACAAAAAAACCATATGATATAACAGTTATTGCACATCACCTCGTGCAATATCAGTTTTTATGGCACCTCGGTGACTAATATTGCACTCGGGCTGCGCCCTCGTGCAATATTAGTCACCTCGGTGCCATAAAAACTGATATTGCACTCGGTGCTGTGCGATAACTGTATAATATAATATATATTATATATGTTAAGTATAATTAATCAGTTTTCTGTCAGTGTCAAATCATTCCATTGAGAATATGAATGACATGTTTATCATCGCCAATTGCCATTAGAACACAGCTTGTATTATGATATATAATGTTACATTGGAATTTTAAAAGCATTTCAAATATGCCAACTGCTGAAGTTATGTGATTTATTTTCTGGTGCTGCATCAGTGAATGTGACTTACCTGGGCTGGCACTGCAGTGTGCAATTGCGTGAATCTATTATTTATCACTTTCACCCCATTCCTGTATGTGTGGGGTCATTGTCCTATATGGTATTTGCAGTCCTTTAAAATTGGGTCTATATTGGTATACCTAATTGTCATGTTAATAATAACGTCCCTGCTGCAGCCAATCTCTAAATCTTGCCCAATTTTAAAATCGGGCACGACTATTTCTCCTTTTGGCACACTATTTTAACTATTGGCAAAATTTGCCCATCTCTAAATTATCTTTTCGGGCCACTTAGAACATTAACAAATAGTTAAATCATGCCCATTCCTGCAATTATCACCCACTTTTGATATTAAAATGCGGGACACAGCAGCGGAAATCCCGAAAATTCGGGATTCGGTTTTTTACAGCTGCTTGCAGCCTGTATTACGAGAGGAGTTTCAGGAAAACTTATGACAACTGCCCTGGTCGTGCTGTTTCACCTATGTCATTAAAACTTGGCATGCAGTCTGAATAGAATATTATCTTGCTTCCATCAACTTTTGGTGCCTCTCTGAGATGGAAAAAATCATTAAAGAAAACAAACAGGCTGACTATCTTGAGGTCAAAGGTCAATCGTGGCAACTGGGTCACACTGACCTACTTTTGCTAGTGTTGCTGGGGAGCTCTGACAAGGAGGGAAGGAAGGGAGGGAGGGAAGGAAGGGAAGGAAGGGAGGGAAGGAAGGGAGGGAAGGAAGGAAGGGAGGGAAGGGAGGGCAGGAAGGGAGGAATGAAGGAAGGATGGAAGGAAGGATGGAAGGAAGGAAAGAAGGGAAGAAGGAAAGAAGGAAGGAAGGAACATATAGATACATAGATAGATAGATGGATAGATAGATAGATTTATATAGTAGATTTGTAAATTATAGATACTTGAACTTATATATCTATACAAGCAGCTGTTAAAGTGCTTGCACGTTATTTTTCCGATTTGCGAGACTTCTAGTAAAGTTACAGACTTGATTAGCTTTTCTTAGAGATCAGTTTCATCGCCGTAGCTTGACTAGAAAATTTTCCAAAATTTCTTACTTTTTTAATTTAATAAATTATTTATATAATCAAATTCTAAACTATAGACCTATATGGCCTAATGGACAGCTTCAAATAGTATATTACTGCCCGCTAATCGATTAAAATTTTTTGTTACAAGTAGGATTTCTAAATATTAGTTCACCAGAAAATTTGGTTGTTTTTCTGCCTTCCCTTGTCATCTTGGCAACCCACAGAAAGCCTGTCGTACAATCTACACTCCACAGACACTAATTAGAAACATGTTGGCCTATTAAAAAAAAAACATATATATTTTTTGGTATTGGTCTGAAAAAAGACTGCTGATCAGTCATATTATAATTTTCTGGTCCTAGGCCTAGCAGTGGCATCAGTGTAGGTGGAGCTGACGCCCCAGGGCATTTGCCCCACCATTTTTTGGCCAAAGTATACATGTTTCTGAATCAAAAAAATTATTATTTGTCCCCAGACATCTTCCACAAAAGTGTGACCACAATTTGCCCCACCACTTTAAAATGAAACTGACGACCCTGAGGCCTAGCTCCACCAAAGGCCGTGACCGTCTTCTCAGTGGCGTAGCGACAGGGGGGGGAGGAAAGAAATGATTACATTGTCATCAAACATTGCATTTTGCCGATGGCGTGCCTCTGCCGTGACAGCGATAATAGCTCCCCCGACAAAAATGTTCCATTTCCATGGCTGACTTGAATATTTTGCCCCCCCTGGAAAATTTCCTAGCTACGCCACTGCGTCTTCTTAAACTCATGAAAGTTGAATTTAATGAGAATTTAATTTATCAGCTCAAACAAAATGAATATTTTGCTTTTAAAATGGAGATCAAATATGAAAATGTTTTATTGTAACTATGAAGATATAACTAAGCATTCTGAACAGATCTATTAAAGACAAATCCAATGGTGAAAAAATTACTGCTCTATCATCATTAGAAGTGCTTCAAATAAGAAAAACTACCCAGAGTGACACTGACAGGACTCAAGTCTAAAAAAAACGAATCCCGCGATCCCGCGTCCCGCACCCGCGACCCGCATATCAAATTCGCCAGTGGTGGGCGATAATTGCAGGATCGGGCACGGTTTAACTATTTGTTAATGTTGTAAGTGGCCCAAAAAGACATAAGCCTATGAGCGATAATTGCAGAGATGGGCATGATCTTTTCTTTGCCAATATCTAAATCAAGTCTTTTTGACTATTTGAGATATTTGGAGATTGGCAATTCAGAGAATGGTGGACGCAGGTGTGTACAGATATAATTAAGAGTAAAATAGTTAACCTTATTATTTATATCATACTTTTGTGGAGGGATCTCGTGGTAGGGTGCTAGACTGGCAATCACTAGGTCCAGGGTTCGAATCTAGCTCTTGCCGTGTCACACGGTCCCATGTTGGACGGTGGTTTCAATCAACCTTCGCCTCATTGACGTGTCCTCGTCCTGCCTATAATTAGCCTACCAAGTGCATAAATATAGGACTTAAGGCCACGTCATCCGTCACTCCATATTTTTGTCATGACAGGAAATTTATGATACACTTTTTATTAACTTATAACTCTCCATGTTGTATGCAGGAAGGGATGGAGCTACAAATACGGTTCCATAAATGAACATACTGAAACTGCCTAAGTTCAAAGAATTTTAGAAGCATTATAATTTGATTAATGCAATTTTGATAGTGAATCAGTGCATCGCGGAGCCATCCAAAAATATTACTGTCATCTATGGGAATCTTGTAAAGTAACAATAACTGTCACATATACGTTGAACCAATATTGGTTTCGCAGTCCTTTTAAAATGTTTTATAAAGGAGGTTCTGCATATTTTTGATTGTAAGAAACAGCAATATTTAATTAATCCTTTAGAACTGTAAATTATATGGCTTATGTCAATACAATGGGCCCGTGGCTCATTGTTGGTTGCCATTAAAATAAAATGTCTTTTCTGCTTCTGGTGACTTATTTTCAGGCAGGTTTTCAGGTTTCAAAATGGCTATAGCCATCGCAATTATATTGATTTTACGATTTTTATTGAACTGTTTGAGATGAGTTATTGCCAACCTGATTTGAGGCAGTGAATCGAATTTTCAGAAGTATATATATATTAAAAAGACCTTATTTTTATTACTAAATTAAATGAATTCAATGCATTTCTTAAGATTATGTATAAGTCAATTGATCATAGGATTGAAATTTTATTGAGTTGGCTTATTGAATTGGTTGAGTAATGTGTTCAATCTCTCACTGAGAAGCTGTGATGGTGAATTTTAAAAACCTCAGGGAAATATCAAGGAGCACAATTGAATTTAAATGAATTCTCAATCTATAGAATAAAAGACTACTTTATGTAAACTTAATATTCGTGAACACCTACTGTGCACTATTGATTTTATTTTGTGGTTTATAGAATTTGAATTCTAAAAGCTATTGGAGATATATCTTTATGTTACTTTATGTAACTTATGAAGCAAATATATCTCTAATTTGTGAACTTGAAATGATTCAATTTTAATTACAGCTAATAAATTTTCTTTTCAACTTTTTCACCATGATGGCTGACAAATATAAATTTCAATGTTTGATCAAAGTTTCTGGAGATTGTCATTCTAAAAAGATCTGTCTTAATTGATTATTATCCTGTAATATATATTAGCTAAACTTGGCATATAAATTATGCAAAGCTCTTAAAGCGATCTAGTCTCCATTGTTATTGAATAACCAATAGACCAAACTTAATTGCTAAACAAGGCTGGTTTTTACATGCATGTCTGTCTAATAACCTTTTGGATAATTAGCCATAAGATATGTAAATTGTTAAGCTTGTCATTTAAAAGACAGGTAGAATAATATGCCGTGGTAAGACCTTAAATATGTCTCTTTTTGGTATATAATACCACATTTTTATTTGATGTGAAACATGGATGATACACCAAAAAAAGTTGGATGATAGGGGTTTAACGTCCTGTGTTCATGAACTTGGTGGGTAAGGCTAATTACCGCCCATGCTATGCATAGGGCGGCAATGCAATGATCTCGATGTGAGGCAGAGGCCTACTGCCCAAACCAGGCCACTCCAAAGGTTCATTTTATCAATATCACTCATTTACACATCGTAGATTTTACCAATTGTGTCTTTTTTAAGTTAAATTCAGTATTTTTCGATTTATTAATATACAGCGGTGCTGGAAGGAAACAAGGGCGGCAGAGGTGGTCAGCGAAAAAAGAGCAAATCTAATTCACGCGACAAAATTTTAATGTAGTGGCAAAAAATGTTCATATATACTTATATATTTTCGGCTGAAATCACTAAATTAAGGCATAATAACGTTTTTTTTCCTCTTTGAGATGAAAAGGGCAACCTTGCCCCCCCCCTGCCCTCCTGGCCAAAGATTTGATTTTCAGTTCAGTGCTTGTAAGGACAGGAGGAGGACATAACAATAAAGCAACTTTTAGGATGATTGAAAGTGCTGTCTCAGTGTCTGACATATGTCAAGTGGGGGTTAAGGCATCAAACATACGAAGAGGCTCACAACGTAAAAATAACATTGCTAATTGATGCAGGGCCTGTCTGTTTGTCGCATGGAAATATATGTTAGAAATAATTTTGTCACAACGTGAACACAATGTTACGTTGTGGCAATGTTTCACAGTGCTGCAAACACAATGTTACAGTTTTTTGCAACATTGTGAAACATTGCCGCAACATAACATTCTCATGTTTTATACATCTCTGATGTTGCTTCAAAATGTTGTACAATGTCATTTCTACCATAAAATTCAAGAAGTATGTAATTTTTACAAACATTGTGATGTTGTCACAACATTGCTGCAATATAGAACTTCACTGCTCATTGCCCAGGTATATATTGCTTTGTCTTTAGTATAGGTGTCATCACTGAAAACTCCCTGAAAATATCAGTACTTTGTGATTGAGCTGGTTCGGGCTGTCAAATTCACTACTCGATAGCTTCTAAAGGGAGCCTATTAACAAGAAACTACTAAGGCTCTAATGATGAAGGGCTCTGCTGGTTCAATGCTAGGGAAAATCAAAGTGAAAGAAACTGTCAGGGAGATCGATTCCCCGAGGGACACACAACATGAACACACCATTGCCAATTGGTGGAGGGCTTATGTGTTGGTCTCTTCTTCTTCTTCTCTCGTTGTGCTGGTATACCCCGGATCGCCGGGTAGCTCAACCTCATTTTTGAGGGGGCTGCACTTGTACTAGGTTCAATCTTCTGTGTTGGTGATCGCCGTACACTGTATGATGTATGAGATGATAAGGCTGGGAGTCATAGAAATGCATGGCAGGAACTATGTTGCCACTACTATGTGAACACAATGTTGCAGATTTTTCGCAACAATGTGAAACGTTGGCACAATGTTGCAGGCTAACATCATTATATTTGAAGTTGCTTCACAACATTGTGACAACGTCATTTCTACCATACATTTCCAAGCAACGTTAGCAAACATTACAACGTTTTCGCAATGTTGTTGCAATGTAAATGTGGTCATTGGGCTTCGCAGCCATTTTTACAAAGAACTGTCTTGATAATTTATAGTAAGTTTCGTTTGGAAGTAATATGTTGACTTTAATTGTATATGCCATTTATCAAGCTGCTGAAGCTGTACTAAGTGTACTTGAAGGAGCTAAACCCCTTTAAATGACACTTTGTCTCTTTAATATATTAAAAGGGTGTCTCAACTGTGTCTTAAAGACATACATGATGTTTCCAAACATTAGTTTTGGCAGTAGTTCTAACTTCAAATGCCAAAAATTTTATCCATCCTGTTTAAGTCTGCCAAAGAATTTAAAGCTGTCAAACTACTGCATTTAAGAAGTCTGACATACATAACTCGAATATTCTATACCTTGAAATTAAAGAACATAATGTTTATATCAATACAAGGGTAGATGGATGGACAGGTAGATAGACAAATACAAATAGAGGGACAGATAAATTGATTACTGCAGATTAAGTAAGATGACCAAAACTTGCTAAAGATATAAAAATATCAACTGAGTTTCTATGAAAATTGGACATGCAACTCATGGGGCAAATGTTTGCCATAGGAAAATATGGAAAGTGACAATACACTTAAAAGCATGATAAAAAGATTGCCACTTCTGCAATGTTTGAAATGTGTATTTGCCCAATGCAAAGTAACATGGAAAAATTTGGATTAAACAAACCACAATCTCATCACTCAAAGCATTTGTAACCAAAAAGCCATGTCCAAAAATTCCATGGGTACATTGGGCAACCCAATGGCAATATCACAAATTTTAACTTGACCACATTACCAGGTTACTAATGCTGAGAAGAATGTGAAGAGTAACCACAAACTTATGGCTTGCTAACTCCAAATTGTAATTGTACAATATACCTATAGTATCTTCCACAATGGAATAAATACGGCATGTTGCAGATAGATAGACAAATAAACAGATACAAAATTTGGTATAGATAAATAGATCAATAAGTAGATAAATTGAGACAGCCAGAAAGATAGATAGATAGATAGATAGATAGATAGATAGATAGATAGATAGATAGATAGATAGATAGATAGATAGATGGATAGATAGATAGATAGATAGATAGATAGATAGATAGATAGATAGATAGATTGCTTAATAGATAGATAGATAGATCGATAGATCGATAGATAGATAGATAGATATGCACCATGGCATTAATACAACGAAATTTTTCAAATCAATATTAGACCTTCAATAGACCTGATCAACAACATTTGAAACTTTAGTTTAGTTTGGCTTTTGTACTTGTTTAATTTATGAATTGAAAATCTTGACTGTGAAACTTTTAAACTTCACAGATTTGTTAGTCAGAATACATGGATGTAACATCTGCTGTAAACTTCAGGTGAATTTTGAACTGATTGAACTGAGCTTCAGGGCATATATCAAGCACTTGAAATTGAAATGAAGTTCAAAATGGTGTTTACTCTAACTTGTACACTACTGCAATAGTCGACAGTTACATAACCTTTCGTATTTTATGGCTAATAGTAAATCATTCCCTTCCAAACATGATCATGCAAAATGTATAGCTGAGCATGTTGATTTACAGTGACAAGCCTTTTGATGTGCATCATGCATCAGACAGGAGTGATTTTCTAATCCATCCTTAAATCAAAATGATAATTTAATTTTTAAGAAATGGGAATATGTTTCAATGAAATGTATTTAGTAATCAGCTGATTAATCAATAAAAGACGGTAGAAAAATGTTATGTTTACTTTTCTCAGTTAAATATTAGTAAAATATATTAAAATATCAGGGAGAAATAACTTTGCATTTAAAGCGAAATATATACATCTATGGTTTGATTTGCCCTATCGACAGTATCGAGTTATACCGTACTCTCCCTTCGGTGGTAAATTCATAAGTGAGAATTTTTACTGATGTTTCTCTTAACCTTAAATCGAAATGTTGATTTTCTACTGTTGTTCATGTGAGAGATATAATTGCCTTGAACAATACACGATCTCTCTCTCTCTCTAGAAATCAAAAGTCAAATGTTACATTCATTTGTTATGTTTACCACATCCCTTTTGAGTAAAGTGAAAGTCCAACTTTGATATTTTATTATATTTTTTATTAATTACATGGCGGATGCTGGTGAGTGTGATAAATCCAGTCACAGATAGACATATATACATTACATATGATCACACCGATAAAAATCCATTATTGATCAGTTTAATTACTATAAGCCCACTCAGGTAAAGCGGTTTTAATGTGGAAGACATAGATATGTAAAATAATTTTTCAGAATTTTTTCGTCTGATTTAATTAAAAATCAGATATTTTTATGATTCATGGTTGAATAACTCTGAATATTATTATTAGGACAGCTTCACAACCATAATTAGCCAATGCAAGCAATACCAATTTTCTGAAAAACATCTTTTCCATTTAGCAAATAACTAAAAGGCAAATGTCACCCTTTTGCAATCTAAACTTCACCCTCTTTAAGCATCTATATAGTTCTGCTTGACTGATTTTTAGAAATTTTCTGTCTGTCTTTTTGGCTGACCTGACCCTTAACAAAGAATTTCATACTTTTGAGTCAAAGGTTCTTCAAAAAGTCTTCAAAATTGGAGGGGAATACCACTAAATTTTAGACACTCTCCTGCTCATTGGAGCATAGAAAACATGCCATGTAGATATCTGCAATTGTCACATGAACATGAGCTCTGAATGGAAGCTGAGCATTCTATGTGAACTTTGGTAATGAACTTGTCATGCATGCATGACACCTGTCAACAAACCTACTTGCTTGGTTCTTTATTCAAGGTATGTACCCTTATACTGTGTTTCTGCCTGTCGGTCTGTATGTCTAATTGCTGTAGATGCTGTCCCCTGTTGTCTACAGAACTACTCCTGGGCAAAACTTATGTCTCGTAACATTTTTCAGCATTGCTAAGCTTAGGCAGTTGAAGCCAATAGAAAAATTCATTTATCTGTGTCAATAACTATCTAGGTAGACGACATCATGGTTACACAATGAATTAGTATAGACGTGTTAATGTGAATAATGATACAAAATGTCAGATCTCTTGCCAGTCTACAGATGTTCAGAGTGCATATGGTTTCAGTTGGTTATAATGGTCTGCCACAATTCTGTCTATCTACACGTAGAACTATCTATCTGTCTAGATACAATGTAACACGTAAATTGTGCATCTACTGTGGTGTACCATAGAGTAATAAGGGTAAGTTACAGATCCATGGGAATACATATAATTGTACAAAAGTTTAACCTAACCAGCTAACCAGGGAGCTTACAGGTCATAACATTGTGGTTACTCTTCACATTCTTCTCAGCATTAGTAACCAAGTAATGTGGTCAAGTTAAAATTTGTGATATTGCCATTGGGTTGCCCAAGTGTACCTTTGGAATTTTCTGACATGGCTTTTTGGTTACAAATGCTTTGATTGATGAGAATGTGGTTTGTTTAATCCAAATTTTTCCATGTTACTTTGCATTGGGCAAATACACATTTCAAACATTGCAGAAGTGGCAATCTTTTTATCATGCTTTTAAGTGTATTGTCACTTTCTATATTTTCCTATGGCAAACATTTGCCCTGCGAGTCGCATGTCTAATTTTCATAGAAACTCAGTTGATATTTTTATATCCAAAGCAAGTTCTGGTCATTTTACTTAATTTGTAATGTTATGAGACAGTCTTATGTTGACCAAGATATGGCTTTAATACCACCTGTAGTGAAAAGATGTGCAGAATATTTCATCAATTGTTGAAGCTGATCATGAATTATATTATCAATCTATATATATATATTTATTTCACACACATTTCTGGTGTACATTTGAAAATTCAAACAGGATAATAATCAGATAATAAATATATTAAATTAGTTTATAGATAAATATTTCAAGAGTTCTTCTTTATCATTTGGTAAAAATCCAGGCAGTACAGCATTGCGGAGGTCCCTTATGGCCTGTATGGTTGCCATATCGGCGGCAGAACAGTCATATCACTGATTAATAAAAGTTGAGTACAGTGTAACATTGGCCTAACAACTTGTCAAATTGAAATCTGGTTCTCTTCCCAAGATCAATATGATTACTTTGACGCAATTAAAATGAGCAAGCACTCTTCAGAGGCCCGTATAATATATGTTCAACTGTATGGCACATGTACCCCTACCATCCGTCAAATTGGGGAAGCCTCAACACTGTTCTCTCCAAGTGATCTAATTAAGGTTTTTTTTTGTTTACATTTTGCTAGTCCTTATACATAGAGCAAACAACAAACTTTGCAATATAGCCAGTATGCTGTCTTATATAGTACTAGTGATACACATATGAAATTTGGAATCAATCAGTTAAGTTTTCTGGGGGATTAGGCAGTTTTAGTAAAATATAGTGCATTTTTTTACAAGAGTTGCCAAATCTTTTGATTGCTGAATATTCAATGCTTGTAATTTCACATCAAGATGTGTAACACTTAAATACAACATACTGGCTATGTTATGTTTGTAATTGAATTGGTTTCCTGTCAAAAATTTAAGATTTTATTATTAACTAGGTCGCTTCGCATAGAGCAAACGGTACGCAGTGTCAATGACCAAGATCTATCAGTGAGCTTCATGATCCAGATTTCTCTCCTTTTCAAATGTTTCGTATTGCACATTTTGGACTTGTGATCAGAAGTATGCATATTCTATTGATCGTCTGCCAGTTCCTAGCCCGGATATCTTATTTTGATCTGGTTTTTCACTGACGCCTGCCCTTCACACTCATATTCCTATGTCCTGAAATCCATGCAGATCAGTAACAGTGCACAGAAAAGTGATCATCTGGCCTCTCAAATTTCGCGAGTTTGAAAATGTAATATTATTCCCTGTATGGACGCTATATATATATGTGGGACCCCATAATTGGTGCTTATAACTGAAACTCATAATGGTTCTAAGCACGGGAATTCTCATCAATGATCCATCCTTCTGTTTACATATGGAACAGGGATTGTAGCTCCTGACAACCTCTAACTAAATGCCAAAAATTTGCAATGATAGTTGACCGATAAAAAAGATGCACTAATGCATGATTTAGTTAACAACTTACCTCAACTGTGAGAAGTGTCAAAACTATATTCTGGGGTTTTTCTGTGGAGATATCAAGCGAAATAACTGATCAGAAAATCTGGACAAGTCGTGTCTGACAGAGCCTAGAGGAAGTGGTTGGCCAATGTCAAGGTAATCCTTTGACCCATGTACTGTCTAAATTATAAATTGTCACCTCAAGAGGACTAGATCACTTCAACCTGAGGATTTAGTGAAGCTGTGAATAACATGCTCAACAGTTTGGTGATCAATGTGCATGACAACCAACTGTGTTCCAAACATTCTAACTGCCTGAGTGGAATAAAACTGTGACTAACTCATTGAAATAAAATAACAATCTCAGAACAATATTGCTCTGTCCAAAAAAAATAATTATATATATATATATATATGTCATACACTTAACTGTAGGACTATCAGAAGTATTTGTAGGCCAAAAGTAGAATTAAATAATTAGATAGGAAAAGGGTTATCAATGGTTTGATAATGGGAATGTGATATCAAAGAAGCTGCCATGAGTAGGGTCACCAGGAGGTGGTGCCACCTACTTTAGGATAGTTGAATCATTACAAGTACTCAACAATGCAATATAAGCTATAATAAGATATAAGGACAGGCTATACATTTCTATCAATTTTTTTTTGTCTCAATATCACCACATGTAAAGGTGTAAAAGAAGGACCTGGACATTCTCCTCTTAAACATGATATGAAATATTAATAAAATACGCAGTACATCAATATTGATCACATGTTATCGAATTTGCAGATAAGATTGATAGAAAAGTGATTTCAGGCAAGTGGGTAAATAGTTCAACAAATATTGAATGCATTAATTGGGATTTTTTCCTTAAATTGTAGTTAGAAAGCCTGTATATATTAATTTTAAAAGAAATATATTCTGTGACCTGACTCTCTATCAGATCAGTATTATTGTGATAATTGGATAGTTTTTAATAGTTTGATACTTGTTTGTGGCTGTTTCTGTTTTGCACAGCCAACAATCACAATAGGATCAGCAAATGCCTCATCAGTGACACCAACTGAATGCTTTGTCAAAGCAGTCAGTGGAGCATGACATATACAGTAATTTGGACAATGTTTTCATGATATTTGACCCAGTAAGGGCTCAATCATTTATGAAATAATCAGTTGGAAATAAGTAGTTAGCCAGGATTATTGGAGCAAATCTTCAAATCCCCCAGGATTCAAATACACAAATGGACCAGATGAAGCTGAAACTGGATTTTTTTTGGCAGATATTGAATATATCTAGTTTTCTGTGCCTGGGAATTTTCTGCAGGCCACTTCTGATCTTGCAAGTCTGTTCTTGATGGCTTACCTAGCAATGGATTCAAAATGGACTTGAAGAATTTATGACCTTTACAGACAGCAGTCAGGCCTGCTAGTCACACAACTAACCAAAGGTGAGGTAAACTTTATTCAGAACAGAAATTGATAGAATTTATTGAGGCTAAGTGTATTATTTTGACTCTTTCTTAGCCATGGTCAATGAAGCATGGCATTCTAGCTTCATTCCCCTGGTATTATATGAGTAACTCCTCAGCTGCCCTGATCATCAGAATGCTGGGAAGCCCTTGGTTCTAAGAGCCAATTAGTAATGTAAATATACAAGGTAATTTAATACCTCTATTGGGAAAATATAGCTGACAAACAGGAATGAAAAATATTGTGTCCTATACAGAAAGTTTTTTTTATTAAACATAAATTAATTTATGGTATCGCATCGTATTGTATCATATAATCATATAATATCCGGTGCATTGATATCAGACGATTACATTAATTGCAATTTCATGAATTTTTAAAAACCTGAGCCTGTTGAATCTGAAAGTTGCATAATCATAAAAACATGTCCCATTATCATAAAAGACCTTTTATTAGCAAATGCTTTTAGAAAAGATGCTTATAATACTAATTTGATCACCAGTTCACAATGGTTCTGCAGTGCAGTTTCTTATAGAATGATCAGCCAGCCTTTCTTAAAGTTTCATGACTGTTTTAAAAGTGTTTAGCTACAAATTCCCTATCAGCATGCCTCGGCGGTCCAACGTCGGCCCGAAGCTGGTCCGATGCTGCTGACATCGGATTGACGCTGGGCCGACGTTGGACCACCGAGGCATGCTGACAGGGAATTGACTCCTGTCCTGCATGATTCATGTCCCAAGAGCCATGCATTGGCCTGAATATCAAGGATCGATGCTGATTGTCTTGGACAACAGCGGATGATCCTATGGCTGGATACATGGTCGAAAGGATCGATAGACTCGATACATGCACTGTAAAACCTGCTGCATTACTTTAACGGCAGCTGCCGTAATGAATACAAAAGAGTGCCACTTTATGGCAGAAAACCGTTGTTTTTACAGCGTGTACTGTTGTTTTGATGGCAACTGCTGGCTCCCGGTTGCTTTCTATCTATCTATCTATCTATCTATCTATCTATCTATCTATCTTTATATCTGTCTATCTATCTATCTGTCTATCTTTCTGTCTATCTATATAACTATCAAGCTATATATCTTACTACCTAGCTTACTATTTCTCTATCTGCCTTTGGGCTACCTACCACTTTAATCCGTCAACACCTTAAATCTGGTTTATTTACTTAAGTCGCAGTAGACCATCAATTGATCTTTTTGTTAACATAATCAATACATCTCAATCAAAGAGCCACGCCTGAATTATGAAACTCTCCCATGGCTCGATATGATGTGATGAGGTTGCTAAAAGAGATCCCTTTATAGACTGCACACTCTATTGTTGACTGCATGGTTTTACCTGAGTTAGGCGTGATCACCAGGCTTTGAGTACATACACCTTACTTATCTTACACAATTAGGTGCCCATAGATCTATCTATCTATCTATCTATCTATCTATCTGTCTATCTGCCTATCTATCTATCTATCTATCTATCTATCTATCTATCTATCTATCTATCTATCTATCTATCTATCTATCTATCTATCTATCTATCTCTGTATGTGTCTGTCTATAGTACAAGTGCACTTTTCTGCTCTCACCTGTTGACATATTTTACCTTTACCTTTATTGCAGTCAAATATATTTTATTTTCGTTTCACCTGGTTGTTATGAATTCTTTGCTTTCACATACAAAAAAAAAGGGAGATAAAAAACAGAACAGAAATAAGGGAAGGAAAATGAAAACTAGAGATGTACAAAACATAGAAGAGAAATATACAGGGCAGACCTAGTGTATATTAATTACTTGTTTAAACGACCTCCTGTTGAAAGAGTGTTTGTCTATAGATATTATTGTAGTCCTTTGCTCCTAAATAGTCTTCTTATTTTAAAACACAGCTGCCCCGCTAAAGGTTTATGGTAACGAGAAAATATGTATTCACATTAGGACATCTACTATTAATGATAATAATGATATTTCTTTTTATATTGCGCAAAAAATAGGCATGGTGATCGTTGCAGAGTGAAGTTAGTAATTGCAGTAGTGCCACCACAAGTCATTTCATTGGATTCTGCACTAAAATCAAAAACGATGACACATCATCAGTCCTCCTTATGATCATTACTCATCGCTCAGCCTCTGAGATACTAATGTAAAAGATAGTCACAATGTGAAATTTGAATTTTGAGTCAGCTTAAAGTATTGGGCGAAATGGTTGCACAATTCCTTTGAGCTGACACAGTGACACAGCTTGGTTTTTTAAGTTGTGACAACAGAAAGGTAATTATAACTTTAAGCAACAAGCTATGTCAGCTTAAACAAATTGTGCAACCGTCTCAATCATTTAAACTGACTCAAAATTTGAAATTTTTCAGTGCAAAAATCAACCTCACACAAGTTTGCCCATTGTATTTTGGGCTCATCCTCTGAGGTCACTATGATGATTCCACATCATGAAAGTGAATATTTCATTGGCAAACATTTGTCTCTTTCCCTACAACTAATGAAATAGCTGTAACAATTTAAATGACTTCCTTTTTGTGCATGAGGATGGGTGTCACAAACTTTTTTTTTCTTTTTTTTTTAAGTGTAGCATCAATGACGTTACAAAGTACAGTTCCGCCACGAATCAGTACATATAATGTCCTTATACTTCATTAATGATGACAGGACTCATCGAATTTTTACTTGGAACTAAAGTTAATTGGATCCAATTTATGGAATAGGACGATAAAAGTTGGGGATCATATTTCCAAAAACTTCCTTCTCTGTATTTAGGCATATCAAAAATTTATAAATTATCTGGTAATTTTAGTCAACACGATACATGTATGACTACAGAGCAAAAGTCATATTTGCAATCATATTGTCAGTGTATCTAAATCAATTTATTACTTGGCATATCATTTACTGGCAACTGTGGAATGTGGGGGATGGGATAGATCATATACTCAATTATTACTCAGGGTATGTACAATGTGTTGGCTCAATTTGGATGCTTTCATTTTGTGAACTGCTGTTTTCATTTGGTCAGTATTGGACTGGTGTTGCATGGAATTACCATGTATGGTAGCTTACGGAATTTCTAGTGATAAACTATTGGAATTACAGTGCTAGTCAGAACTCATCTGTTGATTTATCATTTAAGGATTGATGAGGGAAACATATGATTTTAGTTAATGATTTGACAAAGGGATTTACTCTGTGTTGCCTTGATACTGGCACTGGATACTGGAAATGCAATAAGGAGGTTTGTAGGATTATTACAGGCTGTGATTATCTATCAATTTCTTTGTATAATGATTACAATTTAAATTTGCCATATATATCTTTGTTTATTTCATGTTTGATATAGATTTTTTTAGGAATAATGGATTTTGTCAAATAAAATGTTGCTGTATCTATTATGTAGATACATAGGATACATAGATAGATGGATATTTGAATAGATGAACAGATGGATAGAAGTCGTATAATGGTATGATCTTGTCAGGGTTCAAAATATAATCAGTTATAGATTTTGTTGAGAATTCAAATGTCCTAATATAGTTAGGGTCTTTGTGCCAGGTTAGAATATATATATAATATATATAGTTATTTCGATAGCTTAGAGAAATTGTACTGCCATAAATGTGTTGTTTTAGTGGATTTATTTTTCGAACATTGCATTTTTCAATGAAAGTTTACTCATAATTTTAAATTTCCACATCACACATGGGTCCATTATCTACTTTTTTCCTTGTTGAATAATTGATGGTAAAGGTTAAATTTGTTTGAATACACTTCGTGGAGTGTCACCAATTTACAAGATCTATGTGCCTTTAAAGCTATTATATGTCATTATCTGATGACAGTACTATGTAATGATAAGTAAAAAGATGGGACTAGAATATAATTACACAATACACTCTAAAAAATGCCAGGACAAAATTGGTTTTTTAGATTCAAAATGGTTTTTTGAAAAACCAAATTTCAATGCAAAACCAAAATGGATTTTAAAAAAAATCCATTTTGGTTTTTTGCATTGAAATTTGGTTTTTCAAAAAACCATTTTGAATCTAAAAAACCAATTTTGTCTGAAATTTTTTAGAGTGTATGATGTCACTGATGCATTTGATCTGTTTAGTTTTAATCTACAACAATGTACAATGGTGATGATGATATGCAATGAGCACACTGGTGCATGCTTCACAAATCCCATTCATTGTAATTGGTAGCATAGTACCACTATATAGATTTAAAGAGGAAAATATTGTGAGTTTGAGACCACTATCACCATTCCTTAGCAGTGGAAAAATATGAAATGCAGCTTGATCAGCTACTGACTGGGAGTTTAACTAAGAAATTAGTGTTTGTCTGGAGCAGTCATCAATGTTCTTAGGGATTTTTATTTCTTTATAACTTCTATTGGAGAATATTAGTATTTAAACTTTTAAAAGGTATTTGCTATTGGGGCTGATGGAACTTTTAAAAATAAAGATATTATAATATGGGGTTTGGATATAGAAGTATCTGGCTGTCAATTTCTGGCCTACTATCTGATATCACCCAGAGAATCTACATGTCGTGCAGCACTCTAAAAAATGTTGGGACAAAATTGTTGTTTAGATTCAAAATGGTTTTTGGAAAACCAAATTTCAATGCCGAACCAACATGGTTTAAAAAAAAAATCCATGTTGGTTTTTTGCATTGAAATTTGGTTTTTCAAAAAACCATTTTGAATCTAAAAAACCAATTTTGTCTGAAATGTTTTAGAGTGTGGAGTCTCTGATATCTGTCTGGTGTAAATAATTTCCCTCCTCAGAATTTCTTCTGGTGTAGACTGAGTATTTTTTCAACAATTTCTGAATCATGTGGTTGAAAGGTGTAGTAAACTTGCATTTAGCACCTGCTGGGTTACAGACATTCTTTATAGCGATGCTGACATTTTTTGTAGCAACCTCATAATTTGCACCTTCGTGACTCACATACTTAAGAACTAGGGGCACAGAAAAAGATGACCTATAGACCTACCTTGAAGTGCCTTCAGCTTGAGCAACCCCATTGCAATATATAGATATAGCTGCTCAACCTCATTAGTTCAGATCCACATGTTTCCAACGCTCAGTTTTTTCCTCAGTTATTTTCAAACCTTTGCTATAAAAAATTATCTTGGTTTCGTTTTCACTTACGAGCTTCGGCATACAAGCTGTTAAGATTTCGTAATATTTCTTTGCACTTGACAATAAATGTTTCTGAGTGATTCATTTTCTCTTCTTGAAATAAAAAAAAGAGTGGACCACAGGCATTGACAAGCTTTTTTCTCAAAATGATTGTAATGCCTGTGGAGTGGACTATTACCTGATTAAATTTCATACAATCTCAGAAAAATAAGAGAATTAGTAAGGACACCATAAATCAGATTCAATGAGGTCTACTTAGCTTTGAACAGTAATTTTTTAAAATTTTAAAATTAGCTCAGTTCAAGATTGTGCAGCTGTAGGTTTATGGATCAATTTAGCTTATTCTGTAGAAAAAATGAGAAAAATGTTTAAATACGAATTTTAGATAACTTTTGTCAATAATTTGGATCTTCATAATGTGTAAATTGTGATCCTATATATATATATATGCTTAATCCTATAGGCCTACCAATGGCGACCATGTTCTTACATGTGCATGAATTGCATGCAATGAGAAGAAAGAAAAAATATACAGAACACCACCCCCTCCACAACTTCTTTTCCCCTCTTTTCTCTTCTGTTTATTTTTCTGTTTATTTTTCTATTTTTCTTCCATTTTTATTTATCTTCTAGTGTATATTTTTGTGGAAGTTCTCCCATATTTTGAGTTCTCTCTAATCACGTTTGTGTGTTTTCTGTGGTTAACAGACATGCAGGATGTGTGATGCAGCTGATGCTGTATTATGTCAGTAAGTGATGTTTTAACTCTTTTTTCCCTAAACACCCCCCTAGAGCCCAGTTATTTACCCCCTAGGTTGACCTGATGAGGCATTGGATCCTCCTCACCCCCTTCATTTTGCCCTTTTGCCCTAATACAGAAAAACACGGGTGCAAGCACAAGCCAAGGGGTGTTTACCGTATCACTTCAGTCTTCAGACATGTTTTTGGGTCCTATATTTGAAATTTTCAATAAGATTCTAAAGTTGATGAGCTTCTGAAAACTGAAGTCGTGATTACTTGACTATAACTAATATAATTTTAGTGACTTTTCAAATTAATCGAAGAAAAATTCAGATTTGAGAACTGTAATTTTACGAAAGAATTTCATATAAAAATGCCCTTTCTTGCTGTAGTTTCATAGCATGTATCAACCGATGATGAGACCGGTAAAGAGCTCCATACGCGAATAAATCCTAGTCCGCCTGGCAAATATTCACCATAATATCATCATTACATCTGCCCAAGGTATCATTGTCATTGATCGTTATTAGGCCTATTCAAAACTTCAATTAAGAAAGCTTCATACCTAACAAAACATTTCAACCACTGTTGGACCAGAACCTTTAATTGAGCAATTGTGGTAGAGTGAAGCCCTGATCATGGGGCATTACCCCTTATGTCACAACAAGGCCAAGCACTTGCCCAGCTTCACTGCAGGGGTACAGTGTGTATCTTCGCATCTCAAACTGGATAAAACTAAACAGAAGGAGATTACACTAAAACTTGGCAGCCCACAATTTTAACACAATGGAAGTGTGTAGTTCATGTGAGTTCATCTTTGTGCTGATACAATTATATATAATAATATGTGACCTGCTCCACCAAAATGGGTTCAAAGTCGGCCTCTTATCATATTTAGTTGTGAAAATGACTTTATTCTACTGTAAATGGGCTTTAAAATGATGGTTCATATGTTTTGATATCTCCATCCAATCCAAAGATATGGCACCTCAAACATTGATGATGCGAAAAATCAAACTTGAGAAAACAGCATTTGAATTTCCTGCCATTGCAATAAAAGAACTAATAAAATCAAGAAGAACACCCAATTTAGGCAATTTAAAATCAATTTCTTGTAAAATGGCCTTAATTATTCAAAGGAAATATCTTTTGCTACATTGTGGTACCAACAGCTAAAAAACATTGAAATGTGACCTTTTGACACATTTTGCTCATTTCTGGCAAATATAAATTGCCTACTTTGAACTCGTTTTGGTGGAGCAGGTCACATATTACAAAGTAACAGTTTATAGTGTATCACTGGATTATAGATACTTGATGTGTTTTAAAAAGATATCTTCATTTTCGAATCTGGATTAATTCAGTGATGCTATCAGGTCTGTATTGCCATATTACTTGTATTCCTCTATTTTTTTCTTGATTTCGAATATGTGAAGTAACATAATAATATTATTATTAAATCTATATCTTGATAACTTTGACAACATCTTCTGGGGAACATGATGATAACTTCCTACTGAGTCAGTCATGAGATTCTGCTGCTACCAAAGACAATGGATCTATGATTCTATATGAATAGATATAGATATAAATAGGTTTCTGCCTTTGCTGCTGTGCCAAGGACTCGTGATTCCAGAAAAAATTCACAAAAACTACATTGACCTATTGCTTAAATGAATTTACCAATCTTGATTTTCTCAAATCAAAATTCCTGCTATTTAAAAAAAAAAAAGAAGTTAGTTACATAGCTGGTTTGATTACTGTCAAACAGAAAGACAAGTTACTTGTCATCTATCATACGAGTTCCCTCAGAAATTTTGCCCAAACAATTCTTTCTTTACAAAAGAATACATGTATGACTTGTAAATGATCTTAACACATGTGTCCACAATATAATAAGAATCTAATATATGGTATTATGTGTTAGACCATTAAATCAGATATAGGCCTAGATCATGAAAAGGTATACATGTACACAGGTTATGATTTTACATTATGATTATTCATGGATGAGAAATTATTCACAATAATAATGTTTTATACTGACTTGAAAAGGACATGGCTGGCCTGGTTCAAAATATTCCTTACACATTTTTCAGAAAGTTATAAACATACTCATGGGGGAGGGTTAGCTCCGGTGTAGTGTGTTGGGCTGCCAATTTCTGGGAGTCTGGTTGGAATCTAGCTCTTGCCGGGTCATCAGGGCCGATGTTGGATGGCTGTTTCAATCATACTTCGCCTCATTGTTGTGTCCTCCTTCTGTCCTAATTGCCTTCCAAGTGCATATAGGATTTTTATTAAGCCCACATCATCAATCCATCCAAATATGTACTCATTCTATAGATGGTGACCAATTATTTTGCATTTTTAAGCCAAGTCTTCTTAAATTGCTGATACGGCCATGAAATTTATGTCCAGCCTTTTACCTGAAACAGTTCTCCGGGCAGCCAAAGGACAACGCCCATGGGCAGAGAAATCAGGAACATTGCCCAAGGTTCCCATGTTGTTATGGCACAATTATTGCCATTGACCTTGTCAGGTATCAAACTGTGGTTGGCTAATAGCTGACCATTTACTGCTTTATATATGAAAGAGCATGATAATTGTGTACAGTGGAACATCATGGTCACAATATGCATTTTCCTAGACATGACAGTTCAACCCAATTGTCCCAGTGGGCACATCTACATTGTAACAACGTTTTGACAACATGACTGAAAATTACATGGAATTGTGTGGTGGAAATGACGTTGGTACAACATTGTGACGCATCATCAAAGATTTGATGTTATCATGCGACATTGTGGCAACATTTTTTAACATTTTTGATATTAACGCTGTCTTCGCGTTGTGGCAACGTAATTTCTTCCAAATATTTCTATGTGACCGACATATGAGTGCGTCCACCAATTAGCAATGCTGTGTTCACATTGTGTGCCCTTTTATTTTGGGTGACTATGGTAGTACATGAAATTAGTGTACACCAATAAGCAATGACTACCATTTAGGGGACCATGTTATTGTTTTTAAGGAACTCATGTTGCAGTGCTCATGGACCCTGTGTACTTTAGAAATGCATTCCATATTTACAATGGCTCATTAATTTGCATAAATTGATATTCACTTCATGTTATATATGATCTTTTTCGTATGAGTGGCAGAATGCTTGTAAAATTGCATGCATTCAAAAGAAAGACATTGAAGGATATAAACTATGTATAATGACATTAGTTGCTTCACCAAGAAACTCACAACAAACAATTAAATGCAGGTGAAAAGTCAAAAGTCTCTTCATTTGACTGGACATTGACAATAATTACAACATCAGGTCTACAGTGATATAGCGTATATCTTAGATAAATTGAACATATTGTATATTAATTGCACCTATTGTTATCTTAATCTGACCAGTTAAACTTAATAAGCCTACACTTTTAAGTACATTGAAGTGTACATGCACTAATCCAAGCTTATGCAGGATTGGCTTAACGAAATGGGATTACATGGGTAATTACATACATTGTAAATGTATTGAATCACCACAATGCCCAAACTATCTGCATAGTGCAAATCAAAATTGAATAGACAGGTTTCCCAATGATAAACATTAAACAAATGTTACATGTCCATAAAAACAGATTAAACAGAAAACAAAATTACTTTGGTTCACATGAAATGCTTTGTCTTGTTATTATTTTCATGAAATATATAGACGGATAAAGCTGTATGTACTGTGACCATGAACTTGTACTGAAGATGATGAAATAGATTGTACGTGTATCAGACTCTGTTTAACAAACATCCGTTTGACCGCTGTGTCTTCAGATACTTTTCGATTTATAGCTGTACCTTCTGGTGTTTCGGGGTTTCTGCACCATATTTATGGGCTAATGATGCAAAATGGCGCATCATATCTTTGTTCAATATGATTGTTTGTATTATCTATTTATCTGTCACTGACCACTTTTGACCACCATCCTATGTATGTGGGCAATTATGTGCTATGTTCTGGGAAAGTATTGTACTGTAATGAACCTTATTGTGCTGTGGAGGGCAGAATGTATTGTACTCTTAACAAAACATATCACACACAGAGTGCACAATAACTCGTTGCAAGCAGTACTAAGGGTATTCATGCATTTCTATCCCCGATCCCACAAGCTGCTTGAAACCATAGAGCCCATGTGAAAACCGAGAAAGCTGTGTTTACTATTAACACATAACTGCAAGAGGAGAACCTCATGCATTGGACATCTGGACAACATGCTTATTCCTTTCTTTTAGTTCTTTGTGGGGTTCTTTGTCTTTTTCCTGGATTGTTTTTATTTTGGTATAGCTAAAATTGACTTTCATGCTTTCTCTCATCTGTGTAATTGCTCATCAATTACTTTTCCAGTATTATCTTTGCCAAAGACCTCTTGCTCCCATCCACCTTCTCCATCCTTGGGCAGTTTCTCTTCTTCCTTCTATTTTGTACCATCCTTGGCCTCATCCTCCTCCTTATCCTCCTTCTCATCCTCCTCTCCATCCTTCTCCTCCTCATCCTCCTTATCCCCCTCCTACTCATCCTCCTCCTCATCCTCCTCCTCTCTCCTCCTCCTCATCCTCCTCCTCATCCTCATCCTCCTCCTCCTCCTCATCCTCTTCCTCATACTCCACCTCATCCTCCTCCTCATACTCCCCCTCATCCTCCTCCTCATCCTCCTCCTCATCACCATCCTCATACTCCACCTCATACTCCTCCTCATACTCTTCCTCATACTCCCCCTCATCCTCCTCCTCATCCTCCTCCTCATCCCCATCCTCATACTCCTCCTCATACTCCTCCTCATGTCATCATTCTCACTGTCGCCATTCTTATTGTTGTCGTTGTCATGGTTTCATTGCCATCTTGTCGTTCTCCTCTTACTCCTTCTTGGTCTTCTCCTCATTCTTCTCCTTATCCTCTTCCTCTTTGTCTTCCTATACTTCCCCTCTTCTTCTCCTGCTGTTCCTTTCACATTCTCTATTTTATCATATTTCAAACCTCTTTACTCTTTTCTAAAACTTTTTTGGTGGCTCAAATTACTGCTTACATATTCTCTGTCTGTGTTTTCATTGCTAAGTACCTGCCATATGCAACAAGGAAGAACCAAAAAACTAGACGAACAAAAAACATGAATGTTTACAGATTTCGACAACATTATTATCATTCTGGTTCCATGCATGGTACAGGTTACACATCTGCAATAAAACACAGAGGTGCAAATCTTACAGTGCAGCCTGTAAGTAAGTGAAACGGGAGACATTTTGCCATTAAGTCAATGCTAATCATCATCAACTAGACTGCTTGTTGAAGCAAGGTTGCTTATCCGATGAGAAAAAAACGTGTGGGGTCATAAACAATGATTTTGAGGCATGTGGTTTACAATTGGTTGTACATTTTTTAGTTCGTCTGTAGGCCTACAAACAGTTACCTATGGTTTAAAATCGTTGGTAAGTAAGTGAAATAACATCGGCCTCATGTATCACTTATTTATCAAAGACTTTGACCCATACTAAACTCTGAGTACAACAATGAAAATTTGCAGTCTTTTTTTAGTACATGCCTCAAATCTTGCCGTTTTTGACACAATACATTTTCATCTCATCTCATGAGAATTCATGCTTCCACAAGCAGTTTAGTAGAGGAAGTTTAGCATTGACCCAATGGCAAAACATCACCCATTTCGCTTACTCACAGGTGGCGCTGTAGATTGTGGCATGAGACATGCTTGATTATGTAATTATAATGTGATTATATTTCCTTCAATTATTACTCTGATCTCAAATATCCTACATGTGTCCTGTTGTTATCAACCAGGCATTATCAACATGTATACAAGTATCAACGAGTAGCAATTAGGTAATTAACAAGGTTGTGAAGAAGAGTTATTGTGTATGCACACAGTGTGTTGCTTTTGTCATTAGCAATGTTATTTGCCAACTGCTTAGGCTGATTTTGTTTATCTTTTCATCATATTGTTGGCAATTGCTCATGAAGAACATTAATTATTAGACAATACGTGTATTGAAAAATATTTCTATGGTGCACATCCAAGTGATCTAGCGTGTTATTATTATTATTTACACATTTATATGGTGCTATCAATATATATCCCTAGTGATCTATCTTTTGCACTTTGTCATGAAATGCACAGCAATGAGCAGGCCAAAGTGGAAGTCTTCTGCACTTCTTGGAGACAGTCCTTCACTTGAAATTGTGTTGTCCGCAGTTCTATTACAAGTATTCTAGTCATCCAGCTTGGGTTTGATTCTGGCTGGAGGTGTTGCTGCTTACACCTGACAGGAGGGTTACCTGCCTACACAAGTGGCCACCCTCCCCCGCCACAGCCACATCCAACTCATTCCAATTGAGCTCCTGGACTTGGGTTTGAACCTGTGTCCTGAAGTTCCATTGGATTCGCAGTACACACTCAAAACCCTGACCATTAGGGGCCGACCAGATGATCTTTGGGGGGGGGGGCTATGGATATTTGGTTCAGCACATGGAAATAAAAAAAAAAATTTGTTTCCACCTGTAGCTAGGATTCCGTAATGTTAAAATTCCGATAAAAAAGTTTGTCGCGAGTGCGCATGCGAAAAAAATTGTTCGTCGACGCATCGCGAACGAAAAAAAAAGTTCGTCCCGAGGTTAAAGTCCATAGCCCCCCCCCAACTATCGTCTGGTCGGCCCCTTAGGCTATATCGAAACTCTATATGTGGTGATGTATTGATGATTGAACAAAGTGTATATATAATACACGTACTATACATATTTTTTGGAGATTGGCTGATCGATTGAGGTTTAGATTTACATGTGAGGTTCAGATTTAGATGGAGAGAAAGATACACCGACATCCAGCCGGATAGAGGGAAATGGACTGATACATACACGTATATGGATAAACAGATAATTTCTTTAATATACATGTATAGATATTTTAGATAGACTGACGAGTTCCGGATAGGACTTAATTCCAGTTTCCTGACTCACTGAATTCCATGATATCTGTATCTCCAGAACTTGATTAGGCTTAATTTTTTTTGATAATTGGTGTTGTAAGCCTACATTTTGTCATTTACTTCACACAAATGCTTTTGATATGATTTTTTTTTTTTTACAGGAAAGTGGTCAGACATAATATTGTCAGGGATGATTTGACTAGGTTATATAGTACCACGTCATGGTCCACATGCAATGCAATTGTATCATATTCATAATCAGTAGTCCTGATCATTTCCCAGTACAACTGTATATATCTGTATCCTTCTGTGTATTGTATACAGTGGTGCCTGTGTTATAAGACTATCCTCTGCAGTCATCCTGTAGTCTCTTGTGAGGGCGCAATCCCTTCTTGGGGAGCAAAATGCATTACAAACTACCATATTTCCTGAATATAAGCCTGGTCTCAAATAGAAGCCTGGTCTCAAATAGAAGCCTGTCTCAGATAGAAGCCTGGTCTTAGATAGAAGCCTGGTCTCAGATAGAAGCCTGGTCTCAGATAGAAGCCTGGTCTCAGATAGAAGCCTGGTCTCAGATAGAAGCCTGGTCTCAGATAGAAGCCTGGTCTTATATAGAAGCCTGGTCTCAGATGGAAGCCTGGTCTCAGATAGAAGCCTGGTCTCATTTAGAGGCTGGGATAGGGACTAAAATAATAAATTCATTTCTCAAACGCCTGATCTGCTTTAAGGAATATTATGAAAGGGGATTCTTATAATTCAGGGACCATAGAGAAAGAACTATGTAACGATACCTCATCAAATGGCCCTGAAAAGGGCTGCACATCATGATTTTATGGCATATTTCATGGTTAGGCCAAACATGATTGATCTTTAGCTTCTTGAATCTTCCCAAGGCACTTTTCCTTGGTTGGTCGATAAGACAAAAAGAAAGTGTAATCTTAATTTTTATCGGTGAACAAAATTTTCCCCTAAGCCAGAAAATCTGTTTCGTCAGTCAATCCGAGGAGCTAAAAATCAATTATGTCTGGCCTCATGAAGACCTCTTCAGAATTGCTTGTTGAAATACCATTGTGTAGACCAGGTGTTCTTATACTGTTGCCAAGTACTGTATGCTATACAGTGCAAGTGCTGTATGCAGTTATGTGGTAATGGGCTAATGTTCTTAACTGCTGAGTTTTGGCTAGCCTGTAATTGCTTGTCACAAATCTTTATGATCTAATGCTGTGCTGGCCAACAATGCAAGGGCTTGTGCTGCATGATAGGTGGCTCCTCCTAGAGTATAATAAACTTGTAGACGGTTTTTGGATACTATTATCTATAAAGAAGATAGATAAATAGACGGCAGACAGATACAGAGTAGATAGTTAGACCTATCCAGCTATCTATTAAAGAATGATTTGTAAATGGATAGATGGATGGACAGATAATAAGCGAGACAGATAGTTTGGTCGACAGATGTTGTCACATAGAGACAAATACCCTGGAAAAATACACATTTAGAAGATAGACAGTTGAGAATAAGATATATGTTTAGATAGCGAGATAAATGGATAAATAGACAAACAGAAAACCAAGTAGGGTAAAATAATATTATGATTGAAATTTTATATTTTTTTTATTAAAAATTATGCATTTAATATTTGAAAGACCTATCTAATTAAATGCTTACACAGACTGGCAAGAATGTATTGAGATAATTAACAATCCCATCTCAGACAAATTCTTCCTTTCTTTGAAGTGAAAACGCCACAAACACTTGACTCACCTTGCTTAACTTCAGGTGCATTTATGAGGTGTAAATCACACCAATAAAAAACAGGACTGCATGACTTGAATATCCTAAAAGAGATTATAATATCCTCAGAATGTGTAGCTGTCTAAATACTTGCATCAGTAATACTGTGTATAAAATTCAATCTTCTTTCATTGATTTTTTATTTTTTGTCTTTTCAGATCAAGTTATGAGTCACTCCAAATGAACAAGATGAACCATATGGAGATTTTATGTTTTAAAAAGTTGCATAGGATTATACATTCCATTTAAACGATTCCCGGACATTTGTATCTCAGTGGATTTTTAACTCTCAGATTGATATCAAGTCATTGCATATGAATAACTAAATTGATATTAATTTCCTGGCTGCAATTTATTATTTTTCACTCATTCTGTCAAACATGACACAAAGAGGGGTGAATTCAACATTCCTAATTTGGCGATAGATTTTTATGCCCTAAATTGTAATTGACATAGTGACAAAATGGAGCGTGTTAGCAATGTAACATCTTCTTCGCCTGATGGAAATATGAATTCGGATACGGATAGCATTACTGATTCAAACACTCAATCACCAAAACAAAACGAATCAACAGTCAAACCAAACCAGATAACTTTAACCAGCGAAAGTAACAATGTTGGTTCTACAAACAATGCTGTTACCATGGATACCAAAACCAACAGCACCACAACACAAATGACAACAACAATGTCAACAAAAACTCCAATCAAACAATTGGTCACCGATGTCGCCACAACAATGGTTCAATCGAAATCCATCACCACAGCAGAACCAAGCATAGTTGACACTGATTCTAATGACATGACTACTGCTCTAAGTGTCAATGGTGATAGTAAAGTTAGTACTGTTGGTGTTGATTTAACAGCTGGTGATGTAGATGGTTCCACAGCTGCTGTTGTAGATGATAGTAAAATACCAAGCGCTGAAGACAGTCTGACAACAGTTTCAAATAAACTGCAATCTGAGTCACCAGGTGAAATAACAACGTCTTCAGAACAATTAGCAGACGTAACAAGTTCAGAACCAGCAGCAGGTGACATTACAACTGCAGAACCATTAGTCCGAGAGATGACAAGTGCTGAACCCACAGCAGATGACTTGACAACTTTAAAAGTAATATCAGGTGATATTACAACTAAATCAGCTATAGCAGGTGATGAGATTTCATCAGAATCACCAAAGGATTTTACAACAGTCGGTCAAGAAGATGACATGACAATGGCAATGGTAGATTTACCATCTGACAAACTGCAGATATCAAACATTACTGTTAATCCATTATCAGGTAGTGACAATCAAACTGTTATTCCAAATCAGGATGTTCCGACAGCGGCTTTAAGAATTGCTACGACAGTGGCAGAAGATTCTGAAATGAGCACCGAATCTCTTTTGGAAAGTACATCGAATGTGATAGCGCCTGATTTTGGCAGTGTCAATAATGGTACGGTCGTAAGTGACTCAGGAAATGGCGTGACGACTGTTTCACCAATGGTGACAAGTGGCGCCATTGTTGATTTTGTGACTGTTCAAGACCTCAAAGCAGATGCGAAAGGCAGCACCACTGATAGTACGCTTTCAGGTAGTAGCATTTCAACTTCAAAAGACACTGAGCAGACAAGTGCTGTCCCTGTGGTGATAGGAGGAAATGGTAGAGACATTACTACTGACTCTGGTGATGTTAGGACAATTACTAACATAACTATAACAACCGAAAGCCAACCAAATGTCACAACCGAGCAACCGATAGTCATTCCAGGCATTAACACACTTAAACCGGATGTAATGGTATCGGATGATGCCTCAAATGATACGGAAACTACATCACAACCTTTGGTTACCCCATCCACTCGAATGATTCCGCCCATCATTCCAATTGTCACACAGGGACAAACGCGACCATCCACTCCTGGCGCTACAAGTGCAGTGACAGAAAAAACAACAACATACCCTGTCATTCCCACAAACAAAAAGACAGACCGACCAACCCCTGTGATCATCCCAACAACTGACGCAACAGACATCGTCACACAATCGACCGAAACAACAACAAAAATGACCAAAGTCACAATTCCTTTTATCATTCCGACTACCGAACCGACCGCAATACAAACCACTACCGTCCCAACTACATTACCCACTACACAATCATCAACAACTTCTACCACTGAAGCTACTCCGGTTCCAACCGTCCCCTTTAAACCCTCCACATCAACTCAAACAAGATCGACAAAAATGTCCACTTCTCCCTACATCGAACTCACCACGACAGGGCTGTTTGTGACACCGACGACAAATTCCACGATAGCAGCGTACTCCAAATCAAAAGTGCCCATGGGAATCGGAATTGCGGCCGGATTCCTTTTCTTGATTGCGGCAATCATCCTCCTGGTGCTCTTCAAGAAAAGACGAGATGACAAGTAAGTGTCAATGAAAGAAACGATTGACAAAAAATATAGACCTAGTAGTGTTTTTCTACATTATTCTAGAAGACCTAATCTCTTTTATTATAAAATAAATTATCCTGTGATTATCAAAATCTTCTGCTTATGTGTTTTTGTGCAATAATTATTGTTTTAGGCGTGGAGACAAGGAAGAAAAAACGTAAAAAAATTTAAGCATTCTGGCATGTCACATTAAAAACATTTAGTTACTTGTAATCACAAATAAGTTTTTAAAATTTATTCAAGGTAACACTACCTTTAAAGAACCACTGCTTGTGGGGATATAGATATTAATTACTTGATGCACTTGACTGCATGGTAGCTGGACATTGGTTGTGATCCAACTGACACAAAATGCATGAAAGAAACTCACCAAAAGTGTCTTACTGTCTTACACTGATCAATTGCTTGTTATGCTACATATATTGAATTAATTATTTTACAATATTCTCAGTATATATTGACTTGTTTAAGATTTTATTTATTGCACCTTCTGTAGCAGGGTGCCATCATGCAAAGATGTCAGTTGGGGCCCATCCTTTCACAGTTTGAAATTTTCATGTCTGAAAGTGATTAAATAGATTAAATTCTTTGACATTTTTGTTACATTTCTTAGCCACATGAGTAAAAAATACATGTAGATTTTTTTCCAGAACATCTTTAATGAAATTCTCTGATAATTGAATCTAATATTGCTTTGCAGAAAAAGACGAGGACAGTACCTTGATGAAGAGAACGTCAGCGATTATCAATTTGATTTGAAGCATCGGCCGGACAGTCAGATCAGTAATAGTGCCAACAACTGGAATAACGGATACAGCGAAAACTCCTTCATGGAGAAACCGACTGCCAAGAACTACTTTCAAGAAGGAATTAAAGAAAATAACAATGTTAAAGAAAAGGAGGATGACGAACCAGTTGTTATAGATGTTTTGAAAACAAAAAAGAAAGAACCAATCCCAAATTCGAATCGCTTCAGTATGGGGCCTTTATTATTAGACTCTATGAACGACCACGACCCTTCAACACAACACACTTACGACACAGCGTACACCCATGGGACTTTTAAAAATTCTTCTAGAGCATGATTAATTTAGAAATATTTGTCATTATAAATTAGATTGTATATATTCAATAATTCAGTATAAGAATTCAGCAGTTTGGCTTTAAAAAATTTCACACACAAGTTTGAAAGAAATTACCATTTTGCATTTAAGTTTCAGTATCATTCGAACTATAAAAATTACAAAATGCAAAATTACAAATATCATGACAACTAAAGTCATTTTCGGCATGACGGACACTAACATTGTACATAACAAATTTTGCAGACATGTTATCTGCACTGCAGTAATCTCCTGGTGTTTTTTCTATAATCATACACTGAATGAGGCTTGTTTTAAGGTGGCTCGCTACCCACGAAATTACGTCACCTGCACACGTTTCCGCGCAGCCAGGCAGGCCCTATCTATGGTAGCGTCACGATTGCAGCTGAGCACTGCTAACACTTTTTTCAGGATCTTTTTTACTTTTGAAAATTTCATGCGGCGGCAACTTCGTTTAACATTTGTGGGACTCCTAAGAGGGTTAGAGACTTGTGGTCTTCACCATTAGATGCGCAATGAAGAATTCTATAAGCCAATAGACTTTCAGCCTTCTGCTTTTAGAAGAAAATTTCTACAAGCGATTTTCGGCAAGCATGTCTAATTTCGCAAAAATGACTCTGTTATATAAATAAATTTGTATATCAATTTCCAGGCCCGTTGGAAGCCTTGTCAATATCATTATATTGTTCCTCACTTTATTTGGAAACAGATGACAAAGAAATAGAAAATTCTATCTCGTCTTTTTTTTTTAGCGCTATGATTCATAAAAAGATAAAAAATTTTTAAATCGAAACTTTTGTTCCGAACCCCTAGAAAAGTTCTTTAAACTAAATATATCTCTCTGGAATTTTAATCAGCTTTTCCATAAAACTTTCCTCTTTAATTCCATGCTTCTTTTAATAACATAGGATGAAAGGCCACTGAATGGCAGGGAAAACTTCATAGTAAAAAAATTGAAAAAAAAATTGAGTTTTTCAGGTTTGCGTGGACTGACTTAGTTTTACATCACCTCAAATATTTTGAAAGAAAGGCTGGTAGCGAACACTTTCGTTTATATATCCTTTCTATAAACTTTATTTTGGATCATTTTAAACTATTTTTAAGAAATCCTATCTTGGAAAGTTCACGAGTATCGAGCCACCTTAAATATATATTCTTATTAACTTATTGGCAGACTGCCACAGGGCATTGTGTAAATACAACTGTTTATGTAATTGGATTTCCAAAAGCTAAACATTCCTGTATATTAATTTCAATGCAAAAAAGCAATTTCTGTTGCTGTTATCATAAATTTTACACAGCATGTATATTGCATAGGTTTTTATACTATTATATGTAAATATTGTTATTGTTTGATGGATACGGATACTCAATAGTATTCAAACTGTGTGTTATTGATGTCAATGATCTGACTTTCTAGACATGTGCAATGCCATTTTGGTGAAATGGAATAATTTAACTAAAGTCACCAATCTCACCATTTCATTATTAACTATGACTAAATGTGATATTTTGTAAATATTTACAACAATGATTTTAAACACTATCTCTTTTTGTGTTTTAGTTACTTTCTAAATGAAAAGATGTCCATATACACATATCTATATAGTATGACCATTCGAGTATTACATATGATTCTGCAGACATCCACCAGCAGCAAGTAATTTATACCAAAATGGCGCCTAAATGAAAAAAAAAACTTCCCTCAAAACTTAGAAATTATGCCAATGTTTTTAGAATCATTATAACATTTTTACCAAAAAGGCAAAAATTACACCCAAGATGGCGGGAAATCCCTCAAATCCTCGAACACCGACATGAAAGAAGACCCCCCCACCCTCCGCCGGTAATATGCCTTCTTCTTGCAGTGCAAGTAGAGATATTTTGAAATGTCCCTATATATCCTTCATGCAACTACTATAGTAGTATACCTGTCTTTGTCACAATTTCCACAAGATGGCTGACGTAAGCTGAACAATCTTACTATTCTGCCACCTATTGCCTAAACCCGCAACGATACGATGGCTGAAAATTAGTCCGAAAGCCCATCAATGATATAAGGGTTAATAACTGATTTTACCATTTTTGAATGAAAGAAAATTAGGACCCATCCAGAGTGTAAGGGTCCAACCAGATGACAGGAAGTGAATTGGGAAAGAAAATGTTGACCATTATCGGAGAGTTACTATACTATTTTCTTCATGGATAGTTTTATAGACAGATACAAGTGTAAACTAAATATGCAATGCATGCCAACAACATAGATGACAATTATTGTAATTTCTAAGATATAGCTCTTTGCTTCAGAAGGTACAGGGTGTCTACAGAAAAAAGGACAGTCAACACAATTTAATTTGTTTACAGTTTATTTTGTGCCAAGCATCATTATTCATTCAATAAAACATCATTCGTTTGTGAACAGTATTATCAGAGCAGTCAAATTATCCATTATACGCACCCCTTGCTGTGGTAACTTTCTGCAGATGAGACCGAAATGATACAAAAGGGTGTTTTATGCACTCCACCAACATTTTGCCCAATGCAGACATGATAGAGGCCTTTAACTTTACCGCGAGGGACGAGGGTTGGAATAACTTGCTGGAATCTGCCTTCAAAGTTGCCCATACCGAGTAATTCACTGGGTCCAGCTCAGGAGACATGGGGTGGCACTCTACCTTGCTCAGCAGGTTTGTTTTGAGGCACTCCTGAGTCTTCTATGCAGTTTGAACAGGTGCTCCACCTTGTTGGAAGAAAATTTTGCCACAAAATGGGTTTTTTGTGTGACGCCATGGCATCACAAATTCTTTCAGAATGTTGTTATACACATTTTCATTGATTGATCAATGACTATTTGAGACATTATTGTGATTTTCTTGTCATCAGATGACCCCATGTTGAAGACCAAGTGTTTGGTCCTGAACTTGAAATCATCAATGATGAGGAAAACAGGATAACCGTGGTCAGCTTCAAGCAACACAAGCACTGTAGCATATCATGCTTCCACTTAGCCTTTATTAGTGATCTCCTTCACAAACAAACATATTTGCAATAGATCTAATATAGCTGACTATCAAGTCCACTGTTATGCCAGATTTATCACTAAATTCTGAACTTATAGGAGTGCAAAAAAGAACATAGGTGACTGTCCTCTTTTTCTGTAGACACCCTGTAGATGAAAAAGGTGATTCCTTAGTCCGGTTGGGATCATCTAACTGACTAAAATGCATGTCAGAACCCGAAAATTGGGAGTCTAACTGACTTAGACCTTACATGTTTCTTTACTATACTTTAAAAGTCATACATTTTGCTAAATAAATAATAATCTGGCAGTTGCAAGCAAATACTGAGCATTTTTTTCGAGAGTACAGGATATAGGGACGCGAAACTTGCACTATTTCACATTCAATTTTTTTGGTAGAAATGGAAGGCTTAAACAAATCACAACAAATTTATATTAACAGGGCTGAAAAACAAGAAAACATTGAATGTTTTCATGTAGTTTGGCTCATATCATCTCCAACTTAAATTCAACATGGCCGCCAAAAGTTGAAAGTGCTCCAAAAAAATTCCTCAATTGTTTGGAGGCCGTTTTCCATGATGACGGTCTGGATGATGACAACACCTTGGTGGGAGAACTTGTTGATGACCTGCCTTATTATGCCCAGAAATAATTTACCCATTGTTTTTCAACAAACCTTGGTGAGAGCCAGAAGTTCGCATATCATGCTAGGGATCTATATCTTTTTTTAATTGTTGCATTTTCTTATCTGATAGTGTCCTCCCTCTGTCCTAATCAGCCTACCAAGTGCATAAATACAGGACGTAAAGCCCCAATCATCCATCAATTCTTATCTGATATATCAATGCGGCAAAAGTCAGAGTCCTTGTATAAATGTATATGCCACTGCGAAACTTTTCTGATAAAGTTGGTAACTGCTTAGCCAAATTTCATAAAATCATCTTAATAACACTTTTAGAAAATTTACCAATGCAGCTTGCTCCGGGTATCTGTCCTATGTTACATGAACCTGCTGACTTAGTGGGTTGCATCGGAAGAGTGTGTATAAGAGGGATTTTAGAAACTTTTGAAATTTCTTGTCACAGCCGAAATCAACGACCAATCACTTTGCTGCTCATTGTATAACCAATTCAATACCAAAACCAAAGAAACTAATGGACATGGCAGCAGATAACGTTTTTTTAATCCCTGCCAAGATGTATTGTACTTTTAGTTTTGAAAATGTCCTATATTGTAATTTTTGTACAAGATTTGCTCCCTCACCCTGTATACGAGTGACGGATGTATACTATGGATGCACTGCACCTACCCTGGGTGTCATCGTTAGAGACAAACCTGGCCTTTTTTGGAGTGGTCTAATGACTTTGTTTAGTGATGTATATGACATTTTAAGTGTACTTCATGCTGGGCTGTCCATTATGAGCTATTCTACTGCTATATTTAGGTTATTTTAATTAGAAAGTTGATAAAAGCCTGCGAAGTGGTCTGTGCTAAGACGCATTAGTGTGGCGCTGAGAAACTTCCTAACTTTTTGTGTCGTTTCGCTGTTTTTAGTGAAAAAGCCAGAGACTAATTTCCTCACTGCACAATTTCTGAAGCAACAGGCATTTCCATGTTAGGCCGTTGCTCTTTCTACTGTCTGGCAAGGATCCCTTCCATGTTCGAAAACAAATTAATTAATTGACTGTGATGCGCGTTATTGCAACCAAAAAAAGAGTGTGGAAGACATCTGACAAAAACTGATTAAAAGAAAAATTGAAAGAAAGGCAAACAAAAAATTAATTCAACTTGAAACCTCTTCAATATTCTAATGTAATGGCTTTTCTTATATTTTTTCCTCAGCTGCTACAAGTGCACAAGCAAGCTTATTTTACAGCATTAAAACACAACCTTATTTATCAAATGTCATATCTTAGTATTTATATTAATTTGAATTTTTCCACCATTGCATGCAATGCTTCAGAAACCAATTTGAGCTTTTTAAAATGAATGTACATATGTATAGCTGACCCTTTTCAGGCTCCAAACTGAGTGTTGTCTTATGCACTCCCCTTCTCTTTATTATGAATGATGCATTTCAAAAACTTATCACAAAAAGGTTTAAGACAAGGGTTGCCTTGAATTGGGGTCGTAACCCTGGCTGGGTTTTCGTTTCTATTAACGGGAAGAGGGAAAATATTGTGTTTCTTTTGCGCTTTTGCATTTGTTAGCTTCACAAAGTCAATGGAAGCCGTCTGACTGTATTTGAGTGTACTTGCTATACAGTACCATCTGTAAGTAGGTGAAACGGGTGATGTTTTACCTTCGGGTCAATACCAAGCATCCTCAACCAAACTGCTTGTGGAATAGGTTGCATCGTCTGCCCCTGAAAAATGAAAAATATTGTCATAGTTATTTGCACTTTTGTCATATCTTTCATCTGTCAGTATAAAAACATTCTGCAAAATTTCAATAAATCGGGTGTGGCACAACTGCGTTAAAGTTGGGTCCAAAAATGACAAAAAGTGATTCTTTGCCTAATCGCAGTTAAAAATAGGGGGGGTGATAATTCCAAAATGTTTCTGTGTGGCGTTTTTTGTGTGACCTGGACCTAGTTAGGCAACACGGTTGCCCCTGTTTGTCAATATAAGCCGAAAACCCATATGGACGGAGCCTTTGAAGGTTGACGCGAAGAAATAATGACGAAAATTACAAAAAAAATCATATCTCGAGAACTATTGGTCTTAGAGACTTGTGAATAGGCTCAAATTAACCGGAATCCTCATTTTTATATCAGTGTTTCATAGTAACTATAGGCCTAAGTGCAATACTTTTTCTGTTATTGGACAAAAACTGTTTTTTTAGCTCTTTTCCGACAGTATACAAGCATAAACTCGCATTGCAGACTGTGTGTATAGTGTTAGAGCCTAAATAATGGCAAAAATTACTCAATCTATGTTAACATTTAATATATATATGCATTTGAGAGTTCTATTCCATATTATTAATTACTGAATCATACTATACCAAGTTGTTGTATACCGTGCATAGATTATGCCTAAATTGATTTGATCAGCGAGATACTTGATTTACTTATGACAATAACATTAATATTTAGTTTCATATAACTGCGTGGTACTCTGTGTGGAGCTATCTTAAAAGTCTTGAGGTTCACTGACAAGATCTTTGACAAGCTTATAAACCAAGTGACATTCACAACACCATAATAATTCTATTTCACATGCGAGACAGCAGTAATGCCAGTAATGGCATAAAATTAACTTGAAGAGGATAGCATAATTAATGAATCTATTAATACTAAAAGTCAAATACTGGAAAATGACATCCCTGATGGACAAGTAACTCTAAAATTGATTGTTAATCACATTCATTTGTTTCCTATGCTCATCTTGCAGTAACAGGCGTCAGTTTCATTTTAATGTGGTGGGGCAAGTAGCCGTCACATCTTCGTGGAAGATGTCAGCGGAAAAATTATATATCATTTTGATTCAGAAACATGTGTACTTTGGTCAAAGCCCCACCTACAATGATGCCACTGTGCAGTAATGATATATTATAAGAAGAAAATAGAGGATTTTTCAAGAAGTCTTAAGAGAAACAAGAAGATGAGACAGGATCTAATCATTTTTAACAGTAGTACGACTAAACAAAACAACTTAAAATGTATTGACTGTGTCTGACATCTTAATGCACAAATTTTTTATCAGGATTATTGGTCCATACCCTCAAAGTTTGGGTTTGCATATAGCTCTGAAAATAGAGTAAGCTGTTTCTCTGAGGAGAGAAAGATTAAGCTGAAACATCTACCTCTGCCAAGTGACCTTGTGCCAATCCCAGGGACTTCTTAAAAAATGCAGTTCTTCTCCAACACCCCGTTGCTCAATTCTGTGGTGAATGCCTTCAGTGACATTGAATTCTCCAGCATCTTGTGACTGAGCACTTTGTTTTAGCACTCCTTATCTCGTTGAACCAACTGACTTTTGACCAATGAACAGGTAACCAAAGACAAAAGATGACCAGGAAGTACTACTTGAGAAGAACAAGTCAATCAATTTCTTGTTCAGAAACAATTTCAGACATGAAACTGGGATGTTGAGAATCTTTCTTCTCTAACAAGTTAGCCATGCAAGTCAACAGAGATGTTAACAATCTCTGTAAAGTAGTAAAAACTAAAAATTTAAAAAAAAGTTTTACTTGTCAGGTTATGTTATTTATTTAGTCTAATCAAGTCTGTTTGAAAAATGGCTACACTTTAAAGTGGATGTGGCTGCACAGTAAAGAGAAAAATGTAACACATATGTATAGAATTATAGACAGATTGTAAAATGTGAGATACAACATGCCAAAAATACAAAATTTCTCAATTCCTAGAATTTGTGACATGTTTCTACAGAAGGTGGAATAAACATAAGCCTTTTTTTGTGAATGAGAACTAAATATTTCTGCTTACCAATATTAGGTTGAAAATTCAAGATCACCTTTGTATATCACAATATCTGATCCATCACCACCATAAGAAGCCACACATTCACAGCTTCAACTTGATAATGCTGCTTCAGTTTGCAAAACCTGTCAGTGTCCTCTCGATAAGAAAAGAACCAATTTTGAAACCAAAACGTAAAATTACAAATAGGGTGAAATGCGCTGTCCCTAGGAGACTCCTTACATTTTCTTACATGAAAATTGGTAAACAAAATTAGGCCTACATTTCTTCACCAAACACACACTTACTTTAAAATATGAGGAAATGACTGAAGACAAATAAATCCCAAGTCATTATAGTGCTGACGAGGATAAAACCAGAACACATACATCACCTTTTGAAGACAAAGATAGACACTGTTACACAGAAAGACTGATTTGGCTAAAACTGCAACATCAATCTTCAATGTTTAGGATGATACTTTAATTTTTGGATATAGAGCAAGTGGAGCAGAAATTTTTAAAAGCTAACATTCTTCATATTAGGCCTATGAAGTTCCTAAAAAATCGAAAATATAAGGTTTTGCACAAAATCAAAGGTTTTTTGGCTATATCTTAAAAAATAAGGTAGATAGGCATATATTTACTATGAAAGACGAATATAAACTTAGGGATTACGAATAATTTGAGCCTATTTTGAAGTCTGTATGTGCATTGGTTCTCGAGATATGGCATTTTCGGGTAATTTTACAGTCGGCGCATAAGCCGTTATCTTCAAAGCCTCCGTCCATATGGGTTTTTAAAACCAAATAATGCAATTGAGGTACCTTTGGGTTTCTTTTGACCTATATTTTCATATTCCATCCACACAAGTGTGATTTTCTGAAATGTTTAAAATAACATCCCCCATATTAAAAATATCTTACTTATTGTTTGATGTATAACTCCAGTTCATATACCATTGTACTCAGAAGAAAATTATCTTTAATTTGCACGGTAGAGAGCTATATTTCTGAACATTTGTCACGTTGAAGTTATTTGGAATCTGCTTAAAAGGTTATCTTCTGTCATACTGTCACATCTTCATTGGAATTAAGTATAAAGAATGCTTTCTGAAGAAATTAAGAATTTTGACATGTTTTTTAGATAGGGCAGATTTCACGAAATGCTGCAAAATGACTTACCACAACTTGGTCCACAAGTTACATTAGCACAATGCTGATCTTGCAGTTACATTAGCAGTTACATTAGCAATAAAAAACAGCTACCACTCCAAGTTGTTTATTTTATCGGTGATCTATATAGGTAAATAATGCACATTTTTCAACAAAATTTCAGAATTTCATATTTTAGATTTGCCTAGATAGCAAGAACACTGAGAAATTTCGATGTAAAAGTTGCTAATGTAACATCAGAGTCCACTGAGACGGAATGGAGTTACATTAGCACTCTCTCTTATTTTTTCCTTTAAAAAAATAGTTTATAGTTATGAAGGTAATTACAAATGGTGCCAAACAAGTATTTTAAGTGTATTTTATCAGTCATATATCATTTTGTTTTGCTAAAGTGTTTTCTGTTTATTCTACAAAGTGCCAAAGTTGGCATGTCAGATGACCAGTAAGTTTTGCCGTCCATTATTGTCCTTATATTGAGAGACAAAAAAAGTATTTTTTAAGAGCAAAAAGCGGCATATTGGTGGATTCTTTTATTGATATTTATTCTTTAGCTCTCTGATTTACTTGGTAATGGGTTCACGTGCTTCAGGAAGCACCAGATAGATAATAAAAAAGGTGGGACAGTTTAAGATACTCTGGGAGCACATTTTCGTGAAATCTGCCATAGGGCCAACATGTGAAATTCTGTGTGAAACCTGCACATATCTAAGAGCCGCCAATTCAAGGTGTAGATTATCTTACTTTCAAGAATATACAATTATGCATCAATACGACAACTGTTGACAAGTCGTTTATACCATGAACAATAAAGAGCTAATCAAATAATCAGTTCTCATGAAATGATTACCTTGCTGGCTGCAGCTATACTAAAAAAATCAGATATTTCTTGATTAATGCCTGACAGATAATCACATCAGGTATTTATGAATTCATACACAGGATATTTTGTTTCATATAGGGGAAAGCTGTCTCTCCCACTGAAATAACATTGGGATGTGTGTTTGAATGTATCCTTTTCTCTGTAATGTGTGGTAATATTGGCTTATAGAATTCTTAGTACTTTGTCAGATGACATTCTGTAAATATTAATGCAGTTGCATCTGGAGATGCTTGATAGGACAATGAACTTTCCATATCCCATCAAGCAGCTGATATAATATATTAAAGGTTTATGTTTGAATTTTAATTATTTCAAGTGGGCCTGCCAAGTTAAAAAAGGAAGGAGACATTAATTTTGACAATTACATGTAATGCTGTTGTCTTTCCAAACCCTGTACGACATTGCTTTTCAGATATGAAAGATAATGTGAAAGGATTTTTAATAAACCACCTGCAACAGATGTTCAGAGCTTTCTAGAAATCTGATGGGTAGGCCTGATTTTTTTGCATTGAATCATTTGACTTCATGGGCTTATAAGGTAAAAAACAGTCCCCCATAGAACAAGTTTGCCCAGTAAAGTATCCCTTGGCCACAATCTGTCCAGGCTTGTTAAAGAAAACAAAAAAAAACAATATATTTATCCACATATTCCTTTGTGGCCTAATGGTCAAGAGTGTTCGTGCTCTCAGGTTCCCAGCATGGAATACAGGATACAATCTTCCTCCATTTAATGTCCCAATGTCTCTGAACAAATGGGGTGTCTAACTTCCCAGAGTGAGATTCGAACCCACATCACCAGAGCCACACAACCGCTCTTTACCACAGAGACCACAGGGAACGCTGTATCCTACTGATAATACCTATCTGGTTTGAGAAATGGTATCTAAGAAAATTATTGTAATACTAGTCTATGTAGACTGGAACAAACAAACACCAATATTCCAGACCTACAAATAGCAAATTTTCTTTGACGTACATGTAGATGTAATAAGAATAGGCCCATAGCAGAAGGATAATCTCTTATGAAGTAATAAGAATGTATTTTGGTGATGCGTCAAGGCTAATTGGTAATCTGGTCACCATGACCGATTAACAGGTGAACTACCTCTGATACATACAGCCTAAACATATCCGTAAACAGGTAATTATTTGCCAAATAACCTTCCAATTAACAACATGCAACAGGATACAGAGACAGACAACACTTCTCTCCCTCCTGAGAGGAGAAAAAACCGTGCACAGAATATAAAAGGTTCAACAAGAATAAAAAAACTTCTTTTCCGATTTCTGTTTAAATTGGCCAGTTTGTAGGCTTGCATTTTGACATTGTGCTTGTGTAATTGTGCATAGCTTGATTGCTTCAGTTGTATCTGAGCCAGCAAAACCTGAGTGAGTGTACCCTTCTTTTCAAAAAATTTTAGTTTTGACTTTTCCAGAAAAAATGTTCCCAAAAGGTGATCAAACTAAAACCACATATTTTTGAAAACAGGGGTAGGCTCATTTGAAGGCTGCTGGCTATTTAGATCTGTCTATCTATCATGGTGTAAAATACTAATATCAAATGCCAGAATTAATCATCTATTTTCAGACACACAGTTGTCAATTATTCCAGAGACTATAGGAGATCCAGTTTCGGCATAATTGGTGAACATGATAGTTTACTCGAGGTCACAGCTAAACCTCACTCTAAACTTAGAGCTCAAAGGGTTCACAAAATTGTGTGTGTGCTGCCCTCTTGAATCCATAACAGAAACTGCAATCGATCTGACTCTTGTCAGTGAGCTCTAAGAGATTTCAGATTCAGCAACTATCACTTTTTTTAATTGAAGTGGAGTAACGACGGGGTCTGTTGAATTAGGTCTAGAATTGAATATTCAATAACTTTTAATCGGCCAGTTTATTGTTAGAATGCTGCTATTTCTGCAAAGTGGTACTTGTTGTGGAACTTCTTTTTTGGCGGAATCATTATTTTCCTACCCAGGGAATTGTGAGTCGTCCCAGCCAGACAGCCAAGCATGAAGACCCTCACTTCTCAGTATAAGCTTATTAAGCTGGCCCTGACCACAATATACATTATTTGTGAAGTTGTAACAAAAAGATTAACTCTCGTCCAGTGTGACAGACATAATTACCTGTTTTAGTGTTTCATTGTTGTCCGTTTCTTGTTTCAATTAGTTTCTTCGGAGAAAACCATATAAGCTATCATTTAAATCATGCTGGAAAAGCTGTTAAAGGATTTGAAAACTTCAGAATTTTGTGGTACTCATTGGCAGTGCATGTGCACTCATTGATTGTTTAACATTGTTGATTACGATTTGTTTATATCTTGCTGGCAGCTCAGGTGTGCGTATGAGCACAAGTGATGAGGTCAATCTACCTGGACATGACCTGTCCTACTTGCATATTGATAACTGTGCCAGCTTGAGGTCATCCGATTTCTGGCAGACTCTCCAGCTGTGCTGTTCGTTTAGAGTCTGTGAGCAGACTGGCTAAACCTGGAAATTGCTTTGCTTGTTGACAAAAATAGTGCTGAATAAAGGTGCTGAGTCTGCTGACCATTGAGATATTCTGAAACAGAAGATTCATTCTGAGACACACATATGCACAGACGATTTCGCAATACAGTATCGCTGAGAACTTTTGGAAGATTTCCAGCTTTAAGTTGTAAGTTAGCAAGTTTGTAGATTAATCCAACAACTCCGTGGGGATTATAACAGTTGTCTACTGTGAATGCTCACAAAGCTGCCATTTGATAGGATTAGACTGGTGATTGCTGTGATAAACCATTGGGATCACAAATGTAATGCTTCCTTCAATATCAATGTTTGAACTGTGATGCGTAGTTTACTGTAAGCCCATTGGCTGTCAAGCTGTGATGACATGGTTATAGGGGCTATCCCTGATAAAATTCTTACTCTGGCACTGTGTTAAAACTGTGACACTCAATTTAGAAGGATCAACATTGGCTAGAAGCTGAGGAATCTGACCCAGTTTGAAATGAAATCACAGCTGGTAGTTAATTTACACATATTGCAATGCAAGAATAGAGTCATCTCTGACATCACAGTTCAACAGCATAGAAAAGAACTTGAGATTCCACGTAAGTATGACGAGGACTGTAAAATAATTACACCTGATTCACTTTCAATCGACTTAACAGTTGCAAGTTTTTAAAATTTGGAGGAATAGCCTTATAAAGTCAAAAATTGTTACTAGAAAACAAGACATGAAGTCATTCTTGACAATTAGTTGTAATACTCTTTATTTTATAAATATTTTGCAGCAGTGATAAAATAAATAAAGTTGATAAATATTTTTGGCTATAGTCATTTGTTTAATACATTGTGTTGTAATCATACTGAAGAGCTATGTGGATAATACTACAATGAGATCATATATAGGCTTTTATGATGCAAATTAAATATTTTGAATTTGGATAAATGCAGAGTCGGAGGCCATATTTTGATGTCTTATTCTCGGTCTCGGATGTCCAATCTTTGGCCTTAGCTCATTCTTGGGTGATTTTGGGTCAGTGTTGGAGTCCTCAAGACTGGCTTCGTCCTTGAAGCCTGCCTCAAGGCTACATCTTTTTGGGTCAGTCTTGGTCTCGGAGGCTCATGCCTCGGTCTCGGTTTAGGATTTCCCCGCCTCAACCACAACACTGGGAGAATGTATAGTGCAGCTTGTTTCACAAAAGATCAAGCAGTTTTAGCTTTTCAGAAACTGCCACTGATAAATCTTCACTTAAAGAATCTAACGCATTGTCTAAGAAATGTCTTTTCATCAACTTAGCACACTTTCCTGGTTCTCCGGTTAATCGGCAAGTTGTTCGGTAGTGCCTGACGTATCCAATTTTTGGTTCGAGATTGCTTCGGTACGTGTAGCCATCCAGTGGTTTCAAGCACACATGCTGACCTACACCTTTGCATCGATGAGAATCAATGATACTTTTGGGGCTCTCCCAGTCCAGCCGAGTTCGTTTACGATATCTCATCGTGTGCAAATACCATGAAGCATTAGAGGCGAGATCTGGGCCAAACTCAGCACTGAATATGGTGGTGAAGAAAGTCAATGCGGCTGATTTGTTGTGTATTTGGAAACCATTTTCTTTAAGTAATTGCTTAAAGTTTCCCGAAATTGGGTACAAAATCTCATCCAAGTCTATAACGACTAAATAACGTTCCTTTGCGGAGTAAATACAATCGGTCAGAGAAATTACCTCTAATTGCCAATTCTGTGTGTAATCAGGGCTGGGAAAAGGAAATCCTTGAATTGACCTTGACACTTTGTCTAAGTAGTCATGTTGACGCAAGGCTATTGTGCCTCGTTTCGAGTACAATTGGATGACGTCGTTACTTCGGCCATTGACTGTTGTGTTGTAGATGTAGAATTTGTTTACGCCAAGTAAAGTGTTGAGTTCTAACCATTCAACCAAACGAATGGCATCAGGAGCAGAGTACATCACTTTGTTGCAGAGACCAATGTTCTCGGTGGATCGGTTGGCGAAATATGATTGTTTGACTTCTATGACGTTTGACGGCAGATGACAAGAGTCAGTTAATGACACGTGATTGACGTTTGTGACGTCATTAGGCAATTTGCAAGTGATCAGGATTGCCTGGAATTCTGCAGGGCTGTCCCAGATGACGTTGTATTGCGCTGATTGTAACTCCGGATGAGAGTAGTTTCCGAACCAGAGCAAGCATTTTAATTTATTAAGCATTATTAGATGGCGTTGGCGACACATTGCCAATATCTGAACGGCAATGTCTGGCAGGCCGGATGGCCCTTTTCGGTCATCATAATACGCAGAATATGGGGACAAATCAATAACATTGTTGCGTCTGTCTCTTGTAGATTGTAACAAAAACTCATTGTGTTTCTTCTGAATGTCTGACAGGTTCATACTGGGACATGACTTCAAGTTATTGACCTGTCTTGGGCATTCGTCGCATGTCTCAATTATGCGAACTATGTGAATATTGGTCTTTGGACAAAATCCATAAGATCTTCTCATCAGTGCGAAAATCCCTGCTGCGAGGAACCCATGGAAGAGAATTAAAAGCAACGTTAATATCCAGAAGTTCTTACGCGCTAAGTGCATTTCTTTACCCGCTATGAATAAAATCATGCACTTGCCAGCCATGGTGATGCTTTACGGTCTTTTGTCCTTTAGCTCACAGCACGACAAGCTCTTAACCTGTTCTGAACAAGCTTGAGATATCCTGAATGACATTTTTGTGATCCCTGCTGGGCAGTATGTAAGTAATAGTACTAATACACTCTTCACCCCAGGCAATGTGATAAAACTGTATTGCCTTAGAACTGATAGGACTGCCTCAAATGCTTGAATCTTGAGTGTAGGCTAAATATATATTAGGTTCCAAGTACAGTATTTGTGCATTTCTATTTAGATTCCAATATATTTCCATAAATATTCCTGCCCATTTCTATGAAGATCCTGTGTATTGCTATTCCCAGCTTGATCCTTTGTTGACAGGTAGAAAACATTGCTATAAAGAGACCATTATTCCCCTTGATGTTATTGTTTGCCTCTGGGGAAGAAGACTGTTCGGTGTCTCACTGTCTCCCACTATTGATAAAACCATTCAAGCATGAAGTGTAAGGTGGACAGGAACAGGAAATGATATTGATGCCTTCATATTGAAAGCTAAATGGTGCAGTACGTAACACATCCACTGTCAATCAATTGAAACAAATTTAAGTAACCGAACGAAAAGAAATTGAAAAATAGTATATGATTTTCAACATCCTTGGTCAGACAGACAATGATGATACAATTATCTCTCCGTAATTAACAATAGGTTTTTTTCTAAATCCTGAAGCGGTGTATTTAATTTAAATTGGAAGCTATTTGATAATTGTGTACATCAATATATACTATTACACAACCATTGTGATGTCTCAAAGTTTGTATAAATACATTAGGCCAACATCCATAATAGACCAGCTCAGATAGCAGCTGCTGTTGTCCTGGAAAATCATTCTCTTTTCATTTGTCTTATTCCTGGGCATTTAAAAAGATAAATGATAACAAAATCCATGACCATGTCTTATTTCTGCATAAATCATAAAGTTTTAAAACACAATAAAGTCTGCTTCAGCTACCTCAATTGCACCATATCCTGTGCAAAGTCTGCAGAAGATGCAGATAAATTGAAGTGAACATGTTGAAGTTGATCACAGATATCATGTGCTGACAATAGCTGGCATCCTCTCATGATCTCATGTACTGTGGTACTTCACTGTTATTGTATCCCATACCAGGGGCTTGGATATGTTTACTTCCATTCAAGCATAACATTATGATATGCTGTCCAAAATAATAATTATGATGGCGAAATTCTTTGTGTCCATAAACCCATTCAAGCATGAAATTGCCTGAACTCAAAACCGATATTTGTGAGATATCAAATTGCTTGATTAAATATTTCTATTGTTGTTTCTGACATGTCCATAATACCAGCCATGCATTTGTTTAAAAGTGGTATAACATTCAGGATAAAGTTATTTTGAATTTAAGACATAAATATTATCTCATTGCATTGTGGTTTTGACAGGAGTGTCTTATTGTTAGAGTTTGCTTAAATTTGCTCATATTGTTGAATGTTGAGTCATAGATACCTCTGGACATGTATGAAGTGTCTCTCTGCAATTAACATGTTATTCCATGTTTTTATCCATATTCTTATATTCTTTATTGCCATTCAAGTATGACATGTATAGATAGATAAAATTATATGAACCATACAACATAAGTTAATTTAGATATTGTACATTAATTGTACATTAAATTGTTGTAAATATATCTAATGAAGGCACATAACATAATCCATATGGCTGTATCTCCTTTGGCTATTGAAGCATAACTTTATCATGTCCAAAAACAATAATAATTTTAATCTATCATTTTATAAAAATGGTAAATAATATTAAACACATATAACAGTCCATTATTCCTTCCAGTGGATCAATATAATGCATTCCAAATGTTTGTCAGTGTGGCTCCAGTCTTCTGGACTGTCTCAATAAGTTATTTATCTTCCACGCATCTCATGCAGCCAGTGGCTGTGTTTTGTTTGTCGATACACATGGAGCATTCGAGTGTGTCCAAGCTGGCAAGCTACAGTACAGCTTTAGATGTGCATATAAAACCACAACCTCTGTTAGTTGTGTGTTGAAGTGTTCCAAGATATTTTAATTTTCTTAAAGGCCTACAAAGCCCCACATCATTTTTCAACTCTGCCAGCTCCTCTGGTCCTGGGTTTAAAACTTACATGGTAAAATTTGAATTTTTGCGTCACCTTATAGATCTTTGCGGATCGGCGGTCCACTGGAGAAATTTATTTTCTTATTTTCAATTTGCAAACAGGCTTTGCCACATCATCAACAGTTTTCTGTTGGTCTCCTAATCTTCTTATTTGATCAAGTACCTCAAGCCATTTAATAAGTTTTTTTATTGTCACCTATGCTGCTAGCTATGATGAGCACTGAATCAACTGATTAACCATAACTGACACACACAAAACGTTTTTAAGCCAGTGATATCACACGGCCAAGTTGAAAGTTAATTTTGAAACTGTTTGGGCCGCTAATCCGCAAACAGCTCTAAATGACTGAGTGAGATGGTTGTACAATGCAAAATTCCTTTGAGCTAATGTGGCTTGTTGTTTTAAGTTATGACAGTGGACAGATGACTATGACTTTCACACTAAAAATGTTATAGGGTCCTCTTGGTTTCTTTTCCTCAAAATCCATTGAAACCAAGTGGCAAACGTAAAGCTGAGTGAAACAAACTTCAATAATTCACCTTTGGTCACATGGAGATAGACCTGCTGAGCAGTACTGTATGAGCTTGGATATCAACCTATTCCATATGCACACATAGCAATGCAGCTGTCTGTGATAAACTGTCTTTTTCAGCTGTTTCTTTTGCAGTTTCTTTGTTGTTATTGGACTCTATCCTCCTACATTGTACAGACTAAATGCACACTATAAGATTTACTGTAATTTCAAACCACAAGAATGCTTATATGCTGCTGTTTTGATATTTAATATAAAGTGTCTTGGCCTGCTGCACTGAAAGTATCCAGTTCGATTATCAGTCTGCAACAGTTCCTTGCTGGACCTTTAAGAGAAATATTTCAAGGTGGGTGTCAATGTCATTTAGCACAGACGTTTTGTAATTGGTTGTTCATGGTATCAATGTCTATGCATGTTGCACTGGGCAAGTAAAAGATCCCACAATTTGGGATGAAGACAGTTCCTGCGTGTAAATCCATCAGGAGCGTATCGATAAATTGCTATATTTTTGAAACCGACAAAACAAACATTAACCAAAGTCTTTGTGTAAAATGAGACAAAAAGCTTTGTCAATGTTAGACTTTTAATACTCAAAATGTTCCTTGTACACCGAAATATGTACACCTCACCATTTACAGTCCAATCTATTGAAATTCAGATTTTAGTACAATGTATTCATTTCAGAAAACTTCTCACAGTGCCCCATCTCTTTTGTTGCATGAAATGCATCCTGTTTTAACCCACACAGAGTTTTTGACAAGGTTCAATTGTGCAACATTGCTTAGCATTGCCCAGTGCAACATCAGAAAGTAACTTTGACAGATGGACTTTGTTGCTTTTTTCACTCACTCCTTATCTCAACAATTTTTGTTTATTTTATATTTCATCTTTCCTGTAACTTTATATTAAGCACACACCAGAATGTAAGACTAGAAGGTCTGCAATTGTTAAAAAGCTGACAGTTCAACATTGGCAGCTACAGGGCAAATGGTTCAGGATTGAAGATTCAACTTTAGGATCATATGGTGAGTACAGCAGAGGCCTGTCTTCAGATACACAATATAATTGATGTATAGATGACATGTAATTTTCAGATTTCACGTTATGTCTTACTTATATTATGTATCATCTACCTGCCTAACAGCCCATTAACTTATCTGTCTATCTATCTATTTATCTATCTATCTATCTATCTATCTATCTATCTATCTATCTATCTATCTATCTATCTATCTATCTATCTATCTATCTATTTATCTATATATCTGTCTATCTATCTATCTATCTATCTATCTATCTATCTATCTATCTATCTATCTATCTATCTATCTATCTATCTATCTATCTATCTATCTATCTATCTATCCATCTACACTGTAAAATTTGAAATTTTTAGCCAGCTCAAATGATTGAGTGAGAAGGTTGCAAAAATCTTTTTCTCTAACATAGCTTGTTTGTTATGGCAATCTCTCCATTGTAAGTTCAAAAAGGAATATGATAATGCAACCACCTCACTAAGTCATTTGAGCTGAATCAAAATTGTATATGAATATGGTCTGTCTATCTATCTATCTATCTATTTATCTATCTATTTATCTATCTATCTATTTATCTATCTATCTATATATCTATCTATCTATCTATCTGTCTATCTATCTGTCTATCTATCTGTCTATCTATCTGTCTATCTATCTGTCTATCTATCTGTCTATCTATCTGTCTATCTATCTGTCTATCTATCTGTCTATCTATTGAAGCCGCTGATTGACGGTGCCGCCATATCGGTTGATTCAAAATGGCTGCCAACTGCCTAAAACATTCTCAACCGGAATCGTCCCTGACAGCGCAGACTAAGTCAATTCATAGAGCGGGCTTGAGCAAAGAGCAATTTATAGAAAATCTGCAATTTCCAAAAAAGATATATAGGGAAGATATAGACTGGATTGATATAAAAGTGTATAAGACAGGAAGTGCTCCTCTATTCCTGACAGTCTAAGTCAGTGTAGTATTCTGTGCTACTTTAGTATTTATGGGCTTATTACATTTAATGCCTTTAGCAGTGCAATGGATATCCATTCAGTAGTGACACTTTTACTATTCTGTCTTCTAAACTGTTTTTATCTGCTTGTGTAATGGGCAATTTCCTGTTGTTTACCTCTTGCCTAAGGTCTGTCTTGCTCATTTGTGACAAGAAATAGCTAGAAGGGTTGCACAAGTACCTTTCAAATGACAAATATGGTTTCATTACTAAGAAAATGCAGTATGATTAATTGGCAATCCTTCATATGGGTTTCAGTACAGGGCTAACTAGATTACAATACCTCAGTTTAGCTGGATTTATTGATATTATTGTAAGATGCCATGTTAGACATTACTAACATGTCATATCCAATAAAGATTTATGGATTACTGTTTCTTAGTAAAAAAAAATATATATATTTATCCACCTGAAGCATCATACAATATATAAAGTGCTTTTGGTTATTTCCAACAGCCAAAATATCTTATCGCATTTAGATTGTCTTCCGGCTGCAATGTGACATTTTCAACATTTAAAATAACCTCACCTTCAGTGTGCAGAAAGATCTCATATATAATCACAACAATACAATAATACAATGTAAGGTAATTTGTTAAGGCGGCGACCATTTAGTAATCAGGGTAGGGTTGCTTGGAGTTTTCCTCTGCCGGAAATTATGTATTTCACAGTGACGGCTGCCGTAATTATTTATTTCAAGTCTCCAAATATTCATTCCTAAATCAAGCAACACCTTGTTAAGATATACCCCCACCAGAAATTATTTTTTTCAAGACTGCCCAAAAAGAATTTATTTATTTCGTCAAAACTGAGCAAGAAATAATTTATTTAAAAAAAACTCCAAGCCCCCCCCCCCCACTTTCAGATTAAATGGTGGCCCCCTTAGTAGCCTGTCAAAACTTCCTGCTGAATTAGATAACAAACAACTTTTAAGAACTCTCTTTTGCAGCAGAAATTGGCAGTGATTGATATAGTTTCAAATAAAAAGGACTGTTTTCGTGTTTAATACTACTTTTTTTAATTAAGATTTTATTATGTATTGCACAGCTCCTCTGATTTTATGAACAAATCCTTATTTTTCAGATTTTTTTTGATATTTTTCCCAAATAATTCGGTCAAATACTGCTACCATCACATTTGTATACATTTTCTGGTCTGTTAATTTCCTGTTTTTCATATTATGCAATTATTTGTTTTTACATCCATATATTTTTAAAACATAACATTGATAACATTTTAAAAGATTAATAACATCAGAAAGTTCACACTGCATATTTGCTTTTGTAGAATATAAATCACTGTTCAGGAATTTTTCATCCAGCTCCTCCAATGTTTTGAATGTTCTATTTTCCATATAAATCCAGGCTAGCACTTGCAAAAAATACCATACAAATGTGTATTAATTGTATGTATTCACCCTCTTTTAAATAATAATGATATTTTTTTTAATTGCAGGGAAGGGAGCTCAAAGAGTGTGTGGCACTTTGGTGGTTATATGTAATGAACGCTGCTGAGTCCTTCTTAGTGTTCTTTTGTTTCCATTATAGCCTATTATAGGGTCTAGACAATATTGATTGTTTGATGATAGTACATAATATATACATATACCTGTCATATTGCACTAAGTAAAAAGTAAAATAAAATAATTAATAAAAAATAGAAGAAGCCATTTTTCTATATCATTTTATAAGCACTTAAGACTTTTGGAACAATTGGAGACCCTTGAATGATCCAACCGAACACAAGTCAATGTGATTACTTTTCGATGATTGACAAATTGATATTGGTCCTGTTTTATAATTGACCCGAAAACAAAGGTATTTGACGTTATCAATCAAATATTGCGAGATGGAATGAAAATTTATTTGAAGAAAAAATTCACGAGAATTTACAGCTACTTTACAGCAAGCTTGATATGCAAAAAAATAGTTGGTTCACACAGATTTTGGCTCTCTGTGAGTTATAACAGAGTGTCTCCACATTCAATATGGAAAAATGGAGGCTTTTCGAATAGTCATGATTAAGAGAAGGCCATTTGATTTGTCAAAACTGATTCTAGAGTAAAATCAGATACATAATCCTTTTGTTTGCCTGTCACCAACAAGCGGGATTAATCTCCTTAAATCAAATTAACATTGAAAGTATTGGGTATGATCATGACAAATCTTTAGTATGCCTATGACGATTCACAAAGTGCCATTTTCACAGTGCGATATTCCACTTATTTGCATATCGAAGTTACAGACTGTTATATATGACTTTCCTAGAGCAGAGACACTGACAAATGGCGCCACCAACTACATGTAATGGCTTATCTGAAGGGCAACCAGCTTGCACTTTGCTCTTCTTATTCTAGCAGTCACTTGTCCTTCCTCTGCTGTAACAAGTGGACCACATGTACGTATACTATTTTGAACAGATGAAAAAAGCTGTGAGTGCCAAAAAATCAGTGACTGTCAACACTGTACATTTTGAATTTAAATACTTTTCAACGTTTAAATGACTTCAAGTTTCTGCTGTGGATATGTTTAAGCATAACTTTCAACATAACATGTTTTGAAGGCCATAGCATTGTGTAGAATTATTTCATAAATGATCACCACAGCTTCAAAGTTTACTATAATTACTATAGGAAGTCACCATATCATGCAAATTGCATGATACTATTGATCTGCCTCAGAAAATACTGTTACTCAACAAAAGCTAAAATATTTTTCTAAAATTTCTAATATTTAGGTGCCAAGACGTGATGTTATAATTGCTTGACAAGTTGGCATGTTATGTACTATTGCCAAATGTTTATTTAAGGAAAAAAACTTGGTTTTTAAACATTGAGTTTCTTCAACAACAATCTTTTATATAATTTCTATGTGTAAATGCGAGTAGTGGTGCTGATGAAATTTATAGATTTTCTTTTCTTCTGATAATTTTTGTTTTATGTAATTTTAAGACAGTATAAAAACAATGAGATCGGGCCAGTAGTTTCCCAATACAATACAAAAAAAAAAGTTAATAGAGTTGTCAAGAAATTTTTTTTTCAGACACATGTGATTTGATAAGGGGATAGCCATTAGAAATTCAGTCGGAATTTGATTTTTCTAAAAAATAGATAATTCCTTGTTTTGGCAAAATGAATAAATTCTTTCCCAGAAATATATCATACTATGGTTTAATTTAGAAACAACTATGTATTTCAGGATGCCACACGCTCAAAATCAATAAACAAATGCAGCCGGCCATTCCATGAAATGAATAACATCACAGTGAGGAAAACTCTGAGCCCCGCCCCCATACGGATCTTATGGTTGCTACCTTATGCACATCAAAAATATTTGCAAACCGAATAAATGAGCAAGCCATTTTTCAAGCCATCACGGTCAAAGTCATGGTGTCAGACAATAGACATTGTTCAGTTAGTTGTGTAACTGTCCTGGGTTTGAAACAAATTCGCCGCCTGAAATTATCTATCAAAGTTGTCTAGATTATATGAAGCTAGTTATAACACATTTGGCCTATATGTTCCTTTCTCATGTGAATGCATCTCCTGACTTTGTGAGTTGTTTCTATAAAGACATCTAACTGCATGTTGTTAACTCTTTAAGGTTCCGTATAAATTCTTTTTGTTAAAGTTCAATCCCACACTTAGCAAGAAATCTAAAATCCGTGAGATATTCATGAAACTTTGCCAAAAAGTTCTTAAAAAAGAAAGCTTTCCAACATAAAAAAATAGGGGGGCTATCCAACATAATTTTCGAACTATGATCTTTTCAAAATCTTATGTCATTACATTAAACATACAGTAAAATACTAAAAGAGCGTGGGATTTATAGCGAAAAGCACCGTCACTCGAACAATATCCATGAAATATTTATGAAAAATTGAAGGAATATAGCTGAAAATACACTTTATTGAAAAACATGTCTTTGAAGGGGGGTTACCAATGTTTTTTGAGAGTTACGTGGTGTACAATATGTGAAAATTATGAAAAACAGTTCAACAAAAATGAGTCCCCCTTAAAATAAACTTGGATATCTCAAAGATTCCTTCTACGATTTTTTTTTTATGAAAGTTGGATAGAATTATAGGCCTGTATATCGACCCAAAATGTGTGCATTTATAGTGTAGTGCCATTATTCCTGGCTGAGCCAGCAGCTTTCGAGTGAGCCCACCCCTGTTTTCAAAAATCTGTGGCTTTTCCAATGCATATGAACAATTTGACAAAGTGGGGGAGCCACCAGCTGGGGTATTTTTGTTGAACTGTGGAGTACAATAGGTGGAGCAGCAGTATTCTGTGGGATTCAACTTTAAGAGTGTAAGTTGCAAATTTTGAGTCCTTACCCTTTATTTTGTGATATTCAAGATGGCTTCCAAAATGGACATTTGAGACGAAATGTAACATCAAGCGGAAACTCCTCAATATATTTTTAGTGATTGGTGGATGAGTTTATATCGTTTCATGTCAGACACTCATGCTGGCCAGATTTCCAAGACATCAAATGTGAAAGAATCGAAGACAAAAACTATGCATTACTGCAAACACAATCCTAAATTCTAAAAAGCAAGTAGATGTCTACGAAATAGCAGACTCATGTAATAATGACCTTTTAAACGTAAATGTAATTGTAAAAATAATTCCAAAGTTTGTTGTGCAAGTTCAATGTTATGTATAGTTTTCTTAAGGGAAAAATCCAAATCAGGAATTATAAAATTAATTTTCTTTAACAATGTCACAAAACCAGATCTAATGTCACTTTCGTGAGTACAATCAGACATTATGCTTCTTAAATGTCACTTATTCTAAGAATCTCTTGTTATATAAATGTGTCAATCCTACAAATTTCAAAAAGTGTGGTGATTAAATAGAAGCAAAATATAGCGGGATATATTGTCCGATGATTTGTGAAATGAATTGCCGTCAGTAATCTGACTTCCTACACTTGGTATTAACAAAAGCCTTGGTCTGACTTGCTTTATCAGCAGCTTTGCTGATGGTTTTTTCTTCTGAGTAGTTCTGAAACTATAAAACAATGACTGTAGGCATTCATTCTTTCCAAAAAGCACTGAAATTACCCAAAGCATCAGCTCATTTCAGTCATTTTTGCCTAAAGTGGATTTAGCCACCACATTGCTAGAATTTTGCAGAGTAAGGACTGAAATGAATCATTGAACTGCATTTTCTCAAAGTGTTGGCTTTACTATAAAGTATGCACTTATTGTGTCCTGGACTAATACACTGTCATAAATATCCTAAAAAATATAAAGTAATGATGTCTTCAAAGCACTCTTTGTAAAGTTTGTGGGTCTGATGTTGAAGAAGACTCCGCAGTATCCAATTTCTTTGTTACTTTACGGTCTCTGTTTGGAGCTAGTTCTTTTGCCTCATCATTTATATATTTATTTATGTTCCATGATTTCAAATGCTCTTTAAATCCTTTTTCTATAATATAAGAAAACTATTCTGATGTTTATTAGATTAACTGTAATGTACAGTAGAACTGCCATGGTCAGGAAATTGTAAGCTGCTCTGGACATTGAATTGAATAATTTTGACATTCATGATGTCAAATTTTTACTGAATTCTATATGTAAATTTTAACCTAAAATTATATTTTGCATTGTTGTTGTAATTATGAGCGATTAAATACTATATGTGTAATTACAGAAGGAGATTTAGTGGTTTCTGAGCCATGAGATTTTGTAAAGACCTCGAGCACTTGTCTTAATTTTCTGTTTCGTTAATTTCTGTATATGATTTTTTAAAAATTAAAGCACTGGCAATACTCAATAAATTGCTTGTGCAATTAAGCCAGTTTGTTGTTGTTTCTATTATCTTGTTTTTTTGTTGTCCTAAAACCACTTTCATAATAATATTTGCATTTGTTTTTCACATTCATCCATCTATAGCATGAGTAAATTTAGTTCTTTCATGTTACTCCAACTTTGGGCCCCCGTTTGTGAGATTTAAAAATTACTAATGATATTCTAAAAAGAATTATACCATGTGACAATGGCGTCTTCAATGTGTCAGTTTCAACTTTCAGGACTGTTGTTCCACCACAGGGACAGTTGCCTGTCAATTGTTGCATGTGAATTTTGGCAGAGTTCACCTCCTGCGGCAGCTTACCGTTGTTGCCTCTTATAGGGAAACCCTACGAGTCAGTGATCTGTTTGGTCAGATCAGACGAGGTGGGTGCGTAGCGCCCTCCGAGTCTGATCTGACCAAACAGATCACTGACGAGTTTGGTTTCCCTTTTATCCCCCAGCCACACCAACAATGTAAGCAAAGAGAGGCACAGGAATCAATTTCTATATATTATAGTATGATAAAATGTTGATTTTAACTTAATCTAAGCTAAATTGGCCTATACTTAGGCCAATTTGCAGCGCCAAAGTTTTCTTTTATGGGATTTGCTTTTCTGGACTTCATAGACGTGTAGCACATCAGAAACTTACTCTATGAATTTGAAACCTTCACATATTTTGTAAAATATATTTTTCTTGCAGATTACAAAATATAGAGGCACTATATTTATATGTGAGAGAAAGAGAATTTTTTTTGTGAACAAAAAACTATCATTTGTGCGCTTTTTGCAGATTTTTTATCCTCGCAACTTTTAAAAGGCACCATTCAAAATTAATGAATAATAGAAAGATGAAACTTTCAGATGTTTTTGCTGTAGTAGTTTCCTGGAGGCACAGCAAGTTTGATGTTTATAGACTAAAAACTATTAGCACCAAAAAAATAAAACCGCAACAACCTTTTTTGCTTTTAAGTTGCATTTTTGAACTTTAAAACTTCATTCCCATTTGTTTCTCACATCGCCGGTACAAACAAACTATTCCATGTATAGTACTGTCCTTTGCACAGAATGGCTTACATGTACCTGGTAACACTCATGCCAAGTTTTGAGGTTCTATGTTCTACTGGTGCAAAGCAATACATTTTTAGCCACCACAGAAAAAACAATTTTCAAGTCAATTTTCATGACTTTTTCTTTACTTTTAACCCTTTTCCTACTTTTCTTTACTGATACCTATGATACTTTTTAACCGTATGCCATACAACCATACCATTTTAGGACAATACCCAATATACAATTTTGAATGATTCCTGAAAGTTTGAAGGTGCTAAGATGATCATTTCCTGAACAATTATCCTTCAATCACAGTTTTTTTTTGAAAATTAAACACAGTTTTAACCACTCAGCAGGCAGCAAGGTGCTGTGTTGTGCTGTGTCGCTATGGTAATCAAGGTGTGTGATATGAGCAGGCAGATCACACACCACAGGTCACACTCTGTGGTGGCTGATAATGCACTTGATGGGGGATAATGTGCATGTATACAATGTACAATATCTTAATAAATGTTGAGTATGAACTCTGTGTGTTGTGTGTAGAGTATGGTTTCAGGATGTTAAGATTTCGGTTCAAGCTGTCCGTTTTCAACTGTTTGAAAATGAATGGCGAGTTTTGTCTCTCATGTTTACTTTGCCTTCAGGTAATGTGGTTTTTTGAGTTGATAATTGTCTTCATTGTTCAATATTCAAACTTCATTATCAACTTATCTGGTGACAAAATGAACAATGCAGGCCTCTACTTGAGTATTACATTATGGCCTAATTGATGGGAAACTCACTTTTGCCTGTAAGCAATTCAAAATTGTCTTAAGAAGAAGCACTACAGGTGACCATATAAACATCTGATGTAAGAAGTTTTCCTACGGTCAGATGTAACTTTTTCTGTGGGTCAACAGCAATCCAAAACTGGTATGAAAACATTGTAATTATGCATTAATCACAAATTTGTGATAGGTGCAACCCTTTGAGACCATTATCTCAATCTTTTCAGTTCGTCAGAGAAGTTCAGTTCCCCCGTGGCCTAATTGGTAGGTGCGCTTGTCAACTGGCTTTGAGGGCGTGGGTTCAAATCTCACCCCGGGAACTCACTTTAGTCCAAGCCCATGGGATTTTAAATGGAGGCGGGTTGTATCCAGTATTCTATGCTGGGGTAACTGAAAGACCCTGGGCATCCCTGACAAGACTACAGCTGATCTTGCTACTAAGACGACTGAGTGCAACAATCTTAGGGATGAAATCACCTCACTCCAAGTCCAGGTTGGAACTTACAAGGCTCAGATCGACCAAAACACTTGGCGAAATTTCAGGAGTAAGAAGGCCTTGCTGGCAGGAGACTCCCTTCTTCGGGATGTGGATGAGAAGAAATTGAGCAACACCACATTGACCTCCATCTCTGGTGCCCGCATCAAGGACCTAGCAGACCGGATGGAAAATACAGATACCGAATCTGGATACAGCAACATCTTTTTAAGTTTGGGTACAAATGACTGTGCTGACAAAGATGCTGACATGGATGCTGCAGCAACGTCATACAAGAAAATGGTGACTAATTCTCCAGTGAGTTAATGTAAAAATTTAGGCAAAATTACCATAAATCTGAATTACTCAATTTTCTGTGAACTTTAAAGGCACAAAATAATAATTTCCTTTAAATATTCATGAAAAATGACATTTTTTGTCTCAGGCTGGAAATATTTGTACTTTCATGCAATTTCAGTCTATAAATAGCCTATAAAGAGCCATATTTGGCACCCACCCCTGGAGCCACGCTATGGCAACAGCTATAACAAAACTAATTTTTAATATTGTTTTCTGAGGCCTCCAAACACAATTATCTGGAGGGACAATTTTGAGATAGCCCTTTTTTTGGCTAAAAACAGGAAAAAATGTTGTTTTCCCGCCAAAAACGAGGCTGAAATTTTGGCGGGAAAACCAGTTTTTGGCTATTTTTAGACCAATAAGGGGCTATCTCAAAATTGTCCCTCCACAAAATTGATTTTTAGGCCTTAGAAAACATTATTAAAAATTTGTTTTGTTATAGCTGTTGCCATAGGGTGGCGCCAGGGGTGTGTGCTCTAATGAAACGTGGCTGTGTAGTGACATCGATGATTCAGAACTCTCCCTGCCAGGGTACAGTATCTTAAGAAGAGATAGAAATAGAAGAGGAGGTGGTATCTGTGTGTTTGTCAAGGACTCTGTGAAATTCTCTGAAATAGACTGTACAAAAAAGGATAATGATGTCGAAAGTATCTGGGTTAGGTGCACCATAAACAAGAGCTGTTTCGATCTGTGTGTTGTGTACAGGCCTCCCTCATCTCAGAGTGATTACCTTGATAAATTGATGGACCAGGTTGAACTTGTTGGATCTAGAAATAACGATATGATAATCCTGGGTGATTTCAACATTGACTATAGGTTTGATGAAAACCTCTGCAGCAACCCCATATATCAGATGGAGAGCATGTTCAACATGAAGCAGCTTGTTGAGTCACCTACCAGGGTTACGACCACCTGCTCCACTCTGATTGATATCATCCTGTCCAACTGTCATGAAAAGCATGTGAAGACCAGTGTCGAGGATCTGTCACTTAGTGACCATTTCCTCATTCTCACCAAGATCAAGTTCCCTTCTCCAAGGACTGGTGTACATTAGACTGTTACTTTTAGAAATTTTAAAAACTTCAGCTTACCACAATTTTTGTGTGATCTCGAGGATACAAATTCTATTATGGATTCTATTTTAACCAACAGTAATGTTAATTGTAAATGGAAGGCTTTTAAAAATGATTTTATAAACATTTCTAATAAGCATGCACCTCTAACTTCTCGCAGACTCAAGGATCGTCACAACCCTTGGATAGATGATACGATTGTGCAACTCATGTATAAGCGGGACTACTTCAAGCGGCAAGCAGTTAAACGAAAAGACAATGAACTTTTTTCACAGTATCGGAAACTCCGAAATGAGGTGACTGCAAAAATTCAAGAAGCCCAGAAACAGTACTATGAACATGAACTTACAGAAAACAGTGGAAATCCCAGTAGACTGTGGAGAGTGATTAACAAGATCGCAAATGGAAACAAACGCATTGATGCTCCCAGCGAAATTTCAGCCAATGAATTTAATGAACACTTCTCAACTGTTGGCGAGAATGTTGCCAGAATGACTGGGACAAATGTTAAATCTATTCCATGGAAAGGTCCAAAATCCCAAGTTACTTTTAAATTACAAAAAGTAAATACCAGTGATGTTTTAAAACAATTAAAAATGCTTAAAAATGTTAGTAACACCGATGTATTAGGGATAGATGCTAGATTACTCTATGTGAGTGCTGATATTATTGCACCCACATTAACAAGACTGTTTAATGCTTCTATTGACACTTCTTTTGTACCATGTGATTGGAAGTTTGCTAAGGTTAGTCCTGTATATAAGAATAAGGGTTGTAAAGAAGACAAAAACAATTATAGGCCTATCTCTGTCATCTCTCATATCGCAAAAATTTTTGAAAAAATTATACAAATACAACTTATGTCATATTTAGTAAAGAATGAATTTGTATCTATTGATCAATCAGCATATAGAAAATATCACAATACCCAGACATGCCTTCATAGAGTCGTTGACGACTGGTTAGAAAACATGAGTGACAATGTATTTACGGGTGTTTGTCTTTTAGACATCAGGAAATGCTTCGATACTATTGATCATGCTATTTTATTAGAGAAGTTAACATTTTATGGTATAAATGGAAAAGAGTGTCAGTTTTTTAAATCATATTTATCAGATAGGAAACAAATTGTTAAATGTGGTACTCAGAATTCAGATGTAAATAATGTAAATATAGGTGTCCCACAAGGGTCAGTTTTAGGTCCCGTCTTGTTCATGTTATTTATTAACGATATTAGTCAACATGTACACATAGGAACCTGTAATTTATATGCTGATGACTGTTTAATTTACTGTACTGGTAATAGTGTTAATGATGTCTCCAATAACTTACAAAAATGTGTTGATGATGTTAGTAACTGGTATGATGGTAACAAATTAATCCTAAATGTTGATAAGTGCAATACAATGTTAATTGGTTCTAAGTATAAACATTCACAATTGGATAATAATGGTTTTTTAAACATTTCTCTACAAAATGATCCTGTCTTGCAAGTAAATTTAGCTAAATATTTAGGTGTAACACTTGAAAAATCTCTGTCTTGGGACCATCATGTAAATGATATATGTAGCAAGCTCTCTAAGAAGGTTGGTTTGTTAGCTAGAATAAGGAAATCTACTCCAGCTGATATATTGTTAAAAATTTATAACTCAACTATTCAGCCAACTATAGATTACTGTTTAACTGTTTGGGGTAATACAACATCATGTAACTTAAATAAGATCCAAAGAATACAAAATTATGCGGCTAGAGTAATTACAAGCCAATTTGATTATATTAATGTTCGGGGTATTGAGCTTGTTAGAAGATTAGGTTGGATGACTGTCAAACAAAGGTTTAATTATTTCTGTATACTACTTATGTTTAAATGCATTCACGGCTTAGCTCCACAATATTTGTGTAACAATGTTGTTATGGAATGTGAGGTTCAACTGAGGCAAACAAGGTCTTCAAATTATAACAATGTTTATTTACCTCTAGTCACAAATGATAATGCAACAAAAACGCTTATGTATACAGGGGCCACTTTATGGAACTCTCTACCTCATAATATCCAAGACCTCAGTTGTATAGATACCTTTAAGAGTCATGTTCGCAAATTTGTTATGGTGCTATGAATGTTTTTACCCTTTCTTTCTTGTTTTTACCTTTTTATATTCTAGTCATTACATTGTTCTCAGCTTAAATTTTTATTGGTGTTTTTAACTCCTTGTACATAATTACTCTATCAATTGTACAATGTTAATGGGCCACTTTGAAAAACAGTTGTCACTAAACAGTGCCACCCATTGTAAATATATTTGATAAATAATATGAGCGCAGCTCATGGCTGCCGAAGGCAGCCATGAGTGAAGCTCACTTAGCACAAGGACAGCTCATTCTGCGTGGTGCTCCTGTCTACAGTGACTGCCTGAACAGGAAGTGCCTGTAGTTGCCATAAAAGTGGAGCTAGTAGTTTAGTCAGAGTTTAATTTGGTAAATAATTAAAATACCTCCAATATCTTCTAAAATAGCTTTAAAATTTCAGTCTTGTCGTATAACAACCTCCAATGACATATTTTAGGGATTTAATTCAACATGTGTATCAACATTGGAAATAATTATTTCCATACCCCTGATTGTAAGAAGTGACTGAAAATTAAAAGTCAACACAAAAGTAAATGACTTAAATGGCTCACCAAGTAAGAAATCATAACAACACTTAAGGTTACATAATCGTCATTAACTATCAACAAATTATGTAACAGTCTAATAGTAAACCGTCATCTCTTAATAGCTATGATTTTATTTATCTCAGTTATGTAACATCAACAATATTACATAACAGATCCAAATTTTTCACAGATTTGAATTACACAGCTGTCAGTGCAATCTGTCTATCTATCTATTTATCTATCTATTTAGCTATCTATTTATCTATCTATCGATCTATCTATCTAATCTTATCTATAGATCTTATCTTATCTATCTATTCTATCTGCCCATTTGCCCTGCAAATTGGCCCTCTGCATGGAAAGTTGAAGATAATGCGGTAGTTCTATGACAATGCTGCGCGACTTTCATGGCAGTGCCATTTACATATTAGGGTTTGTACCAGACTCTCAGTCTTCTCATCTCATCATCATACGGATGTCGCCTGACTGGATATAGCCCACTAAGGTGCTGCAGAGGCGTAAAACACAAACAAACAAATCGTCAGAGAAGCTCAGTTAATTTGGTTAGTTCAATTAGGATCATTTTGAAAAAATCAGTTGAAGTAACAGGTGAGGCACCTTGGTGATAAATGTAGACCACGCAGACATGAGCTTACAAGTCTGTTCTCTATTGTATTGTATTAAATACTGTTAGTCATGCACTGCAATGCAGGCACAAAATGTGTGGTGAGCCTTCGACAATGATACAGTTCAGGGTAGCCGTAGTAAGGTGCCCATGGGTAGAGACTAGAGGAATATTGCCCAAAGGTTCCCATGCCATAACATTCTCCAGTGTTGGTGACAGTGCCATAACATTCTCCAGTGTTGGTGACCGTGCCATAACATTCTCCAGTGTTGGTGACCGTTGTGTGATGATGAGTGATGAGAAGATTAGGAGTCCGGCACATACCCTATCAATTCAGGGATTCTCAGGGTCTTTCAGTTGCCCCAGTACAGCACACTGGAAACCACCCTCCTCCATTTAATGTCCAATGGGCTCGGACAAAATTGAGTTCAAGGAGTGGGAGTCGAATCAGTGACCTCGCAGCCAGACCGATAGCACAAACAAGCACCTTTAACTATTCGGCCACAAAAGATACAAAGGCAGGGAGGAGTTTGTAAAGAGAATGGTAATTACACAGATTGCATCATTTACTTAAGGCTTAACCATATAGTAAAATTGCAGTTTGGGTTTCATCATTCAGGCATTCACAGCACTCACATCTGAGTTTTAAACAAATTTGAATATATGCTGGAAATTAAGTACATGCAAATAATAACTTTGGTGCAGAAAAATATTGCCACGAATCGGAGCGGAATCTTTGGCCCTTAAAAATGTGAAGGCAAATATGCTGACCTTTTGGACACGGAGAGACATGAAACTGCCGTTAGAAATTTTTTTTAGACCAGTGCACATCATAACAATTATGGAAATAGGATTTTTTTAAATTATGATTTAAGAGCAAGCCAGGAATTGGGGGCCTAAGGTAAGATAGTATTGGGTCAGTGAATATGAGCACAATGCAGTAGCAGGATGCCCATGGGCCCATAATTCCTCTCTTGGAATATAATGTCCATTTGACGATTCCAAGGCTTAGGACTCCAGGCCCATTGACAGTATGACAAGATTTTTTAACAGGCGGAGCTAATGTTTGCATCTTTTTGCACAGTGTCAGATTTATCAATATCACTACCTATTCCCAAATATGTTGTGAATTTCTATTCATGATCTTTAGGAAAAAGGTTTTTCTCCGATTGTAGTTCTGAATTTATGTATAGGTGGCATCTCTAAGCAATGGTAGCTCTGTTGGAATCCCCTTTGCCTTTCAACAGGTGTTGTTGACCTTGCCAAGGAGTCTGACTATTAATGAGTGTGTTTTTTTGCATGGATTGTTTGTTTGGGACAGCTAGTGGTTATGTTCATACGAAAGGTCAGGGGCACCCCATGCAAGCCTGTTATTATAATGCCCATTTCAGTGTAAGCTCCTGGTTGCACATATTTCGTGACACTAAGATTATTTTTTTCATGCAACTGGGAGAAAATATCTGTTATGCTGCCAGCTGGGTTGCCAGCCAGCCCAAGTGTCATTCTGCACCTCCCAGCCAGCTGATATGAATAATTGTTTTCCCCAGCCAGCCGCCTCAACTGCTTTCTCATTACCTGACTGCAAATTTCATTGGTTGAATGCCAAAAATTGACTCCCAGCTGACAACTTTGCCAGCTGGGAAAATCCCAGCTGACAGTCTGCCAGCCAGCCGGGCACCTGCCGTATAACAGATAAAGGGTATAACAGATCATGGGGTGCCCCTGAAAGGTGTGTTGTTGGTTATAATCATAGAGATTGGGGATTTACAACTTTTAACAACTAGCATGAGACCTATAGGCCGGTGGATGGTCTGGATCATTATCATCTGTTGGTGACAGGATTTCATTTAATTGCAAACAAACCAGATAATATGTCATCAGGTGGGCTTGCCCAAAGATAAAAAATAGCTTACTCCCTGAATTTTTTTACAAACTACCTATAATCACTGTCATAATCACCAAAAGGAGAAGTACCTGCAATATATGGGGAGACAGCAGGCTTACTAATGATTTTCAACTTAAAAAATCTTGCAATATCATACTATAATTTCCTCATAATGGGAATTGAATAGTACAGAGATGTAGGTTTATCAAATTATGCTAAAACCAAATTAGGCTTATGAGTCAGCAGAAATTTGTACAAGCAACAAACATTTAACCTCCATGTGATGGACTTGATTAGGTCATAAGAAACACTTGACATTTCTGCTTTGCACATGGGCCCCCTCTTGTGAGAATGCAAGGATTTATTGAGCACCTGGTGGGAGTTGCAAACAATCAAGAACCACTTTATGACGTCATCAAGTGTCTTCATGATAGGTGGTACATAAGCCATAAAAGCAATAACACCAGGTTCTTTCCTGTTCATTGTGAATATAGGACCAGACAAGGTAAGACCTATCCTGTTTTATCACTTCTGAGGTTGTAGTAAGTCATAATAATTTTTTTTTCATTAATTTTCATAATAGTGAAAGATTATTTTTAAATTTTGGCAGTGACATGCTTCCTTATTACAGTGTTAACTAAAAAATTTAATGTTCATCTGCATGGTGATTTTGTTTAAAAATGAATTTATATTATTTTTAGATAGTAGGTTTACATATTAAGTAAACTTGCTAGGTAGCCCACATGTCATACAGATCTGCTCCACAAAATTGTTTTTGATTCCGTCTAGAGCTACACACGTGCACAATCTGCTGAAGTAATACGTAGGCAAACTGTAGACATTTAGGAGTATAATCTAATTTTCCAATCGTTTATTTGCAGAAATTTGGCTAATCCAGTATGAGACAGTCATCCAAATTCTTTGTTGCTTTATTAATTGGGCTGGCAATTATGAAGGTAGGTCAAATATGATAATACGAAGTAGACTCAGCGTAAGCACAGCTTATGCGATTAACTGCCAGACTCTAAGGTTCATTGGTAATTTAACCAGATTTTCAGATGCTTATTTCTTATTTTTCTTAGTTGCCATCATAAAAATATGTTAAGCTATCACAATAAACTTAGGCTTTATATCCAAATCTATCATTGTATATCCCATATGGGGTTTAGAGCTTATTATTATAGCTTATCATTACATCTTTATTTTTTCAAGCTGGCCTTTGCGGAAGCTATTTCCGATGGTAAGGATTTTCATATAACTGTGTTGACATTGTGATGATTATACCTATGTGAATGTAGTGACGTGCTGTGCCGATCATGTACAGATCTCTCGTGATGGCCGGTTTTAGAGTAGAACATTTCCGTAAAGTCTGATTTGCAGATTTGACACTTCATTCCTTCAGCTTGTGTAGCCCTACCATTATACCTTAGCTATTTCATTGTTACGTCTGACTGTCTGACACCATGACATTTTGATGAATCTCAGCTCCTGTTGCACTTGGAGCTTTGGTTGATGGCTTGTCTGATACCACTATATTACCTGGCCCCATCCTTGTTTAAAAATGAAATAGCTGAGGTGTAATAGTATAGGGCTACACAAGTTGCTAAAAGTCAAATCTGTAAATCGGACATTATGGAATTGCCCAGTAGTAGATAAATGTGATATTATTGGTTTCAAACAAATTTGAGAAATCTCCTTTGCATATATGTATAACACATTCATGATTTAAACTACTTTAGCAAAACTGATCATGTCAGGCAGCACAAGAGGAACAGTAAAATTTTAAAAGACCTAACACGAAATATTTAGAAGATGATAGATGCCCTCCCTCCTGGAAAAGAACACAAAATACGGATAAGACATGGTTAATTTTCTTGCAAAGAATATGTTAATCTATCTTTTTGTTTCAGATGTACAAAAGATGGCAGGGAATGTGAAAGCCAGCTTGTGGAGGTCAGGACCATTGGCAAATTCTCGGTATTATGGTAAGGTACTTTTGGATCACTTAGTGTTATTAGACTGTTATATATCACCAATAGGTTTCATTTGTGTCAACCATTTCATGTCACAGCTGGCATCTCTATTCCCCAGCATTGCAGCATATGCAAAATAGGTACCTAGATTCTCCATCTTCTAGCCAATGGGAATCCACCTCAACTGCACGTGCGCCACAATCTCAAAATGATGAAGCTAAGCATCACAGCCCGACAGTGCAACTACGAAACATTTCCTCAATTTCCAAGAAATTAATACATGTTTCAAAACTTCACTAGAGATTTAAATAAGGTGTCATTCTTGACAATCTAAGCCACTTCCCTGCAATGGCGGGAAATTCAAATTCAATTTTCACTAATCACTATGTTTCATATCATGAGCGCTGCAGGTGCCATGTCTTTGGATAGATTTGAGATCTTAAATCATATGATAAAACGTTTAAGTCATTTTCACAGCTAAATATACAACTTTAAACTCCATTGGACCCTGCTATAAATGAAAGGCTTTCATAATTTTTGTAAGCGCATGGCTTTGTCACAGTTGTGCTTAGTTGTTGCGATACTGCACTTGCAAGGTCCATCCCTGACTCAATTTTCACTTTGCATTGTGTTGAGAACATTACAAGGATGGATTCCTGTTGGCTAGAAGCTGGGGAATCCGCATTGATAGAAGCTGGAGAATCCGACAATCTATAAAATGATAGCACAGCTTGTACATATTTTACATAATAATGCTGCAATGCTGAGAATAGGGATGCCTGCTGTGACATCTAGTCCTCTCATGGCATCAAACTTAAACTGCAATAAAAAACCCCTAGTAAATAAGATAAGAACTATAAATAATCATATAAATGTTCAAATATCAAAGAAGAACCTTCCTGGAAATTCAGCTTGATTGATAGATATTCGCGGAGAGGCATGAAAATATTGAAAAGTGTTGCCAGTTTTTCAGGCGTTGATTCAACATGGTATGTTGTTTGAATTTTAAGATCTTAAGGCCAAAAAAATCAATGCTGTGGGAATTGAAAAAACTTGACGAATCACTTGACAATATATAGTCACTGCTGTTGTCAGTAACTTTACTGCTGATGTAAAAGTATATCAGTAATTTCTATTTCCAGTCTTGGGACACGACAACCGTGGAAAACTCCCCATTTCGTCATTAGGGTTACGAGGGAAACGTTTTGCAACTTATGATTCTTCGGGTACGAAACTTGTTCAGGATTTCGTCTACTTCATGGATCTTATAGGTAAAGTTTATAAAACACGTTTGTAGATCATCGTATTATGCAATTTTGATGTCATTATTCATAAGGCTTCATACCAATAGACATCTCTGCCAACCAATCGCATGCCAGTATTTCAGGGCAATAATCCTTTGCTGTCTCCTTGTCGTCTCATGTTTGACTCTTTCAGTGTTTGTCTCATGCTATAAGCTGGTATTCACCATGGGAATGGGAGTATGTGTGTATCATATCTTGGGCTAAACCCTCTGGTGATAAATCACATATCCGTTCCCCCCTGGTGAATAACCTATACTTATCAGCTAGGGTTGTGAAGTACCAGTCAATGATATACATGGTATATCAGGGCTTGTTAAACGCCCTGAACATGTGTGTTTTGATATATTTGTCAATGATTCTATCAAATTTAACAGTTGACTATAAAAAACGTTTTCTCAAAATTCACAGTTATTGTTGGGTGTTGTTAGTTCTATAAGTTGCAGATTCTTATATATTCTTATCTCATATTTATAACTTCTAAAAGCACATATATCAACAAACAATGTAAAACAGTTTGTAATCACTGCTATGCTTGTATTCTAATTGGAATTTGTCATGTGACTTTGGAATATGCTCCCACTAGTTTTGTATTTCTTCAAAATATGCAAATACTATAAAAGAGAAAATAATGACTTTGGCGAGGCCCATAGGGCCGAAGCCTATTTGGCGGGGGGGGGGGGGTCGGGGGCCGCTTTAGCCCCCCAAAAGCTAATGGATTTTATGTTGCTGTCTATTGATTCTGAGCTATTATAAAGCTATTATTCTTTCATGGAAGGTCTGGTATAAAAAGCTAAAAATGCAGTTTTTTAAAAAACTTTTCTGTAAGTTATCATTATACAAACTATTTGAGAATCCCCCCTTACTCAGCGCCATGATCAGGATATGGCAAAAGTGTCCAACAATGTTTTTTTTAAATTTTGTTTTGTGCTTTGGATTGGATTGGAATATTTGTCAAGTTGCAAGGGAGTGTGTGAATATATAAACTCTCATCCTTGGGTTGTTAGCATAATCGGAGACAGCACTGGAGATTCCTATAGAGTACGAATAACATAAATTTTTTATGCCTATTATACGTCAGCCCCTATTCTAAATACATGTTCAATATGCAAGGGAGTGACTTTCTGGAATCTAAATCTGTTAATTTTAAAACTTTATCATAGACTTCTGGGTTTAAAATTACCAACATTCTCCCATTGGCAAACATGCTACCGGTTATGGTTGGTCTTTTGGTAAAGTGAAGGAATGCAAAGAGTGTCTCTCACAAGAAAACATAATGAATTTAAAAGGTAATTTTTAAAAATAAAAGTGGCATTTCTGAAGAACAACTTTCAGGCCCGCAAGTCTTGACCATTCAGACATTCCTCCGATTGATATTCTTGACCAATTAGAGCTGTTGTACGGGGCTCATCTAGCAAAATACACATATATATAGATATACAAAATACATACAGATATACAGGCGCATTTATGAGGAACGAAATAGCCTACAAAACAACCATTCCTTACGGGCCTATGTGTATACAATTTTGGCCTAAATGTGTATTGTGTAGGCCTATTATATAAATTTTGATGATTTTCCAGATTATGACCTCTTCATTAGTGGGGTTGTCTTGATTATGAATTATATGCATATTACCTTATTTCCCATTAAGTAAAATGATATTATGATAATCAATTATGTGCAATTTGTGCATTGATGTACATGTAATTTACCATTCTCATTTCAATATAATCATATCATTTATAATAAATTAATTGCTTATATTTGAGTCTCAAGATGGCATTAATAACCCATAATTGTAATGACAGTTCATTCAACTCTTGTGTCTTATATTCAAATATATCATATTCGTATATTCATATATGTAGAACACACTGTCATATGACCATTTTATTGCTTTTCCAAATATGTACCCTAAATCCATACAAGTGACATTTTCATAACCAGGAAAACGTGGCACATATATTGCGAAGGAGTTTGCCATATTCCTGAGTAGCATACTTCATACGTGCACATACAGGAAGCATTAGATAACTTTTGCTTCGCCACTTTAATATAGTTGTTACAAAAGTTTCATTTTATCTTATACATATTAACACAAAGCCTGTGCGTAGTATAGTTATCCTTCCGGTATAATTATTATGTCAAAGAGCAGGCATTTTAATAAGTTTTATTGGATCTGTAATATTTTTCTACAAGCCCATTCCCCAATACCGGTTGCTATAACTCATCACAGTTTCATATTTGACTCAGGATTGAAAGCAATAGGAGATGGAAAGTTTGCTCCTGAAAACTGGTTTAATATTTGCTCCTCATAGCTAACCGTTCACTGTAAAACCAGCTGTGTCCCTTTTACGACAACTGAATTAAATTGTCAATTTGTCATCAGGTAACTTAATTGTGACCTCATTGTTGACTCAACCAAAGATTTTTACTCTCATTATTCCATGTGTTCTTTTGGGGTTTGCATAATAAGAGTACCCGAATAGTAACATGGTTTCTGCATTGGTTTTTCAGGGTAATGAAAATTGGAAGCCTTATAATTAAGATGTTATGATAATCCATTTACGCCAAGCATGGTTATAGAGTATAGGCCCTAATTATTATTATGTGAGGTCAAAATCCGAAATATTAGATACATGTACTAAGTTCAACGACATTGTTTGTTGCAACTTCTATTGCTCTTCAGTCCTCAGTGACGCTATACTTCAACCCATGTGAATAGAGTAAATGTTCTGAATTTTACAAATCCAGTGTTAAGAAGCTTTAATCATCATGATGCACCAAAATATGTGTGATTTCTCAAATTACGTCTGTGTGTAGATCTACTTAAAATTCAGTTATCACACTGAACAAAGGAACCACATTTTATCATTTTCTTGCAGAACAAGGCCACCTGGAGGAATGCCTGAAGAAAGTGAACAGCTTTTGAAGAATTTTTTTGCTCCAACGTTTGAGAGACAATTTATGAAAGATGTCGCTTATCGCTTGGTACTAATGCTTTAAATTAAGAGTTCTAATCCACCATGCTGATGTTGTTATTTCTGCAGTATCAATTTGTGTGAACTACCTTCATGTCAAGCAACATTTATTTTCAAAATGTGCACTTGTATGTAATATTGTATATCAGCATTTATTTCTTGTAATTAAAATTAATGATGGCCTAATAGAGATTCTGAAAATTTCTTATCAAATTTGATATTGTGCTAATTACTGACTAATCAATTTTGGGTTATGAATAAATGTGATACTTTTCAAGTGTCTAGTGACTTTAGTTCATGTTTAGAAGGCAAAATCACAAGGAATGTTCACAGAACAAATTTTTGGGACACTGCTCCACGACTTCATGATTTTAAATGTATGTATTTTCCCAACTTGTTCAGTGTCCTCTTTTCCAAATATAGATAAATACCAACTAATTTGGATGGTACATGACACAGTCTTCTTGCCTTTATCACTTGGACTTTATTCTACAAATTACATTGTAATGGTTCTGAAACACTCCAACAGTGGAATGCACACGATTTTCTGCTATAAATGAAACTAATGTACATCTTAATTTTTACAAGAATATTTTAGCCAATTTCAATACACAGGAAGACCTGAGGGGAAATTCAAATCATCCACTCTATTTAATTGCTCAGCTATATTAATTATGATGTGGGTGTTATGGGTTCACACATTCATTAAATAACAGTATGGGTATTGGAACACGACATAATTCGAATCGAAGAAAAATTTATTGTGACACAGATAGGATAAGCAATGTGTAAGCTCCTCACTCTTTGAATTAATTACATAATTTACTCAGAAATGTGAAGGTGGTGATTTTCCTAACGCGGGTTCATTAGATCCATGAGGAAATCATTTGTGAAAGTCGTGTCATTTGGAAGTCAGTGACCTTAAGAAAGGTTGCTCATATAGACATACAGTGCATAAGGTGTTGCCACATGATGCCGTAACATGAGGCACCTCGTTAGGCTGTGTTATTAGGTTGATAATCTCTATGAATGAATAATATGATAATTGGGGTGACAGTGAATAGGAAAGATTTATTTTGACATACAATACAAGAAAACACACCGTACAAGCAGATTCTCACACTAAGTCTTGTATGCCAAAACACTTCAATGCAATCATTAAATCTCTAAGATCGAAGATAGATTAAAATTCTTTCATTCCAAATTGCTTTTAACATCAGTATAACAATGATTTTTCAACAAATAGCAAGGCGAGTTTTGATTAATTTTCCATATTTTACCTAATTTAAAAATGATTTACCGTGGGATCAGAAATATGTGTTTATCACACCTTGGGCTAAAGCCCTCGGGTGATAAATCACATATTCCCTCTCCTGTGGTGAACAACCTAAACAAATTTTGAAAACGTTACCACAGCATCGCATGCTAATATAATATATATATGATGATATCCTGGAAAAAAAGACAAAAAGACAAACAATTACGGAAAAGATCTCATTAATCTATGCCGGGCAAGTGGTTTAAGAATTATGAATGGTTTATTTGATGAAATTAGAACTGATCGATTTACATGTCATACACCAATGGGACAGAGTGTTGTTGACTATTTGCTTTGTAGTGAACCAGTGTATTATTGTCTTCATGAATTTGTCATAACTGATAAACTTACGGAGTCAGACCATACACCTCTCAGTTTCTCTTTTAAATTGCCTACGATAACTAAAAAAGATAGTTACACTGAAGGTGATAGATCTCGTAATAAAATATTCAAATATGTGTTTGACAGCAGTAAAATTGATGAGTTTCTCTCTAACTTTGACAGTGAAAATGCCCAAACAACATTGTATAAGTTAGGCTGTGACATTGAGTCTAAAGTAGATACAGACACTGTCGTTGATACTGTATACCATTATGTAAGAGATAGAATACAGCCAATATTTAAGAAGAAGAAATATAGGTCCACAAAATGCACATTTCCAACCAACAAATGGTTTGACAGTGAATGTAAAAATTTAAGAAAATCTTTGAATGAGTTTGCCAAACAAAATGACTTAGCTTTACATTTTAATAAAACAAAATATTATTACTTACTCAAAACTTACAAAAGAGTAATTCAAAAGAAGAAACGGCAATTTCAAGAAAAAAATCGAGAAGAGATACAAAAACTTATGGGTAAAAATCAATCAGATTGCTGGAAGTACTGGAGTAAACTAAAGTCTTTGGGGAAAAACCGAACTAATTACCCTGATTTAGAAACTTTTCACAATTAAAATTACTTTAAAAAACAATCTCTTCCACCTGAACGAGATTATTTTGACAATGAAAACATGACTCATGTAAACAATATTGTACAAACTTCTGAGTATAGCTGCTGTAATGACATTGCTCGTCAGATTTGTGATAATGTAATAACTGAGGAAGAAGTTGCCCTGCATTTTAAGAGACTTAAAAATAATAAAGCAGCGGGTATAGATGGCATACCGGCAGAATTCTATAAGTACGCAAGTGAGAAACTTGTAATGCCATTTTGCGCTGTATTCAATCACATTTTTGATAACGGGGAATATCCCTCTCAGTGGTCTGAAGGACTCATCAATGCCTTATATAAAAAGGGAAGTCGTTCGGATCCTGATAACTACAGAAAAATCACCATTAATGTTGTAATGGCTAAAATTTTTGATTCTATCCTGAATAGTCGGTTGTATTTCAAAAATGATGCTCTGAACCTAGATGACCCTTGTCAATTTGGTTTCACTCCTGGAACCAGTTGCACTGACTGTGTTTTCATTCTAGATACAGTTATAAGTTATCAGCAAGCAAAGCGAAAACCAGTTTATTTGTGTTTTATTGATTTTACAAAAGCATTTGATTATATTAATAGGAATGCACTGTATTTCAAATTAATGCAGCAGAAAATTGGTCAAAAAATGCTCAAAATTATAATTAGCATGTTTGACAAAGCAAAAGCCAGAGTCCACCACAGTGGGAATACTGGTGATGATATTGACAACATATGTGGGGTCTTACAAGGCGGGATTCTTAGCCCCAAACTATTTAATGAATTCATGTCTGATCTACCCCAGTATCTTGATAAGGCAGATGGAATAACACTGAACAATTTTACTGTAACACACATTATGTACGCTGATGATATTGTACTTGTATCAGATTCTGCGAAATGTCTACAGAATAGCATTGATTCAGTACAGGAATTTTGCAAAAAATGGCATCTTATTGTAAATATAGGGAAAACCAAAGTGATGCAGTTTAATAACAAATCGGTTAATTCTTTCTTCTGCAATGGTAATGAGCTAGAAAATGTAGATAACTTTAAATACTTGGGTCATATGCTTACCAATAAGCATAAAATACATAGCAAAATGACTGAATACCTTTCAACACAAGGACATAAAGCACTTTTTGCCCTACTAGCTGATTCTAAGCAAGTGTTGGGACAAATGGATCCAACTGTCTCTTTACAAATGTTTGATACTTATGTTTTGCCAATTCTGGAATATAATAGTGAAATATGGACTAGTGATAAACCAGTATTGGAATTAGAAACTCTGCAACTTGGATTTCTAAAAAAATATGCTAGGCGTACGAAAACAAACTCCATCCTTAGCGATTTATGGTGAAACCGGTAGATTTTCTTTGCATGTAAGACAAAAACTTAGAATGATCAATTACTGGATACGATTGGAAGGTGCACCTGATAGTAGCCTATTGAAAAAATGCTTGCTAGCTCAGAAAGATATTTATATGAAAAGAATGAATGAAAGTAATTGGTTCGGAAGATTAAGCAGAATATTAAGTTCTTGTAATATTGAAAATGACATTGTAAACCGTACTGACTTAGGCATGATTGGCGTTTACAGAGCAGTGAAACTGAGGCTGTATGAAATTGAGCAGGAAAAACTTATTATCGCCATAAATGATAGTACACAGCAGCCAAAACTTAGGACATACAAATTGTTTAAAATTGATTGTAGACTTGAACCATATCTTAAGCTGAGACAAAGTCGAAAAATGTTAATCAAAATCGCTAGATTTAGGACTAGTTCACACAGTCTACATATTGAAACTGGAAGGCAACATAAAGCAATAATTCCTGCAGCAAATAGAATATGTGAAAAATGTACATTAAATGTAGTAGAGGATGAAATTCATTGCCTTATAGTGTGCCCTGCTAATGAGTTGCTTCGTGTTAACCTTTTTTCGACAGCAACAACCTTAATAAATGATTTTCTGATTTTGAATGATAATGATAAATTTACATCAATAATGAAAAACAAAGAACCCGAAATGTTAAGTTGCCTAGGAAAATTTCTCCTTGGAGCTGATGTTTGAAACAAACTATATCCTACATCGACACATGGTTTTGTGGAAGTTTATGAATACATGCATGTACCCACATACATATCAGGGCTGTTAATCAGTACTTTTCAAAGTACTTAAGTCCAGTACAGTACTTTGCAAAAGTTCCCAGTACCCAGTACAGTACCCAGTACATTTTTAATCACTGTACTTAATTCCAGTACCCAGTACTTTTGAAAGTACTTAAGTCCAGTACCCAGTACTTTTTGATGTCTCACACATTGAATCACAATTGTCGAAAACAAAATCGCAATCTTTTTGAAAATATAATGAAAAATAACACAATCATTTGATCATACAATTTTCACTTCATCAATATTGTGTATCAGCAATTATATTCATTTTGTATAAAAAATCTTGCGAGATAAATTATAGGTTAAATAAATTGACCAAAACTTAGTGTTTCTTTCAAGCAAATGGGGATATTCACGGAATACAGTTTTGTTGGATAGATAGATAGATAGATAGATAGATAGATAGATAGATAGATAGATAGATAGATAGATAGGAAGTAGGAACTTCACAAATAATATTGTAAAGGAATGGGCAAATTGGATCTGCCCCAGACTGTGATATTTTGAATGCTTGTCAAATTAAAGAACTAGTCAGAATAAGAGATTCAGATTTTAATCACTGATTTTTGTTAGACATCCAGGAAATTAATGAGGTTATTGGGTATCTTTGTACCAAATAGTTCTTTTTAAACATTGTTTTTATTTGCTTGTAAATATTAATTTATTTGACTGCAATTGTCTTGTTTTAATGAATAAAATATTTATTTATATTGATCCAATTAGTTTAGAAAAATTTATATTTAATTGACACAGATCATGTTTAAGCAAGCAATGGATGAAAATTGACATTCTATTGTGAAAGTTCCCTGTCCAATTGTAAAGAGGGTAATTCTCACACCTGTGACACTGTACAAGGTCAGGTACATGCAGTGACCCAATTTCTTTGCTAAAGACAATAGGCCAATGCATTCACGCCTACATGGCTCAATGAACATGGAAAACCCCTCCAAAAGATGGCATTGAAATTGATTGAATAATTACTGAATTCATGCATCTATACAGCAAAATGATGCAGCATGAAAAAAAAGTTATTTCTCAAATAATTATCATACCCATATTTATTCTTGAAAGGTTAAACAAACTTATTCAGTGGGGGAAACGGAATAAATAACATTATGGATAAAGAATTTTTTTATATATATATTCAAAGTTATATTACCTTTTATCAAAATGAAAATGATATAAATGTTGACCATATATTTACTGCAGAACTGAGATGCTACTTTAGCAACATAGTTGGACTACTAAGATAGTGACTCTGTAATTACTTCTCTAATTGCAATCACATTTCTAATTTGCTTTGACAAGTTTCAGTGTGAGTTCTTCTGTAGCATAAATTGAAATTGACATATTTCTGCACTATTCAATATATATCTCTTCTAAAAGGCAAAATAAATAAATTATTTATTTATTATATAAATTGCATTACTTGAAATGTTCTTTTTATTAAGTAACATATTACAGACTACATGAAATATTACAGACTACATGAAATTTGAAGTGTCATTTACTCACAAATTGTCTTTGAAAATATTGGCACTTCACTCAACATGGTTTGTAAGCTGCCATGTTGGCTTTTGTTTTACCAAAAGTACTTAAATGTACTTAAAAAGTACTTAAAATTTCAAGTACTTTTTGCAAAGTACTGGGTACCAGTACAGTACTTTTGGGTTCAGTACTTCCAGTACCCAGTACATTCCAAGTACCCAAGAAATTGTACTTAAGTACAGAAGTACTTAAGTACTCAAGTACTTGTTAACAGCCCTGATACATATATATATATATCTTAAAATTTTGTGAATATCTCATGCCTGTATATATTGACTGCAGCCACTGTTTTCTTATTATTTTCTATTTTAACTGCACAAATGTGTGTTTATTGATAGGCCTATATTACTAGAACAGGAATATGATAATTTGATAATATACACATGGTGATACCACAGCTATTGTGTCTTTTAAACCAAATGTTTCATTATTTTAATATGTCTCTTTCGCATAAGTGTAGTTGTAAATCTGTGTTTGTAAATATCCATTTTGATATGTGTATTTCTGTTGATGCGATATTGTTTATTATAGGTTTGGGGTTTATTTTTATATAAAATCAATGTATGTAGATTATAATTACAATTAATGTTCTTAATTGCTTTATGTATTCTTGTGTTCGTTAACTCCTGTGGCTGGAACCTGTGAATATAATAATATTATGTGATTTTGTATTTTTTATGACAATTATATCAAATATGATATTTGCCGTCAATAAAAAAAAAAAAAAAAAAAAAAAAAAAATTCTTTTCCTTATCAAGCTTCACAATGCTAAGAGATGGCGGAACCAAAAATAGTATATTTCAAGATCTATTTCACTAAAATTGGAAAGAAACTATTTATTAAAAAAGCCCTGGAGATAACTGTTGCCTCTAAATGTAGTAAAACAGGGATTGCCATAGTTTTCGGTTGAGATATTTTTCGACTTTGATATGGTAGATTGTGGAAGACACACTACACCTGACCACGTGACAGGATATTTTTTTGTTTAGAAACAGTAAACGAGAATTCTAAACTTTCATTCACGTACTTTCTTACTTCATTGTATATTGTTGATAACACACTGCATCTGACCACGTGACTAATCTTTTGGTTTACAAACAGTAATACAGAATTCCAAATTCTAATTCACATACGTTCCGAGATGTGAACATCCCACGATATCACTTTAAGTGACTTGCGTTAAGGCCAGATATAATTGATCTTTAGCTTCTCAGATCCTCTCGAGGCACTTTTTCTACGGTTGGTCTGTAGGATAAAAAAAGCAATTATTTTTTAATATTGTAAATTGAATAACAATTGTGGGAAAGGCTTATTTTCCTTCCATAGGCAGAAAATTTGTTAGGTTGGTTGATCAGAGAAACCAAATATCAATTATGTGTGGCCTGAGCCATTCCTTTTTTGTGTGTTTAAGATTTGTTCAACAACTTCACTACGAATCTACGTCTTTCAATCAAATAACAAATCTGTCTGCACGCACAGAGTTAGAATGAAAAAATAATTGATTAAAATTTCTCCATGGTCTTTGCTCCCAGGTTTTTGTCAAAAGAAACATGACGGTGTCAAATATAACTCTGAAGAAGTCTAAAAAGGAAGGGAGCTCGGAGTTGACGTTTGAGTTGGGAGGTGATCCAGCCATTATGCATAACTCGCGGGTCTTTCTTGATTTAATATCCCTCTTGGAACAGATTTTTGCATTCTGCTGCTAGGCCATTCACCGCTCTCTTGTCCCTGTAACAAAACACGAGTCTTTGCATTCCATATGGCCCCATGAAGTCTGTCTGAGAGTCTACGTCTCTAACTTTTTTAATCAGATATCTGCGGACATATTTCCATGTAGAATTAGTACAAAAATGGTTACATAATGGTTCTTGTGAGAATTTTAAAGGCTTAATTTTTCAATTGGTCGATTGACTTGGTTTTAATATGTGCATTGTATGTGGATACTACTGCAGCTCTCTTCAGGTTACTACCGTTGCATACAGTGTAGGACTGTAGGTCCATCAACATTGACTGATAAGATTAGTGCCGTGGTCTCCTGAGAGATGCATCAGTATTTTGATGAGGGTGTGTGGCGATTCATCGGAATTTTGATGTGGGTGTGTGGCAATTCATCAGGATTTTGATGAGGGTGTGTGGCAATTCATCAGGATTTTGATGAGGGTGTGTGGCGATTCATCGGAATTTTGATGTGGGTGTGTGGCAATTCATCAGGATTTTGATGAGGGTGTGTGGCAATTCATCAGAATTTTGATGAGGGTGTGTGGCGATTCAACAGAATTTCGACTCGGTGTATTGCAATTCATCATAACTTCGAAGGTGTGCGGCACAGCTTCTGAAGTTTGTACCCCATGGTAAAGTTTTCACAGCCGTAATTTTACACCCAACGGTCAGATTATCATCAGCATCCTCCCGTTACAGGGTTCATTGTCATTCACCCTGCCAACAAGTACTATAAAATTCTGAAGTTTTCAAATCCTTTTACAGCTTTTTTTCCGGCGTGATTTAAATAATTGTTTATGGTTTTCTACAAAGAAACTCATTCAAACAATTAACAGGCAACAATGAAACACTCAACCATCCATTAAATTGCTTTTACAGATCTCAAACTGTTAATTATGTCTTTCACGCCGGAGGAGAGTTAATCTTTATGTTACAACTTCACAAAACAATATATCATGTGGTCACGGTTAGTTCACCAGCCTGCACTGAGAGGTGAGGATTATCATCAGGGCCCCATGGTCAATGCAAAGGATATGAAAGCCAAAAAGTCGTCATTGCCTGATTGCAATTTAAAACAAGGCAATTCACCATCGTGTGATGTCCAATTTAGAACTGTACAGTAATATACAACTTGCTAAAGGCATGTTTGAGCTATTTTCCCACCTTTTTGATTAAATGCGAAGTTCCAAAATGTTTTTGTGCTCTTCTGGAACAGTCCTTGCCAGGACCATTGAACTTTGATAAGACGCTCAGTGACTTTTGAAGAATTTGATTTCTTCTTCAAATCGACAAACAAAAAGCATTTAGAAGAAAAAGTATTCTTTAATTAAAAACACACACACTTCATCGGTTGTCCAATTTTACTCCAGACTGAATACTTGCTTGATGAAATCCTGAGGTTTACATCAATAGATTCAACACATGTCCATTAAAGTAAATCGGTGAGTAAAACTGATTGTTTATTAGTAATTGAAACAGTAATACAATTTAGGCAAAAATTTATCAGATTGAGTTGAATAATAAATGACTACGTATACTATCTAAGGTGCATACAACGTAAACACAATGTTGCTAATTGGTGGAGGGCTCGTCTGTTGACCAAAGAAATGTATGGGATATAATGTTTCCGAAATTGAACATGGCGTTGAGGTTTTTTTCACAACGTTTAAATGTATTATGAAGAGTTGCCACAATGTTGCAAACTAATGTCATATTTTTATCGAATTCCAAGTAATTCTCACAAACATTGCGAGATTGTCACGACGTTGCTGAAAAACCCATTGGGCATATAATATAGAATTTGAAATGATTTAAATTATAATAATATATGCAATGATACATGAGTAAGAGCACAAAATCAGAGTACACCACTTTTTTCTATTTGCGAGATGGCTTCCGGTCTGTTCAAGTCATTCCTGAAATCTTCAACACTGTAAAATTGGATGAACTGAGTCGGCTTAAATAATTGAGTGAGATGGTTGCACAATATCTTGGATAGATAGATAGATAGATAGATAGATAGATAGATGGATAGATAGATAGATAGATAGATAGATAGATAGATAGATAGATAGATAGATATGGTAAGTGCAGCCCTCTAAGCCCAGTTCTCGGCACTCACGAAGATTGATTGATGAGATGGGAGATTCTTCAAAAGTCACTGATCGTCTTATCAAAGTTCAATGGTCCTGGCAACGACTGTTCCAGAAGCACACAAAAACATTTTGTCCTCAACATGTTACATTTACCCCATGTGAGGGATCTTTTACTTGCCCAGAATAGACGCTAATACATGGGGCCGCCAATTTAGCGTCTCATCTGAACGACATCCAGCTGGGATTTTGCTTATGAAGGCACACTGAAAATTTAGGGCTCCCCACCTGGGGTTCGAACCCATGCAAGCAAAGACCTTCAGCGGAGCAGACGGGCACCTGAACCACTTGGCCACCCAGCTGACATAGCTTGTTGTTTTCAGCTAAGATAACTGACAGATTATCAAAGCTGAAAACAGCAAGCTCACTCAGTTATTCCAATTTTATTGAAGATGAAAATGCATAAATCATTGGGAAATCTGTTGTCATAGCAACATGGAATCAAAATGACCTTTAGCCATACATAATCGTGTTGTAACTCGGCAACAGTAAAAAGTAATGTGCGATATTCTAACAAATTAAAGTTCTGTATCTTGTTTACGTTCAAGAACATGTCCCTCTGGCACATGAGGACAAAGCATCTGAGTTAGTTTAATACAGATGGTTGTGATAATTTTGATCAAAGTCTTGAAATACATACATTCATGTCTCAGAGCCTCTTCCAAAATCCATTCACGACTGCCTTCGCAATATAACAGGGGCAGATGTAAGTCTACGTTTATATACAAGCCAACATTAAGAAATTGAATGTCTTCTTGAATGTTTAACCTGACATTTAATTAGGATGATTTCATAATTGTATAGACGCTGAGACAGAATATGATTTTTTTTTCTTAGACATGTGTTCTTCTGGAGAAGCGACATAAAAAAACGTATGACATAATTATTGTTCCTCATAGAATGCATATCCTAGAAAAAATTCACATTCAGTCTCAGTGTTTACGATATGATACGATACGATAATAATTTATTGTCACTGTTACAAGTACAGCAAAATTTGTAGCAATAGACAATATTCAAACAGAACATAGTGAAATTGAAGAAGTTAATTATACAATTATACATATTTATATATATATATATATATATGTATATATATATATATATATGCAATTTATACATTGTTCAGCAGCCTAACAATTGCAGGCAGAAATGATTTACTAAGCCTTACAAATATATGTGAAATGATCTGTAAATGAATCTATATGTGTAATTAAGGAAGTTCATGACTTCAAAACGCTCTTCAACTGAATTCAAGAAGGAGTGGTCTATCCAGACAAACAAAAGGAAGTCGTGATGATAATATTAAATGTCTCATATACGTTACAAATCAATAGGAATTGATATCTTAATCATTTGAATTTGTGTGATGAGGCTTGTGGCATTACTTCATCAACAGTCACTGTGCATGTTGCTGAGGCGGGCGGAGTTCATGCCATGTCTACACTTAGGTACATCTGAATAAACAAATTGAAAGATCATTTCATTACACCCACACACCTGATATTACAGCAGGAATAATTAGGATTTTCAAAGTGTAAGGACTTAAATATCCTATACAATTGGTCATTAAATGTATTGAATTGCAAAGATTTGTTCCTCGGGATTATATCAATGCATGAATTATATTATAAATAATTTATTTTCAATATTTGAAACCTATCCTTGGTCTCCCTGAGGTGTTATAATATTTGTTCAAGTCGTGTAAGTTGCCAACTGTTATGCCAAATTCTGAATTTCCTCCATTTTCACAGTTTAGTGGGATTTGTGGTGGGCTGTGGGCTTTAGCATTGTCACGAAGGAACAAAAAGTTTTAACTTACAGGCCCAGGGCAGATTTCACGAAAAGTGCTCTTAAAAGGTACCTTAAACTTTCCAACCCTTTTGTTATCTCTCTGTTGCTTCCTGAAGCAAGTAAACCTATTACTAAGTATATCTGTGAGGTAATGAATAAATATCAATAAAATATTCCTCAAATATGTAGCTTTTTCCTCTTAAAAAAATATTTTTTTAAGCCTCATGAGGACAATTTTGGACGACCAAACTTACTGGTGATCAGACTTGCTTGCTTTGGTACTCTGTGGAATCTGCTAAAACCGATTCAGGAAAATGTAATGGTATGTGATTGATAAAAACATCTTGAAAATTATTTTTGAACCATTTTTAATTGTCTTGGTCATTATAAAACTTGAAAAAAATGAAAAATAAAAAAAGACTGCTAATGTAACTCGATTCAGTCTCAGGACACTGAGGTTACATTAGCAACTTTTACATGGAAATTTTTCTGTGTTCTCGGTACTTATGCCAATTTCAAACATGAAATTATAATATTTCATGGAAAAACTTGTCTTATTTGCCTATTTACATCACCAAAAACATAAACAACTGGGTGTGGTACCTGTTTCTTTATTGCTAATGTAACTGCAATTTTGCATCCGTCTATTTCATAATGTTACATTAGCAAAATGCGTACATGAAAATTATGTTAAAAATAATTGATTAGATCTCAAATTTTTCTTAAAATGAAAGCCAGTCCTCCGAAGAGCAGGCCAGGGGTGGTACCCTGCTGGTGACTTCATTTATATTGCAGTAGGATCAGCATAAAAAATTCCGTCCTACATCATTCATCGTTGTTACATTAGCACAAGGCCATATTTTTAGCTACTCTGACCTGCCAATCCAACAGAAAAGATTGTTTACCCATTATTCTATTTAATGGATTGACACAATAAAAGATATAGATTTCAGCTTTTTTTTGTCCTGCCAGCTATCCTCAGAAGAAGCACCCTGAGAAAATCTGAGAATCTACGAATCTATTATGTCTGGCCTTATCAGTATTGTGCTAATGTAACTTGTGGACAAGTTGTGGTAAGTCATTTTGCAACTTTTTCGTGAAATCTGCCCCAGGGCTTTGGAGTCGGGTAGTAAGTGAACCGACTCCGACTCCCGACTCCTTTGGCTTTCTGAAAGAGACTCCGACTCCGACTCCGACTCCTTAGGTCTCCTAAATTTCGACTCCGACTCCCGACTCCGCTCATCGGCATTATTTCACACAAATATTACATATTAACAGAGGACGAAGAGTACTTCCACAAATTTTCCATTGACTTTTATTCTTGAATACTTGTTTAGGAAGTTTTGCTTAAAATTCAAGATACAGTTCACATTGTTTTAACTGGATTTTTGTAAATTATATTAATTATTTTTAAGGAGTCAGAAGTCACCAAATTAATTTTCTACTCGACTCCGACTCTGACTCCACCTGAAAATCAAAGTTCGACTCCGACACTGACTCCACCAAAAAAACTCAGACTCCAGTCTCCGACTCCGGACTGCGACTCTGACTCCAAAGCTGTAATTTACAGCTCTTGCAATTGCTTTGAAGAATTACTTTTTTCTCATAGTATTGGCCTTTGATGTCCTGTGTGATTTTCTGTCAGAGAATATCATTGACACAACAAACAGACATCAGTGAAAATTTTAATATTAGATGTCTATTGTGCTTCCGTGAGTGATCCCAAACTACAAATTGCATTAGGAAACAGTTGAAAAAAGATAGAATATTCAGTGCTAACTGACCCTTCAATGGGAGAAAGCCTGTAATTTACATCCTCACATGTCAGTGTAGGCTAGTGAACCTACCCTGACCACCTGATTTACTTTTTTGTGAAGTTGTAACAAAAAGATTACCTCTCCTCCGGTGTGACACACATAATTTACAGTTTCAGATCTCTAAAAGAGATTGAATGAATGCTAGAGTGTTTCATTATTTTCTTTTTGTTGTTTCAATTAGTTTCTTCGTAGAAAGCCATAGACAATCACTTAAATCACGCCGGAAAAAAACTGTTAAATGATTTGAAATCTTCAGAATTTTATGGCACTTATTGGCAGGGTGAGTGTTAAAGAACCCTGCAATGGGAGGATGGTAATTTAGGGATACTACCAAATCAATATATAATAAGATTTGACCTACTTCACTTAATGGCGTTATTTCTTTGCCACTGATTGTTTGAAATGTACAAAAATTACCAAAATACTTAAACGGACTTGGTCCTGCCTACAATGAAATGTTCATGGTACAGACAAGCACTCAAGAAGAGGACAGAGCTACGTTACTCAGGACTCAAGTCCGAAACTCTGGAATTAGCTCGACAATGAAGTCAAATCTGCGATATCACTGGACAATTTTAAACTCAAATTATCAAACTTCAAGGCCCGTTTTCACCAACATGGTATTAAGAGTTATGCCAGGTCTTAGCTAAGACCTGGTCTGGCTAAGCCAATCACTCAAGCGGAGCAGGATCAAGGAACATTTACTGAGTGAAAGTCTGCACATAGTATTTAAACAACTCAACTGCTACAAACACAATTAATCTCTGAAGTTCCCAAACATGGCCACATGACAAGGTAAGAGAAAAAGAAGGGTGGGCTTGGAAATTTATAAAAAAGAAAATTAATTAGTTGTCTGTCCAGTGTTGGTGACAGAAATGCATTTTTCTTTAGCCCCCTCCCCTCAAACAATAAATTAATACAAATCAGCTGGTCATGCATTTTTGCACAATGAAACTACAATAATGGTTGAATCCCTTTGAATATCTAATGATAAGGGTCCTCAAAATCTGATGTACCCAGAATGGCTGACATGCCTGCGATTTTTTGCTACCGGCAGTTACCAACAGGACGTTGGTGACTTGAGTGGTACTAGTGTCGCCTCAGTTTCAAGGATTGTGAAGCGTGTTAGTCATGCAATCGCTTCATTAAAACCCATATATGTACGTATGCCCAGTGGACCAGTCACACGGGAGGCTAAATTGGAATTTTCCGAAATCGCCCGATTTCCGGGGGGTTTATAGGATGCATAGATTGCACCCACGTCCGAATTTCCTGCCCTTCGAAACTACCCCTGTGCTAAGACCAACAACAAGTGCAGAGGTTTTGTACAACTCAGCACAGAAGAATTGCCTCTTTTTGGTGTCATGACTATCATAGGCAAATGCTATAAAAACATAGTTTCATACATGAAATACTTTTAAATCGTGTGCTTAATGCTGTATGGCTAGTATATTTGCAACAGTTACTTCAACAGTCATATTTTCTAGGTAAGTGTGTGTTCTTGGTTTGCAAACTTTATATCTCATGATGTGACATATCTTTCTTGAAAAAATCTTTGGTGACTGTTAAATTAGAGAAACATGCGAATATAATAGACAAAGGCCTATAATACTGATTTGTCATGCCATCTCATAAGAAACATTTGTTCTGTTGTCATTGGCCTAATCACTTTTTGACACCAAATCAGTTTGAGATGGCTGATCCTTGAGTTTGGTGACAATGTGTATGATTCACTGAACCTTGACAGGTTTACATGCTTAGCACACTCTTGGTGAAATGGAATTAGTTATACCAGGTTTAAAGGAGTTAACGCCCGGCTTAACTCTTAATACCATGTTGGTGAAAACGGGCCCAAAGGATCAAGATGCGAGTGTGCACAATGCAAAAAGTAAAACTTATTTGCCTTTGGCGGTAATAAACTGTTTTACCTTTAGCTTGTAAATATTTTGAACAGACATTGTTTCAATTTTGTTATTAATTTCTTTTATTAAGGCTTCTCGGCCAATGGCCTCATTCATAGATAACGTCTTTCTGTTTATCGTAGTACCGTAATGAATAAACATTTGAATCTTGAATCTAGTTAAATGATTCAAGGCAGCTGACAACGAATCAACTATTAAATTAAGAGTGTAAGACAGAAAGCATATTGTTACAAGATTCTGGTGATTATCAAAAATGGGCAACAAACTCAAATATCCCTCAACCAATTTACTGACATTTGTCTGTAGAACTTGCTTGCCTCGATGATTTGAGATATTCCAATGCTTCAGTCGGACTTCGCCAGTTCTTTTGACAGAAGAAGTGATACTGATGGTGATACAGCCATAGCCGTTAGTTTTCACTGAACTGCTATGCTTCCCCATGCATGGTACTATCATTGTGACCAATTATAATAAAGCAAATACTTTGCCAAATTTTCAGGAATTATAGTTTGTAAGCAGGTGTTCTGTTAAAAATTGTTGAATGAAAGAAAGTTATATAATAACTGTAAAGCAAAATGCTAAATTAGTTGCAAAATTTAAGCATATTATCAGTTCTGATGTAAAATGTCATTTGCATGATAGTAATAGTCACCAAAGTGTCAGGATGTGTTTGGCACACACCAAATTAAGCATTCATGACAAAATCGCAATGAAATCCGCAGATTTAACATTTTCTCATCGGGTTTGCTTGAAGTGTTTATGATTACAAAAATTGTTAATTTCTCAAGGAAGAATAAAGTAGTAAAATAGTTTTCTTCTGACAAAAAAATTCATTTGTTTTATTAAATTCAACATCAATGGTAAGCATTAACACAATTTTCTTTCAGATAATTCTATCTTTTTATACTTACTTAGATTTTGGCCACGTTTAAGCCAAAATAGTTTCTGTAAAATCCGACGAACCAACAGTTATGCCATGCATCTATTTGTAATTTCGTGATGAATGATTTATTTGACGTGTACCTTACACATTCAGACACTTTGGTGACTATTACTATGACATACAGCATCAGAACTGATTATATGCTTAAATTTCCACTAATTTAGTACTTTGCTTTACAGTCTTCTCTTTCATTCAACAATTTTTAACAGAACACCTGCTACTGTGTACTGACTATAATTCATGACAATTTGGAGAAGATTGAGCAAGTATTTTTCTTGTTTTGATTGTTCACAATGATAGCACCATGGTGAAGCATAGCAGATGAATGAAAACTAACGGCCATGGCTGTATACCCTTTTTGAAGTTTTTGTACTGAATGTATGATCCTAATCCAAGAGCACACCGAATGCACCTGATAACTGTCAAAAAGGTTAATACACTTTTCAGAAAATGTCTGCATCAAACACACATTTGTCATTATACAGTTACATTTCAGGGACAAAAAATAATCCTTGAACCATTCTTTACTCCCACACATAGTAATAAATCACTATTTCTGTCTTGGAATTCAGCATCAAAGGAGATGATTTCCTGGTAATCAAGAATACATTATCATCCTTCAAATAGCTCTGTGTGTATCATCCTCAAGGGTTACTGACCAACCAACGACCAACCATGCAGTGGCGGATCCAGGCGCGGTCGTCTGGGGGGGGGGGTAAGGCGTTTTTGAGCATTCATGGCTGTCATCATTGCATGATTTATTTACAATTTTACTTCTATAATATCAGTGTTAGGGAGAATCCCAGCCCCCTAGACCCTGCTGGATCTGTCATTACCATGCATTTATGCTGGTTTACAGTATCATTGGGTGTCATAATTGTTTGAATCCATAGTAAGTGCAAAATGGTATATGAACGTGTCCGAACAGACTGAGAGCAACGTGTTGGAGTCTTACGCGGATGGTATGTGTTCAGACTAGAGGTCTGCGCGGTCAGCACCGCACCGCGCGGGTTGCGGTGCAGTGTGCGGTGCAGTGCGGTGCGGTTTGAAAATGCGCGGTGCAGTGCGGTTGCGGTTTTGAACTTGACAAGTGCGGTGCGGTTGCAGTGCACCGCGAATGAAATGAGTGCGGTGCAGTGCAGTTGCGGATTTTCATTAATAACACGAGAACCGCAATGGAACCGCGCCTTAAAAACTTGTGTTCATTATTTCAGGATCAGTTGTTTGTACACTGGGTTGATTAAATTTTATTTACTTAAATTTTTTACTTTCTTTTAAATTACCATATATATTAATTTGTTTCCAAATTAACTTATTCTGTTTCTTGTACCATTTATCACAGAGATAGACCCATGCATTTATGTATGTTTATTCATTCAATTTATTTACTCCAAAAAGCAATTAAGGAGGTGGCCGCAAGAAAGTAAAATATTTAACTTGTTTCTCCCAAACCAAAAAGGTCTAAAATAACAAAATTCATGTGCAATTTTTTGAAAACCGAGTATCACCCAGAAAATCTAAGCTTTGCTGAAGTAGGCCTAATAACTGTTCTACTGTTTTTGTATTATCAATAATTATTGTGATATTACTTCCTTGTAAAAAAAATGTTTAAGCCTATATCTCAAATTCACTTATTTTTCTCGATGGAAACAGGTGATGGCATTAAAGTAAGTTAATTGTAATCGTCAAAAGTGTTGATTATGATAACCCCTCCTTAATTGTTGTAGTAAGCACAAATTAATACACCAATAAATCTATAAACAATAGGCCCAAAACAATACATGGATAGGGGTTGAACAAAGAACTGTATTTACCCTTTTAAATTTGTGCAACTTTCTAGCTACAATTATTTGCAATAATGTATTGTATTAAAACATAGACACAGTATATATTATAACTATTTAAAAAAAAATTGTAATTGAAAATGAAGTGAAATTAAATAACGTTTATGAACTTGAGAAGAGAAATCCCCAGTCATTTGAAAATAGGAAAAAATTGCAATTCCGAATTTCAGATACAAACACACTCACATTGAATATCATGTAATAAGGGTTTACTGCACTTCCAATTTTAATCAATCTTGTGATTCCTAATTAGAAAGATAATCTGATAGTATGTCTTGAATGCATTACTAGCAATGCTCATCAACTGAGCTCAATATTCATCAACATAACATAACCTTAGCATGATATTATATCTATAGGTATCTTCAAATTCTCTTTGGAACAATTCTAAGCCCCGCAAACTTGTCTATTTTCACTTTAATATTTTTGGTAAATCTGTGTACTTAAACTTGCAGTATCAACTTTTGACTTATAAAATTTCTCATATTCGGTTCAATTCTCTAATACTGAGTATAATTTTCATTCTACATCATATTTATGTGTGTAATTAATTCACCTTTCATTGATTTATATCTTTAGTATGCGAAAATGGGTGCGGGTAATTTGCGGTTTTTAGTGCGGTGCGGTGCAGTTGCGGTGCTACACGACTGCGGTGCAGTGCGGTGCGGTTCAGCATAGCTGCGGTGCAGTGTGGTGCGGTTCCATGTGACTGCGGTGCAGTGCAGTTGCGGTTCTGAACTTTGCGGTGCAGTGCGGTTGCGGTTTACAATTTATGCACCGCGCAGACCTCTAGTTCAGACCCAGTCATGCCATGGAGGAACCAGCCAGATCCACTTCAAATCATGACTTCATTCCACTCTACCCTGGTATGAATGCATAGTGCATACTCAGCAATGGCCATTGATGGCTGACAGGGTTGGAGTCCTGAGGCTGAATTTGTGCAGGAGACCGGCCTTAGAGCCATTATTATTTTGATGGCCTTGGTCTTGGCTTGGTATTGGATGCCAAATCCTTGCATGGCCTTGCCTAGGTCTCGTGTGTCTTTGGGCCAGTGTTGGAGGTCTTTGGAATGGTCTCTTCCACGTATGGCGCGCGCAATTGTTTGGGGTGCGAGAGACATTTGCTCGAATTTCAAGATGTAGATTTTAAAACACCATTTCAAATAAAATTGCCTAAAAATCATTACAGTTTGTCTCATCAACATGCGAACTGGTGTTTGCCCTGATATCTCGGCAACTGAAAATGGTACAGCAGTTTAACATATACTCACGGATAGAACAGCCAATTTGCAATGTAAATATCACATTTTCGCGATTTTTAGCGCCGTTTTTTGCCGATTTTCGAGCAATTTCGTATGACAGCAGTTCATCTTGCTTGTTGACATTCATGACGCAACCAAAATAATGGCCCTAATCACCGTGACGTCACAAAAAAATGCACTGCAGCGCCACTACTGGTTAGTTCCTTACCCTTGGTGACAGAACCACTCCTCTAATCCCTTGCATTAGTTTTAAACAGGCTGTCAGACCAGTGCTATATTTCAGTTCGCATGCTAGATGAGACAGACTGTAATTCTAAATAACCTTTATTTAATCATTTGTCCGAATTTTTTTAGCCTTTTTGCCTGAAACTTACTGTTTCCCAAACTTTTGCGGGGGGGGGGGGCAACTGCCTTCCTGCCCCCCTCCGATACGCCTTTGCAAGAGGCCACAAAGCTGGACTACATCATTGGGCTGATGCAAAATGCTTCTCAAAGGAATGCTGTAATTGGCTGCACACTAACCAGGGAGCTCTACAACTTTGTAGCCATTGTCACTAAATTGCAAAATGTATATAAAAGGACAAAAGCTTGCTTGATCCTCATCTTCAGTATGCATATGAAAGAAGGATCTATCGACGCTTTGGCTTTGATAGTTTTAAGTAAGAGGCATTTGAAAGGCTGAGCTATTCGAAACATTTTCCAAATACCAGTATTAGCATTTTCTTCTGATATCGACTTCTTTGACAAATTCTCATAAGTATTGATACAGCCTTACAAGCACAAAAATACTGGTGAGGAGGAGGCGACATGCACACTTTAATCTTGTTGCGTAATATGTTGCTAAGGTTACCAAACACAGGACGTTCATACTGTTCAGCTTACAGTCTGTCACTTTGATATAGAAAAAATGAGGACCTGTTCACAGTGAAAATTCACTTCTTGGCTCATGATAACCAATGAAGTGTCATCTTCTCTGCTCTTAACATGGGAATCATAGTGAATGTTTGATTAGTCATGATCAAGAGAAGGCCATTTGACTTGTCATAACTGATTTTAGAATGAAAATCACATTCATAATCCTTTCATTTGGCTGTCACTAACAAGCAGGATAAGTCTCCTTAAATCAAATGCATTGAAAGTATTGGGTATGATCATCACAAATCATCAGCATGATGACACACGAAATGCCATTTTCACAGTGCAACAGTCCACTCTTTTTCTATATCAAAGTGACAGACTGTAAACTGACAAAGCTATTGTTGGTCAAAGACAATTATGAATGAATGAGGTTTTTTCCATTTAAATCAAGAAAGACACAATCGTAAGACATCAGAAGGCCAAATCAAAAGTTGCCTTTGGGACTACAATAATGTGTGACAGCCATTGAGACCATAATTAGCTTTTGCAATCTTATGACATGACTTTGAGGTTTCTATTTAGAAATTAACGATTTGCCATTAACATTAATTTGAAAATGACAAGTACAAAATTTCCTCAAGGACATATTAATATTCAGCACCATCTTGACAGCAGTGAGGAATAGGAATACAGTATACAGTCCGGAATAATGGTTTAGGGGCACCGATTAAAGTGAACTCAATATAATGCACAAGCGATTCCTTTGATTTTTTGTGACGTGTTTCACTTGTTTCAGTGCATTAGTCATTCCACTTTATTTAGGCCTATAAGAAAGATTTGAAACCTTTGCTCCAGTAAGTGTAAAGTAAATAGTAAATGCATTACAAATTGTAAAACACATGGTTTGGTACAATAGGACAGGGAGACCCCAACGGTACTTTGTTGGTATTGCTATTAAATTGAAGGGCAATGAACAGAACCAAATACATTTTTTGGCTACGGATTAACTGCGATTAATATACACATTGGTTAATTGTAGTTGCTAGATGTTAATGGACCACACACAATCAATACAGGGCAGACATATTTTGATTTTTAGTTTCTCGAATTAACCGACCCAACATAATTTGATTAAATTGACACTATTCAAATTTAGATTACAGCTACAATTTTTTAGGTCCCAGAGACCGACGCCAGAAAACTACCTTGAGAAGTTCTGAGCAGATATAGATCAATTATGTCTGGCTTATTTGAAGTCTAAATCCCAATTGGCACATCTGCATTGCGTTTCAAGAACGTCACATCGTCACAATGTTGATGAGAAATACATAGAATTTTATAATAGAAATGATGTTGTCAAAACATTGTTAAGCGACATCAAAGATATGATGTATGCATGCAATGTTATGGCAAAATTTCAAAATTTTGTGAAATAACCACAATGTTCTGTTCATATTGTGACAACATGATTTCTACCATACATTTATATGTGACCAACAGACGGGCCATCCAGCAATTAGCAACATTGTGTTTAAACTAGTAAAGCCCATTGAAAGCACAGAAACTGATAAGGGAATAAACAGGTGAATGGACATTTTGATGGGATGTTGATGAAAAGTTGTTAGTGAAGTAGTGTATTTCTATTAGATTAAGAGGGCATTACATTAGAAATGAGACAGTGAGATTCAAGAGTTCGGTAGACTTTACAAAGAGGGAGTTATTGGGCCAGAAAACATCATGCTCCTACGTTTTGACAGTGCTGCCATCTGGCATAACATTTTTTGGGGGGAAACATTTCTGACCCAGCAGGTGATTTGCATAAGCGGAGCTCTGGTGGAGACAGGGCGAAGTACGTTGATGTTACACACAAACTGCATTAAAGAGCATAGAAAACAGCAATTAATGATGTCAGGAGAAGAAGAAAAGGGTGAAAGAAGGGTAGGTGAAGGGTGTAGGGGAAGAACAGGCCTGTGGAGGTAGCTATCCTCGCACAACAATCCTATGACCTGGGATGACGTCATTTGCATGTCATTAGCATGTCATTAGCATATTTAGTTTGAATGTATATATAAATTGTGATTGTGAGCCCTTCAGCTGTCTCATCTTGCATGTGCTGCAGCAAGCAGGCTTCACTGTAAAATTTGAATTTTGAGTTAGCTTAAATGTTTGAGTCAGATGGTTGCACAATTCCTTTATGCTAACACACCTTGTTGTTTGTAAGTTATAACAATGGAAAGATTATCATAACTCAAAACAACAAGCTGTGACAGCTCAAACAAATTATGCAACCATCTCACTCAATTATTGGGCTGACTTTTCAAATTTTACAGTGTTCATAGGCCTATTATGTAACACTGCTTGCCAAGTTGTTACATGTATGATTGCATGGATATAGTCACTTCATTACTGCCAGATTTGATGTTCCATTGCAGGGAATTCAGCAGTTGGTTGACATTACCCTTGACATTGATGTTTAAGGAAAGTCTTACTTGATGTTTAAGGGAAGTCAATCTTATTAGTCTTAGAGGCCAATGTCCTGTGCATGGGTGGAATTCGGTAGAGAGAGCAGTTTCAGGGTAATTTGAGGGAAGCCAAAAAAAATCATGCTACTTTTCTAAATTAAAGTCATTTGTGATGGCCTAAGTTTCCCCTAAGCTGGCTATAAAAAGCACTTGACATCAATGGTCTATATATATGTCAGTGGGAATGGGAGCAATGGTCTCAAATTGGTCTTCTGATGTAAGGAGGATTTAAAGAAAAATTGCATCCAGGTTTTCTTTGAGAAACTTTCTCTATTTGAATCACTACTGTGTGTCTGACGAAATTATGCAAGTTACTTATTTCACTCTAGTGCGAAAACTATTGGACCCAAAATTGTGTCCATTTCACATAATCATTGGATTGGGCTTGGAAATCTTTCATGTAACTTTCATTAAGATTCATTGAGGCAAAATTGAGTTATGCTTATTTTCAAATATTTGGGCGTCCGACGAAATTACGCAAAATCCACACGTGGACTTAAAAATGTTAAAGTTTCAAATGATTTTGCTTCAATCATTTGCATTCTATCATTTGTCAACTATTCATGTCTAAACATTTCACTTGCATGCTGCCTATGTCATGCAATATGTATTAATTGTGTGCATTGGGATAACATTTGATTTTGCATATTTTTTTAAAATTTATGCTCTCAAAAACCTCGAAATAGACTGATCATTTTGGAAGTGCCCTTAAAAGTTGTCTTTTTCTATCTACTTTGTGTAGTGAAACTGACCGATAAGTTGCGTTTTGGAAATTGACATACTATTGGATAAGGAACTGCACATCCTGATCACAATGCTATTCCAATGGGAAGTTGTGGAAAGAACTTTTGATAGCTGATTATTTTAAAGTAGGGCATGTTATTTCAATTCTGTTTGCAAAGAGCTAAATGTACAGTATAAGGTAAGGGCTAGAAGCATTTTTTAAATGATCGGAACCATTTTGAAGATTTTGGGAACATAAATTTGAAAAATGTATGCAAAATAAATGTTATTCGAATGGAGACAATTAATACATATTGAATGACATAGGCAGCATGTAAGTGAAATGTTTTGACATGAATGGTTGACAAATGATAGAATGCAAATTATTGAAGCAAAATCATTTAAATTGAAACTTCAACATTTTTGAGGCCATTTATATGTGGATTTTGCTTAATTTCATCAGACACCCAAATATTTGAAAATATTGCATAACTCAATTTGGCCTCAATGAAACTTAATGAAAATGACATGGAAGATTTCCAAGCCCAATCTAATGATTATGTGAAAAGGATGCAATGGTGGGGCCAATAGTTTTCATACCAGGGTGAAACACGTAACTTGCATAATTTCATCAGACACACTGTATATCAAAAGTATACACAAGTCACATTAGGCTATATAAGACTCATTTTTCTTTAATAAACATGATTATATAGGTAGATTAGCAATATATGTTGCATTATCTAGCACATTCAGCTATATTGTAGGGTATATGTACTGTCTAGCACATAACTACTGTAGGCTACATGCAAGATCTTGCAAGTGTGTAGTGTGTAGATGCACTATCTGGCATGCTTGTCTACATGCAAGATATAGCGCTTGTGTAACTTTACACAAAAAAATATCCTTCTTACACATATTTTAGAGTGGCATTATCGTCAAATATACAGCCACATAACAAAATAAAGCAAGAAGTCACCATTTTCATTAAGCAAAAAAGTCAATAAATAATTTTATCATTACTCTTGTGTTTTCACAGTTAATGAATATTACAACCCTCGTCATGTTATTTCTATCATGTTGAAGTGTAATGTCAGAGATGAATCTTTTCTCTTGCATAGCATTATATGTAAAAATCTTCAAGCTCTGATGTCATTTTAAACTGGGTCAGATTCCCCGGCTTCTAGCCAATGTGAATCCCCCCAAAACTGAGGATCACAGCTTCAGCTCAATGTCAGAGTAAGCATTTAATCAGGGATAGCCCCTGCAACCACATCATCACAGCTTGATAGCCAATGGGCTGACAGTAAATATATGCATCACAGTTTCAACATTGATATATTGAAGAAAGCATTATATTTTATTTTATAATCACAACATAACTGTTAGTGCGATCCCAATGATCTGTCATTGGCAATCACCAGTCTTATCTGACAAAATGGCAGCTTCCTTAACTTAAGTATACCATTTGGTGTTCCGCAAGGTTCCATCCTAGGGCCATTGTTATTTATGGTATATATCAATGATATCAATAATGCTTCAAATCTATTCTATCCTATCATCTACCCTGATAACATGACCCTCTCAGCAACTCTGAATACGTTTCGAAATGAGAATGAGAATCAGAGCAATATAAACAAAGAATTGGAAAAAATATCAGACTGGTTAAAAGTCAATAAACCTTCGCTTAATCTACACAACGCAATGTGCAGATCCCTGAGCTAAGAATTGAGAATGCAGTGATAGAATTTGTGAATGAATTCAATCTTTTAGGATTAGTAATTGACACAAATTTGAGCTGGAAGCCACATGTAGAGTATGTTTCGAAAAAGATATCGAGAACAAATGGAATTGCGACCCGTTTAAAACATTACTTGCCAACACAAATACTTCGTACCATCTACTACTCTCTAATCTTGCCTCATGTAAATTATTGTCTAATTATCTGGGGAATGAAAGCCAATAGACTCCTGAAATTGCAAAAAAAAAAATCATTTAGAATAATGGCAAAAACCAAACATAATGCCCACACAAGCCCTCTCTTTAAACTATACAAAATATTTAAGATTCCTGAACTATGCACGCTGCAGGATGTTAACTTTTGCTTCAAGTTAATAAACAATATGCTTCCAAAATATTTTTATTCAGAGCAGTTCCTGGCAGAAAACTATTCTCATGTATACCCCACACGTCATTCTTTAAATAATCTTCGTGTTCCTGCTGTAAGACATGTCTTAGCAACATATGGCATGAGATACAGGTACCCAAAAATTTATAATAACATGTGCCTAAGTTACAAAGAAAAAATAAAAACGCATTCTTTCGAAGGTTTTAAACGATATATCAAATTAAAGGTTTTAGAAAATTATCAAGAAAACTGCACAATATCAAATTGCTATACTTGTGGTCACAAGTGTTGTCCTTGGCAAAAATTCAAGTATTACAATGCTAAACAACTAAATGAATTTAAATATATTTTGATGAATTGTTTTTGTACATGGTGGCCCTCCACCAGCGACCAAGTGGTCATCGGAGGGTCTCCGTAATAAAGTATTTTTCATTGTCATTGTCATTGTAAGCATTCACAGTAGACAACTGTTATAATCCCCACAGAGTTGTTTGATTAATCTGCAAACTTGTGACTTTACAAGTCCAACCTTCAATGGACCGTACCATAAACAAAATTCCGGACAAAAAATTACAGCGCCAGTCTTACCAACATCAGTGAAACATGCAGGGATATATATCATGAGTTTGAGGGTCTGCAGTGTGGTCTGAACATAAGTCACATGACAGTTTTGAATGCTTCAAAGCTATGCAGTAGCTTCAGCACTTACCAAAATAGCGTAAAACGTTATTTTAAAACTGGGGTCTGCTATGTGGCTGGTTTTAACATCTGATTGTTTCAAATTACTTATCAACTAATGAAATAAGATGGAACGCTAAACATTTTTCATATTGTCAAACTGTCACGAAGATTTTGGTAATAGTTCCTGTCAACTTTGGAACGGTTTGTCGCCTGCTGTCTTGATCTTGAGATCGAGTAAACTTGTGCTGACAAAATCCAAATATGACGCCCACCGTGCTCTTCATAATGAACCAGTCATAATACATGGCCTCAGGCTTTGTTTCAAATTCTGGCATCATAACAGTCAGTAAATGCCCTTGATTTTTATGATTATTGTGATTGTTTGAAAGCTTCTTCCTAACAACAATTTACTTCTCAAATCAAATGCACATTGATTTTGCCTTTTTGCACTGGGTGCAGCAGGATTGCATAGAAGTTGAAGAGTGAACCCCAGATTGCAGATAACATTTTGATGACCTTCGTAAGGCTCACACGAAACGCCTGAAATCAAGAACAAAGTATCGTTAGCCAAAATGTCAAAATGACATAAGTCAACATCAACAGATGAAAATCACCTTCCTGTATCTATAATATTGATTACTGTTGTAATAACCTGAATGTTGCAGGTGATATTTTCAAAGATTCCCTGTGCAACAGCATGGAACTTGTCAGCGCGACATGTGCTGAATTATGTAAAACTGAAGAAAACTCCGCAAAAGTAAATCTCTTAAAAGAGCTGAGGAGCTCCAAGGAAAAACATACTTTTGTTGACTTAATTGAGGAGGAGATTTATGATGTCATTTATGATGTCTGTGTAAATTAAATATTTTATTTAATATAAAATAATTATTATATAATTTTATAACCACTATTTTTACTTACATCATATATCATATACTGTATGTTCATTTTACCCAAATGACATGAATAAAGATGATGATTGATAATAATAATAAATGCTAATTAATTTCGTAATGAAAAATTACGTTAATCAAGTAAGACACCCAGTTGATTGGCTTTCCTAATTCATAAATGCTGATGACCTATCTTGTCCTTAATAATATAAGCAGACATGACCTGTATGGCCAGGTAGTTCATCAAAGAGAAAAGACGCCATACCCAATTTTCCCAAAATTTTTCTATAACACATGTGCAATTTGTGCATATAGCCAATCTCTTATAGTGCTGGACATCGTTCAGTTTTTAACGATACGATAATATCACGATAAATCTGTTATGATAAATGATATTTATCGCGATAATTGATCAGTTTTAGTCATGCAAAAGGTGAAGTTTGTGACATTAATGCTATCAAAAAGTATAGTTCTTGCAACAAAAAATTTAATTTTTGGCTAAAATTGGTCATATTTCACGAAAAACAACAACTTTTGTTGTGTGAATTATCGTGATGTCACAATAATATGTGAAACGATTATCACGATAAGTCTGTGAACCGATACATCGCGATATATCGATTAATTGGTCCAGCTCTAATCTCTTATCTCTTGATAACTGGTGTAGATTGGACAGTAGGCAAATGATACACTGCCGTAACTGCCCTCAAAGTAACAATTGCTCATTAAAGGGGTTTAAATTCCTGAATTGGTGTCGAAACCTGTTTTTATAGGGCTCTATGATTCCAATTTAATTTAGGGGAGAGCGGGGCACAGTGAGACGGTGGGCACAGTGAGACAAAGCAAATAGCATCTACCTGGTACTGTTTACAGATCGACCCTTTTTGGTATAATACAAAAATTAAGTAAGTGAGAGACTGTCCTATATCCTGAATGCCTACACAGCATATCGAGAGTGGAATTTCAATATTTTGGTTCTTAGCCAGTGAAAGTAAATCATTTTGCTAAAGGACTTTTTGTTATAATTCCCAAGAAAAATTGTATTATGCAAATCAATTGCCAGGGATTCAAACCTTGGTTATTTGTCTTATTTTAGTGAGATGACGAACCACAATGCAGGCATCCGGTCTGCAGGATTCAAAAATTTTATAAAGATACCTGCGTGGGGCACAGTGAGACAGTTTGAGGCGGTGCACAGTGAGACATCACAAAATACACTCGAAACGACCAGAATGTTATGCATGGCCCACAATTCACTATTAAAAACAAAATTCCTGCTATAAACTACTGATTTTAGTGAGTAATATCCACAGGGAATCATAAAAGAAGACATTTGATTAAGATGTAACAGGTGCGGCATGTTAAATAAGTCGTGCATGTGTCCCATGCGATGAAGTTTCAAAACATGCTCAAAAAAGGACATAAAAAATCACCTAGCCAGCTGCTTTTATTAGAGTACAGAAGTTTCTGTAACAAAAATTGATAGAACAATTCTGCAGGTCCTGATGATTGGCGGTTATGGCAGCAGATGCCCTGTCTCACTGTGCCCCGCCTGGTGTCTCACTGTGCCCCGCCCACGGGGCACAGTGAGACACTTAACGAGCCCCGACATAACTCAAAGTTTCTCCAAACCTGTAAAAGGTAGGAACCTGAAACTACTTCACAATATACCCAACGTCATTATCTATAATGTGGACCTGATCCTATTTTTCTCATTACTGCCAACATTTTGGAATACTTGAAAATAAAAAAAGTGTCTTACTGTGCCCCGCTCTCCCCTACTCAAGCTGTTAACTGGCCATTGACCCAGAGCATTATGTAAGACAATAAATTGTCTGCCTTTGAAGGTCGTTCACATAGTTTTAAAGCTGCATAATATTCTTCTCTTAATGGGAGTATATGCCTAAAAAAGGATATCATAATTTGTCGCTGTGACTCCATTAGTGCTAAACCTAAATATATAATATCAACCCACCAGCAGGAACCACAGGAGGGGGAGGCCTAATTATTGACAGTAAGGTTCATAATACTAAGTAGGTGTGAAAGCCTCAGACTTCTTTTTCGCTTGCCATAATGGGTCGGTTTGCAGCACTTGCAGCAGGACATGAACCGCCTCAGGCATTGTATCAATCGACAGGCACAGTCTGAAAAAAATAAGATGTTTTGGGGAAGATATGATGCAGGTGTGTAAAGAAGGCCTGGGAATATGTACAAGACAAGAGCCAGACAAGGAGTAGGAATCCAATTAGTTTGGAGAAATACAGCATCGATGTGGCTAGACTCGAAGGGATATCACAATATCGCACACAGCAAAAACTGCATGCACCCAACATGCATTTGTTGAATATCGTGGTTGTCTACGTGTTTTTATACATAGCAGGTATATTATTAACCAAAAAAATGTGTAATCTTCCATGTTCTTTGGAGTTTAACCTCACCAGACTAACTAATACTAAGGCTGCCATCTGATGTTACATAACCATATAGGGTTACATCAAGGTATATATATTGCAACATCTTGCACATTTAACTAGTGTACTAGTGCACGTTTATTATCTTGCTCATTGCTATTTCACATGCAAGATCCTGAAGTTGTGTAGATGCATTATCTTGCACACTTGTGTACATGCAAGATCTTGCACATGTATAGATAAACTGTCTGGCACCCTTGTCTACATGCAAGATCTAACATCTACAGTTTCTACACATCTGCCAGATGTTGCATGTAGACAACTGTGCTAAATAATGCATCAACACAACTGCAAGATATTGCATGTACACAACTGTACTATACAAGATTTATAATGCATCTACAAAACTGCAAGATATTGTATGCAGACAACTGTGCAAGATAATGCACCTATGTAACTGCAAGATATTGCATGTACATCAGCGATGTGCAAAATAATGCATGTACACTTGTGCGCTAGCTAAATATGCTAGGTCTTGCAATATATATATGCTATTTAATATTTATCACACTGAAAGTCTTTGCATGCATGGGTTCAAACACCCGTTGGGTACCCTCAATTTTCAGTGGACCTTCATAAGCAAGATACCAGTAAAAAGATAATAGATTTTGTTTGGATGAGACAGTAAATTGGTGGCTCATCGTATAAGTGTCTGTACTGGGCAAGTAAAAGATCCCTCACATGAGGTAACTGTAAAACATGTTAAGGACTCATGCTCTCTCTCCCACCTGTCAATTGCCTGACAAGAAAATCACAGGACTCACTCATGCAATTGAGAGTACCAATGAACTGGAGAGTACTGGGCAGTGCTGCCCTCTTTGGTAATTTTAACTTGATGGTCAAATGACCAGTCTAAGGCCATGACCCAGTTGCAACCCAGTGACTCTGAGTGAGGCCCATTGCTATAGATAATGCAACTACCATGTACAAATTCATGGATTTTATGGAACTACTGATGTGTCAGCTCCAACAAGTATGCTAGATGGTGAGAGATGACTGCAAGGATCATGAAACACTGCAGGTATTGTGGAAAAATTGGTTAAATCACTGTTAAATATAGTGGTCAAACCCCCGAGGCCTTTTGTTTACATTCCTAGTTTCACACTCTTCTTATTATGTACCATTACAGGCCAATGTCTATCAGTGACTTCACTCGTGGAATGTTGTAAAAAAAAACTCAAAATCAGCACCAATTTCTTGCAAGAAAACAGAGACAGTTCTTTTGGTAACAAATAATACTTTAATATCAATCAGTAGTATCAACAGGTTTATCAGTCCTGTTTGAAACATGTTTAACAGCATCTGGGCATTGTTTATCTTGTAGTAATGCATTCTAAAATGATTAACCTACAAATTTGACATTCATCTTGTTTAGCATGCTTAGACAAATGAGATTATTCCAAAATGTGATATAGGGATTTAGGAATATTTCTACATATTTCTCAGCATTGCAACATATTGGTATAGATATCATATGTCCATCATGAAATAACAAGATTTGACAAATCTCCGAAAAGATCTTTGAACAAATGTCATTGGCCTATATCCGAGATTCCAGCATATAATACTAATACATTTTTATGGCTTAGTTTACTTTAACATCATCAAAATATTTCACATTGAATGTGGAGTATTTATGCACTTGGTAGGCCAATTGGGACAGGAGAAGGACACAGCAATGATGCGATGTATGATTAAAACTGATGTCCAACATAAGTCCAGGTGACTTAGATGATTTTTGATGATGCATTATTGATTACGAGTAATTTATGTTATAATATTACAGATGAATATAATGACTGATGATAATGATATAACTGTGATGAAGGTTGATTGTATAAATCATTTCAACCATCATAATAATATCCTATATACATAGTTTAGAGTGGCATTATCATCAAATATACAACCACATAACAAAATGATAAAGATGTATAAGAAGTCACCTTTGTCAATGAGCAAAAAAAGTCAATAAATAAATTTGTCGATGAAATATGACACGATAAATATGAAGTTTGTGAAACTTAAGAATATTCCTATAATGTTTAACAAGCTTTCTACAATCATACAGCTTTGTAATAAGACAGACAATATTCATATCAATTGTCATAACATACCTATATCAAGTGATTAATAGCATAGCAGTTCGAACATATAACAATCTCTATATATATCAGGTCTGGATAAATATAACAACATAATAATTCTGATCACAGTTCATGGAACATCAATAAGCTCAGAAAGATCGCTTCAGGTCAATGACCTGTTGATTAAAATTTTCACCAGTCCAATTTCCTATAGCTAAAAGCATTTGTCAAATATATACAAAAAAGTCATATTCAAGGTATGTATAGGAGCGGAAAATAACCGGGTTATGTTCATTGAGAATGAATTCCTTACAAATAATTACAGTGTCAGTCTTACCAACATCAGTGAAACATGCAGGGAAATATATCATGAGTTTGAGGGTCTGCAGTGCGGTCCGAATATAAGTCACATGATTTTTTCTGAATGCTTCAGTTATGTAGCATCAGCTCTTGACAGAAAAATATAAAGCATTATTATTGGCTAGTCATTACATCTGATTGCTTCAAATTCACTTATCAATTAATGAAATAAAATGGAATGCTACAATTTTGCATACTGTCAATCTGTCACCAAAATTTTGGTGATAGTCCTTGTTAACTTTGGCACGGATTGTTGCCTGGCAAATGTCTTGATCGAGATAGTAAACCTGTGCCGATGAATATCCAAATTTGACACCCACTGTGTTTCATGATGAACCAGTAGTGCACGTGGCCTCAGGCATTGTTTCAAATTCTGGCTTCTTAACAGTCAGTAAATGCCCTTGTTTTTTATGATTATTGCGATTGTTATAACGACAGCTCAGTTCCTTCCGACTACAATTAATGTCTCAACACAAACACACATCGATTTTGCTTTTTTGCACTGGGTGCAGCAGGATTGCATAGAAGTTGAAGAGTGAACACCGGAAATGCAGATCACATCTTGATGACCTTCGTAAAGCTCACACGAAACACCTGAAATAAAAAAACAATGCATCATTAGCCAAAGTGTCAAAATGACATAGTCTAAATCATCCGACAAAAATATCACCTTCCTGTATTTATTAACTTCGTGATGAAAAATTATGTTAATGAAGTGAGACACTAGTTGATTACCTTTCCTTATTTAATGCTAATGACCTATCTTGTCATTAGTTATATACAGTGTATATATAGGCAGAACAGTTAGTTCATCAAAGAAAATAAAAGCTGGAACCAATTTTCCCGATCCGATTTGATATTTCTCTTTAACACATGTGCAATTTGTGCATGTATGGCCCATCTCTCATCTCTTGATAACTGATAAAGATTTGACAGTAGACTAGTAATATACACTGTAAAACAAGCTGCTTCTCATTAATGGTAGCTACCATAACAAACACAAAAAATTGCCAATTTACGGAAGAAAACCAATGTTTTTCCATCAGGTACCATTATTTTAATGACAACTGCAATGAAAGTAAGGATAGCTAGTTTTACAGTGAAAGAATGTCCTGAATTGGTGTTAAAATCTGTATCTATAGAGCTGTATAATTCCAAATTAATTTACTGATGCTGTTAACCGTTCCTGACCTGGAGCATTATGTAAGACAACAAATTGTCAACTTATTAAGGTCGTTCACATAGTTTTATAGCAACATGATATTCTTCTCTTAATGGGAGTATCGGCCTAAAAAAGAATGTCATAATTTGTCACTGTGACTCCATTAGTGTTACACATAAATGTATAAAGTCAACTCACCAGCAGGAACCACAGGAGGAAGCTTAATTATTCACAGCAAGGTTCATATACTAAGTAGGTGTGAAAGCGTCAGACTTCTTTTTCGTTTGCCGTAATGGGCCGGTTTGCAGCGCTTGCAAGCTCCCTCGTTGTAGCAGGACATGAACCGCCTCAGGCATTGTATCAATGGGCAGGCACAGTCTGGAAGAGAAAAGATTTTGGTTAGAGGTGGTGCATTGTGTAAAGAAATTCTGTAAATAATTATAAGATGGGTGCAGCTGGACAGGAAAAAAACCAATTAACTTTGCGACGTTGTCACAATGTTGTCAAAATGTTGCTGCCATAGAGATGTGTCCATTACAGTGTAACCCGACTAACCCCTTCTGTATGGACCGCATGTTATTATTTTTTAATAAAATAATTAAAAGTAATTGTCTTGGAAATTAAGCCGTCGAATGACAGAAATTGGAAGCAGGTCACGGATGATCATGCACTGATAAATGAAAATGGGCTAATATGCAAATAAATACATTTCGCAAGCCTATATGTTTGTTGACACTTCACCTCAGACGCACCTGCAATGAACTCAATAGAAAAACATGTTGGGGGTCTGTGTGGTTACTAAGGTCATTGACTTTTGGCTTCTTGTGGCTAGACCGACTCGCAGTCAATGACACGTTATCAATTTCAAGAGCAGTTGTGGACTAGTTCCTTTCATGACTTCTCTAACTGTGCTTATTTTTTAATGTCAACTATATATCAAAATTCATTGTGCTACTCTGCATTTTATTGAAAATAAATTAAGGTTTGTGCCTATCAATGAAACGTTAATAAAAGTCTTTTTTGAATCTAAGTGTTTCATTTGCTTCTACCAAGTGCTAGTGTTGGGTCTTGTAGAACGTTTTATGAAAATTTGGATAGAAGAGTTTGCAGAAAACCATAACCGAGAAATATTTGTATAGGCTTGTGGATTCTATATTACATATACGTGGCTGGAAAAAGATCTTTCTATGTATCAAACAGTCTTTAAATGAAAACCTAATGCTCTGCAGAGTTATTTTCTGGTCAGAAGACTCATTGAAAAAAAAAAGTTCAGCCTGCAAACAGGTTTTGCCGCAGTATCTGATTCAGCCAAGTTTGTTGTAGATCTACATTTCAGTTAATCAGGCGTGTGCATGCTTTATACTTTGTTCGGCTTTTACGCGTATTAAATGGATTCATAATGGGATTCTGTTATGGGATTATCTTACACCTGACCTTGGCTGACATTCGCTGAGGTTATTATAAAGTTTATTGAACTCTATTGGGCAGTCTGAACTTATCTGTTCTATTTTCAAATGCAATTTACCATTATAGTTACTAGCCCTGATATAATTTCCTGGGAAGCATTTATTGCTTGATATGTAATTTTTTCTTTAAAAGGGCTAAAAATTATGAATTGGCTGCACTGAGGAAGTTGCTAGTCAAAATGGTAAAGAGGCTAACTAGATAATTCTTCGGCGTCATGTGCGCTAAACAATTTTCACAAAAAAACCTTAATCCAAAGCCCCTGATGCTGAAGGTATCATCTGGATGGCCCCTAAAAAGGGAAAGTGCTTAATGTTGCCAAGTGAGGATTTATAATTGGCAATTGCCAGTAAAAAGTGCTTAATTTAGTAAAACTTTACAACTCTAAGTCTTATAATCTATCACTGGCTATTTCTTCATTAGTTCCCAAGCTGAAGACTATCCATACCCTTAGCTTAGTAGCAATCTGTTGCCTGGCAAATTTATGTCTCAAATTTACAAATGAAAAAAAAAAGTGGGACCCAAAACAATCCTATCAAGTAACCACCTAGTCAATCAATACATCAATCCATTAATTATCTCTCCTGATCTTAAAATTCTCCAAACATTTTTATGCTTTATATCTGCAGTAATCAGGTTTGATACAGGCAGCACACACTGCATCCCATGAACACTTATTGTGTTTGTTTTCAACAGAAAATAGATACAAATAATTAATAATTGGTTGAAATTATTGCCCCTTTCATTGTTGCTGTATTTTTTTTGAAAGTAAATTCCAAATTTTTTAAAATTTCCAAACTGGCTTTACCACATCATTGACTATTTGATATCTGTTGGATTTCTAATCCTCTTATCAGGAACATACATACCTTAAAAATTTAAATGGTTTGTTTGCTCAAAGGTCTATGACACTTAATTGCTGAATGAACTTATAAACAGCAGCTTCCACAAACAAATAATTAAAATGCAACTAAGTCAGTGACTTTAAACAGCGAAGTTTAATGTTGGTTTTGAAACTGATATGGACACCGATAGGCAAAGAGCTATAATACAAAATTTCATATTAGAACTTACCAACAATGTTCTCATAAGTTCTGTATTCTTTGGGAGAGAGCAGTCTCTTGGCCATGGAGTCCGGTAGTCTCAATTCGAAGGCCATTCCTGATGCTGCGATTACAACTTGTAAGACGATAAGCGTTTGTACAATAATCCGAGACTTCTTCTTACTTGGCATGACTTGCACAAGACCAATGGAAGCAACTGTATGTCTCATGCAACAATGAATAAAACAATTGCTCATGCAGTCACAGGTCAATGGAAGAAAGTTCAAGCAGAAGGTGTTGTTAAAGCAATGTGATCCATGTGACTTAAAGATGTTTTCAAGACTCTGAAAACTTGTGTGCATCGTCTTAAAGTCTTTTGCATGTCTTTCAATGTGTCACCTCAATAAATAGCCTCTCACCATTCACAGATAATGAGCTATCTACACACTTGCTCCTGATTGGCTGCTGCCAGCCCACGTGACTTGATATCTTTGTGAATGGGTGTGAGTAGCCTGTTCACTCCGCACCAATACATGGCTATGTCACTGACTGCTTCTGGCTGTATACACCTACTGCTGATGCTGAACAAGGCTGAAGGTGTCATTGTGCTTCAAACATTGTAATAGATACAACAGTATCGTAAAGAGATACCTATTGGATGATTTCATGCACAAATGATCACTAAATTTTCAGGCTAATTCTATACCATCACCCAATATCTCACATTGGTCATTAGACAGAATGAAATCCATGGATAGAGTTGACTTATTATCAGCCCCAAATAGAGCCAGACAGTTTGTTCTATAACAGGCCCAATCCTTATTATCCCGTGTTTGCTACTTATATATCTTACTTGAGAATTGCTCAAATCAGCAAGGCCAGCTTCTGAGACTTCCGAAATCAATATTATGCAGAGAAACCATTTACCCTACCTGGTATTAGTTGGTTACAATAGTTGACAATGCTTTGAATCGTTACCCATGCACACATCACATCTTCGAATATCTTATAATTCCTGATTCAAGCGCTGCAGAAGGCTCAGAAGCTCATGAGAAATTCAGAAGCCCACAGTGACCCTGGCATGCCAGACTGTACCTGTCCCTCTGATTAATAGTCTCCACATCGTGGAGGGACAGTCAGAAATGGGAGGTCAGCTGAAACACTATTAAAATCAGTGTGCCTGCCCAAGCCAAGTCAAGACTGATGGGAAGAGTGTGAACTCTTAACAAGGGAAGCTTGGCATGACTTATCAAAATCACACATCATACATTTTGACATAAAATGGCTCTCTTAAAACCACTGTAAACAGGCTTTTAAAATGTCAAAAAACTCAAAGTAATGATATGAAGTTGTGTATCTGGTATTTATCACCTGGTTGGCTGTGAATATCACTGTTTACAGTCAAAATATCAGGGCCTATGATATTGTAAAAAATACCACCCTTCAAGGGCGATATTTTTTTAACAATGGTTATGACATCACCAGCATTTCAGATGCCGATGATGTCACAAACCAAGCAATGGCCAAAACAATAGGATTGTGACGTCACCTCCATTGTTGCTCCATGGTGACGTAACATTTTTGTAATGCCAGAAAATAGTCCCTCTTTATAATTGAAAATTTGAGGCAAAACCAGGTGATAAAAACAAAACAACCACGCGTCAGGGTCACTTCGTACAATATCACTCGCTGTTGTGTGAATTAATATCACTCTCGCCCTGCGGGCTCGAGTGATATTAATACACACAACAGCTCGTGATATTGTTACTCAGTGACCCTGACTTGGGTTGTTTTGTTATAGTATCCCCCATGTGGCATGACAAAATTTGATGTATTGCTTATAATAGATGAAAGGTGGTAACTTTATTAAAGCCTGTGTAGAGGTACAGGTATAGATGGTGCCACATGTGGCACAAATGAAACAAATAACTGCCATTTGTCGTCTGCTAATATTCAAACTTATAACTGCCTCATATAAGTGGCTACAGTCTGTTTGTCAAAAAAGAATGAATAGTTGGATACTATGTATCATTTTGAAGTGTCCCAGTGGACTCACTTTCTATCTCCCCCCCCCCCCCCCTAGGATTCTAATTCATGCTGAATTCTTCCAGACTGCAAACGGTGCTTGCAACTCATCCTAGGGAGCATTCTGTGTTTCATTAGAAGGATCATCCAATTAATCTAATAATTTTTAATTGTTGTGAAATAAATAAGGGCCCATTAAGGGGATGGGGAAAGATCTTACTCTAGGCAGCATACTTTATTTCATAAAAGGGAGCATTCAGTTATTTGAATAATTTTAAATAAGGGGATGGGGAAAGTCTGGTTCCAGACTGCTGGCATGCTCAAGTGAAGTAGGTTGACATTGGGGCCCTGAAACATTTCCTCGTCTTTAATCAGAAATGGCTATGACTTCGTGTGTAACCTTTCTGGGACACTTCAATGAATTTGGTACAAGCAGATGATAAAACAGTATTTAAAAGCGCCTGTAGGTATACTTTTGAGAAAGATATAAATATTTTATTCTGTCACAGTAATCCACCACATAATTATTTTCAACTAATTTTTATCTGCCTTTAAAACTGTTGACAGGCTAATGAGATTTTAGATGCATACTATAACGTTAGCTGATTTTATGTTTTATCTACTGTGTATGGTTTTATTTCAATTATCAATTATCATTGTCAAAAGCATCGAGATTCATTTATGTAATGTTTCAAGAAATACATATTATTATCATACTGCATGACCACATAGGAAGTAAGTTTGTACCTTTATGTGCTATCTTGGCCAGTCACAGGAATATGAAATCAAAACTGTGTGCTATACTATGAAGTCCTATGTTTTTCTTTCTTTATAGATTGAATCTATTATTAGACATTTCCCAACCAGGGAAGTTCTTTTTTACTTTCACCTAATATCAATCAACACAGATTCCTTTTTACATGAGAAAGACAGCATGTACTCAAACACTGACTAATTTTCGTTTTAAGGGAGGCCAATTGATAACGTGACGTTTTACTGAAATTCTGTATTTCCAGAAACAACTGTAACAGAATAATTTTTCAACATATCAGGCTAAGAATATCTTTTAAATCTTTTAATAGCTGCACTGTAAACCAAGCTTCCGGTAGTTACCATTAAAACAACAGTAGGCCTATAATGCCCTACACGAAATAAAAACAACGGTTTTTCTGCCTTTAAGTGAAACTTTTATAATTATGTATTCATTACGGTGGCCGCCGACGCCGTTAAAGTAACGCAGCAGGTTTTACAGTGGATGCTACGCAGCTACAGTTAAGGCAAACCAAGTGCTATTTCCTGCTGCACTGAAAAAAGTTTGTGTGAAGTAGACAAAATGAACGTTTGCTAGTGTCCGTCCAAAATTGTAGGATCAGACAAACGTTTGTGTGTTTTTAACATTTCTTTGCCGAAATCACACAAAAATTAATCAGGATTGACAATTTCCTTGTCTATTTCACATAAATTTTGTAAGATATACTCAAAAATTTTGACAGACATCAGCTAACGTTCGTTTGGTCTGTTTTACACAAACCCTTTTTTCAGTGTAGGATTCAATATATTATATTCATGGCAACTACTTGGAAAGCATTGAAGAGTCAAACACTGAAATACTTACAGGCACTGTGTACATATTAGAGCTGTTTGCGGCCCGAACAGTTCCAAAATTAACTTTCAACTTGGTCGTGCGATGTCACTGGCTTAAAAATGTTTTGTTTGTGTCAGTTATGCTTAATCAGCTGATTTAGTGCTTATCATATCCAGCAGCATTGGTGACAATAAACAAACTAATTAAATGACTTGAGGTACTTGATTAAATAAGAAGATTTAGAGACCATCAGAAAACTCTCGATGATGTAGTAGCAAAGCCAGTTTGTAAATTGAAAATTAATTTTTCCTGTGGTCCGCCAATCCGCAAAGATCTATAATTCCAGAAAGTAAATGCAACATCTGACGCAACAGTAAATTGCTGTTAGAAATATGTCTAATGCTGAACAAAGGCGAATTTGAGGACAGAGCAGAGCAGGCCTTCCCTCTATCACTGCCAAAGGTTTGGAATTGGCTTTCTGCAGATGTGAAATCTTCAACAACCTCACAAAACTTCAGTTCTGTTGAAACTTGAAACATATCTATTTTGAAAGTTCTAAAGCCAGCAAAACCTGTCCCACCATGTACTAGTGGGCACTGGACAGTTTACTTGAATGGACCAATGCCATACTGTATAGATATCTATATCATTAAATAACAATAGGCCTAACTTTCCATATACATTATACATTTACACTTCCAGCAATATCCAAACTTCGTTCGAGCATTGTGCTCTGATACAGTACATTATGACACAAACATGACCAAAGATACAGGTGTTGAAGGTCCGGAAAACAATATAATATTATGTTATCTTATGTTTAACACACCCGTGCTCATAAATATGGTGTGTTGAAATATACAGGTAACAAGCTTGAAAATAATGCAAAATGGTAAACTAAGTCTTTGTGGGCATTTAAAAGTAATCATATTTTAAAAATGCTTTACAGTCTGATAATTTGATATGCAAAAAAATTGGCCCGTTGCACTGTGAAAATGGCACTTTGTGAGTCATCATGTACTGATGATTTATCATGATCATACCAATACTTTCAATATTACCGGTAATTTGATTTTAGGAGACTAACCCCGCTTGTTGGTGACAGGCAAACGAAAGGATTACGCTTCTGATTTTTACTCTGAAATCAGTTATGACACAAATCAAATGGCCTCTTTGTTTCTCATGTTGAATGTATAGAAAAGTAGACACTTCATCCACTATCATGAGTCACGAAGTCCCATTTTCACATTGCTTTAGTCCACTCTCTTTGCATATCAAATTTATAGGCCTAGCTGTAACAATACGAAGTCATTGACGGAGTATATACGCTGGGGCCATGGCAGCAATAGATTGATGTTGCGAAACTGCATTTTTCTTTCACAAGAATGAATGTTTGGTGGTGTAAGAATTATACTCAATATATTCAATGATATTAATAATGATACATTAGTGTACAAGCAATAACTCCAGTAAACTGCTCACTATATATATATCTTACCAACTGTAAAATTTTCAAAAAAGATATGATTTTAGTCTCTGCATGAAGGTTTCCGTGGTTGTTTAAGTTCGCACATTTTCAGGAAGACTGTTCCGAAGTTTTGGTGCTTAAAGAGGCAAGGCCTTGCCCTGAAGTTTGATTTGATTCAGTGTTATTTTTGGTTCTTGATTGTTCAAACAGTTGTCATGAGTCTAAATTGAATCCTAGCAGGTGTAAAAACACCAAAAAAATCGTAATTACATACTTTGCATGTAATAAATAACACTTGTGAATGCTCTTTATTATTCATTCGACCACGGTACGATACAAAAATCGTAGTTAAGTGTTAATAACCTCAGTTTTAGGGTAAGAATTAAACCAAGAATAAGTTTCAGACAAGTTTAGGGTTATAATGTTTGTAATATTACCAGGGCTTTGTAGTCGGAGTTGTGGAGTCGAAGTCAGAGTCGAACTTTGATTTTGAGATGGAGTCAGAATCGAAGTTGTTGTCGAAAATTAATCTGGTGACCACTGACTCATGAAAATTATGCAAATAATTAAAAGAGACACCCTATAAAACCATTTAAAGTGCATTAAATTGTAAAAGACCCACCACACAAATTTGCTGTTTAAATATAAAATCCAATGAAATAGTTTTTTCTTTGATAACCGCATGAACTTTGGTTGCAAATAATACCAAAAAGAGTATTCGGAAATTTGGTTCAAATTCAGAAAATCTAAGCCATCGGAGTTGGAGTTGCTTAAATTAGTCTATAGGCAAAGGAGTTGGAACTGGAGTCGGTTCACGGCCTGACCCAGAAGCCCTGGTAAAAACACCTGAACAAATAATTTTTTTTTTGCAAGACGATATAACTTTTTACATTTACAGCTGTTTGCAGATTAGATAGGAAGACCCACCTTGACAATGCAATTGTCAAGGATGGCAGACAAAGCATATGTTGAGAACTGCACTTGCGACACAGAACCGTGTCGCAGCTGTTTTTGGACTGTTTTAAGCCTAAATAAAGGTATGACTAGGTAGCTGATACTTTAAAACATATGGTGTTAAAATTTCAAAGCATTCCTGTACTTTAAAGCATCAAAATCGGCCAATTTTCGCCGATTTACCAGCTAAAATGACACACATTCTGTGTTTGATATTTGCATAATTTGATAACTGTTGATTTGTTTGTTGTTCATGTGTAATACATTTGCAAACCTCATCTGAAACTGTGAAGTTTTGTACTTCACACATCTTGAGAAAGTCGTTTTTATAATCCCTAATGCTCACACACAACAAGAGCTCATTGGTGGGCATTCGTGTAGTTCATATCTCCAAAGAATAGTGATTGATTGAAACCACATTTTTAACTATCTATCTATCTATCTATCTATCTATCTATCTATCTATGTATCTATCAATCTATTTATCTATCTATCTATTTATCTATCTATCCAGTAAACAGTGGTCGAAATAAGGCGGGGTCAACCCGGTCAAGGGGGTTTAACCCCCCCCCCCCAAATGCTCCTGTGACCCCCTCAAATGCATTTTTAGAAGGACCCAGAAAAAAACCCCCCCAAATACTGAATGAGTAGAAGAATAAGCATGAAGCACCATATAACTACTTCCTGTGACAAAAACAGCAGCAACGTCGATTTCAAAACTGATTTTCTGAGATAAAATATGCCTTTGAAATGCTAAAAATTAATTTTTAGACCATCTGCAACGCTTCGGCTTCAGGGCGCTCACAGTAGCCCGCTTGCGCCCACAGACTCCCGGCTACAAGTGCTGCAACCCTTTGGGCCTTGTAACAGAGAGACCCCCCCAAATAACACAGCCTATTTCGACCACTGCCAGTAAACCGTGAGTGCATGTACCCCCTCTTTTAAAAAAATTCAAGTTTTGGCTTGTCCAAAAAAATATAAATTTGCCAAAAGGTGCTCAAACTCAACTCAAATAATTTCTAATGTCATGATTGTCATCCAATGAACCTAAACGGTGACAATGAAACAAAAGGATTCCTCTGGTGTCAATATGATTGAGAAACAAAGTTTCTCCAGACCTGATGGAGTAAGTCCCAGGAGGTGGCTCCCCCGCATGGTGAAATTGGTCATATCCATTGAAAAAGTCACAAATTTTTGATATCAAGGTTAGGCTCACTCAAATTTTTGATATCAAGTGTAGGCTCAGTCAGGAATAATGCCACTAAGCTACAATTACACACATTTGGGGACTTATTTTTGTTGAACCATTTAGATAGATAAATATAGATAGATAGATAGATAGATAGATAGATAGATAGATAGATAGATAGATAGATAGATAGATAGATAGATAGATAGATAGACAGATAGATAGACAGATAGATAGACAGATAGATAGATACATGTAGGTAGGTAGGCAGGTAGGTAGGTAGGTAGGTATGTAGGTAGGTAGGTAGATAAGGTAGGCAGGTAGATAGTTTAGATAGGTAGATGGTGATAACCACACCAACATTTTTTTTTTTTAATTTCTGTATTTTACTAGTGATGCTAACTACCCCAACGTCAGATTATTTTTAGTGTCATCCATCAGTTAAAAGGTTCTCCTCCAACTTTCTAAAATCTTGGTTGCCCATTGAGTTTAAAACACCTCAGGTTTAACCAGATGACCTCTTATGTTGCTTTCAGTTTGCAGTTTGCTGTTTTATGTATGCAGTTTGTTGTTTTCTGTTTGTAATCTTATTTGATTGTTTGTTATCATCACCTATTTCTTGTAATGATTTGAAGAGTGCTCAGCAATAGGAATGTCCTCAGTCTACGTTGCCTACAGCAACGTGAAGACTGTGACCTCGGTCTATTTGCAGATTAGCCTTCCAAACTGTTTCAAAATTAACTTTCAACTTGGTCGTGTGATGTCACTGGTTTAAAAGGTTTTGTTTGTGTCAGTTATGGTTAATCAGTTGATCATCATATCTTGTAGTATAGGTGACAATAAACAAACTAATTAACTGACTTAAGGTACCTAATCAAATAAGAAGATTAGGAGACCAACAGAAAACTGTCAATGACATGAACTTGGAGAAAGTGCATCACTGCAATTATCAGTGGAAAAAAATTCAAAAGCCTTTTTTTGACGGGATTAGACTGTCTGCGACATTTCATTTCTAAAAAATGGAGGCCAAACAGCAGTAGGAGTCAAATGAACAAGCCAGTTGGCAAATGAAAATAAGAAAATACATATTTACAGTGGACCGCCAATCTGCAAAGAGCTCTAAGGGAATACCAAATCCGTGTGTATGTTTGCATTGCAGGTTTTAAACATCTTCCACATGCAAAATATTGAAAAGTATATACCCTGAAAAGTGTGACATTACTCATTTTCTTGCACCTGCTGAACTAGCCCCTGCACCTGCAATTCATCGCATGAAGCATGCTCGACAAACAGTTGAAAATAAGTTTGCAAAGAAAATGTTTCACTGAGGTACCACAAAAGATATGGGGAGAACAGTGTCATATTTGGTATTCATGCTTCGTATAACCAGCAAAGTCACTTTTACAGCTATAATCACCTTATCAAAACTTCTTACAAATTTTTTTACTTAATCATAAAATAACTAAACTTTGTCTATGAAGCGGCTCTAGGGGGAACCGGGGCACACTGGCACACTTTGCATATCAATTAATTTTACTCAATTCTGAAAACCCTGAGCAACTAAGAAATTGACATGGATATCCCCAATACTATTGAGCTTAAATCCAAGGCATACATGATTAGACTTACTCTTTAGCAGCCATACTGCAAATGTGACATGATCATAGATGTCCCAATGTGCAACAGGGCCGGGGCAGATAAGCCCAACTAAGTCTATCCTGACTAATGCACGAAAAAGGTGGAACAGTATGAAGCCAAGTCACGTTCTTGGATAAGCGTAGCATTTACCCAAAAGCTGAAAAGCACCAGAAATTTGTGATTATTTTATTTTGCTTTATTATAGCTTTCCTATTAAACAATGTCCACCTCATAAATTATATTGTTGGTGAAGATGACTAAATGATTGTTCGACAGTTCAAAACTTAACTTTACTAATTTTACCATTTTGCGTCAACCGCGAAACTCCCAGAAATGTTTTTCAAAGGAACAAATGAAAGTATTTTTGAAAATTTGTTTATAAGCATGAAAGAACTTCAAAGAATCCTAGTTTATGTTTGCTATATCATGGCTCATTCTCCATGTATGTAGACAAATGTAAATTCCATAAGTACTAGCAAAGAGTGGGCTAAAAATGTAAAAATTGTGATAATAGAGAAAAAGCATAATATTTACATGCTTACTGGGTTGGGTGCATTGTTTTCTAGGAAATCTGGCAGACAACTTGTAGTCAAACTTCCATGGGGGTTTTCAAGGGAGATTTTCAGCAGCAAAATGAAGTCACTTGCTGAGGAAGTGGGTGAATCTTGATGATTTATGGCACATAGGCCTGCTACAGGTCCAATATACACCCTTGTTCTTAAATATGGAATACTCCATTGGAATAGATAACTTTGTCAACTTCTGCTGCATCACATGATGGTCTGATCCAATTGAAACTCCTCCGAATGTCTTCAAAAATAGGAATATATACACAATCATACATTTTGCTATTAAAGTAATGATAGAAAGATAGATAGATAGATAGATATATATGGTAAGTGCAGCCCTCTAAGCCCAGTTCTGGGCGCTCACAAGGGTTGATTGATGAGATGGTAGAGAGAGCGGCAGTCCTCAACATGTTACACATTTACCTCATGTGAGGGATCTTTTACTTGCCCAGCATAGACACTGATACAAGGGGCCGTCAATTTGACGTCTCATCCTAACGACATCCAGCTGGGATTTTGCTCATAAAGGTACACTGAAAATGTTGGGTACCCCACCTGGGGTTCGAACCCACACAGGCAAAGACCTTCAGCGGAGCAGGCGGGCAGTGCCGGGCACCTAAGCCTCTTGGCCACTCAGCTGCTGTTCTTGCTTTTGCTTAAGGACAAGGCTGGGGCGGACTGCCGACATTTTGGGCCAATGGCAAAATAAGTCGATGGGCCCCCCTCATTCCTGCTTGTGGTACTACTCCATTTATGTAAAGGAGGAGGGACACTTCTTGCCTAAGTGAGGTCCCTGCACCTCATTGTGTTTTTCTTCTAATGTGCAAAATACTCATGAAAATTATGTTATCTGCACATGAGCTACAAATAAAAAATCTGAATCTGAATCTGAATAGGGCCCTCTCACATTGGGACCCTCATCGAAAAGTTTCATTTACACGGTCACAAACTTGGTCACAAACTTGGTCACAAAGATCGACATTCGGACTTTTTCTTGATTTTTTATTTTCTGGCACCTTGCATCGGTCCCCCTGAATGGTTGGGCCGTGGAAGCTGCCACTCTGCCACATAGGCCAGTCCTCCCCTTGGGAAAAGGGAATTACTCATATGCTTTGAATAGACTAAATTTTGCCTGGAAGGCCCTTCATATTTAAAACACAAACTGTACTAACAAAGTAACTTCAAATGTGACAAAGACGGAAATAAGTTCAAACATTCCTTTAAAGGGCAGACAGTTTTCAGATATTTGATACTTGAATGATTGCAAAATCCCATTTCACAAAATCTTACTATATCAGGATGCACAATTTGTGATTAAAAAAATTAATTTAAAAACTGAAAATATGAATTCATACAATTGACAAAGACCAATTTCAAGAAGCAAGATGAAGCGATTTTTGTTTTATATTTTATTACCTGGATTGTATTTAAAGATCCACCCTCGGTTTGTGCATATATTAAGAGGACATTCACCTCAAAATGGCGTCTTTTTGATGTGTAGTGATGGTGTGGTCTCAACAGGAAATTTCGAAAGGATAAATGGACAACATCAAAGTAAGTGTACACAAATTATCCTCCTCACGTCAAAATTTGGGTTATTTTCCACAGGCCAGAGGCAAAAATTCCAAATAAAGTGTTGTCGTAGGATGACTAAGTTTGAAATGTTGTTGAAGCATTATTATCGCATGACCACTGTGTGATAGGCCGCTAATTGGTCAGAATCAGGAACATGACAATTTCGCAAAAACTCACACCGAACAGTTGTATTGCTACCTGCAGAAAAAAGTTACAAATTAGTGCCACCCAGACGATAGTTGGGGGGGGGGGGGGTAGAGTAGGTCGGGGCATGCGGCCCCCCTTAACTTCGAGGTGCGATTTGACCTACTTTTTATGGGCAATTATTTGAATGCCTATGCTGTCAGGAAGGGATCACTTGACTCTACTAATGACTAGTGAAACAAATGTCTACCAATTTCAATAAAGGAGTTACGGCCATTTTTGTAAAAAAATTAAAATGGCCTTCTAACCCCACCCATCAGGCAAGAAGCCCCCCTATTATAATCATATGGCAATTTTTTTGTGAGCATATTCAGCCTAAAAGTTATTTCTTAGGGTTCTTTTATCCTTTTTAAGGCATTCTATTCACTTTTTCTGAATTTCAGAATTTTTCTGTTCATAATTTTATCTTTTTTGCCCTGTTTCAATTTCGGGCCAAATTTTTTCTATTTTAATTAGCTATTCTATCAAGATTTAAGGTGAAGTACACAGTGAAGGGGGCCTCATGCCCCATATCATGTGGGGCCTCCCGCCCCAAACCCACATATTTTAATTTGACCTCTATATTTTGAACTAAAATGCAAATAACATGATCCAAATCATATTCATGTGATAGTCATAAAGTGAAGCAATGCATATTTCCATTATACTTTTAAAAATGTCCATAGTTATTTCTGATAACCCCTTTCAAAGAATTGGTGAAAGTTACAAAAAGCCATGCACATTTTTTTGATTCTTTACTTTCTACTATTGTTTGGTACTGTTTGCACTGAAAATTTGTGATATCACCTAAAATGCCTCTAGCTTCAATCCTATCAATAGATAAACGCACCAAAAATGTAAGTTTGGATATAAGCCTGGGGGGGCCTCTCACCTAACCCGGGCTTCTTGCCCCAACCTACTCTATGTATTTAACCCCCAAGACAAACAAAGCATCGATGAACAATTTTTGTTGCATGCAGATGAGCGACAAACATTTTATTGCAATTCTGACATTACGGTACCCTAGATACAGGTAAAAAAATTTTTTTTTCATGTGCTTAACAAGGTTTTTTTCATTGTCAAGTGGGAAACAAACTGAATTTTTGACAAAAAATGGCAAAAATCCATTACCCCCCCCCCCCCCCTAAAATTATCTGGTCGGCCCCTAATGTGTTTTTATGTTTTGAAAAACAATCACTATGCAGTGGCTTGCAGTAAAGCATATTTTGTTCTTTATCCCATAAGCTCTGTAAGCCAAAAAGAATATTACAAACAACGTCACAATGTTACGGTAAATTACATATAGAATTCTGCAACAGAAATGATGTTTTTGCGATGTTGTAAAGCGACATCATATCAAGATAATATGATGTCTGGATGCAACATTGTAGCAACATTGTAGCAATGTTGTCACAAAATTGTGAAAAAATCTAAGTGTTGTGTTCATGTTGAGGCAACGTAATTTCTACAATACATTTCTTTGTGAAAACAGACAAGCTCACCACCAATCGGTCTGTCTCCATTTGTAGTTTTGAATTTATGTATAGGTGGCATCTCCAAGCAATGGTAGCTCTGTTGGAATCCCCTTTGCCTTTCAACAAGGTGATAGGTGTTGTTGACCAAGCCAAGGAATCTTGACTTAATGAGTGTGTTTGTTGAATGTTTGATTGTTTGGGTCAGCTATTGCCTATGTGACATGTCCTCAAAAGAGCAGTTCAACACATATGTATGTTGTGGGTCAGAATCCTACAGATTGGGGGATTATAACGTGTTATCAACCAGATTATTAACTGTTGGTCATATGATTTCATTTAATTTTCAAACAAACCAGACATGTCATCTGCTGGGCTTCCCCAAAGACAAAAATAGCCCTGCCACATACGTGACATACCCATATAATACCTGTCGTAATCCCCATAAGGAGACAGACCTATTATCAATGTTGTATTCACATCCTGTTCCCTTTGGGAACTCACAGAATCACATTATCAACCTAGTTTGCAAAGTTTGAATTCTCATAGTGTATAACATAATTCTGAATTCATAAGATGCGCAGAAATGTTTAAGACAAAATATTGTTCATAGAAAAGCATTAATTGCGGCTAAGTAACAAGTTGCGAAGTATAGTCTTTTGAGACTTGATCAAAATTGTTGTTAGAAAAATATTGAACCACGCCGAACTTTTGTACTAAGAAGATATGACAATGACAGTCCACAGCAAACTTTTAAGGTTGAAACGACTACAAAAACAATGGATATAAATAACTAAATATAATCCACAAATTACAATGATTAATTTGTTGTAAAAAATCACAAATTTTACTAACAGTCCTCGTCATACTTACGCGGAATCTCACGGTCTTTTCTGTGCTGTTGAACTGTGATGTCAGAGATGACACTATTCTAGCATTGCAATATATGTAAATTACAGTCCTTGTGATACTTACGTGGAATCTCAAGTTTTTTTTCTATGTTGTTGAACTGTGATGTCAAAGATGACTCTATTCTAGCATTGCAATATATGTAAATTAACTACAAGCTGTGATGTCATTTCAAACTTGGTCAGATTCCCCAGCTTCTAGCCAATGTTGATCCTCCTGAACTGAGCATCACAGTTTCATCACAGTGTCAGAGTAAGAGTTTCATCAGGGATAGCCCCTACAACTACGTCATCACAGCTTAATAGCCAATGGGCTGACCGTAAACTACGTCATCACAGTTCAATCATTGATATATTGAAGGAAGCATTACATTTTTGATCCCAATGGTTTATCACAGCAATCACCAGTCTAATCCTACCAAATGGCAGCTTTGTGAGCATTCACAGTAGACAACTGTTATAATCCCCACAGAGTTGTTTGATAAATCTACAAACTTGCTAACTTACAACTTTAAACTTTGATGGAAGTTGGTATAAATAGAAGGCTTTGACAATTTGTTTGTAAACACATGGCTTATGTTATGTATATTTGTTCTGGCAGCCCATTGGCTGAGAGGCTGTGATGTCAAGCTTGCATGGGTTTTTCCCAGACCCGATTTTAACTCTGACACTGAGTTGAAACTGTGATGCTCAGTTTGGTGGATTCACATTGGTTAGAAGCTGGGAATCTGACCCAGTTTGAAATGACATCACAGCTTGTAGTTAATTTACATATATTGCAATGCTAGAATAGAGTCATCTCTGACATCACAGTTCAACAGCATAGAAAAAAAACTTGAGATTCCACGTAAGTATGACAAGGACTATAACTTCAAGCTGTGATATCATTTTGAACTGGGTCAGATTCCCCAGCTTCCAGCCAATGTAAATCCACCAAACTGAGCATCACAGTTTCAACTCAGTGTCAGAGTGAAAATTGGGTCTGGGAAAACCCATACAAGTTTGACATCGCAGCCTCTCAGCCAATGAGCTTCCAGAACAAATATACATAACATAAGCCATATGTTTACAAACAAATTGTCAAAGACTTCCGTTTATACCAACTTCCATCAAAGTTTAAAGTTGTAAGTTAGCCAGTTTGTAGATTAATCAAACAACTCAGTGGGGATTATAACAGTTGTCTACTGTGAACGCTCACAAAGCTGCCATTTTGTAGGATTAGCCTGGTGATTGTTGTGATAAATCATTGGGATCACAAATGTAATGTTTCCTTCAATATATCAGTGTTTGAACTGTGATACGTATTTTACTGTCAGCCCTTTGGCTATCGAGCTGTGATGACGTGGTTGTAGGGGCTATCCCTGATAAAATTCTTTCTCTGACACTGTGACGCTGAGTTCAGGAGGATCAACATTGGCTAGAAGCAGTTTGAAATGACATCACAGCTTGTAGTTAATTTACTATATTGCAATGCTAGAATAGAGTCATCTCTGACATAAGAACTTGAGATTCCATGTAAGTATGACGAGGACTGTAAAACCGATTCACGGCTGTCTTTGTATGTACATGAAGATGGATGAATAAGGCTGAAATACTGAATTAAAAACATTATTAATCTGTTTCGGGTCATGCACTTTTGTGAATTTTTTCATATATAACTATGCCACCATCAGTTGTACAAGCCACTGTATGAACAGATATTTCGAAAAATTAATATTAGTTTGAGAATAAATGCAAACATGGAAGATTAGTAAACACTCTAAAAAATGTGGGGACAAAATTGGTTTTTTGGATTCAAAATGTTTTTTTGAAAAACCAAATTTCAATGCAAAACCATCATGGATTTAAAAAAAAATCCATGTTGGTTTTTTGCATTGAAATTTTGTTTTTCAAAAAAACCATTTTGACTCTAAAAAACCAATTTTGTCTGAAATTTTTTAGAGTGAAACTGAAGAGGAATTGCAGCATGACACATTCAATTTTGTTGGCTTTCGGTAGGAAGGGCGAAATCAGACACTATCAACAAATTGGATGCACCAAAAGAACACCCATATCAAATAAAACTATTAACATTTCTATCAAAGATGTCTTCCTGCCCACTTTTTTCATAAAAGATTCTCAGTTTCCCATCTTGTAAAATGAGCCGAATTAAAACCTCAACTATTTCGTGGGCTCTATATTTGTAAAAATGCTTCAGAGTTCAGACTGGCAGTTGAGTGTACACGTGCGAATATCTGTATTGATACACTCTTGATCAAAATTCTGGAATAATTTGGATTTTGAAGGTGTCAGGATTTCAAATTTATAAAATTGGTGATTGAAAGGGTGGAATTTCAAAGATTTTGTCCTCAGACATCAGATTTATGTTTAAATGATATCATAAACCATTTCTAGTTGCTGAGTATTATTTGAATTTTTTTTGGGTGACCTGGAAAAATTTATCATTTTTAGTGAAGAATCATCAAAAAATGCATCATGGCTCAACAACACAGACACAAAATTTCAACATATTCAAAAATTGCCAACTTAAGCTTGATGTGTTCAACCAAAAGACATAACAATATCATGTTGAATTTCACATGCATTGACCTCAGCCTTCACTTGACTTGATATGGATTCCGTCAACCTGTTTTTTGCTTCTTTGTGACCCTCATACCCATTCTTCAGTGAAAGTCACTTGCACTTGGTCCAGATCAGTTGGCTGAACCTCCATCTACATGCAGAATGGTCAAAGATATCCCTATAATGTTATTTAATTTCATATCGGCTGAAGTTGCCAATAACGGCAAATTCTCAATTTTTGCCATTTTCAAGGTTTAGAAGGATTTGTGGTGCCCTACATTCATGAGCATTGCCATAGATTAATAAAATGCTTCAACTGAAGTGTTCTCTACACTGAGGTATCATTTCTTCTTCCAGCAAGTGTACACTGTTGTCAAAAGTGGTGGAATATTTTGAGAATTTTTCAAGTAAATTCCATCTCAGTCAATATATTCTGGTACATGTTTCACACACCTTATGGAGAGATTTTTGCGTGATGGGAAGGTGGCCAGATACTGTCCGAATACTGTCTCATAGCCACACAGGCTCAGGGTGGCAGTTCAGTGCATGTTTTGGGAGTCATCCATTACGACGGAAATTTGTGTCTGGTAGTGCGGAATAGAAACGTCCTTGCTGTCTGCTATCTGAGTTTATTGAAAGAGGGAACGGTACCCCAGTATAGAAAACACTTCATTTGAAACATTGTATTGATTTATGACACTACTGAAGCCTGTGGGGCACCAAAAATAATACAAAACCTTGAAAACTGAGAATATTGAGAATTTTCAGTAATTGGCAATTTCACCCGATATTAACCTAGATAACACTATAGGGACATCTTTGACCATTCTGCACACGAGGAGGAGTAACAACTAATCTGACTCAGGTGAAAATGACTTTGGCGACAGAAGACCGTCTTGGAAGTGTTTTCCTCTACATGTACATATATAATAGATATTATTATATAAATTTATAATGCTTAATTTCAAATGGTTGTAATTGCCTATGCAAAGGAATGAATAACTATTTTAAAATTCAATTGTTATTTTAACTGAATTATTTCATATCCATATTTCTGATATTAAAATAATTGTAATAAATTTTTCATCTGGTCCCAGCTTGATAAGCATAAATATTGTTGCCTCTGGTGGTGCCATAATAGAATTACATACACACAAATTAAGACAAGTAACAAAGGTTTGAATCCATGACAATAGATTAGCACTGTCCCATTTTTCTTGGATCTATGCTTGAGCAGCAGCATGCACAACCATAAAAAGATAAACATGAAATAATCATTAAGTAATTTTGATTGTGAAGAAGGAGAAAATAAACAAATATTACATCGAAACACTTTGATATAGAATTAAAGTGGTCTGTGGCACTGTGAAAATGGCACTTCGTGACTCATGATAGCCGATGAAGTGTCATCTTCTCTACTTTCAACATGGGAAACATAGAGGCTGTTTGATTAGTCATGATCAAGAGAAAGCCATTTGACTTCTCATAACGGATTTTAGAGTGAAAATCAGATGTATAATCCTTTCGTTTGGCTGTCACCAACAAGTGGGATAAGTCTCCTGCAATCAAATTAACATTGAAAGTATTGGGTTTGATCATGACAAGTCATCAGCATGATGACACTCAAATTGCCATTTTCACAGTGCCACAGTCCACTCTAATTCTATATCAAAGTGTTTCGCTGTAAACACACCAATTCCATCATGCTGCTGTTTTCAAAATTAATTATTTTGAGTTTCAAAACAAATGTGATTACAGCGATGCACTTTGATACCGAAAAAGAGTGTACTGTTGCACTGTGAAAATGGCACTTCGTGTGTCATCATACAGATGATTTGTCATGATCATACCCAATACTTTCAATGTTAATTTGATTTAAGGAGACTTATCCTTCTTGTTGGTGACAGCCAAACAAAAGGATCATGCATCTGATTTTCAATCCAAAATCAGTTATGACAAGTCAAATGGCCCTCTCTTGATCATGACTAATCAAACTGCCTCTATGTTTCCCATGTTGAAAGTATAGAAGATGACGCTTCATCAGCTATCATGAATCACGAAGTGCATTTTTCACAGTGAACTGATCCTCATTTTCTCTTTATCAAAGTGCATCACTGTAATTGATAACTTGCAAGTACCTTGAATTGATTCTGAAATCAAAATATTTTTCAAATTCTAGTTTATATTAAGATGGCCTCACTCATCAAATATCTAGTCAGGTGCTAGGAATTCTGTATTGGTGGAAGAGCACAGGGATTAGTCAAGAAATTGTGATACATCCAGATAACATGATTTGGGGAAAACCAGTGGGGGCACTCTCATAGAATTTTGTTAATAAATGAAAATATCATTAATACTGTCACACACAGAACATTATCTTCAGCAACAATGATAATCCATTAGGTCAACTGGATCATATATATACAGGGCCTTTTGTTTCACAGGCTTAGTTTTCGGCCCATGTGTAAAAATCAATTCTTTCCCATGATAAATTTCGTCTACATAATCAGATTTATACCATTTGACACCTCTGTCAGCCAATCACAATTCAGTATTTCACTTCAATAATGTCCATATCTTTTGTTGTCCAGTAATTCTGCAATGCTAATATGTTCCGGTGTTTGTCTCATGGTATTATAAGCAGTTAATTACCATGGGATCTGGTTTGTGTCACGGTATTATAAGCAGTTAATCACCATGGGATCTGGTTTGATTAATATTTAAACTTACAACTTTACAACTGTAACCTTCAATGGACCTTGCTAATATGAACAAAAAGGTTTTCACAATTTCTGGAAAAAAAAAAGGATTCTGTGATGAAAGGTTTTTTGGGCTGCCCATTGGCTGACAGGCTGTGATGTGGCTATTTCATGGGCTTTTCTAGACCAAATTTTCTCTCTGACATTTGTTGAATTGTGATGCCAAGTTTAGGTGGATTCACAATGGCTAGAAGCTGGGGAATCTGACCCAGTTTAAAATGACATCACAGCTTGTAGTTATTTTTACATAAATTGCAATGCTATAGAATAGAGATGCCGGATGTGACACTGAGTTGTCACTGACATGACACTTCAATTGCATGTAAAAGAACTTCGATTCCACAAATATTTGACAGAGGTTATGAGATGATCACAGCACTAAGCACTTCATTTAGTTCCTGTTAAATTTCATAATGTTAATTATAGCAAAAGCACATTTTGGAATGGTTTGGCATTGCTTTACAATGCCAATGTCACACTGGTAATTTCTTTCATTGAATGGCCAACAGTCTAACACACATACGTTCTGCATAGCCTATATACCTACTTCATAATGTCACAGCTGTGTTGCATTTACCTTGAAACTTACGAAGTATGCTTTTGGAAATGTTTCATATGTCTGCTTTTACACAATGTTTCATTTACAAATATACATTTAAAACTTGCAAAAAGAGACAATGGCTTATATTGGAAAGTGCACTTTTTGAAATGATTCCACCTTCTTTTGTGCAGACAGGTTTTTCCATTCTTGTGTAACAATTCACTTGTCTAGTGTGAAGAAGCCCACACATGTTGCTGCTCCCAGAAATGTTATAACATATTGTAAAAACACACTTTTTTCTCTAAAAAGTGTTGCTCAAAATGCAATTGTCATTGCCAATGTCAGGAAATTCAATACTGCGCTTGTTTTTATGCATATTGAAATGCATTCAACTGTATCAACATGTTTGGAAGCTTGGTATTTCATGGTATTACGTATTAATATTTTTGGAAAGTTCTGATTCATTACATTTATTTTTCAGTGAAGATCGACACACTTATGCAAGGATAAATAAATGGTAAAAAGGAAGACCTAGTACAGATATAGATAGATAGAAAGACAAATAGACAGATAGACAGACAGATTGTAAAAACCTGACGAGGAAGCTTTTATAAATGCAATAAACTAAAAAAAAAGAAGAAAGAAGCAAAACCCCATCTCGTGTGTGACCAGACCTGTGCTTAAAGGGCTGCAAATGCATATGTCCTATTAATGAGCCAGTCACAGTTATAAAGATCTACATTTAATCATATTATTTTTCTTACATAATGATTATTTTACAGCGGATAGTGCCCCCCTCTAATAGTTTATCACACCTTACCCACACCCAAAACATCCCCATCCCCTTCCCATCCTCATTGCACCCTCACAGCTGACTAACACCCCTTGAGCTGTCAGCTCCCCCTTCAAGGGCTACAGGGTGGGGGTGCTACCTAATTCAATTGGAATGCTGTGAGACATCCTGGCTTATATAATCACCTAAAATTGTCTGCCAGAGTCATTACTTCCTGGTTAGTTGCTACTGCAAACACTGTTGAATTTCAGAATTTACTGAGGATTTATAGGAATTCTATCTAATTCATCTACCATAATAAGGTGAGTTGATTTATTAATTTGAGAGGGACAGAAGGGTTGGTGTAGTGGTAGCATGCTTAGTTGCCAATCACTGGGTCCAGGGTTCTAATCCATCTCTTGCTAGATCACGTGGGCCTATGTTGGACGGCTGTTTCAATCATCCTTCGCCCCATTGCCGTCACCTTCTCCAGTCCCAATCAGCCTACCATAAATACAGGACATAAAGCAACAATAATCCTTCCGTGATTTATTAAATGTATTATGTCTGAGCTCAAAGATGTCATTAGATATGCAGTGCGTTGGTGGCTATTGGTATCGTTAGCACCACCTAGTGGAAAGTAAGTATCCTACTCTTAATCCTACTCTTAAGACTCTATCTCTTCAACTTTGCTGTCACCTCTACTCCTCCATATCTACTCCACTCACACTCATGACATTCTGCATGATGCTTCCTACTGTCATTGCCTTTGAGTGTGGCTAATAAAATGCCTGCAAATCCTCTCCTGTTTTCCCAAAATCCACTTTTTCTGCAGCCCTTCCCCGAAATTCCTTCATGCACCTCTACGACGCCATTGATTTGACACTCTCTTTAGTTGCACCAACTCCCCCTGCTCTTCTTAGTGTGCCAACGCATTTCGTAGGGAGGCACAGCCACTCAAGCAACAGCCTCAGTGTAGGCCTGTGCTGTGATCAAGCATTTTCGCGGGTTTTAGCCAATGCACTGTTTGTGTTGACATGCCATCCTATCACATGCCTATAAATGGAATAGCACATTTCATGTCCTGCAGTAATGATTTCAAATATTACAAGTACTCTGCCGTAGTGAAGTTTTTGGACATTTACAATGCAAGGGCAAATGGATGTATACCACGGGCGATAATCATAAAGTGTTCTACTTGAGGCTAGCGCTCTTATTGAGTAGTGGCCGAGTTCTTATAGAGGATATCACTCAACGTGTTCTTTTGGAGTTACAGAAATGTCAGAAAAGCTTAAATTGTCAGCACAGTGACTGACCTGCAATGCATTGCGTGTAGTTTATTCACCTCGGAAGTGGGTATATGTAATTTATCTACCAAGGGCTTGAGCTCGAGAAGTGGTTAAAACATATTACTGATCCCATGATTAATAACTGGCTTACATGCATTTGAAAAACAATGAAACACACAAGCATAGCAGAATAAGTGGACGAAAAAGAATACATGTGATTTAAAATCGCAGTGACATAATGGCTTATACCACTGTTTGCTTTTTCTGGCCAATCAGAAGGCAGGATTTCGCTCTGATATAATGCATATCACAGCTCATACACCTGACCATGATATTGCATGCTTGGCTGACTACAAGTTGACAAAATTGAAGGAAACACTGAAACAAAACTGACAAACAAAGGATTAAAACTGAACAACACAGACAGTAAACAAGGAGGAAGATTGTATCAAGTGTAACTGGTCTCAATAAAAAGGCTATATTCACTCTTTTTTTATAAATACCATTATCTGAAGTAATGATCAAATTTAAGGTCACTTGATAAAATAGTACATTTGAGATATGTAA